>OU452231.1:6512083-7721434 GCA_911728455.2 Marthasterias glacialis
TCATATATCTTTGAACTATAAGTGTGTCGATCGTTAAAATAGCACAAAGAGATTGTACAAATCCAGACTGTCATCATCTTGACTACATTTTTTTTTTCTTCTGCCATCTTCAGGAGGAGTTGAAGATTCTTCGTCTGAACCGAGAGCTTCTTATTGAAGAGGAACTAGATGCCCAGGAGGATGAGCTGAACAGGCAGCTGGATAGCAAGAGGGCTCGTAAGGTATTATTATCCTTCCTCACTGTGTACTCTTACACTTAGAGGGAGGGCAAGATGTAGATTTATCCCTGCAGGGCTTGGTAACAGTTTCCAGTGAGTTGACCAACCATTTGAAACGTGCGCACGGGATGTGTAAGTTGGCACAACTGTGTGCAGAGCTAACTGTGTACAGACAGTGGATGATATTGAATGGTTAGACAGTGGGAGGGTTGACTGTGTGTTGTGTAGATGCATTCACCACATGATATCATATAATAGGCCGGCAGAGTTTATCCATCATTCAAAATCACAGCGGATGATAGTGGATGGTCAGACAGTGGGCAGGTTTGACGTAATTATTGTAGCTGTAGGCCGACATAATCATTCAAAACCACAGCGGATGATAATGAATGATCAGACAGTGGGCAGGTTGACTGTGTGTTGTGTAGATGCATTCACCACATGATATCATATTTTAGGCCGGCTGGGTTTATCCATCATTCAAAATCACAGCGGATGATAGTGAATGGTCATACAGTGGGCAGGTTTGATGTAATTACTGTAACTGGAATATAGAGCAATATGATTTATTCCTTTTTTTCCCTTGCCCTATGAATTGATTTTTGAATTGACTTAAACAAAAATGACTTGTGATTTCACTTGAAAAGGCCATTTTGATTTGTGATTTGTCTTTCCCACGGCCTGGGAGCAGGGAGAGTCCCTCCCAGTATTGGCAAAGTACAGAGTTTGAGGGTAATCATCAGGAGATCATGGTGGGGCTCGGCGGAGCTCCAGCCCCATCAAGGTGGCAAGACCAGAAGGGGTTTGAGTCAGGGGGGCATGAGGAAGCAGGCATACCGTTATCTCAACCAAGGTTTTTCTCAAAACCAACGCTTCATCCTGAAAGTAATTTAAATCCAGCTGTTGTTACCCACAAACTTTACTCAGTTTGTACACATCTTTTCATTTACAGGTAGAGACGGCCCAAGCTGTGCTGAAAGCCAAGCGTGTTGTAGATTCTTACCGTGACACCTATGACATCCGGGTGGCCGAGGACAAAGTCTTGGAGAAGAACTTTCGCAAGGAATTCCCGGACGTACATGCTATACACGTGGATCAGCTCTTTAAGTTGTACCGTCGGAGGCCCAGGTTGGACTCATTTTCTTGTGCTGTTTTACCAGTTCATTCACATATCGGCAAAAATCCTCAAAAACCAGGTTTCAATTGGTAATAGTTTGAAATCACCAGAATCTCTGCACAAGCTGTATTAGAAACATGAAAAATGATTGCACAAAATCAAAAGATATTTACCTTGCTTACTTTCAATAAAAATTTACAAGTGAAGCATTTGCCATAACTTAGAGCTTACTGCAACAGAACACAAATTCCTGTTGATTTTGCAATTAATTATCAGCCATAGAATTTCAACCTTGAACTCATGGCTTAGATTACTGTTCTCTCTTCGTTGAGTCCGAAATTCTTGTCTTTCTCTCGGATTTTAATATATTGATAATTTCACTTGATTTGACAGAGGTCAGCGGAGAGATCAGAAGGGATCCGTATCTGAAACCCCTGTCGGAGGCATGACTAATCCCTATGGAGAGCGCCCTCTATCAGCAAGACAATCCAATACGACGGTTGCGTTAATGAAAGGACTGGACGAGTTGGATAACGAGTCGCACTGTCCTGAAGGGGTGGAGCCTCACGTATGGACTCGTATGTGTAACCTGCGCAGGACCAAGGCGCTGAGTGAACAGGAGGTATGGTGGTAGTAAACCAAGGTGTAGCTTTATTTCCGGTTTAACTGGTACCCGAACCCACACTCTGACAACGCCAGAGCTTGAGTCTGATGCACTAGACCGCTCGCTCGGCCAGTATGCTTCGTTGTGTTTCTCAGCCAAATTCTGATCAAATCCAGGAACAGATTCGGGTCCAGTCTCGAGCCTTCTAACATCTAATTGAAGTTTTGTCAATAACATTCCTGGAATGAGCATTTTTTGTATCATATCTGTAATAGACTGATCCACTAAACCCCGCCCCCTTACATGTTGACCAATCACAAGCCTTGGCTACACCATCGAAAGTCCGACAAAAGTCTGACACGGTAAAATCCTATTGGAAAATGTAAACATGCGTGCGCGTACTTATAGTACACACGTTCATGTCATACAGTGTGGCACTGAAGAGACATACGTTGTGCTGCCCACGTGTACAGAGGTGATGTAGCCAATGATGTGATTGGTCATTATGTTTAGGGGGCGGGGCTTAATGGATCGGTCTATTGATGTTTTGCATCAGGTGAAGGTTCAGGCGCTGACACTGGCCGATATGAACGCCTTCCAACAACATCGCCAAGAAGAAGATGATCGTTTGAAGAATGAGATTGAAGATACTGTTGAAGCGCTCAATAGGTAAGATCTCGTCCTCATTGGTCTACTTCTCTAGCACTGAAGATACTAAATCCTAAAGCTCCTTCAAATCTTTAAATCCAGGGATTACTGAAAAAGGTGACAATGCCTTCATTTCATTTTGTTATTATTTTTTTTATGCAATTCGCCCATCAGAAGGCCCAAAGGGTAATTTATTTATTTTATTACACATCCATGATGTGTAATAAAATAAGCTAAGGCTACTCTCCATTGTTTATTTATTACTTTTGTTCGTTTACAAACTTTGTCTATTCATGCCCTTAATGTGCTTATAAATATTTTGTTATTTAATAATCGGATATTGTATTTTGATGCGAGTATGAAAATAAATGTTAATATTAAATTGAATTGAATTAAATTAAAATAAAAGGATGAATAGGAAACAAGAAAAAAAAGGTGTTGGCTATTTTTTGAAGGGATAGAAACCTGCCCCAATGCGCAGAAACAAGACATGGAGAGATACAAACGCAAGTCTCTTAACAGCACAGCTAAGAACAGGGAGTGGTAAATGAATCCGTTCCGAGACGAACATAACTGCCTCTTCCCCTATTTGAAGCAGTTGTAGTTAAAGTGTCTTGCTCAAGGACACAAGTGTCATGACCGGGATTCAAACCCACATCCTGATGACTTAGCCGGCAGAACTTGAGCCCGATGCACTAAACCGCTCAGCCACGACACGCTAAAATTCTGATCCCAGTTCCAAATCTCTTTGGCAGCAATGACTTTCAACCATGCAGTTTAACCGCAAGAAGTTTGTGAGAAAAATGTTGTATCACAAAGTGTTACAGCACAAAATCCTTGCCGAGGGCAACGGTGTTTATTTAATTACATATTTATTGTTTACAGGGTTCTGGTTGTACACATCTTTTGATGACAGTTTTCATACTTTTTTTTATTTTCTTGACAGCCCCTGTTCAACTTTTTATTCATTGTACAGTATGTCTAAAGATTTAAAATGAATAAATAAATAAATAAATAAATTAGCGTTACTTCAGAGAGTGGTGGTCTTGAATACTCCGTGTTTTTTTTTTTTTGACAGGCTCCGAGATGAGCGTTTTAAGTTCAACTGCAACTTGGACGTGCAGTTCCTGCTGAAGCAAGGTCAGGTTGAGGTGGACAGTGGACCTTTTATTCATGACTTTTCCGACAGCATCTTAATTCACCGAGGAGTAGTAGAAGATCTCAACGGATCTATCAGGGTAATTTATTTATTTTATTACACATCCAACTTTTTTTTTTCCTTCTGTATTTTCATTATTAATGGGACCTGAAGCTAAGGCTACTCTCCATTGTTTATTTATTACTTTTGTTCGTTAACAAACTTTGTCTATTCATGCCCTTAATGTGCTTATGAATATTTTGTTGTTTAATAATCGGATATTATATTTTGATGCGAGTATGGAAATAAATGTAATATTAAATTGAATTGAATTAAATTAAAATAACAGGATGAATAGGAAACAAGAAGAAAAAAAATCAGTTTTTGATGTTGGAGGAAAACCCCCAAATTGGGAAAGTTGGTCAGATGGGGGACTAAAAAACCCAATCCACATGTAAGGGAGCCCAGGTTTAAGGTAGCCCAGGACCTTAAACCTAACATAGACCCTTAGTTTGACCTTAGATGTGCCTAAATCCCTAACCATTAAGCTGATTTTGAATCTGATCTGGCACTTGATGTCGAATGGAGCAGTGAGAATTCGGCTCTCGATCATGAATATGTATGAGGTATAGCAATATTCTTCATCCCTGATACAATCGATACATCTATTATAGTCTGGATATTGGTTATTTGTAAAGATTCACTTGAAAATACTAATTGACCTAATTTGTGTATTTCGTTTGACCAGCAACTCGGAGAGCAAAAGATCGCTGCTATGACAGAGAGTAAAGACTTCAGAAAAGGCATTCACATCCTGGAATGGTAAGTTGCTCCCCATCTCTACCCCCCCACCTTCGTATTTCTGCTGTATTTTGTTGTTTAATTCCCATCAATCAACACTGCATTGTTGCTCCGTTCTAATCAATAATAATAGCGATAATCTGGGTAATTATATAAAGTTTTGACTCCAAGTATCGTATTTAAAGAACTTATACGTATCCTTACCACGCCTGGAATTACACAGACTCCACGGAGGCCATGGCCTCTGTTACCCTGGTCTTGGCCTTGGTGCCCCTTTGCAAGTTTCCCATGGTCTTTAAGATTTTCCGATGGAAGTGCCCTTTGCAAAATGAAAACGTCCGTGCCCTCTTAAAGATGAAATTCTTGGCCTGTTTCACGCAGAGGTGAAGTTTTTTTGTGAAGGAGGAAAAATAAATGAAGTCCAGCTTATGTCGTGCTTTTTAAGCATTAAAGGTCCTCAAAATTTGTATTATCCATTTCAATATCGCACTGACCAAGGGCATGTTCTTATGTCTATGTGACGAATTTATCCTCTTTTAGGGGCACGGGGTTTACCCTTAGTTTTATTTTTTATTTTGGGGGCGATATAAACCTATCAATTTTGAAGAAAATTCCAATGCATAGGTCCTCTAAGAGGCACTGGTGCAATTTGCCTAGGTTTGGGCACATTTCACACATCTTTTATATCTGTACATTGTGATGTGATGCTTTCTGCCAGCAAAGAGGTTATTTGAGAAATCACTAGCATACTCAAGTTAAAACTAAATGATGTAGAAGCTGATTCACTTGGATTACCCTGAATGTTCTGTAGTACACCTGTTGTCATAAATAGTTGCCATTGATGGGGAAGAATATTTTAGAGAATGGCTGACAAAAGTTATATTGACCATTTAAAAGAAAAACGTATATGTTAATCTGAAATTAAGTATGCCTCAGAAAAACGTTCAACTTCCAGTCTAAAATGTCATTCTCACCACTGTTTCATCATAACTGTTAAAGCTTAAAAATCAAGTTATTATTGTCTATTGACTTTGTTGTTGTTGTTGTTGTTGTTTTGGTTTGTTTCAGGGAACACAAGAAGATGGTGATGCAGATAGAGGACCTTTTGAATAAAGCCAGAACCATTCAGATGCTCAAAGTATCCAGAGACTTACAAAATGTACGTACAAATATCAACCCCTGCCCACCACCACCCTCCCCCCCATACTGACCAGCAGCCAATTTCCACAGAACTTTACGCAATAAATGTTGCACAAGTGGACTTATGAAATAGACCGATCCATTAAGCCCCGCCTACCTTAGCAATTGCCTAGCAACAGCACATGTTGTGACTTTTTTTGCCACGATCGCAGCGGTGGTTCGGTTGCGGCGCCACACACGTTTACAAACTCACATGTATCGGATACACACACAGACATGGTTCTCGTGAACGGTATGGATTTAGTTTTGTTGCCTTTTGAGCAGTGCCTTGAGTCCAAAGAACGATGCAGACACTGTTGAACCACTTTTACACGACTGTACAGGGACCACTACTGTGGGATTTTCACTACCAGAAATACGAAAAAATTAAAACAAAAGTTAGCACAGTTGTGAGTGCAGTTGTGTGTCAGAACTTTTCTAATGGGATTTTTAACGTGTCGGACCTTTGTCGGACACGAGGCCATGATTGGTCAACACGTTAGTAGGCGGGGCTTAATGGATCGGTCGATTGGTGACAGGGCCCAATGTTATACAGCTGTGAAACGAATTGCTTACCACAACAAATTGCTTTACATGAAAAAGTCTTACTTAGTGGAAACAGATTACTGGCGTGAATGTTATGTGGTTTTTTTAATAGCTGACTAAGAAGTTTTTATAAACTTGTTTTGTTGCTAGTTTCTGCATAGTGAAGACCATGAAGCAAAGAGGCAACAGGAGATATCAACGCTGGAATCCACGCTAGAGAACCAGAGAGCGGTAAGAATTTATATCAACAATGTCCTTAAATATGAATCTCCTATACATTGGTACCACAGACTTCCACAAAGTACCATACCTTCCAGGCTGGCATGGGTTTCTTCTGTTTGTACAACTGGTATTATCAGGAAATCGCATGGATTGTGTACTGTGGACTTAGTCTCCACAGTCTCCTGTAGAATTTTGTAGCAAGGGCAAGTTGAGCTTGAGAGATACTATACTGATTTAAGCAAGACAATTAACCCTAATTAATTAAGTGTCGTTTGGACAGAGGTAAAGTCGTAGGTCTTGTATATTGTGTAATGCACATTAAAGAACCCAGTACACTTAAGAGAAAGAGTTGCCCTAGGTTTAAGGCGTGGTTGGCGTCAGACTGTGCTGCAGCACCTTGTGAACCCTTACAAGATTGTAAGGGTTCATGAAGACCTTTGCTTGGTCAAAGAAAAGAAGATGAATCTTTTGAGTCTTGTGCCTTAAGCAAGACACTTAACCATTATTCCTTCATGCGTTGTGCAATGCACGTAAAAGATCCATTATCACTGTAAGAGATGGTGTTTGCCCCGGTGTTTCTGGCAGTGGCTGCTGAATGCGCCGCAGCACCTTGTGAACCCTTAAAAAGGTGCTACATAAATGGGTCTCATAATTCAAACACTTTAAAAACCTGTCTTAAATAATACAATAGCAAGCCTGATACTTCACGGAGGCGACGGAGGCAATTACCTCAATGCCCTTGGTCATTGCCTTGGTGCCCTTGAAATGTTCCAAAAGTAACTTACAATTTCCCCATAGAGGTGCCCTTTATCAAGAAGAAAGTGCCTTGGTGCCCTTGCCCTTTCAAGAATGAAGCAATCAGGCATGCAATAGGTGCCTTGAGTGCCTAATTATTGGTAGATACGTGCACTGTATAAGACTCCAGTGTTATTATTAAAAAGAGTTATCTGGAAACAGTGACAACACAGACAACTAATTGCCATTTCAATACAAATATACTCGCCACGCCCTCAGAAAAATTATTTCGTGGTGAATCCCCCCCAAAACCTTCTCAATGTAGACATTGTCGAACGAACAATACTCTGGTTTGGTTGATTCCACAGCATCATGAGAAAAATGTGGAAGATCGGAAGAAAATTGTCAAGAAGTTACGGCAGACGATAAGAGGAAAAGAAAAGAACAACGCCACATTGGACAAAGATCTGGAGGAGATGAGCGTATCAGTGGCTGAAAGGAAACACATTAATGAAGTCAATGGTGAGTCCACACAAATCAATATTGGTTATTTAAAAGAATTCATTGCAAATTTGAACACCTGTCAGGACGAAGGCAATCATTGTTTGTTAAAAACTACTGCAGGCTTGTGAAAAAAACAGTTCTGAACTTGCCTGGCGGGTTACTAAATCAGAACATTTATAATTCTCATATTTTTGTGTGAAGTGGGTAGCATGGACGGCCTGTGGGTAAAGCACTTGCCTCTCACCACTGTGGCCCTGGTTCGATTCCCGGTTAGGGCCATATGTGAGTAGAGTTGTGCGTTGGTTCGCTCCTGCACCACAAGGGTTTTTCTCCAGGCCATCTGGTTTTCCTCCCTCCGGGAAAAATCTAAACCATTGATCTCTGGATGTGCTCCAAGTTCATATGGGTTGATGTGGCTGGCTGCCAAACTTGTCTTTACATGCTGTCGGCTCGACCGTGTTTTAGCCACGTCCGCAATTCAGCTTCTCAGCTGCGAGTAAGGATGATTAGCCTCCAAAATTAATATTGTTATTATTATTATAAGAAATGTAAGTTTCAACAGTTGATGTTTCGCTCATTTTGTATTTTTTACGACAGCTGCTATGCGAAATGTGGGTGGTTCTGCTCAGCGTATGCGTGATATCGTTCAGAGGCGAAAGCTGGTTGATCTCGCAAAGGCACAAGCCCAGGAAGTTGCCGTGTTGAGGGCAGAGGTGGAGCGTCTTCGTATGAGGACCTTCCCTGCTCTGGTCCAGGTTGAACGATGAGTGGACAGAGATGCACCGGTCATCTGACATAGTGACTCGTCAAACATTTCCTACAATACATCACTAAGGAACAATATTTGAATCTGTACAAACTGCAACCCTTTTAAACTTAACTTTACACAGCGGCCAAATTTCCTGAAGCTGACTAAGAAAATTTACTGAATCGGGCCCAATTTCATAAAGCATTTAAATGCAGACATTTCCTGCTTACGAAGTGCGCCCACTAATCAGAACGTAAGCAAAGCAAAAGGCACACTAACTTGCTGTAGGTCCTCGTAAACAGATGAGGACAAAAGATGCAAATCCATTGTGAAAGCGCACAGGTGCTTTGAAAAAAATCTTGAATATTTATGAGATACACTGTTGCTAACGGAAGTTTGTTCTGCTATAGTAAACAAAAAATATGGTAACTGCTAATAAGCTTTATAAAAATGGGTCCAGGCACTGACAAACATCGTTTGAAGAAAAGTGGGTTACCTGCCAAATTTACATAGACGTACGAGCCGAGGGGGGTTGGGGGCAGGGGGTGGGGAAGTTGCCCCCCCCCAAAAAAAAATAAAAAATAAAAAAATATTAAAAATTAAAAAATTAAAAAATAAAAATGTGGGCAAAACAGTGAGGTAAATTCGGGAAAAGCAAGAAGAAAAATAAAAATACATACAAAGAAATTGGTTCTCGTGTGTTTATCTGTGTAAAAATTTGGGCAAATCAACCCCTCTACTTCCCCTCTTAACCAATGAGTCCCCATATGCCTATGCAAATAACATGACCGATGTGCATTGCCTTGGACTGATTCCCGTCTTTTTTGTTCTGGCTTTGTAAGTCAGTTTGTTCGTCAATATTTTTTGCTGTATTTTTTGTGCATTGTCAGAATTTTTTCTGGATTTTGGGATTGTTTTCACAGATCTTACTTTGCATTCAAATTTACTTAAAAGATTTGGACTGATTTTATGTTCAAAAGTCAAAAACCCTACTTTTACATTGGTAGTGATTTGTGAGAGTCTGCAAATCATCTAAAATGAACACCGAGGAAGTTAAGGTGGTTTCACTCTAGACAAAGAGGAGCTTGTCATTAATTGTTTTTCAGGATTTTTAGTTTTTGTACGATCCCACCCCTGTGCACAGCTTTATGAAATATGGCCCTGTAGACTTGAACACACTTTGTTGATCTTCGTAGGAGTCCCTATCCTCAGTAAGGATTACTCAAACTAAACAAATAAAAGAGGCCCTGACTATTTTTGCTCTAGCTTTAGTTTTGAATGAACGAAAATGGCAATTTGTTTCATGTTTGCAAAATAAATAAAATACTATTGCTGTTGTAAGTAACTGAAGATTGTTATAACTTGGAATCTTCTTACTCCCTTCCCCCAGAATGCTATTTATCAGATGTTTGAAAGGCATTTGTGATATTAAAGTGTTTTTAAATTGCCGAAATCGAAGTAACTTTACTTGTACTTGTATATTCTTAATGACTTTGTAAATCATTTATACCGGTTTCAGAATGGAATCTATCTAATATTAATTCAATGATTTTGAATCAAATACTTCAATAGACCTTATGCATTGACGTCATCACGCCGCCATCTTAGAGGTAAATCGATGATGTAACAATGGAAACGCAGAGACTTGTACGCGCGGCGCACAGGATTGGCCAATGAACAACCTCATTTTGACCTCTAGACGAGGGCGCCCTACTCAAATGACGTCATGTGCATAAGGTCTATAGGAGACTCTAAGATGCTAGGGGGCAGCAGACATGCTCGGGGCAAAAATGCTGTAACCGACCTACTTATTTTCTCTGTCAATATAGGTTATGTTATACTCTGACCTGTGTAGAAAAATTTACAGAATGTATACAGAGATGAACAGGCATGTTGAATTGTTACAAAGTATCATCATCATCATAAAAAAATAAGCAATTTTCAGGTCTATGGTGGTCTTGAAAGCTCTACTCGCTGAGCGCCATTTTAGTTTCTTAAAATGGGAAATATAAGTCCAACATTCCTAGAAACATTTTTAACCCTCAGAAAAAGTAGGTCGGGATACAGCATTTTGTTTTTCCTTGCAGGATAATTTTCCACCTTTTATGTAATTCTGCACAAGTCTTTAACAGCACTGATTTACACATCATTATGTGTAACATAAGTTCCTCCCAGGAATTGTCTCCAATTTTGTTTTCAGGATGAGCGCTTTGTTTATGCCTCTAAATAAGTAAAGGAATGGTATATTCCGAATTTCAGACATGTAAATTTTTGAACGAGGGCATTACCTTCCAAAATTGAAAGTACAAGTTAGAAGTGCCTTTCTATCAAAACTAAAGATTTTTTTCGTTTATAGTTCCTCGACAGTTTCCGTCCATTTTATTAAATGTATATATGGAATTGTTTGCACATCATAATATTAATAAATAATTCAGTGTACTTCTTCTAATAACATGTTGTGATTTTTCTTTTGTAACATTTTGCCTATGCTTGTGTGGCTCCACTAATTGGCCATCTGCGTTGTATCACAAACTAAATATCGTCCTAAAATCTTTTGAACAACATATTCTAAAATACACGGCTTAACCTTCCAATTCAACAAATAATTTATACTTACAGATCTTCTCCACTACATTTGCTCATTCAGACCCCTTGTTCTCCACTCTGCCTGGGTTATGTTAACCATTATTGCTGTACCACACAGCACACTAATGAAGTACTTGCCACACAGGCAAAAACATGAAGTTACTCTCATTTAACTGGATTTGATTCAACCCCAACTTGTTAGCAAAAATTTGTAAACATAAATGGTACCAGCCACCGACAGGGAAGTTAGCTTCAGTGCTGCCTTAAGATGACCTCCCTAGACTACGCCCAAAACCTACATACATATGTACCACTCCCAGTTTAAACTCATTTGCCTAAAACCCCTGCCTAACTGTAAAAGCTTCTTCACCCCTGAGAATTCATTGTTTTAAACAATGACTACTACAGATTCTTCAGACCCTGACCAAGAAAATCTATGACCCCGTATTGTACACTATGCTACATTCAATCTCTGCACTGTGTCTGTGGCCTGGTTGCCTAGTGTGTGACTTACTTGAAAGAACAAGCAAAAGTATGTTGCACTATAAATCTACCCTCCAGCTGCAGCTCTACACCTAAAAATCAAACTGGGGAATCTTGACTATTTACAGTACTACAATCAAATCAAATGAATCACGACGCTCAATAGCTGAGGCTTCAAAGAGCTAAGGAGATGGCATTTCAAACCGGGTTCAACAGCTTAAACTGAAGCATTCTAATACCTAAGGTTTGATTGTTGCTTTCAAACCATCAAAATCATCAATGGTTAACCGGAACCCTACATTCAAAATGATTGCTGGTAACAGGGAAAATTGTAAACGACAATTACAATGCAGGTGTTTCACGGCTATTGAACCCGTGCACAGATGTCACACTCGGCAACTGTCCTCCTAGGGTCCGCCATTTGGGAGTCAAATAGCATGTAAATATAACGGTGAACGTCTCGCCACGTACAGGTTGCCTAAAACGCAGATAGGGGACTTTGACTCCAAGAATGGCCCAACCATCCTTGCTATATATATGCCAAGATTTACAGTACATAAACAGGTTAAATCCACTTCCTTCACACACCATAAACAACACAAACACCATCAGACATTGTCAACAGTATTAGGTATATGACCCTTTCCGAATGGCCGATAAGCTATGTCTTATCATCATGTCACCTAACCTGAACAATGGAATATTCAAATTTTTATCCGAGATGAACTAAGAGGTTGATAAAAACCAACTTCAATTTACTGGATTACTTTTATATCTATTCGGCCCAATCTCATATCTAACCATTCAAAAGTGTTGCTTACCGGTGTAAGGTTACCAGCCAAAATATCATGTCACATGTACCATATGTGACTGGTATCCTGCTCATTTCTGCTTAGCAGCAAATTGTTAAGCAGTATTTTCTGCTCTTAAAGCAGCTCTGTGAATTTGGGCCGGGTTTTCAAATAGATAAATGTAAAAATAAATTAAAAATTGAGAAGAGTTCTCTAATAAAAACAACCTTCAGTGCAGATACAATGAATATAAAACCATTTCATTCTCCAGTGAATAAACAACAGGTATACGAGGGATTTTGATCAAATCATTAAAATGTTCATTCGTTTTAATAATTTACCAGTGAATTCATATCATAATCCATCACAAAAATATATAGAAAAATGTACAGTTGTACAAATTACAATTGTAAAACTCATTTTATTAATGAAAATAAACCATTCTATACATCAATACTGATACTGATCAAGTTGATGACATAATCAAACCAGAACCCGACACCGCTTCTAATCCATCCAGAAACTATTGTCTCCAACCGCAAAGTGACTGAGAATTAGGCAAAAAAGCATTCTCAGACACAAGCAAAAATGGACAGTAATTTACTCTTGCTAAAGTGAGATCCATCTTTGCTAAGTGAACCATGGAGGAAGGATGATTGTGAACAGTCTGTTACTTCAGTACAACTTTTCTAAATTACTACATGTATCTTGTTGGGAAGTCATTGGGTCACATGCGAACACATCTGCTGCACGCCCAAAGTGACTGCTACATGTACTTCCAGTTCCAAAGCTGGCATACATTGGATGTGTAATTTTTTACAAAACATCACACACAGAATCGTTCAAAGGCATTTTTGACACAAACTTATAATTCTGAGAAGATTTAAAGTCGTTGAAGAACATAAACCAAGTATTAAACTTCACTGACATAAAATCCTCATACGAAAACTAGCGGGCGTGGGCGTGGGCGTGGCTTACAGTGGAATTACGTCATACTTGCCAACAGGGTAAGGTTATTATATTCGAGGATAAGTGGTTATACTTTAATGCTGGCAGGCACAGTGATAGAAGCAATTAATTGTTAAACAGGTGTGTTAAAACTACAGGAAGCCAAAGAAATTTGGCTTAGCAGCAGTATAAAATTATGAAGTTTTAAATTTTGGGTAAACAAAAGCAAATTGACTGGAGCGGGATTTGAACCTGGCTTCTGAATGGCAACCCCCAAACAAAAATACTGACTAAATAGGGCGACAGCCTATATTAAGGCTGGGTAGCTCATTTGGTAGAGCGTTGGTACATATAGCCGGTGGTCACAGGTTCGAATCCCGCTCCAGTCAATTTTTCTTTGTTCACCCCAAAGTTGATTTAAAATTTACCCATTTCCCTTGTGGTTTAGCTTGATATTTTAAAATAATTAAGACCCGTCTTGTTTTAGCTATTGATAGCCAAAGATTTGAAAACAACAAAATATCTAGTCTTATAAATAACTGATCCCAGCATTTTCCTTTCAAGTTATAAACAATGAATATATTTGTGTTTTTTCTTCATACTATATACAAAAATTATCTTCGGTCATGTCATCTTCTTATTTTTTTAAACTGACCAATTATTTACAATTACAAATGTCTACTGATTAAACAAAAAAAGTGCAATATTTACATTTCTCACAAATTGGATAAAAAAAAATTCCAAAATCTAGTCTAGTGCTGTAGTTCTGTAAAAAGATAATTAAAACGTTTAGTGCATTTAAGATTCCATACATTGTAACCCTTGTGTCGTTGTTTTTAAAATCTTTTTGCCATTTATTTTAATTGTTAAAAAAACGGAGGGGAGGGAAATACAATCCAAGATGAAATCTAGAACACAATTAAAAATGTAGGCCTGGTTAAGCCTGTTTCATATTTAATGCGAATTGCAAAAGCGAGTTTTCATGCATCACAACTGAAAAACAGCGCATACTGAATCGTTACATCAACAAAATTCACTTCACATTCACTTTCATGTGAAGTATGAACCTGGTTTTAGAATTGATATTATTCAAAAACAGTTCAGTAATCCAAAACTAGTTCACAAGAAAAATCTGTAAAAACTTTGTACGGTTGGGGTTATTTATAAAATAATTCACACAATTTAATCACACACAGATTATAAATATTTGTATGAAAGCACCAACTGGGCAAGTTAATATTTTCAATAAATGTTTCATGTTTGCATTGAACAATTTACATTCCATTTTTTTCAGGTTGGATCGTTGTTTGTGAAATAGTTAGAAAATTATAGCCAAAGATTTCTATGTACAATGTCAAAACACGTGTTTATCGTTCAACAATTAATTCTTAAGGTTGTGCTTTTGGTGGCAGTGTTATTCAGTAAAATTTATTGAAAATAACACAAAACAAGCACAACGGACTGGCTTTTCCGTTGTTGTCATTATTCATATTATTATTATTACAGTTTACTTGGCCATTTATACAAGAAAAAAAACATACCGGCAGTCCAATTAAGATAGAAATGTAATTGTGAAGCAAGGAAATGAGCTGTTAAAAGCACCCTCATGCGGTCAAAAATACAGTCAATTGCAAGCCTGATACTTCATTGAGACAATGGATGCAATGGACCTTTCCCATGAACTATGTAAATTGGACATCAAATTATTTATCTTGAAGTGACCCCTACCTCCTGTCCCCCCCCCCCATTGGGGGTCCTTTTCAACAGAGGTTTTACCCTTAGTGAGGAGACTGCAGAAAGTATTTTGTACTTCTTCTTTTTTTAACATGGTCAGCAGATTCTTGTTTCCATTTCTTGACATTGCTTGACAAAATTTGGAAACCTAGGCTCCTGCCACTTTTGTCAGAGATGCTAACAATTCGGCATTTTTGTTTCACATGGACAACAACGTCGTAAGATGAATAGACTTTATGCGAATGACGTCACTATGAGCATTTAGAACATGAAAGGAAGTCCTCATACTGAGGTCAAAACAGCTACAGTGCCAGTTCGATGCTGCATTTAACCTCAAGGATGGCGGCGAACGCATGGTCTATAACGATGTTGTTGCAAAACTTGGAGCAAGTTCAATCAAGGACCAATGGATAACTAGTGGTTGGTTAGTAACGTACATGTAGGAAGTGCATGTGCAATGCAATTGAAGTGCGAACGACTCTAGTCATGTCACGTCCATGCGACCATGAGAAAACGGCGAAATCAATGTTATCACCTCTGCACTGTGCTTATGAAACAGCTATTGGTAACCTGCAATGCGACCAACCTCGACATGCTGGTTGCGATTAGTCGACAAGACTAGTCCAACCATCGTTGACTAGCATGAGTTCGGTCAGAGTTAGTCGAACTATGGTTAACTATGGTCCTTGATCAAACTTGCTCTTGATTTTCCCATCGTGTAACAAGGTTGTATCTTTGTTAAAAACTCCCAGACGTAAGCACAAAATGAGCAGAGTGAAATATTGCCTTAATTATTGCACGAAGCAAATTATTACAAGTGTGCAAGATACAACCTTATGACCAAACTGAGCTACGACCATGTTGCACTGATGTGACGAGTTGAGGGGATTGGGCTGCCATTTACATTCTATCAAATCATAACTTACAGGTCGCTCTTCTCAAATCCATCATCTGTCACTCCGTTTTCATAGGTAGATCCGTAGGTAGTAGGCACGGCCGAGCCATTCTCTTCAGCTGGTGCAACGATGGGCTTACCAGCCGGTCTACGGAAGCACTGCTTCAGAAGCATGTTTGACACAGCCACACCACTGATGAAGACAAACACTAGCAGTATCATGAGAGTGATCAAACTGATCTGCCAATCCAGAACTTGGACCAGCGCGCTGATGGTGATCATAGAGGCGTAGATGAATAGGACGCCCATGATGTACAAGGCCTCCCATGCAGGGCTGAGTGGCTGCTTAGGGGTGTCAGCCCGGGATTGAACCTGGGTATCAAGATGGAAGACATGTTTCTTGTGAACATCACTACAAACGTTTTAACGGCTGTTCAAAAATAGGGTAAAGCATCCGGAAAAAGTTTCTGCTAATTTGATTACAATTACTTATGAGATTATAAATGAGGTTCCTTTTTACTCCTTGATGATATTGACAAAGTAGAACTTTGAAGCATGGAAAGCTAACATACTTTGGTTAAGGTGTAGGTGCATCTTATCATGTGAATTTCTAAACTCTGAACATTAAAATATGTCCTACATTGTACCTTTATGTGTACAATTACATTGTACAATTACATAGGCCTATATGGCCAACACATAGGGAAAAATAAAGGAAACTGCCTAAATATTTCCACTAATAAAGACTTTGACATGAAAAGGACAAAAAACACTTAACACTGGTAACACTCAAAGTTTCACTTCTAAACTTCAAATAGTACACATTATTTGAAGAATAAATACATGTAGTTTCAATTATGAATTCAATTCTAATTTAACAAGTTTTAAGAAATGAAATGCTGCTGCTTGGCAAATAAAATTATGTGCCAAATCTTAACTGAAACTTAACTCTGAAGCATGGAAAGCTAACATACTTTGTTCAAGGTGTAGGTGTATCTTATCATTTGAATTTCTAAACTTTGAACATTACAAAGCGTCCTACCTTTCTCTCAATGAACAAGAAGATTTCAACAAGGAGCCACGCAAACAGGGCAGCCAGATACTCTATAGCAGGAATACGAATGATCTCATTCAGCCTGATCCAGTAACGTCCCTGTCGGTCTGGAAGCGTCGAGTAGACACCGATGGTAGCTGCTAAGTAGACAACAAAGGGTGTAGGGCGCACCCAAGCAGGGAGCTTCTTCCAGAATGGGAGACCATACAGCTGAGTCATCGTAAACATCCAGAGGAAACCAAAGCAGAACATTGGCCACAGGAGGGTGCCATTCAGATCAGGTCCTCCGGTCTGAGATGCCACTACGCTACCGTGGAGGATCACCCAGGCTTCTAGGGTAAGCCTCCAGTAACGGTTTAGATGCATGTTAGTGTAGATCAGACTGCCTTGCAGCATGATCATAAAGGTATGCATGAATCCCATGGCATGTCCCCACGTGTTCTCCATGGGGTGATACCAGAAGGTGTAGATGGAAGCCCAGGCAAAGGCGTAGCCATGGTACTTGCGCAGCATGTTGACAGTGCCTTGAGGTAGACGGAGTTTCCGACTGACAGCGTCGGTGTTTCTGACAGTAGGCCATCCGAAAGCAAGACCACGGTCCCGATACTCCAAGACCAGCACCAACACGATCAGCATGATGACAGAGCTCTGTGAGCTGGCAACCGAGACGTCCTGTGCAGTGGCATCATACGTGAAGTGGGTCTGCCCGAGATGGAGCAGATGAAACAAAGCGTTGATGATCAACGCGACGATATTAAAGCTCTCAAGCTTCCCGGAGTAGCGAGGCGCCTTGCTGGACTGCCACATTAGCTTCTGCTTCTGGCCATAGAAGATGCATCCCCACATGAGTAACTGGTGACATGTGTAGCACAGCCAGACGACGGCCCTGGTGAAGGCAGTGGCTTGATTTGGGGGAAGTTTCCAATAATACCAACGACCCACTGCATCAGCTCCATGACGCCCTGGGGTATCTGGATCAGGGTCGAACGGTTCGGGCAAGAACCGCTCCTCTGAGGTTGCACTCTCATTGTGGACCCAGCCCGAGTTGGCATCCCAGTCACGCAGTGCTCCTAAGCCAAACATACCACCCAATACAGCAAGTATGAATACCATAGCAGACAACCAGGCAATCACATCATGCCGTCTCTGCCAGAAAGGTCCCTGCAGTACGTGGAAAGTTTCAATTAGAACATCTAACAAACCAGTCAACGTGAAACCCCCACAATTTCGCCTCTGATCCCCAAAACCCCTCAGTGCTTTCTATCCCAAGCCCTGAAAAAGAATCCACCTGTTTGACCTTTCGCAAAAGGTTCTACACAAACAATTTGGCAAATAATAGTCCAGAAATTGGATGTTATTATGCTGAAGGTTTCTTTGTACAAATGCCAAGAAGCTTTAAAGCAGCGGTCAGCAAACTTTTAGGCCTCTGACCCAATGAAAATTACCCACCAGCCAGTCACTGACTGATTGAACCCCATGCTGCAAAAGTCATGTCATGCAAACAGACTATGTCTTAACAGAAGTGAACTATTTATTGAAGATTTTTGTTGTTATTATATTTAAGAGTAATTATATTTGAAAACTGACAATAAAAGTTAAGGGAAAATGTTTTTAATGATACATGTACATATGTAGATTGATTGTAAGGCAATCTTTGTCGCTGGCAGAATGATCAAAAGTGTTCCGTTAAATTTGAGCGCTTCTGACAAAGTTTGGCAACACACCTGAACTTGTTCATGACCCTCTTTTGGACCATTGCTTTAACCCTTACTCCCTAGGCCCACTTGCCTACATGTGACCTCAATCCTCCACTATCCTCCTCTCCTATGTCACTCCACACCAAATTGTTAGGACTTGGATAAGGATTGGAATGCCTGACCCACTGATGAGCACTTGGACCTACAGCCCTCAGTCCTCCTGAATCCTTCATTTTGGCAAAGAGGATGCAGAAGGATTTGGGAGGGTAAGTGTTAAAGTAAAACATTTTTGCTACTTCAAAGTTATGGGAAAACATGTCTGTACATGTATCTTGGTTGGAACTTGACCCTGGACAAATCGCCTTCTAAAATGAATAAACCATGTCAGCTCTAAAAGTGAATTCGACTCTGTGAATTGAAAGTTTGAAAATATTCGGTGTACTGTGTGTTGGTCTCACCTTTAGGGCTTTCTTTTCATACAATTTTGCATCCTGACTATCCATGGAACTCGTACCATCCTCTGTTGATGAAAAGGAAAATGCACGGAATTCAATGAACTATGCAAGTCCTGCGCATATTCAATCATTTTTGCAAGCCTAGGGTTCCAAAGAATACATTGCCTTAAGGTGTGAAAGAAGTGAGGCCTAACAAGGCTTGCTTAGTTTACATCACTATCAACTGAAACTTATTCTCAATTTAATAGAATGGACCTTTCCCATGATATGCTAATTACATTCACACATGCGTACAGACCCTGTTGGTTGGGCAACGCCATAGAATTGTGCACGAAGCTGACGCACAAAGTGTGTACGCGTCACACTTCCATCAGTCCCATGCAAAAGGGCGCACTTTTTTATCCCCACAATTTTACCAACCAATGCCTAATTTACATATTTCATGGGAAAGGTCCATTAGCTTAAGAATCTCATCTAAATATTCAACAAGGAAATGTTACATAATTCTTGTTTAGAATATTTTATGTAAAGGTCATTTTCTTGTTATTTCAGTTACAGACCACAGCCTGTATCAGACTGGCTGTTTGCTGAGTACATGTACTCTAGTGACTTGGACTTTGATTACAGCGATTATGCCTGATTCAATGTAGACCAATGTAATCAGTTTACTTATAATACACAAATCCATCCAGGATGTCCTGTGCTAGTGTTTTCCTCCATTACTGCGACCTGCAAAAATACGCCTGACGTATTTTTATCTTACGCAACACAGGCATTTCTTACCAATGCTGTTGATGCACCTGTTCGAAACGCGCATGATGCGAGTTATAGCACCTGTTCAAAAAGCGCATGATGCGAGTTATAGCCTGCGCCAATGCTTTAGCGAGCGCAAGAGCATACCAGTCATGGCCGACCGGGACGTATGAAACTGGACTGGAATGGATTGGTTTATAGTGCAGTCCTCAGTCCAAGAGAATCAAACAAAACACGGAGTTGGATTTTGGAGGGTTGTGGATGGTTAGGGCATGGAGGTAGAAATTAAAGCACCACAGAGCACATAGGCCTACTGCATTATACAAGTACAGCTGTCTGCCTTAAAGTTCTTTGCAATCTGATTGTCAAGTGTATTTGAAGCTTATGGTTTGCATTTTGAGCAGACAGAAATGTGTGCACTTTGCAGAGATTTCATGTGATTGAGCCATTCTGTGAAGCCATTGTTATATAAAACTATAACAGAGAGAAAAGTTGAAATCTAGCTGTTTACTAAATACATGTACTACAATTCAATTCAATTCGATTCACATTTATTTCCATACTCATAAAATTACAACAATAACAGAGTAACGCAGTATATTTACCAACCTTTTCCAACTACACTTCTATTCCTACATCGTACAGTGTTCAAAGAAGTCATCTTTGCATTTAGAATTAATATACACATGTACCAAGGATAGCTAGCATGAGATTCTAATTGATCGTACTGTAGAAGTTCAAGTGTATTCAACTGCTTATATAACACAGTTCAATGAACTTAGTTTATATAATGAAAATTCTGCGGACTTTGACCTACAAAAAAAAATGACAATTGAAACTTAACAGTTGAGTGAAGGTACAAAATAAACGGAGTACATGTACATTTTGGATTCAGAAATTACTGTAGGCGGCCAGCCAGTAAATTCATACATGAAGAAATAAGCTCAGGTTGAGTCAGAGACAGTTCCATTCCGTAAAAAGTGTTGAGGCCCCAAAAAGTGACAGATAGGGACCATGGCCTCATACATTATATGTACACATTCCTGTGTGTGATGAAGTTCTTCGTTTATAATTTATCAAATATCATTTCATACAAAACACTACACAATTTGAGGAGTACTAAATAAAAAGTTGTTTTGTTTGTCCTTTTATTGTTCTCATTTGTTTTGTTATTCCGTCACAGCTCTCCCGCAGCCCCCACCCCTTCCCCACCCCACCCCCATTCCACCCTGCAAGATTGAAGAGTTTGAACCCTTTATTTCGCCTTAACAAAAAAAATTACAAATTTTTAAAAAGGAGAGTAGGCTAAAGGTTCTTTTGAAAAAAAAAATGATAAGCTTCAACACCAAAGCTCATAGATCATAGCTTACATAAAATTCATACCAAAACCAAACTTTCAGAGAAATGTTTCCGCGCGGTGAACTGCTGAAGTTGAGGAATTAGCATTCGAAGACCCCACAATTCACCAGTACACATCAATTGCAGTTGAAATGTTTGACTAATAAAATCACAAATTCCAAACGGAATGATAGAATCCTGAAGTAACAAGTGTTGCAGAAGTTGGATTCAGTTATTTATAACGCAATAAAAATTAATCACACTGGGTAGGTTAAAAAATTACTCCAACTTGACCAAAACTCCTTAAATCTCACAATTAAAGAACTTGAAAGGAAATGTTAATTATATGCAAATTCAAGAGCTCCTCTTAATTTGGTATATGCTGTATTCAGCCTACACTATTCATAAGTCAATCAATATTGGGTTATTGCTAGTCCAAGTTACTGAACCCAACAATGCTTTTTTTAACATTTGGATATTTTCTTGCTTATGTAGGGTTCGAGTGAACGCTCACGTGTTTGTTGGTACCTGTGTAAAGATGGCCTGCAAAATTCAACTTCCCTGTTTTCAAAATTTGACTTGTGAAGGGCATCTGTACACATGTGCCAAAAAACACATGAATTTCACTCTACATGTACATAAGCCTGGGCTAGTTCGAGTAACTTGACCCAAACAACGCCCTTTTCAACATTTGGACATGATGATATGGCACTGTCAAAGGTAGCCCCATAAAATAGTGCCAATATGGTGGACTACCTCCGCTTTTTGCAAGAAGCGGAGGTAGTCCAGTGTATTGGCACTATCTATGGGGCTAGGTCCAAGCTCCGTCCAGGACTTATGCAGCTATCTATGGGGCTAGGTCCAAGCTCCATCCAGGACTTATGCAGCTATCTATGGGGCTAGGTCCAAGCTCCGTCCAGGACTTATGCAGAACAACTTTCACATGTGACAGAACTGTGTATTTTAGCTGGTAACCTTCTTCTGGTAGTGGTAAGCATCGTATATCTGTCATGTCTGTTGTCATGGTTGTGCTTAGCTACTTTTTGTACTTTAAATTTTAAAAGCAGCTCTGTGAAATTGGGCCCAGATAATGTCCAAATGTTTTTTAAAAGTTGTTAATTACATATGTCCTGCATAGAAAGGCAAAGGCTTCAACTTAGGGCCTACAGAATGTATGAAAAAATATATACAGTCACTTTCAATCTTTTCTAAAGTCATATTGAGTATCAAAACGGTAACAATTAAAAATAAAAAATAAAAACAATTTCCTGAAGATGAGCAGAGTGTACTGTTCAAAACGTCAAGACTACACCAGCTCTTTTCAGAGCCACCACTCCTCCCAAAAGAGATTTTTACTTTTAATATTATGTAGTTTTTTTTATAGTTTCCTCTTTTTTTTTAAATTAAAACCACCCTCCGCCCACTCCTTTGAAATTGAGGTAGAATCCTTCTACAATCATTCAGTTCACCACCAACCCTAGCCCCATACATTGTGCCAATACGCTGGACTCCCTCCGCTTCTTGGCCCAACGAACCCTGTCCGTTAAAACCAGACATCAACTTTCGAATTGAGACTTACTTTTTTTGGCAAATTTATCCCTCAATGATCGGTCGGTCGTTGCTGTCAGACATGTCAGACTCACAGGCAGAGTCTGGAGAAGATTTCCGCACGGTCCCCCGTGCGATAAATCCTAGGCTTTTGCTGGAATTTTATGTCAAATCTCGGTGATATAAGCCCGTGTCAACGACGGCGGAGAAGCCATGATGGTTGCTGTTCAGCGCGGGTCGCATTTCTGCACTAGTCTTTATTCCAGCAGTCATTTTGCGACGTTTACCTGATAGTGGTGACGTCAAGGTGTCGCGCAGCGGTAAACGTTCTTGAATGTGCTGACTGATTGCTCGCATTGGACGTCACCACTATCAGGTAAACGTCGCAAAATGACTGCTGGAATAAAGACTAGTGCAGAAATGCGACCCGCGCTGAACAGCAACCATCATGGCTTCTCCGCCGTCGTTGACACGGGCTTATATCACCGAGATTTGACATAAAATTCCAGCAAAAGCCTAGGATTTATCGCACGGGGGACCGTGCGGAAATCTTCTCCAGACTCTGCCTGTGAGTCTGACATGTCTGACAGCAACGACCGACCGATCATTGAGGGATAAATTTGCCAAAAAAAGTAAGTCTCAATTCGAAAGTTGATGTCTGGTTTTAACGGACAGGGTTCGTTGGGCCAAGAAGCGGAGGGAGTCCAGCGTATTGGCACAATGTATGGGGCTACACCAACCCCTACTCCTAGAACTATGAGGTAGCGGAACGAACCTGATAGTTCTAGGAGTAACCAACCCCAAATCAATTGACCACTTTCTTAACAGAACAAACACAAAAAAAAACATCAAAGGTGTATTTAAATAAGAAAAAAATTACTTACTTCCATTTCCAGTTGCTTCTTCTACGCCGCCTCCACCACGTTCGTCCCCCATCCCAACACACAAGCTGTGAACTTCGGCCGGTTACAGTTCACCTGTCCTTTTTCGTCCTTTTGCTTTTGGGGCCACAAAAAGGGTCTTCTTTAAGGTGATTGAAGAAGTCACACACGACATCCAGGCAGTAACTGAACTTTGATATAGACTAGAGTCTGATCAGTTTATGTTTCAATTTGATTGCAAAAAATTAGATATTTCCAGTTTACTTTACGTTCGCTGTTTCATGGTCTGTCACCAGGTCACGCATCTCTTAAATGTCTGGGTGCGCATCGTAATCGATTAGTTGGTGTTCGTTTGTATTTCTATTACGTGCGCGCATCATCCGGCTGGCAGGACGGTGCAGTCACTTCGGCACTACTCGGCACCAGCAAACTCGGCCTCCTGTCAAACTCGACACATCCACAAACTCGGCACTTGTACAATTCGTGGCTAGTAAATCATATGGCCGGATATTGTCGTTGCAGCCAACGGCCAATAGCCATAGCCGAAGTCGCTTGATTCGGACACTAGCCTAGCCAGACATTTTAAACCACCAGTGGGGGGCAAAGAGTTTTATAATTACTTTTTAATGACAGACAACTCATAGTTTCAAGCGATTTTACATGAAGGTAAAAAGGATAGGTATATGAGTAATACCAAAGTTCTAACTTTGTGTAGGCCTACTAGCCTGGGCTCAATACGACATCCGAGTCAGCAGGGAAGAAATAATAGTGACAACTGCCGTGTCACTTGTCAGCATGTAAACACATTGTCCTTACTGGCGATTGTTACAACCGAAATTAAAATCGGAGTCTTCAAATTATAAATTCTGTTTTTCTCGACTTTGACAGTATTTCGGACAGAAATAATATGAAAGATTGGTACTGTTATGAACTTCACTTCATAATCAGTAAGCCTCAGATACTAAAAAAAATGATGAATCCTTTAAGGAATTGCTCTCAAGCGGGGAAAAGAAATTGAACTTCAAATCAAATCATATTAATGTCAAGTAATAAGAAACAAAGTAATCTGTCGTTCGATGTGGACAATTTTACTGCAGACGTTTGGAACTTCTCAATTTTTCCTCCGTTTTGATGTGGTTACTGATATCCTTATTTAATATTTTTAATACATACTAATATACGTATTAATAATGAGAAACACAATTTATTTTTATCTAGGGCCTACACGTATAGGATGAATTTTAATTTCTAATGCAACAGTATATTTATTTTGTTTGATTATTAAAACAAATTTTAGATTATTAAAACAAATATCAAAGACCACAGGTGGACAGTTGGATTAATTTGTTGTAACAATTAAAAATTACTGTAAGAAACGAAGAACAAAATGCAGTAACAATTTGAAAATTCCAATTTTAAGAAACATCAGTCAGACACAAATTAAATCGTTTATAGAGACTTTAAAAAATGAGCTGATGAGCTGCGTAAACTACTTTGTTTAATCAAAAGCTCAATAATTTATGAAACTTGCAGCCATCTTGGAGATAATCATATCAAACGATTTACTATGTGGCTTTAAAAATACATCACATTTTTGAATTGACGCCAACCACTCTTGTGCCCCTTGTCGCAAATATTGACGGCAATATTACCGTCATTATTCAAGACTCGTAGGCTACCCCAAGTCGCAACGGTAATCCGTCAAAATTCTCGATTTGTCGCAAATTATTGACACTGTTCAATATATACGACTTGTCATGAAGGTGTCGTGAATATTGACGACAATATTGTCATCATGAGACTTGAGGGTTCAAGTCGTGAATATCGACGGCGATATTTCCGTCAAAGTGATGGGCAAAATCGTGAATTTAGATGACAAAGCTGGCGGCAATATTATGTATTTGTGCCCTTAGTCGTGAATATTAACGGCAATATTGCCGTCAATATTTTCGACTCTTAGCCGGTATCAAGTCGTGAATATTGCCGTCATTAGTTACTTGCGACTAGGGGCACAAGTCGTGAATATAAAATTATTGTGATGTCCCTTTAATAGCGGCGTAGCAAAGGCACTTTCTTGTGAGGGGGGGGGGGGTTGCAAGCCTAAATTTCAGTTAGGCCAAATGAAAGTAAAAGCGCAATGACATTGGACTCACATACAACATGAGGGGGTTCGAGGGCAAAATCCCCGAATGCTTATGAGGTTTTTCAGTGATTCTAAGGTTTAAAATGGCCCTCAGATGCCAAGCATTAGACGACTCATATTAGAAATATGCAAGCTTTGAAAACTGTAACTTTTTCGCGAATCCCCTAATGCCCGTAATGAAGTCCAAGGGGCAGAAATTCCTCTAGGGGCTGTCCGGGCTAAGCCCCGGACGCTTTACGGCTTTCAGTGTTTTCATAGCGCGTATAGAGGCCCGCACGTTGCCGAGCATTTGGTAATTTAAATTTGGACTTTCACACTACACAAGGATTAAACTAAATTTTTCAGTCGGCAAAAATATAGGCTTACTATGATGTTTTCATACCGGCCTTACATTCTCTGTAGTGTCCCTCTTCCAACTAATATAAGTGTTCGTTCTTACCATGGAGGTAAAACTAAAACGTCCTTACTGGCTTAACTTATTGAAAACAATTAATGATGATACATTGCACAATGTCAATGTAATTTTTGTTTGTACGGGTCTTTGATTCTTCTTGAATTTTGTGGTTTTGTTTTAGCCGTTTCTCCACACAGATTCTTCAGTTTACACTTACATCAATCGTTGTTGAAGAGCACCAGGAAAAAGGTAATCACAATAGTGAACCATTTTGTATACTTTTAAAATCTAAAGGAGAGGTCACGTTGATTACAGTTCAACAAAGCACGAATCCCATGAAAGTCTGACCGAATTTGAACGACTAAATTGCAAGCTGCAAAAAGCTGCTGCGAATTTCAAAGTGCTGATCGAGTGGATTATGAAGAGCAGCTCACTGTCAGGTTGGGCCCAGAGCACACAGGTCGAAACGTCAAGTAACCGACGTGCTCAGCTCGGTTATCTAAGCTTTTAAATCGAGTGACGCAAGAACATAATATTTGCTTACACATTAGGTGGTATTGAATGACCGTCTTGGGGAGCTTTCAATTTTCGGCCAACTCTGATTGAAATATGCCGCCTTTGTGCCGAGAATGAGCGGGAAAACCTATAAAATTATTGGCTGTGATTGGCCAGTAGGCCACTGGAGTAGAGCTTAATATATAGCTTTTTTTGACCACCACAAAGTAACAAACTGTACAAATTATTGTTTGACAAAATTTTAGGCTGAATCGCGGATTGTTGAGAAACAATTTATGTTGAAGTTGCATAGGCCGAATATCGCCGAGTATTTCTCTGAGCAAATTTTGACAGATGATGCTGTTTCAAAAATAATTCATTTTTAGTTTCTAATTAACTACTGCACTTATCATTGGCAGATTTTTTCGTGCAACATCTTATTTTCTCAAGTCTATAAAAATAGCTATTAAAAGTTTGAATATAAATTTTCGGGTCAAGTCGGCCAAAAGTCGGACTAAGCATCTTCAAGTATGTATAGGACAAAACAGTAGTACTTGTATCACTTTATTGTAAGTAATTTCAAAGTGGGAATTTGTTTAATATCCTGTATACAATTTGGTTTAAATAAAATCTACTAAGTATAAACATTCACATTATAGTGTCCTGCATATAAAAATATATATATATAATGTTCTGAAGCATTTCATGCAAAAAATGTTATTTCAGCAAATAGATTTAAAAGTATATGTATAAAAGGTTATTGACACCGCTGGTGTCCGATCAATTATTCATAAAAGCGATGTGAAAAATAGGATAAATCACTGGCTATAATGGAATATTCCTGTAAAAAAAGATATGTTATACAAATTCTGACAACAAAGTCGTGAAAATGGAGCTACCTATTTCCCTTCAAACACTGAATGTAAAAGAAAGATTGTGTAATGGAAGAAATTGTCGACAAAGTCAAAGTTCAGCAGTCATCTAGGTGACAAGTGATTTTTTAGAAAAATTATTCAAATGATTTAAATTTGAAATTTGCGCCTTGCAATTGTCTTTCTCTTCAAAGATGCATGCTTGGTAAAAAGGATATATTAAACAAAATAAAAGCATCTATTAAGAAAATTAAAAACTAATCTGGGCTACAGGCAATTAAGTACTTTACATATTTTAAACAGCATATAAATGTGTTTTTTTCTTGAAAAATATATGGATAACAAAATAATTTAAATTATTTTTAAGCTTTTATGGAAAACCACGGCTTCTATACAGATCGTACAGATCGTATAACAACAATAAAACTATTAACTATGTGTGCATATTCACAGACGAGATTTTATGTAGAATAGTTGTTAAGTAAACACAAAAAATTGTGATTATTTAAATTATTCACAGCTTTATTATTTCAGTTTTAGGGAAAGAGGACTTGCTTGGAAAAACACACTGAAGAGGATGGTGTTAAACAAAAGTCACTCTTTTTGATTTTGGTAAGGAGGCAACATGGTTATTTGGCCATTACCGATGATGATTTCGAATTGGTACAATTTAGAGAGTTCCAGTAATCCGGGCAGTGCCGTAATTTAAAATATATACAATGTCATGCATTTTTAAGCTGTAAAACTACTATTTATACAGAACTTGCAAATAAAAACTTTAAAAACAATGACTGCATACACAACTTCAAAGCCGACTTCCCAAACTATATTTTGGTCAGCTTGAACCGTCACAAAGGTTAAATTAAGGTCACATGTTGTGCTGCAACCAAAACAATAGGGCCAATTTATTCGGCTCTTCCAAAACAGATTGCCAAAGAACTGGGCCAATTTAATTGGCCCCGCAGTCGATTTCACAAAGCACTGAGATCAATCTTTAAGACGAGTAAATGTATGAAAAACTGCTGAGGAAAGTGTGATGTCTGGGACCGATTTCACAAAAAGATTAAGACTGATCTTTACTGTAAATCAATCTTAATTGCTAGACAAACACATGAGACGTCACAATACAAATCACTATGGTGATATTGTCAACTCATCTTTAAGATGAATCTTTGTGCTTTGTAAAATTGAGCCCAGCTGGACACTGGTTAAAGAAGGTATTTAGAAAAGGCCAGTAGAAATGTCCCCTTCCAAACAAATATCTTCCAATAGCACTCTGCACTAATGATGTCACTTTTGCAACGAAATACCCGGATGTAAGACAAACTTCCCACCACTCAAGCGATCACCGCATTGGTGGACCAGACCGTCAACCAGAACGTCAGTGAAGTTCGACACGTTGTCTGAGATCCAGGTACTTTAGTGCGGAGTGCTATTATTGTCAGGACCATTCTCTGTCTTTTTATCACATACCGGTATGATTTCCAGTCTTCAATAAGGAAGAGAGTACAATAATGTTTTAAATGGTACCAGACTATTTTTCCCTTGAGTCTCGGTTTGGTTCCAGTGCATAGTGGTCTACTTTATTCTCATTTCAGGTTACTCATTTCAGTCAACTGGTGGGTGTTCTGTTTTTCTCCTATCCCATCCTCCTCCTCGGCTTCCTCTACAGATTTGTTCTGATAAACAAACAAAAAACACCAAAAACATTAAAGTGGAACTCTAAGGTCAAAACAACTGAAAAGAGCCCTTATGAAAGTTGTGGAAAAATACAAGTCTCTCATTGAAGTACTGTAAAATGCCATTGTACATGATACCCTTCCAGCATGTCCAACATCCAAAAACATCCAACGATGTCACATTTTATTTATGCAGGTTTCTATATTTCTGTACGGGGATTTTTTTTATTTCATTCCTGAATTTCCATGGTAATCAATCAAAATGGTGAGGAATTTGACCTTTTGACAAACAAACAATTTCTTTACTTTGGAATGTACAGACCCTTTTGTTGCTGACATCCAATGATGTCATGTTTCAT
This sequence comes from Marthasterias glacialis, assembly GCA_911728455.2. Lineage (NCBI taxonomy): Eukaryota > Metazoa > Echinodermata > Asteroidea > Forcipulatida > Asteriidae > Marthasterias > Marthasterias glacialis. The sequence goes on from OU452231.1 coordinate 6,541,649, forward strand.
ATTTCGCTCTGAAAGAGTATCAAATAAAATGACGCTTTATGAGTGTGGGTTTGAGGCCCGGTCGTGAAACTTGTATCCTTAAGCAAGACACTTAACCATTATTGTTTCGTCCTTCGGATGGGACGCAAAGCCGTAGGTCACCTGTGTTGTGTAATGCACATAAAAGAACCCAGTGCACTTATTGCAAAGAGAAGGGGTTCGCCCCAGTGTTCCTGGTATGATCGGCTGCAGATTGTGCCACAGCGCCTTGTAAACCGTTACGTGGTGCTGTGCAAAGGAACTGCAGTTGATTTCACAAAGCGCCAAGATCAATCTTAAGATGAGTAAATGTATGACTCAATCTTAATTGCTAAGGAAGGTGTGATGTCACAATACAAATCACTATGCATCTTAAAATCAGGATGATTTAGGAGAAGTTAGAAAGAGTTTGCATTTTACGCACAACAAAGTACACAGCGGACGGCGACAATGCCTATTTTCGTTGTGCTTTTACACATTATTGAAAGGAATTTACATTTTAAAGGAATTAAATTATTATCTGTAAGTACTAAAGACACTGTTGGTCATTTGCAAAGGTATGATGTGATTTATTTCGATCACTTTGTTAACATTTTGTTCTGGTTTGAAAAGACGGCACAATTGAAAAACAACGCTAATGCAATCCATAAAAATTACAGGTGCTCTAATTCAGTTGATGTGTCATTATCTTTACAAGCTCAAAGCTTCAATTTAGTAAAAGCAAACAAACAAATGTGTAAATCATTCAAAACATCATTTTATCCTCCACAAAATACACCAAACTTGTAACACAACAAAATAATCACAATGAAAGTTATATCAAGATTTCTAATTACTGCATTAAACCAGTGATTTTTTTTCCTGCTCCGTTCAGTAAGTGAATGACTTATGTTGAAGTTGAGTGCAGGTGCTGATGGGCTAAAAACTTCTTAGATCTGCTGTTTAGACCAAGAAATCCTGAGGATGGAAAAACCTTCCAAGGAGGCATCTTACCTTGATAACACAGTACAAACACATGCAGAAGCTCACTACTGCAAAGAACCTAAACCCAGCTATCGCTCCGAAGTAGATGAACCGTAATCCTGGCCGGTTGTACAGCATGCATTCCCCGGTCTTCTCACACGACTCCTGCCAGTACAGACACTGCGAATCGATGGCCCCACCGAAGACAATCGGAGCTGGTATGAACCCTATCAATATTTATCATCAAACTTTAATTAGATGATGTTGGGGAGCAGCACACATTTGTACATTGTGGAAATTCAATAGAACAAAAGTCGGTGTGCGATTTCGTTTATAAGAACTTTTGATTATCTTTACAAAGTGGAAAGTCCAATAGAACAAAAGTTGCATACGATTTCATTTTTAAGAATGTTTGATTTAGGTCACCGACTCACTTGTCACGTTCCTACATTTTCACCTTGAAGTTAAATTAATTATTTACCTAAAATTTTGCTGATGAAAGCCGAAAGTCCAATGGCAAGCTCCCTGTCTTTCATTGCGACAGTTCTTTTGAAAAAAAAAATATATATATAGATAAATATAAATATAATCAAAAGAAAGTCAAACATTTTGGCTGGGTGAGTAAATGGGAGACTTTGTGTTGCTCGGTCGCAGATCATGGGCGTAAATACCAGGGGGGGATGAGGGAATATATCCCCCCACTTTTTGTCCGAGGGGGGGGGGGCTACTACTGAGCGTTTTCAGACACCCATCGGGTGTGATAAAGCACTATGTAAAAACTGCATTTTATTATTATCCTTTTGCTTTTAAACTATTTTGCTTAAACCATAAAACCATGCAAAACTCATCCTCACCTAAACCTGAGCATGAATGCCGAGTTATACCCAACCGTCACTACCAAGATACAGATGCAAACAATGACCAAGTATGCCATTAGAGCATGGCATCTTGGTAGGCAAGATCCCGAGGCTGCTGTGCCAGAAGTACGCTCGTTCCAAGAAATGTTCTGTGTTATCGTGGATATACAGCCGCAATCCATGTAAACCTGGTTTAACAATACATAGGTATTAATATTATTATTACTATTGTTATCATTATTATTATTATTATTATTAATTTTTTTTTTTTTTTTTTGGGGGGGGGTGATTATTGGGTCAAGTATTCCCATTTCACAAATCTCATGTCGCATACATAATGATAATGTTCATAAAATCAGAAAAAGCTAGGGATGTATAACATTAGGAACAAGACAAATAAATGAAATGGAGGCCATGGCCATTAGGTGCCAGATTTCATACACACACGAAAATACTTTCCGAGCCAGCAAACAGGTGATGTTTAAACACGCCATTATAACAATAATAATGCCAACTTATATAGCGCCGGTATTCGACAAAAAAGACGTTCATGGCGCTCTTAGTATCTACAACAAAGAAATATAAACCAGAGTACATTAAACACGAATAAATACATAGCGTAAGATGGGGGTCAGATGAGCAAAAGACAAACAGGGAAACAGCATGTCCACCCTTGAGCCTCAGTCAAAAGCTTCCTTAAACAAGTATGTCTTCAACTGAGTCTTGAAAATAGACATGCTATTTGATGTCCTTATATTAATGGGTAAAGATTTCCACAATTTGGGCGATGAGCTCATGAATGTTCTGTCTCCCAATTGGGTGTTAAATGTTTTGCCAATTTTCGACCATTAAGCAATTTTGGTGTGTGTAATTCCCAATTCCAGACATTTGTCATTTTGTTCCAAGAGGAAGATTACAAGACATTGAGAGGCTTCCACCATTGTTCATTCATTGTATTTCGGCTCAATTGCGGTAATTCAGAGTGGACCGGGGATCTAGCCTTGGTTCTGGGTTTAGTTCCAATCATGATCTAAAGCTCACGGCCGAGGTTTTAGACGAATTTGACATTTAAATGCATTTACCACTTTATATCATCTTGCAGGCTAGCATAGTTTATCTATCATTCAAAACCACAGTGGATGATATTGAATGGTCAGACAGTAGAAGGGTTGACTGTGTACGGTGTAAATGCATTCACAACATTATATCATATTGCAGGCTGGCACTACTTATCTATCATTCAAAACCACAGTGGATGATATTGAATGGTCAGACAGTAGAAGGGTTGACTGTGTATGGTGTAAATGCATTCGCAACATTATATCATATTGAAGGCTGGCACTACTTATCTATCATTCAAAACCACAGTGGATGATATCGAATGGTCAGACAGGCAAAGGGTTTACAGCTACCTTCATTTTTGTTGTATTCCAATCAAATATATCAGAACAAGTACAAAGATGGAACAAGAAAAGACAATTTGTGTACCTTATCTCTTTACGGGTAAAGATTTCAAACGGATATAGGAAACATACATACCGTTTTGTTATTTCCGTCTTTTTCAAATGTTTTACACCCAGCAAAACAAGCTGTAATATATGTCACATTGTCATCACCACACACTGGAGAGTATACTCCCTTTTCGCACGTGCAGTTCATGTTACAGGGCGTGTAAAGTGCTAGGCTGTTGAGATAAATGGACACCAAGTACCAGAAACTCATTAAAAAATCCTTTCCTTATTCAAGTCATGGACAGGTTGTCTAGTTCAGAGTGTGGGTTCAAATCAAGGCACTTGTGGCCATGAATAAGACACTTTAGCTGTTGCTTCTCAACATCCAGGAGTAAAAGGGTATCTTTGGTAAATTAGATAATTGTAACAATTTGGCTGCTGGAGATGCATACTCCTAAGGAGTCTGCAATGTGATATAATGTGGTTTTAGAGAGTTACTGACAGATATTATGAAAGTTAGGATCTAGGGCTTAAATGTAAGTCCTTGACAAATGTGCCTCAGATTCATCACCTTTCTTCGCCAGAGAGTACACCATCTTCTTGATATTTTGAAGTGATTCCAGCGATGTCTTCATTCTGACAACCCACTAACATCAAAACGACCAACGACACCACAGAAAGGCTTTGCAGTATAACAGTCAGGGTGGCGTAGCCTTGCTTGCTACCAGCCAATCGTGATGTTAACACTCCGCCGAGAATGATGCCAATCAGGGAACCAGGCATGATTGCAAAACCTAGGAAATCCAAAAGGGGGTCATCTTTGAGCAAGGTCGATCAAGGACCAAATGGTTAAATACTAGTGGTTAGTTAGTGCCATACGTAGTGCATGGGCACTAAAGTGCGAACGCTTCTAGTCATGTCATGTCAACGCGACCATGAGAAAACGGTGAAATCAACGTTATCACAATGGACTGTCCGGGCGTGTTAAAGTTCCCGTATTCTGATTTAACACAAAAGCAAGTTTTCACATCATCCTTAATCTGCCAAGGAAAATTGTGGTGTGTGTACACGTCATCTGTATATGAACTGGTTAACGGTTACCACCCCAACTCTGCAAAATCCAACTGCATGTTGTGTTTTGAGTCTGTTGAACTGAGAACTGCACTTAGTAAACTGATCATGCTTGACATGGGATCAGGTATACCACCATAATCAGAGTCCAACACTTTGGGTGTGGAGTTACCATATGGTGTGGGATTTTGCTAAAAGTGAGGAAGGATCCTAGTAAATCACTCAAAGGAGTATGGTCAGGAATCCTTTGTGTACTTTCATGGAACATCGTATTATACACATTTATAAAAACACTCTACACTGAAAAGTTACACACGTACCTAACAGCATACCGGACCGGGCAGGATCGACGCCAAACTGGAATTGGATATATTTGGCGCCAAAAATGCCGAAGCCGGAGAAGGAGATAACGATGAATGTGAAGCCCATACTGGCAAGCATGTATGTTGAGTTGGTTAGAAGTCGCCACAGCGTTGCAAAGAAGTCTGAGGACATTATCAAGTTTATGAAATATCAATGTCAAATTTGTCAGGTACCCTGTACCCAAATGATTCTTGTGGTGCCAATTCTCCCTTCCTTTGAAGGGGATGACACTTTTTTTCCTTCCCGTCTCAAGTTTGGTTTGTAAAAGGAAAAAAACAAACGTTACTCAAAATTTGTTACAAAAATGAGAACAAGACAGTGTTGTTGTAAGTGGACTTTTAATAATATAAGCATTGTTGTAAATGATCTTACCCTTAACAATCCAAGCCGTTTTACCAGAAATTTTACTACTCGAACGCATTTCCATCATGCCCATTCCATCTCTGCCGGTCTCTCTCCTACCCATAAAACCCGTACAGCAATCAGGCAATCTCTTGCAACAGCAGTAGGATTTGGGTTTACTCATTTTCCGTGGGAACAGGAAGAACGGCACAGAGAGAAGGATTGTGAAAAGGCCATAGATGATGAAGCCAAGCCACCACGCTCCTTGCCATTCAGGATCCTTGGGAGTGATGCCGAGCTCCACGGCGTCTGTTTTGTAGTAATCAGTGAAGAGGGACAGGCAAAAGCCGCTGATTGAAAACCCCACGAGTGGAGCAAATGTCATGGGTAAAAATATCCCCACTGTTGGTTAGACATAAAACAGACTGTGTGAAAACTCGTGGATCAATTAGAAATTGTATTTCGTTTAGAAGTAAAACAATTAATCAACACAAAGTATTTGTTTTGGGAAGCTCATTATTGCTGCAGTGGCGTAACCAAGATTTTTGTTCAGTAAGGGCGATTCAAGATGGCCGATTTCACAAAGTGGTGGAAACAGCAAGTTCCATCACATGAAAATAAAATAATGGTGTATATTTTAGGAGCATTAAATTTTTGCTAAATGCACATATTGCTTCAGTTGAAAAATTTTACAGTCTGTGATTTGTTCCCACAAAAAAGGGTCTACACAATATTTTCCAACAGTTAGCGAGTTAAAAAGCAAGAATAAAGACAAACCTAAGTACATAGGTACTAAAGTCTTGTCTACCGCATCGTCAAGATACGCTATACCGAGTGGCAAGACGGCTGAGCTTCCGAAGCCAGAGAGCAGCTGACCAAGAATGATGGGCCATGCCTTGCTGAGTTGGGACCCGGATGCCTCAAGTTCTGCTGCTGTGCATTCTGTGGATGCGTTTCCCCTTTCATTGCAGAAAAACTCTGAAAAGAAAAATCATTCCTGAGATTTTCATTTTCAGCAAAATCGATGGAGCCCATCCCTAAAGGGGCAATCAGAAAAAGAAAAGAAACAACTGTATTATTATGCGCTCTAGTTTAATACAGCCCCTTCAAGCCCTAGAATTTATTTTTTGCAATCCAAATCTTAACATGATAGAGATTTTGTGCGATAAAATGAGCTGAAATAACTTATCCCTTTGTACAATTAGGACATGGACCATGTCCGAACTGGTGACTGCGGCTACGGCTGTTGCTAAAGGTGTTACTATGGGCGTCCTATACATCAATGCATGTTCATGGGATTAGCCGCAGCCGCTATTTTGGACACGGCCATACCTTTAATTTCAAAGGGGTTGAACACACTTTTATTACACATTTTCTTTGTAAATTCCAAAAACAATCCAACATCGTGATTATCAGTATGTGTTTTGGGTATGAGACACAAATAATATTCTTTACCCCCAATGCAAAAATTAACATCTATTATACTGGTGACTATCGTTTCTTTGATTATTTGAGAACATAATTCCACTTTACTTTCACTCCTTTAGTTCCTTTAGTCACGGTAAATTTCCTTGAAAAATTGTTGTTTTTGTTAAAAACTCCCTTTAAACCTGAAACGCACCTTCTTTGAATGAAGTGGTTCCTTTCATCGAATTTGATTGGTTGTTGGAATTGTCAACAAGCTCCTGCAGTTCAGGGTTTACATACAGAAACTGAGGCAGGGCGGTCATTAGGGACCCAATGCCAACAACAATACTGGACACGGCAATGATTCTAGGTCGATGTGACCTGGTGGGAGAGGTGTCAAAGAATTAGTGGATGATGAGATCAAGTGGAGGGATTGCTGGTGGGGGGGGGGGGGGGGGGGGGGGGGAGGAGGGGAGTGGGAACCCCCACAAAAACTTTATCAATGAAACTTATCCTTTTCCGGTATTCAGATCAGGGTTCTCCCATGCATGCACAAGCCAGTGTACTGGGCTGGTAAGAGCAAATTTTGGACGATATGCCCAAACTGCGGCCAAAATGCGAAAAAATATGCCGATGTCTACGTATTAAAACAATTTTTTTGTATACTTCGTAGATTTAAGATCAAATTCACAAAAATTAAAAAATAAAACCATTTCGTTTTAAATGCTCCAGATTGCAAAGTAGAGTGGTTACATGTAAAACCATACATAAACATCAAGTAAAAGAAAAAGCGTGCTTTGGCCAAATTTGAGTGTCCAGATTGCCCCCCCCCTTTTAAAAAAAATCCAGGGGAGAACTCTGATAAAATTTAGTTTGTTACTTGTGCACACGAGCAATATCATGACAACAGGCCATGATGAACCTCAACAAGCATCCAACGTTTAGGATATGGTGAGGAAAAGTAGAAGTGTTTTTTTAAAGAAAGATACAATTATAGGAATTAGAAATGATGGAGGAGATTGAGTATGAGGAATTGAAAATTTTGAGAAATTGGGAGAAAAGAATTAAAAAGTTAGAGATGACTGTGATGACGAGTTGATCGGAAAATGAGCAGATAAAATGATATATAAAAACCAAAGATTATAGAGTGCCGAAGGTGCAAGATGGGGAACTCAGGCTGAAATGTGAAATTCCACTGGATGCCATTTCAGCAAGTAGGCCTAACTCCTTTGATACAACAATAGATCAGTGCAGACAATGACCATTGCTATTATTCACTTGCAGAAATGGCGCCCATGCATATTTCACATTCTAACAATAGATAAACCACCAGTTCTCCATCTGATGCCATTGGTGCTCTATAATCTTTGATAAAACAGCTTTGATTGCGTTAGAGTAAGTAAATGAACATGAATAAACGTAACAAAGAAATCTTTCGGAGTGAGAGGAAAGGATGAACAAAAAACATGCAGTTGATGAAGTCCTGTAAGTAACCACAATTACAACATGATCAGGTCTTACTGTTTATCTTGGAATTCACTCACTTTCCTCCAAAGTAAGATACAAAGAGTACCCCACACAGTGAAGAGATATCATTCATAGACACCAGGAGACCAGACTCGGAACTCTTGAGTTTGAACCGTTTCTCTATGGTCGAGATGACCCCAGCTAGATAGATCCCCGTGGACGCTATGTAAGTCATGAAGAGGAGTCCTAGTAGGAAAACGAACACATTCGGATGCGCGAACACCTGGAGGCAACGGCATCGCAGCACGCCGATGCCGCACTTTGCAGACTCAAGGTCTTCCTCGACATCGTCAGCGTTATTGTTGCTCTTGATGACATCATCCACTGCCAGCTCCTTGTAGTTTCCACGGGAAGGGTTTCCATCGGTCGTCTGCGGCATGATTTTATGAGCAACTTGCTTTATATGATCTTCGTGGTGGACAAAAACAAAACAATAATTACATTTACAATCAATTCTGTTTCATTTTTGTAAATTTGCTTAGAGTGTTGGACCAATGACTGCATTTCTTATAGAAAATAAAACTCTTCAAAACAATGTTCCTATTTAAGTAATTCATTCTGTATTTTAAAGGCAAAGTATACCTTTGGTTTTTGGAACCGTACATTTGCCTTACTGCTATATGCCATAAAACTAACCTGTGTAAATTTCAGTTCAAAAGGTGGCAGCGTTTTTTGAGATATCACCAAAAATCTGGAGTGTTCACGCAGAAGAAGTATCCGTCATTGGAATACACATTCTGAGAAGCGTTACGGCCATAACGCTTCTCAGATTCAAAGTTTTGGGGGATAAAAAGTGATGTATTTTTCCATAACTGCAGTACTTCGAAGTGAAACGTTTCTCAAAATGCATTATACTATCCAAAGCTGCTGTACTTCTTACCAAGTGAGTTATTATTGCCATAAATTTTCAGAGTCATTACCAAACGTATACAGACCCTTTAAACACAGTTTGCCCCTTCAAAGGGTGTGCACAACAATGGTGAGATTGAAAATAAAAAATGCTCCCAGATTTGCGTAAAAAAGGTCATGGTGTAAAACCTGTCTTAAAATATTTTTGATTGAAATGTTATTTTGTTAAGGAAATGAGTAGGCCCTGAGACAATTAGTTTTAATCTTGAGAGTCCAAAACCTAATGTTTGAAGAAAGTGAAAGTATGTTAAGGGAGTTTTTCACTTTGTTTTTGTGACTCTTTTGACTGATTGAGCTTAAACTTTCACATGTTTGTTGTTTCATATGTTGGGTTACATAAAGTGTAGATACCGGTCTTTGGCGATTATCAATGTTGTCGGAGTGCTATAAAATTAAAAAAGGGTCTTCTCAATTGAAATGTTTGAAACATTTAACTAAACATGTGGGTCTGTCCACACTAATGGGTCCATTTAGTGTGACATTTTTAAACAAAATTGGTGGTAGAAATAAAAGAAGATTAGAAGATACTTTTTTCTTGTTTTCCATGCACATTCCAAATCAATTCAGGATTGTGCTTACCAAAGAGCACGACAAATGTCCTTTTATTTTAGTAAGAACAGGGGGTAAGCTTCAAGATTATTATGTTTGTAACATGGAAATGTTGGACAGATATATCATATGCAAATGGAGAGAGAGTGGTAATAATAAAAACAGATTCACAAAAATGTTTTCCCTTTACAATGCAGTCCCTGTTAAGAATGTTTCCCGGCAAAACCAAGACAACTGTGTGGGTTTTGAAGAAACTAGAGAAGATTATCTTGAAGATATTAGGTTTGTAACATGGACAGACATTTGTCTCAAAAATGTCTGTCCATGTTACAAACTTACATTTGTACCGTCTTACATCCTATAAGTTCTGTTTGTTTTGACTGATAACTCTTTAAAAGGGGCCATGGGTCTAAATGAAGTAATATTTAAGGAAATCAATTTATAAGTTACTTTTCTTATTGCTTTCCAGTCAGTCCTAATGCAAAATGTCTGTCCTCGTTAGAAACAAAGTGTCTTAAAGACAACCCTATAATTTCTTAAATAATCTGCCATTTTTTATATTGTTTGGTAAGCACAATCAGTATCAGCTAAGAAAAGTACAAAAACAAAATAAAGTGCAAAATATTGTCTTTTCGGTACCCTCCCAGTCACAGTCCAAAAGTTATCAAATGGGTTCAAATGGGTCCATTAGTGTGGACAGACCCATGTCAAAATCCAGGATTTATACTGCCTACCAAGTAGGCCCCCTATCTTTTTTGCAGGTGACAAATAACATGTTTAGACCTGCCCCCCTGCAGTGGAGTGGTGCAAAACAAAATAATAATAATAATAGGCCTAATAGTTGAAATTGTTGTGTAACTAGGAGGTCACTGGGTCATCAGTGAATTTCACCCTTCTTTCTTGTGTAAACAGCCAAATGACCCTTAGTCACAGTTCTTTTATTGATCCTGTACCTTGGCCATGGTTGCCTCCAATCCCTACAGAAAACCTCCCTTTACATTTACCAAAAAAATTATCCCATAATAATATCTTGAGCACCCAGATGCAAGCCACCAAGGCCAAAACCTTACCACCCATGATTTATCCAGGTATCCAGGCTTTACATGGTTGCACAAGCCTTTGTCAGTTTTCAAAGGATCCAGATAGTGGTCCAGATTTATGATTGACAGACCAGCACCATCTGGAAAGTCTATGTATCGACCAATAGAAACCCTAGAATACATGGTTGTTGGTAGAATTGTAAAGGCCAGGGGATTGGGGGTGTGGCTTGCAGAGCTCTTTCCCAAACTCTTGGCCATTGTGTTGAGCATCATGCTTGACCGGTTTACCTGCACAAAGATAGGCTTATACAATGTACCTACAACAACAAAGTACCAGCAGTACAAGTTGTCACCTTTCCGTCATATTATGATGATAGTGTATCAACCTCATGCTCATACATAGTTCTATAGCTCTACTCATTTAGGAGTAAATTTAACTCAATCGTTGGAGAACTATGCATGGTATTTAGTATAGGACTAAACAGCCACTGGTGTAGTGGTAGTATCTTAAATTATATCAGGCATGCAACTTTTCCTGGGATCAGCTGATTTCCTCGTTTTTCAACTCACACTCATGCCATTGGAAATTGAAAAACACTGTACAAAGACTTGTAAAGATGGGAATTTCCTTGTTTTTTTGTTCAGTCAAAGTTGCATGCCTGTTATATTCATAAATACCCCAGTCAGTTTGGGACAATTTGGGCAGTCCTATTGCTTGAAAGGTGGCCACATGACTGTTTAAGACTGTTTTAAACGACTGATAAAGACATAGCTGGAGCTGTGAACGTGCGTTCTGCGCTCATTATAGCCTCACATACGTGTTGGCGCACTAGCTTACGCGGGTGCTAATTTACACGTATCGCAAACAGTACACACCGGTACTCTATGTAAAGTCTATTGGTATGCACGCAGTGAGTACGCGCAACCAGTGAGCGTCGACCCTTCATGAAATGGAGCCTGAGGACGTGGCAAGAATTGAAAAATAAATTCAAAAACAGAAAAGTTTCACATATTTTTCTACATTATTATGCTTTTTAACAAAAGGGGCATTAATGAACGGGAATAAAAGAGTAGTGACTCGGTCTTAAACGGCCGTTTAAAACCAGCAGGGTCGTGGTCGTGTGATAAACGACCTCGTCTTAAAACCATGCAGGGTCATGGCCGTGTGATAAAGGACCCTGCTGGTTTTAAAAGGACGTTTAAAACCTCGGTCACCACTCTTTTATTCCCTTATTTAATAACAGTTAATGTAGATTATTATAGATGTGGTGATCAAATGCAGGAACTTTGGTACACTGGGTTCCTTCCTCCATGGAGGAAGATTGATGGTAGTTGCCATGATCGTAACCCTAATTCATCCTCCCGACGGTCGGACCATCGGGAGGATGGAGGGTTTCGATCATCACAACTAGGTTTCTGTCATGTTTTTCACAGATTTCGAGAAATAAAAGCCTTGATAGAATAAACAAAATGCAACAATCATCATGTACTGTACAGCACTTTCCTATGGAGGACGTCGTATTTGTTTAATACCCACTACAGGTCATGTGACTTCACTACGGGTCGTGCAATCAGTCTGTTCAACTTTATTATAACGCAACATTTAACATTTATAAAATTTTTCCTTACTTTCCAATTCTTACATTGAACTGGGTAAATGAATACAAAATAAATTAATCAGAGAAATCTAAAAATATAATTGAAAACAAAATTACAATAGAGGGCGAAAAGTATGGGTCTATTCAGAAGGGTCGGCAAATATAGATGACGAGCCATACCCTTTTCCGATCGACAGGTGTCGCTGCCTGAACACCACACATACATGTAAAGAACCGCTGCATACAAATGGCAGACGATCTTTCAGAATATAATACTGCAACTTCCAAGATTTCAACAGATTATGAACTAAATGTGTCTTGTTGAAAGCATAGAGCAAGGTCTATGTTGAAAGGTGGGTCAGATCCTTTTGGAAAATTTGCATTCACTTTCTACTTATTTTTATGAACAATTTTCCTGTTGGGCTATCCGATTGGAAACTGGTTGCACCAGGATTTTATAATAAGTAGCTCCAAAACAAAGTGCAACATGTAGATTTTACATCAAAATTTCAACTGAACTAGAAAATACAGCACTAGCACCATCACCGAACACAAGGTTGACTTTGTTTGACCTTGACCTAATCCTGCTGCCGTATGTGGTGCAGTGCGCGCCCTGGTTAAGTTAACACTAGCACTGTTAGTGTTAGTGTTGTTAGCAGTTAATACGTCTCCGTTAAAATGCGACTGACGGAAAGGAGACTGACGTCCCTGGGGCTGGGCTAACCAATAAATTTAAGTGTAAACAGAATACAATGTAGGATTAGGATTAGCGAATGCACTCTTCCTCCTCTCAAACAATTTGTAAACAGTGAATCACTTTTCAAACAATCAATCAAAGTGTCTATATCTTACCAGTCCAACCAGTGACACGACAGTTCCTTCTTCGCTTGGTCTTCTCTTTACTGCTAACTAGTGCCAGCCAGTGGACTTTATTTTCAACCGGGTGTGTAGAGAGGTTGTACGTGACGTCACACCCGAGATCTTTTTCTAATGCTGCGTGCACAAACAGACGCTGGAAATCATTCAGCAGACGACGCGCCACCCATTGAGTTTGTACATGGCGGTACTCAACATGGCTGCGAACCTCTCCGAAACAGACTAGACTAGAGTCGGCGTACGCCCATACGTGGGGGGATGATCTTTATATTTTTGACCGCGTGTGGGCGCTGCTACAACTTAATACTCACAGACATAAAGAATTTATGTCTATGTTAATACAGTCATTCGGGATCATTGACCAGTTCCGGATCACTTCAACTTTGCATTGCCCCTCGGTCATCAGTAAATTACTCTTCATGTGACCAATTTAATGAATGTAAAGAATAACATCTAATAAGATAACACACCAAAATTCAAGTGTATAACATCATTGTTGAAAAAAATTATGGCAAATTTTCTGAAGTTTGTCAGTGACAATTGTTGTTATTTTTGAAACAAAATGATGGTTCAAAAACGCTGTTGAAACTTCTCACCTTTCATATTTGAAGGTATGAGCAGATAAAGTTCATTTAAAATGGTTCAGATGCGTGAACAGTGTTAATGTAAATTTACTGAGCAGTCATCTTTTCTCTTTTGGTGAAAAAAATGCAAAAAAATGCATTTTTTTTAGTCATTGCATCTTTGACCAGTTCTGGATCACTCATTATTAAAGCAATGTAAATCTGGTAAAATCATACTTTTTAGTGCACTCAACACATACATTTTTACACGTCAAGAAGTATAAAACTATTTGAATAAATAGCTGTTAATGATAATAATATTACTTGTATTTTCAAGATGGAGGACAACATGTGCATTGATGCACGACAACTTTATGCAAATAGGAATGAGGGTTTGCAATAAAGGTTCCTCTACTGATCCAGAATAGAAGCGACTGATCCAGAACTGGTCAAAACGATGTCAATTCTTTTCTCAAAGCCCCTTCCAAGATATACATGTTTTTGGTCATTTGACACTTGTTGACTTTTATGGCCTGTTTAGGTAAACTAATTGACATACCCGATACTTCATTGAAAATTGTCGAAAAAGCTGCGATGGCACAGCGTGAATTCATAAAAATGATCCAGAACTGGTCAAATGACTGTGCTCCCGCCGGGCCGTTTTATTTTTTCTGCAGTCCAAAATTGCCCCGGTCGTAATGATTTTCAATGGGGAATTCGTTTATATATAATTTTTAATCGATTCCAAAAATGGAATCCTTAAAAAAAAGGTGTTTTATTTTTTCGAGGATGGCAATTCTGAACTGCAGAAAAAAAAGTTGCCGCCGGGCCCCGTACGACGTCCCTGGGGTTGTAGATTAAACTTTGACATGTTCAATATCATGTCTCATCCATGAGCGAGTATTTGGAACCAGAAAGAGCTAGCTAGCTGAAGCATACGCATACGTTTTGTTCTATTATTGTTGGTGTTTTTAGTTGTAGCTTTTCTGCAAAGTGCACAATTTTTTCGAAATCGTTCTGATTTTGTTTTCTTCTTTGTTCTTTTTGGCTTTTCCGCTTTGCAGCGGAAGGCACTGTTTTCTGATTGGCTTATCCGCATCATCGCGGCAAAGGCATTGCTTTTGTTGTATTTTTTTTCTTCAATACTTTTACTTCTTTTTCTACACAATCCTTAGACTTTGTGCACAGTTTTTTTTTCTAGACGGCACTTTGCCTATTTCTGTAATTAGTATCGTATTGAACAGCGGCGTAGCGAAGGCACTTTCTTTGGGGGTGTGGTAGCCTAAATTTGCCGACTGACATTATCAAATGAAAGTATAAAAGCAAAATGACATGGGACTCGCCAAAATAACCCCCGAGCGCTCATGAGTTTTTCAGTGATTCCAAGGTTTAAAATGGCCCTCAGATGCCGGGCGTTGACGACTCACCGAGTATAATACGAAATGCAAGCTTTGAAAAACGTAATTTTTTTTTTTGCGAATTCCCTGTTGGGGTATATAGACACAAATTCTAGTGGGGGTCCAGGTGGCGAAGCCCCCGGACGCTCTACGGTTTTAAGTGTTTTCAGGGCTAAGGTTCTAATTTTTGTGTAGGCCTATACTTAGACTCAAGTTTTGAAATATTAAAAAGTTACTATAATGTGTGTAATTGCAAAGCACTAATGTCCATTTCACAGTCAGTTACAATCAAGTTTGCATTTAATCCAATGAAACTTTGCTTTTTCTTTGTCCAAATTGAATGAAACGGTATGTACTTTAGTGTACTTTGAAATGTTGTCTGAACACTTCTGCAGTTTGGTAGAATTGATTTTAAGACTGTTTTTACAATTTTGTGATAGTTAAATGTAACTAAAGGAAAACGGGCAAGTCCATGAATTTACGCACTTATAAGGGAACATTCAGAAATTGATTTATTTCTCTGAAAAGCGATTACAACAGTTCATTGATCCAATGAAATTAATTGCAATGCTGGGCGTCTGCGAGGGGAATTACCACAAGGCTTATGAATACTAATAATCCTTGCGATGGTATTTTAATTATTAAAACATGGTGCGTTTATGTATCAGGCCACAATAACAATAAATTGTAATAATAACAATGGATTTATAGAGCACTTTTTTGCAAGCCTCAAAGTGCTTTACAGTGTTAACATTTGTAAAAAAGAAAGAAATGTAATTTTTTTGTTATAAAATGACACAAAAATTAACACAAGGGGATTGACTGCCTTGGTGAATTCATTACCTTCTGGTATGCTGGGACCCCCCCCCCCCCTCCACCACCACCCACCACCACATCACCCTCCAGGCAATTCAAACAGCCATAGGTTCTCTGAGCTGACAAGGGACTGCTTTTATACTATGACAGATATGTGTGACACTTACACCCCAACCCTACACCATCCACCCCACAACCCCTTAAGTATACAAATTCAAACAAATACCGACAGCATCCTAAACAAGTATGATTCTACATGCATATTGCTTAAAAAAATATTGTTTAAACCAAGCAACGTCCTGGGCTGATAAGATCTGCCCAATTGTCGGACTGTGTTTTGGAAGGACCAATTAAATCAGTCCTATTTGTATTAGTTGCAACACACCATGTGACCTTCAAATGACCTTTTTTAATGAAAGTTTAAGTTGTGACCAAAATAAAGTTAGCTTTAAACTTGTGCACGCCTTTTGACTGCAGTCACTGTTTCTAGAATTTTGATTTGCCAGTTTAAAAAATAAATCCTGTTTAGCCTCATTACATGATCTAATACAGGGCAACCCTTGGGTTAAACAGTTTAAATCTCAAAATTACAACGTATAAAAAAGTTTGTCTATCTTTGTTTTTTTTACTTTCTAAAAAGATTCCATTTGTATTTCATTAAACAAGTCTGGTCTCGTGACATAACCAATAGTTTGAAGTAATTTGTGTGCGTGTGAAGCCTAAGTCAGTTGAAAGTTGTCAAATTGTGCCCACGTATACTCAGGTGTTCCTATGGCAACGAAACCTCGCTTAGGGATGAGGTTTTTCTCAAGTTGAAGGCTGAACACTTGTTTCCCTGCGACAAATCCTGAGGCTTCGTTGTCCTGGAATAAGAAATGGAAAAGGATGAAAGAGGAAATCAGTATACTTGATTCAACAATAATTGTTTTGGAAGACTAATACTAATTCTTGCTTGTTTTTTTATAACCAAACTGTGAACAAGAAAAGGGTGCTTCATATTTAAAGGTCCCATGAATGATTTTTTTTCATTGGTTAAAAAAAAGTATGCCTATTATAGTATATCATTACTTTAAAAAATTTTTTTTACATGCGTATTAATCGTAGAATTAACGGTTTCTAAAATTAGGGGGTTGCCGTGCTCCGCCCACCCTTCCTTATGAACATAAAATCTGTGACGTGGACAGTGGAACGACTGACCAGGGCCATGAGTGTGACAATAACATACAATGCATTGTTGACAAACATTTTCAGGGCTCAATTAAAGTGTATTAACGCATAACAGACATATCAAAATAGTCAATACTATGTTTTGTTAATTTCAAACCATATATTAAGCCAAACAAATGTTCCGTGACAAAAAACCTCTTCATGGGCCCTTTAACAAAAATGTCAAATTCATGTTCGAGTACGTGTAAGCCATTTGACATGTCTACCCAAGGACTCTACTGAAAGGGACCCAGTGGTTTGACAGATCGAGGACGTCCTCAGTGCAATTTTGTGAACAAAACCAACGGAGATGCGCTAACTTTGGGTGAACAAGGTGAAGTCCTTGATTTGTTTAACCAATTGACGAATGTGAAAGTGTGTGTTTTTTTTTTAAATAAACATTTCATTTGCAGACAAATGCTTTGTCAACTCTACTGTGATTTTGAATTGTCTGCCATTATAAATTTTACAATATGTGATTTTTAATGATTTTTCTTTCCCAAGGCAAGAGAAATAAATAACGAAGGCAGCAGGGATGAAGTAACTGGCACAATGATCAGGGTAATAGTGTTCATGTGTCACATGAGCATCAGAATTGTAGGATACAGCCCAGTTCATACTTCATCCGCAGCAAATTTCGCAAAAAGTTGCCCACAGTCCAACTTCAGCGAATTGTTCGTCGCGAAGTTGTGACGTCAAATGCGCTTCGCCTTTCGCATTTGTGTGAAGTATGAACTGGGCTTACCGGTGTAATATCGATTCCATTGTTATTATTGTTTGAGATGAGCCCTATTATAATAAATTTATAATTCTTTTTAACCCATTGGATTGCAATACCAGATTTGATATTTCCTGCCACAGACTGAAGCACACCTTGTGCATACAACCTTTGACCCCAGGGTATCTTTTGTCATCATGTGATGTCATGGGTTACCTGATACAAATAACTAGATGCTGAATAAATTACCTTAACAAGTAGCTGCATGTTAAACCACGATCCAGGTTTAACACTGACTTTACCAGTGCTGAGGAGACCACGTCGATCTGGAAAAAAAAATACAAATAAAGACCAATAACATTTGTGTCAAAGCTCAACACTGCCATACAGCTAAACAAAAATTACTTAAATCAGACAAACTGTGTTGTGTGTAATTGATCATAATCTCAATCCCATACTTAAACAAAATGATGATTTTGTCTTTGTAAATATGAAAGAAAGTAGCAATAAGTTGAATTATTAATAATGTGTATGTATCATGTGCTTTTTCAAGCCAAGTAGGGGCCACAAAGCACCTTAAAATAGTATCACCCCTGTTCAGTAGCCCTATTGCATTCCTGAAACCATCTCAACTCCTTTGGAGTATGCAGCACCGGCATCCAAATCGACCCACAGGTCGCTAACCATTCACATCAACAATCTCTAACCTCGCAGGTACCCATTTACTCCCGGATGATCAGAAGCAATTCTAGTTAAGTGTCTTGCTCAAGGACACAAGTGTCATTGACTGGGATTCGAACCCACACTTTAATGATTAGACAACCAAGACTTGAGTTAGATGCACTAGACCACTCCACCACAACATGCCACAGGTACTTGCGTCAAATTCAAAACTAAGCCAAAGAAAAGTCTGAAGAGTCTTAGGGCAATATATATGATTGACTTACTTATACCATTGTAGACGGAAAATGTCGCATTTGAAAAAACCACGAAGAACAAGCCAAGAGAATAACGGACTTGGCACCCTCCTGTTTTGATTCTGTGAGCAAGGAATGCACCAGAGTTGGCTCCAATCACAACATCTACAGTTACATTAATGTTTTGCCTAAATGGAAAAAAGAAGAAAAAAAAATCAACAATAATACAGAACATTTATAAGAACACAGCACTCTATAGTAATTTGGAAGGAGAGAAACGTGTACAAAAGGAAAAACTGAGGGAACAAACAAATTAGGAAGGTTCTGGCTTTGGAAACAGGCCCTCCAGCTGCCTCTCTGAGGACTTGCAGGGAGTAAGTTCCACAGGCTGAAGCAGCAACTTCAAAGGCACCCTCCCTGGCCTTCTTTTTAGATCTAGGAAAGGAAAGCCTGGTCAAGTCTGAATATAAACACTGTCGATGGCTGTGTACATCAGAGACATTATGGATATGCAAGTGCATCAAATCGGTTAGATATGAGGGAGCTTGAACATGGAGAATTTTGTAAACATGAGGGAAATTCAGAAACAGAAATTTACCACTCTGGTGAAGGGTTGGTAAAAAAAAGGGACAAAAAGGCATATTTAATAATCTCAGAATATGAAAAACTTTAAGCATTGAACTGAAAACATGATGATGAAAATATTTTGATGTATGGCTTTAAAACTGGACAAACTTTTTTTCTTCTTCTCAAAATTGTCTGATGTAAAAATAAAAACCAATGGTGTCAGAGAAGGACTTGCTACACTGGGCCTTTCTCAGTGGAAGTTGACAAACTAGTTCCCGAAATAAACCATGTTATATTTGTTTTACTATACCTCATAACTTATCTAGTTCAGCATCATTGAGCTTGAGAAAACGCAGATTGACATTTACTTTTTAAATAAGCCGCCATCTTTTCGTGTGTATCACTCAGCTAGCTAGACACTTGCAATGTTTTCGCATGAGCACTACGCCCCTGAGACAGTTCCATGAGTGCTCTGTGAAGCATGTGCGTGGTAGACTGTTACACATGCGATAGTCTACTACGCATGCGTATTTACCCTGTGTGTGAGTAGCGCACAGGTGACCCATGTGATCATGGCGCTAGGTGAACAGCAAAAATAGCATCTGACACGTGATGGCGAATGGACCAGTGAGAATTCGGCTCTCGTTCATGAATATGCATGAGCTTATATAGTAATTCAAAATACCACCTTGATTGAGTTTCGTCTTACCATGAGTAGTTACCAATGACAGAGATGGGTGACCGAGCCGCCTCACACCAGTACACAGGGTAATCGGTCAAGACTTGCTCCATCACATATTTGTGACTAGAATTATTGCTGTCACGAATCTCCCACACTCCGGCTTGGTCAGCAAAGTTACTGGCTTCACTGTATAGAGGATACTCTGCAAATTACATAACAAAGTTAGGATAATAAATAGTTGAACGAACCTGTTTAAGTATTGTTTGAAGCTTTGCATGGTGTGGATAATAAGAAGTACCTAAAACTAGTAAACTTGTTGGTATAACCATGTATAAATCTCGTTTGGGAGGAGTATTGGCTCGGAAAAAGAGTAATCTTGGCTCTGTTTAATTTTGTGTGTGTTAGGTGTACATTGTGAGGGAGGAGATTTGTGCTTTGATTTATATTTTATATTGGCCGATCTTTAGAGGTTTGTTGTAAATTGAAAAGTTAAAGTATGCATTAAAGTAAAGTCTCAAAAATTCTTGACTTGATGGCCCAATGCTCAAATCGCTGGCCACTGGTATACTTGCCCAATGCTAAAAATTACTGGCCACTGGCCATTAGACCAGTTGGTATTTCGATTGCTGTACTTACTGTCAAAATTGTCTGAATAAGGCAGCGGGAACGGCTTAGATGGAGGGGGTGCCTGGTAGCTTCCTTTCTTCCCCATGACTGATGTGGTGAAAGTGTGAATCTCATCAGGCCCTATTGTGAAGCTGAAGCTTCCATTCACAACCTAAAGTCAAACAATGTGCAGGTATAGTAAACAGAATAGTCAATAGTCGAGTACTTCAAAACCAATTTGTTTAAACTCCCACTATTAGCCCGTTTCTCAAGACAGCCAACCCATACCTCACTATGCCACACCAGTGGCATTTTGAGGCGCACACACAATGCTTTTGCGGAGGGTACAGCCATTGCCCAAGGTGCTTCAACGAGAGTGGTAAACTGGAGAAGCCACCAGTTGTGCTCAATAAGCCAATTGTGAGTTGGATTTGAATAATAGAGGCAGTTGTTATGTCAAATGATAGCAACCTCCAGATGAGCAAACCCCGGTATCATTGTGCCACACATATCAATTCAAAATTGTGTATGGGTGTTCGCTATCTCTTAGGTAACTACTCAAATTCTTGGCCCGAATCATGACACAGCAACTGTTTCTATAGTCTGAGGAATTCAAATCTAAGTGGCAACTTTTGACTTAACGAGTCATTGTACCAGACATTCAAATCTAACTCGCAAATGGCTTATTGCAACGGAATTGGGGCCACTGTTTGTAGAGAGGTTTCCAACCTTGGTCAATTTCTGCAGTGGCAATCTGTGGCACTGATCGACAATACATACAAATACAATGATAGAAAGTGTGACAGGGTTACTTTTCTGCAAATGGGCGGTTTTGAGGCATCTTGGGAGTATGCTTACCATAAATATCACATCTAACCCCTTGCACTGACGCCACACAGATGCGGGTACTGTCTGCCGATGCTCTGCCATATTTGGAGTCAAAATTGCGCACTTTAACGGGACCAAACAGTCACATACGCGCAACACTTATACACGGTTTATAGCGCAAGGCACGATAAAACCTTAAAATACCGATTTATTCCTCATATTAATACCGATAAAAGCAATTGTTGAATTGGACTTTTAAGCTAACTAATAAATTTACCTTTATAGGATTGCTTTTCACAAACATAGTCGATGGTTGACCATCAAATCTAAGCTTAGAAGACCAAACGTTGATGGCGCTTATCTTAGCCTGGAAATAGGAAAGAAAACAACAACAAAAACAAGTAAATTTATTTACTAAAACCATCCTACTTATTCATAACATTTTCCAGCAATTTGACCAACCATTTGAAACCATTCAGCTACATGGATTGTGTACGGTGGCACAATTGGGCACAGAACTGTACAGTGTGGGTGCAATCACGCATTACACAACACACAGGACCAACGGCTTTACGTCCCGTCAGAAGGATAAAGCAATAATGGTTGAGTGCCTTGCGTCCGTAAGGACACAAGTGTCAAGACCGGGACTCGAACCCACACTCTGCTGATCAGAAACACCAGAGCTTGAGTCAGGTGAACTTGAATGCCCGGCCACGATACACCATGGGTAACAACCATATGTTGAAAATCTCTTCAACACATCAAGACTTGACATATAATGTATTGAACGGTGTGCTCTGCTTGTCCTTAGGAGTATACTGGAGTGCTGGTGATGGTGAGGCTAAAGGCTGGTTTATAGTTGGTCGTGCGATGATAGTCGCCCGACGCTGTGATCGCTAGACGCTGAGCCTTTTCATTGCAGTCTATGGTCGCTGAGGCGTCAGCGTCGACTATAAATTGTGTTGTGCGTCAATTTTACCTTCGTGCGACCATCGCGCGACCGACTATAAACCAGCCTCAACACACGTCATATAAGTAGGCTTGTTGATTGTACTCACAAAACTTCCTTGGAGGTTAAATGTCACACTCTGAGCTGCTACAGTGTAAGGCGGCAGGTATGGTCTGATACAGACAGAATGATCATGAGTCTGCAGTAAAAAAATAAAACAAACTTATTATCAATCAACATTCAATTCAGTTAAATTTTGTCAAGATAAAAAGCATGGAATTTGTTTTCCCTGTGTACAAGGCGTATACATTAAAGAAATTTAAGCATTAAAAAGGCATAAAAATGGCACAAGCAGTAGACTAACAAGAAAAAAAGTTACGCAAAAAATAATTGAGACACAAAGAAACTTTTTTTTTTCTTAAAGGATGGAACTCCAGAGCGAGAGATTCTTACCATGGTCTCAACAATGATGGTTAGATTAGTCCCATCAGTCATCGAGACAAAACTGCCTCCTTTGTCCAGATGCTGGACCCCTGCATTGTGTTTTAAATACATCCATCCAGGCTGGCTGAACTGGGTTGTATGAGCTGAAAATGAATGAAATTAATTAGTTGTTTATTGTTGTTTTTTGTGCTCATGTTTACAAGAGGCTCGTTCTGTACCAATAAATGTATATTAAATTTGCATCTTTTAAACAATGGTACAGGTCGAGGGTTCCAAACCCACTCAAGAAATATGCCGTTGGATTTTTGTTCACAGGACTCTGGAAAGTACCAAGTATTGACCCAATTCACCTGACGTCATCATCACAATAATCTTGGTTGCGCCATTTTGGTGGTCAATGTCACTGAGTTATTCAGTGAAGAGTGCATTTTAGGAGACCCGGCGTTTACACGTAAACCTATTGACCACCAAAATGGTGAGCGTGGCACAGTCGACGCGTGTGACGTGCGTGACAGGGGTCAATACTGTGCTTAGCACACATCGCTGTAGTGTAAAATACAAATATGGATCAATTTCAAAAAGTAGAAAATATTGATAAACAATTTGAATACAAGCAATCTTCACAATACAGTGCGCACTCTTCAGTTCACACCGGAGAGGCCATTTTCCCAAAAAGCAGTCGAGTAATAAAAATCACACTCGCAATACTTGGTGCAGCACAGGCAGTTTTGGGACCTTGAAATGGCCGACTTGAGTGTGAAAAACAGTCACCAGCCTCACAAAAAAAAAAGCCATCTCATGAGGTTAACACGGTGAAATAAAACCTGGCCGCTTTGCAAACCATCTGAAAGAACCTCCGTCAACCAGGGTTGTTTGGCAGGCACAGAGTGATGACCAGAAGCATGCCGACCTTTTGCCAATGATACACTACAAAAATGGACTCCCCTCGGCAAACTATAGAGGGCACACTGTATTGTGAATCGCTGGTATTGCTTTGCATGCCCAAAAATTGCAGGATACCAGTCATGCGCAATGTGTACTACATTAGGTTTTGGTTGGTGACCTGTTTTTGCCAAGCAAGAGTTTTGTGTGCTTAGCGAATTTTTGTGTTTAACAGCTTCATTAATTTGTGCCTTGCAGCTTTTGCTGGATATATTGTACCATGTCTTACATTACCTGTCATCCAAATTGTATCTGTCACATCATAGTATCCACTCCATGGCTCATTAGCTGTCATTAGGGCAGTGCGTTTGTACGGCAAAGCATCGTAATATGACGCCACAAGATTCCAGGATATTGTACATGTCATCAACCCATTCACATAGTTCTGGTTTAAGATCTGTTGGAGAGAAAAAAAAGATGAGGGTTGTGCAAATGATTACAGGAATGTGCAGAAGTGGATGTGATATTACTGATATTAGAGAAAGTTGTGGTCCAGCTGTATCTTCTTCCTCTTCTTTCTCACGATGTCACATGATCGGCATGAAAATGGCTTTAACTTCAAAACGCTTCAGCCAATTGTAACCAAACTTGGACCTAATGACAGCTCATCAAAGATTACACTAGGTATTGGGTCAAAGGTTGCCTAGAGGTCATGTAGGGGTCATTACAGGGAGTTTTAGTGGAAATAACGACAACTGATCAAGGATTGTACTAGGTATTGGGTCAAAGGTTGCCTGGAGGTCATGTAGGGGTCATTACAAGGCATTTTCCGTGAAAATTACTATATGCTTCTCCCAGTTTTCGTCCGACCAAAGCCCAAAATTGTTAACATCATCCCTGGGCCATGCTTTTTATAGGGTTAAAAAAGAAGTGGGTCAAAGGTAACACATAGATCACAACAGTTCAAAGCTTGTACTAGGTACTGGTCAAAGGTCACCTGGAGGTCCAGAGGGGTCATTTAACTGAAATTAGAGAAAGTGCTCTTTTCCCACAACCCTGCCAAATTTAGCCATATTTTTTTGGTCTTGTGCATGATGACCAGAGCCCCATGTAAGGTCAGCTGATAGTTGTGCTTCGTGAAGCACAAACATTGTGCTCTAGTTATTCCTCTTTTCCCTGTTTGCATCCTACCATAATCTCGCGACCCTTCAGTTACTTTTTCAATTTTCTGTTGCTGTATTTTTTACCCCTCCCTCCCTGGTAAAATATATTGGCACCTGGAGAAATGGACAGTTCCGGCCTGTCAATTAAACTGCGCGTTGACCTATTGGATCATGCCTTTTGGTCATGTGACCTTGGTCAAACTTGGTCACACGTGCAGGGTAAGTGTACACAAACTGAGGTGTGTGGGTGGGCTTGTTGCCAAAACCGGAACGGTCTATAAGTGTTAAAGGCTTCAGGAATATTAGGATTGTACCACTTGGTATGCAGTATACACACTGATACATTTAATGCAGAGCAGTTGGCACAGACTCCTGAACCATGCATTACACAAATTTGTAAGTGCACTGTCATAAAGTGCACCATACTGACTGTTAGATTAGCTAAGCTGGCACAATTCATTGTCAGTTATCAACATCAACTCACTCTTGCCCAGCAACCTGCTCCGACTTCATCGTTCAATGTGCTGTAATCCTCCGAGGCCCAAATTGCCTTTCCAGTTTCCAGAGTGTAGTTCGTGACTGTGGTACCAGGATAGTGTACACTGTGCACCAATGTAAGGGGGAGAAGTGAGGTCAATTTAGTAAGTACATTTCTTAAGTAATTTTGTTCATCAGATCTTAAAATCGATGCCACAATGAAAATGAAAAAAAACCTAAAAACTAACCAAACAAACAAATAAACAAACAAACAAAAACAAACAACCCACCAACCCAAAAAACAAACAACCCAACAAACAACCAAAAACTAACAAAAAACAAACAAATAACAAACGAATAAACAAACAAGCAGTGAACCACTGAGCTCGTAAAAGTAAAAAGTAGAAATCTATTCACAGATTAGTCTCAGTTAATTTTAAATTTATGAAATTCACTTGTATTACAAAATTTGGAAAAAATAAAACTGCTGACACGGCTGATGGGTGAAGTATTAGTGCTTTTGAGATTAATCAAAGAAACATCTTTAATAAGTATATTTGGTTTGCTGCAACACCATGTGATTATATCTACTTTACTATATACAGTAGATTGTTCTTGTGAGAACTTGATTGGTGGGGAATTCTCGGATAACTTCACTACTGTGGAGTGAGTTTGGTCTCAACGTTTCGACTAGCCAGCTCTAGTCATCATCAGGAGACTGATGATGACACAATGAAGAAAAAGCAATTGACAGAAGAACGAGACATGGTGTTTGATTGTTTTTTCTCTTCCTTTTCTTTCTTCTCCTTTTCAGAGTTTAAGGCTCCAAGAAAGACCAATGATCAAGACAAGATGTTTTTCAAGCAAGCTAAGAAAACTATAAGGTACATTGCAGTTCTTATAATGGAATGAACTTATTTTCCTTTCCTTCCCTGTTTTTGCGGGAGCTGAGGTCATGTGTATCAATTTAAATTTGTAAGATTTCTTGACATGTCACCATGCAATAAAGTTGTAAAATGGCCTCAGGTTTCGACCCTAGCAGAGTCTTTCTCAGAGTCTTAAGTCAACTTGGGTATGTTTCTCCAACAATTATGGCCAACAATGAGAAAAAAAAACCCAGACTTTTGCTTCCAAATGTTGTAACCTGCACTTGCAAATAAAAAATCAAAAATTTAACAGCTTGGTCAAAACAACATTTTTTTGACTGCCTCAAAACTCAAAGGATATTTGGGTTTGTTTTTTTTGTGTCATGGTGGAAAACTTCACGTGAAATATTTTTGCTTGAATGTTGTAGTTTTTGGAGAAATGAGTAAAAACAATTAGTTTTTTATCTTGCAAGTCCAGAACCAGATGTTTGAAAATAGAGAAAACAAAACTTTCCCGCTATTTTCTTGTGACTCTGATGACCGATTGAGCTCAAACGTTCACAGGTTTGTTATCGCTGACTTTGCAATCACATCACAAAGCATTCGGCGATGTTTTGAATACTATGGTGAAATGTAATGTAATTCATGATTTCCATAGCGTACCCTATAACAGCTACATCTTTGGCAATTTCTGGGTCGTTGTGTATAGCAATACTGATGATTTCGAGATTGTCTGCAGCTACGATTAGTGTCCCATTCAGCCCCTTCTGATCAAGACTTTTGCGCAGGAGTTTGATGTATGGTAAATTAAAGGGTCGTTCATTCCATATCTGGTGCAAAAAATATAAAATTAACACTGTTTGGAATATGGCATTCACTTTCTGAAGAACGGGTCTATTTCTTCGTTCTTTTAGGGACACCTTGACAATGGGCACCAATAGAGAGGTTGCGTGACCCCGGGGAAAAAGTTCATTTCGCAGCCATACTGGGTCCAGCCATGTGCACAACCTAATAGCTGGCGCGTCGCCTGCTGAATGATTTCCAGCGTCTGTTTGTGCACGCAGCATTAGAAAAAGGTCTCGGTTGACGTCACATGAAACCTCTCTATATGAGAGAAATTCAGAAATTTCTTCAGCAGATTTTCAAGGGGCCAGATTCCAGGGGTTTGTCATTCTCTGTTTAACTTGAAGATTGTTAAAAGTGTAAGCAGTAATATGTTAATAGCCAACCCACAATAGTATATGTGAAAATGTACCATCCCTGGAAAATTTAAGTTTTTCTCTGAAGAGCAAACCCTCAGATGTTCAACAAGATATGGCCACTGTGGGTTTTAAACCGATACGGTGTTGCCTAATGTTTACATCAGTGTGACATGTGCATGTTGTTGTTTGACACTAGCACACGTGTGTATCGTAACCCTTCACCTGGACATATAGTGAACCAACCTTTAACATCAAAATTCAAGTTAACTTTAGAAGAACATCTTAGCTAACGTTAGTCTGCACGATGGGAGGTTCTGAGACTCTGTGCCCATCATGTTTTGTGTAAAGGCCGCATTGCATTATGGGATTACGTAGACATATGCTAATTCTAATTAGCATACACCTGGCAGAAATCTGCCAGGTATATGCTAATTTTCATTACCCGCTAGCGGTCCCTATATTCAGTCAGAACATAAATGATGTAGGGACCGGGAACCAGTCTAAGTTAATGTAACCAAGAGCTAAGTACTGATTGCCCAAACCATTGTCCCCAAAATGTTTGGTAAACTTGTCACCTACATGGCTCTAGCTGTTTGAAAAGATTGACTTAACAGTGTGATCACTCAGATTTGACACCATTCCCAATAGAAGTGGACACAACTTGAAACTAACAACGCATGCTGCGTGTGCTTGAGAAATCAGAGAAGTAACTATGGACTGTGTGGTGCAATTTGAAAAAGTGTAGGATTGACAAAGGTCAACCCAGGGAAGGAGGTTTAAGAAGATATAGCAAGTTCGTAAAATTGACACACCTTTTTTTTTACAGGTATGTTTCCAATGGATCATAAATTTGGCCCAATCTCTTGGCTCTTCGTACCACGGTATTCTACGTTTACGGTCACAATTCCCCACTTATAGGGTTAACATCAAATTTCTGCACTGGCTGTAAGTGATGAATGATTAGTAACGTGAGGTATGCAAGCACACAAGCAAACATTCCTCGCTTGCCTCTGAAGAATATACGCATACTCTAAGCATGGATTTTTCTGCTGTTGCAAGTGCATACTTTTTACTTACGGTCAAGAAGAGCAATGAGTTTGTGCTCTGGGCACAATTTCAAAGAGCTGCTTAAGCAGAAAAAGTAGCCAAGCACAAGAAAAAATTATGCTTACGAGAATAAGGTTACCAGCCAAAATACCATGACACATGTAGAATCTGTGACTGGTATCCTGCTTGTTTTTGCTTAGCAGAACAAATTTAAGCAATATTTTCTGCTTGAAGCCCCTGGTCAACATTTGGTAAAGTGTCTGTAAATGCTTCCATTCTTTGCACAAATCAAGATGTTATGTAATAAAACCAACCTGTGAAAATTTCCGCTTATTTCGCTGTTCCATTTGCAAGAAAACAGTAAAAATGCAGTCAGCATTTTTTAAAAACACATTCTTAGGCAGAGTTTTGGTTTCATCAGACAAAAAGTTTTGGATCTTGTTTCATTTAACATTCAAAAACGACAACACTTCAGGCAGAAATATTTCAAGGAAAGATTTCTATCGTCATTATCTTTATACCAAGTAAGGTAAATGTAAATCTGTGAATATGTTTTTTCTTTCTTACCAATGTTGAGCTGGGGCTTTAAGCTGATCTATGAAATTTCATAGAGCTGCTTAAAGCAGAAAAAAAAATTACTTAACAATTCGCTACAGAGCAAAAATTAGCAGGAAACCAGTCACATGGTACATGTGGAATGGCATTTTGGCTGGTAACCTATTTCTGATAAGCACAATTGTTTCATGCTTTGCAAATTCTGTTGTGCTTAAGCAGCTCTATGAACTTGGGCTCTGGTCTTTTATGATCTATCGTTTTTAGAGAGCCAATATATGTGAATGGAGAGAGAGCAGGCAAGAATTGTCAATAAGCATCCTCAAAGCAGTTATACACATTAATTAGTTCACATCTCTACGAAAAGAATTCAAAACACTATGCTTTAATCTATGGTGACTACTCCATGTTCCCACACTCCTATGTTCCGATAACCCCATTCCATTAAAGAGGATGGGCCATAGTGATTGATGTTGACGCTATTGTTTAGTTTTCTGCTTTCTATAATTATTGCATCGGACAAACTTCTCTTTTGTGACATTAAATTGACAAAAGAAGTGATATTTGCAGGGAGTTTTTACTCCTTTAACTAGCCCGCCGCCTAAATTTATCAAAATCCCGGAAATGAGGGCAGCAAACAAATCATGACGTCACTGGAAGTACTGAATCCTCGGATGGTCTGCACTGAGCAGGGCTTCAATGAGTAACAACAAACAGCCGCTTGACAGAGTAGTACTTCCTGCGACGTCACTGTTCTTTAGAATTTCTGGAGACAACTTTCAGGCACCGACTGCTGTTGTTCTGATTTTGGCTCGAGGCGGGGGGTAAAAAGAGGCTCGGAAACTGCCTTTGTAAACGAATAACAGCGCATTCTGTCACCGTTTTTTCGTGGTAGATATAGGTGTATGTAGGGATGTAAAACTTTTTTAAGGAGAGAATTCTAGCATGGCCCATCCTCTTTCATAGGGTTAGAATTAGGATTAGGTAAATACATTAGGGGTGTCGGAACATAGGTGTGTAACCTAATCTACACTGGAAAATAAAAATGGCCGCATACCCTATGATTTGAACTGCTTTTGCCAAGGCGGGGTCTTTTAAGATATCTTGTGCGATTGTAAATTGACCATCTGCAGCTACCACAGTTACACTGCCCAGCCCATTCTTGTCTAAGGTAGCTCTCAGAGTCTTGATGTATGTGATATCATATGGTCGTTCGTTCCAAATCTGGATAGGGTACAATTGTATTGTTTCCCAACAAGTCAAGTCTTATTATTTTGGTTTAACATCTATCAAAGGTCAAGTCTTATTATTTTAGTTTGACATCTATCAAAGGTCAACTTTTATTATTTTGGTTTTGACATCTATCAAAGGTCAACTCTTATTACTTTAATTTGACATCTATCAAAGGTCAAGTCTTATTATTTTGGTTTGACATCTATCAAAGGTCAACTCTTATTATTTTGGTTTTGACACGTATCAAAGGTCAAGTCTTATTATTTGGGTTTGACATCTACCAAAATTAAAGTCCCAATTAAACAAATGAAAACAATCTGGCAAACTTTTCTGATGGTAGACGCTATGGTGTGATGTCATCTCAAAAACTCAGCGCGTTTACTAGTTGTCAGTTTGAAGTATGGAGCTACAAGGTTATACATTGCCAATCAATTCCCAACTTGCTTCAGTCAAGGCAAGCTTGATGTACAAAAATGACGCTAACACAATTTGTAAAAAAAAAAAAAAAAAAAAAAAAAAATGAATAAGTTTCTCTTTGAGCAACATTGCAATAATTCAAGAGTGTTTATGGGTGGCTGGTGCTTGTGTCACTGCAAAAAAATGAAATGAATGTTTGGTACTTCTGCAATGAAGTCGTCACCCCTGCTCAACCTAAACAAAGAAAGTCCATAGTTGGAAGTTATCCTTATTCATAGATCAGACTTAAGTAGGCTAGGTTAGAGATGAGGTCAGATGTTAAGGTTGATTCATTTTATTCAAAGTAAATCGAAGGAAGCGAAGCTATGAGCGCAAAGGGCCTCACTCTGTGGCATACATGCTGTTATTGTGAGTTGGCCCAATGGGAGATTTTGTAACACTAGGTGGCAGCAGACATACTGGGTAAGTTCCCATTGTTCGAGTTGTTCTGAGCGTGCACACATTTCCACAAAGTTTGCTCCCACTTAGCATTCCTCAAAGTCCCCCATGATGGTTGCAGTGACATGTAAAAGTAAACTCCTTTCTTGATCACTGGACAGTCTCTGACTGATTCATTTCATTTCATTTATTCATTCTGGTTGTGAAGCCAAGGATTCTCAGAAAAGCGAACTTAATCACTATACTAGCCAAGAACCCCATGGAGAGAAGACAAGTAAGGAAGTTTCAGTTTTAGATGTGGGAGGGAAAACCCCAGGAAATTATTCCAGGGAAAACCCATGCAATCAGGTAGGGACTGAAAAACCCAATCCGCATAGTGCCTCTGGTGGGATTTGAACTGGAGTCCTAGAGGTGGAACTTAAGGTGAGAAAAGATACCACAGTGTCAACCTGACCGCCAGATTACAAACTTTTACACATTTTTTTTCCACTACCCCCCAAGAAGCAAAAATGATATTAGCAGGGCATGGGATTATGGGGAAGGAGCTAAAACAGTCAATCTGAAAGGCCTACCCAATAATTTGTACAGCTGCCGCCAGTGTGTGATTCTTCAAGATATCCCAACTGATTCGGAATTTGCCGTCTGCTGCTACTACACCAACTTTACTGAGGCCTGCTTTATCTAATGCAGCTCTAAGAGCAATGATGTAAGCAACACTATGCTTCCGTTCATTCCATATCTAGGCCATTGGAAATCACACAAAATGTATGGTTTTGATCTTCCTGAACAATGTGAAAATAACTCCCCGCAACAAACTTGTCTATTTTTTATGAAATATAAAAACTTATTCATATCACTTACAGACTAACTTATAGTAAAAAAACTGCATGAGCTTTCATAGCAACAATTACTTCAACTACTACTACAACTACTTTGCTACGGAAGCTCATGCACTTTTTTTACTATTAGTAAGTCTTTAAGTGCTTTCATTAAGTTTTTATATTTCATCTGCCGATCTGCTAGATTAACGTGGCTATCTGTATTTTATTTTGTATGTACACTACAAACACACTGCATTGTCATCGACTTCATTTGCTAAACTGTGTCTTCATTGGTTCCATCTCTGAAGTAGATGGTGTCAGGACATCAACTGCAGCAAATTTTTCCACAAAAACCACACAGCTTGTAGTCTACCGCTATTGCTACTTAGTTCTTAAATATCGCACTCATCCTAAGTACTACACCAAGGGGCTAGGAAGATACAAATTAAGTTAGAAACAATCATTCAGAAATTTCACACGACAACAAATACTTCTGACAAGACCCAAAAATAGATATATTTTTCATTTTCATCTGTCGTTTTGCACCCCAACCCCTCAACTTCTCTGAGTTGGTAAGATTGATAGATTTTGCAATGGCACGCTACACCCAACCATACTTTGTGTGGGACAAGGCAAATTATTGTCCAAGCCCGAATCGGGGGCTACAGCTAAGGCTAGATCACCGTGGCAACACCTGTTAAAGTATAGGGGGACCTTAGCAACAGTCACAGCCCCAGCCGTGGCTGCCGATTTGAACACGGCCATATTTTCTTTAACATCGCTGATTAGGGTACATTTTTTTTCTTTCTGTAATTAGGATCCCAACTAAAAATGCAATAGAGTAACATGTGATAATTTGGGAAAAATTAAAAATTAAATTCATGTATGAACTTACACCGATATAATCTATGTTCAGATTGTGATGGGTCTTGGCTCCATGTATCCACCGGATAATGTAGTCCACAGTGACATCAATATTAGCATATGGGGTCTGGGTGCCATTCCCAATCCAGCCGGGAAATGCCCACGGGAGACCATACAGCTTGATGTTAGGATTACGCTGAAACATGAAACAGTAGTCAATAAAGATGCTAATGTCTATCAAAGATTCAAGTAAGTGGTTCAAATGGTCGACTGGTTAGAATCAGTGTACGAAACCGACTTGAAATCAAGTCGGTAATAAAGCCAACAATTCACCGCGCCCTCTTGTGGTCATACAGTGTGCAGGCTCTCACGACGACCAGTAGAGTGTGCGGTAATATGCTGGATTGATTTTCAAATCAAGTGTACAGTGCGTATACTCAATAACCACATCAAGTTCAAGTCTCTCTAATTAAAATACTGGTTGCATTTTTAACTGCATTCTTAATTGATTAAGTCTAATTTTTTGTTCTCCTAAAACCAGATTTCCGATTGTAACACAACTGTAAAACTGCCTACTAACACCTCCTCTTCCAAACTGTATGGATACCCAGTCTAAGAACTCTGTACTTAGATAGACCAATCCATTAAGCCCTGCCCCCTTACCTGTTGACCAATCACAGACTTGGCTACGCCACCAAAAGTCCGACAAAAGTTTGACACGATAAAGTCCTACTGTAATATAAAATGTAAACATGCATTCGTGTATTTCTAGCATGGGCACATTGTGCTGCCCACGTGTACAGTGGTGATTTAGCCTATGCTGTGATTGTTCAATATCTTTAGCGGGATGGGGCATAATGGATCGGTCTATTCTACCTTCTTGGCCTCTTTCATGAGCCACCACTCATAGCCTCTTTGATAGTTCTCATCGCTCGATGTGTGCATGTGAGATGACTCTGTTCCATCGGTACTCTGGGAGTCGCCACCAATCTCCACCTTCAGCAGTGTCAGTGATGCACCAAAGTTTGGCTGTGAAGTTAGAAAGAGAGAGGCAACAAATGCAGAGAGAAAGACCATGGTGAACTACCAAGTGACTTCCGAGGTTGGGAAGATGAACTCCCAACAACCCCGCTCCCCTCCCCTCCCTCGGCCATCACCAACTTAATCAAACTGCCATTAATACAACAAAAAAGTACCTGTAACTCATCCTTCAAACTGAAAAAATACAATATGCAGAAAAATTGCTTCAACTTCTGCATGAAAATCCTTTTGGCCACTTTACCCAGGGACTTGACTTTTGGCCACTTTGCCCAGGGACTTGACTTTTGGCCACTTTGCCCAGGGACATGACTTTTGGCCACTTTGCCAAGGAACTTGACTTTTGACCACTTTGCCAAGGGACTTGACTTTTGACCACTTTGCCAAGGAACTTGACTTTTGACCACTTTGCCAAGGGACTTGACTTTTGACCACTTTGTTAAGGGACTTGACTTTTGGCCATTTTGCCCAGGGACTTGAGTGGCCATCTCACACACTAACCAAAGTAACAAATTTGTTGTGGCCTGTCATAACCAACCATGAATGCCCCAAAAACCCCTTTGAATGAGCTGATTTGCAGAATTAGTCGTAAATATTGGATACATATATGTGCAATATATAGCTTGAACTTCATCTTTAGCCCTCAACCCAATGTGCCATGTTTGCAATCTCCCTTTACAACTGTCCTAAATCAAATCCAGTGCTCGAATTTGGGGTAGAATTCCACAAGACCACAGGGCTTGTAGCTCAAATTTGTTATCGCACCAGAATTTATTTTACAAGACCAGAATCTGAATGAGAAAGAACTTTCTACAAAGTTTAAAATGGAAACTGTTTTTATTTAAACAAGCACTAAGAGAAGATTTGTCTCGTGTGTCTTGTTGGTAAGTATGTTTTGATACAGAATTGAAAGATATTGATTAGATTCAAAGTTAACATTTTGAACATCATTTTTCATGTTTCTTTTTATTAAAAATATTAAACAGTGAGGTATTATTATTCAATTGAAAAACACAAGACCGCCGGACTTGTCCAGTCAGGAGTTTACTGGCCCGATGCTAAAACCACTGGCCTCGGGCCTGTGGTCCAGTTTAAAATTCGAGCCCTGACATCCATTCTTTCTTTGGCACATTTGATTTTTTTACACTTTGGTGAGATTGGTATGTCTTGGCTGGATTTCACAGAGAGAGAGAGATAATATTCACCTCAAGATGAGTTGTCACTATCACCTGTAGTTATTTGTAATGTGACACCACATTTTGCTTAGCAATTAAGAGCAATTTTTGGGCTTTAGATAGATCTCAAGATCAATCTTAGCTCCTTGTGAAATCCAGCCCTCTGGTCTCATGCTCATTTGGTTGTACTCATTTGGATTTTACCTTGAAGAGATAATCCAGAATCTCTGATTGATACGGCTCAGGATAGTTCACCAGTAATCTAGAAGTAGCCTGCAAAAGTGAAATGTATTCTTGCTTAGTGAATATGAAGTAGTAATAGACCTTATGCATTGACGTCATCACGCCGCCATCTTAAAGGTAAATTGATGATGAGACAATGGAAACGCGGAGATTTGTACGCGCGGCGCACAGGATTGGCCAATGAACAACCTCATTTTGACCTCTAGGCGAGGGCGCCCTACTCAAATGATGTCATGTGCATAAGGTCTATTGAGGATAATTGGTGGGAGTCATCGCCGACAAGGTTTGAAATTAGGATCTATACAACATGTTTGTTAGCAGGTGTGTTGAAATGATGGGATTTTCACCTTTTGGTAACCCCTGGAGTGAAAGATTTCAAGGAGATTTTGGGAACAAACCCCATAAACTTCAAGCAAACTTGAATCCTCAATTCTGATTGGTCAATCCATAGCAACAAGAGTTTGATATACAGTTATACTGCAGCCAAGGAAGCCTGTGTCTGTGATTGGTACCACAAATCAAGACACAGACTTCCTCCGGCGGTCACCACTAGTCCTGGCCTCGATCTTAAGAAAAACAGGGCCTTTGCTGGCCAAATGACAGTGCAATTTTTCTGAAGGGCATGCTGGCCAACTGGACAGGGCATGAGTCCAATGGCCTCGGTTAAGATCAAGGCCTGCTAATCAGTTGTGGTAATTATAAAGGACATTTAGCCCTGATACATGATGATGATGAATCATTAGATGTTCAGAGCAACGCTCGGAACACCTCTTGTTTTTGTTCATGTTTTTAGTAAGTACTTCTTCTTCATCTCCCCTACGAGTTTCTGCTAACAAAGACACACTTCCCAAGTTCCCAAGTGATGTCATGATGGTGTCATCAGGTTGTCGAATTACATTAAATCAAAGTTTATTATTTAAAAAAAACATAACTCTCGATCTACAAAATGGATGTTTACAATCTATACATCATTGAAAATGACCCGAATTTGATCTTGTCTTCTGGTTTATACCGGCAGTTGACAATTTTCCAAAATTCATATTTCAAGAACCAGCTGTCGATTTCACGAAACTCATCGCAAGTTGCAAAGCATTGCAAGGTTTACGAATAATCTCTCTATGAGATTTTACCACTGTTGTACGTACCTAGACCCAGTAACTGGGCCCTGGGACAATGGATACTCCCTTTTTGAAATTTTGACACTATCGCGGTCGTACTACTACTACTACTAGGAACATACCCCTTAAACTAGACCCAGTAACTGGGGCGCTGTACTCCTTTTTTGAAATTTTTGACATTATCTGTCGTACTAGCGCCCCAGTCCGTGGTATATATGGAAAGTGCTCCGATTCGGAGTCCGAAGCGGTTTTTTTCTGAATCAGTTACAAAATTGTCAAAATTGCAACAAGGACTCGACAGAATTGCTTGAAAATCGCCTACTGGCTTCTCCGAGTATCTACGGTGAAATAAAATGCAGTTAATTGTACTCACGATCATTTTTGGTCCTCCAAATCGATGATTTTTAGCCCACTATCACGCATATATCAAATTTGCCGTTAGAATCGCCATTTTGAATGTGATACTCAACGACCGTTTCCTTATGTCTAAAACGCTGCGAGGATTGCGTGTTCGCTGAGGCCCTAACTTTCATATTGTTTTCCGCGCAATCAACGCAGGATACCAGGCTGTGTGTAGCGCCAATGTTCGCTGATGCCCTGACATTCATATTGATTTGCGCAGTCAACTCAGGATACCAGGCTACACAGCTGGTATCCTGCATTGACTGCGCAAATCAATATGAATGTCAGGGCATCAGTGAACATTGGCGCTACACACAGCCTGGTATCCTGCGTTGACTGCGCGGAAAACAATATGAAAGTCAGGGCCTCAGCGAACACGCAATCCTCGCAGCGTTTTAGACATAAGGAAACGGTCGTTGAGTATCACATTCAAAATGGCGATTCTAACGGCAAATTTGATATATGCGTGATAGTGGGCTAAAAATCATCGATTTGGAGGACCAAAAATGATCGTGAGTACAATTAACTGCATTTTATTTCACCGTAGATACTTGGAGAAGCCAGTAGGCGATTTTCAAGCAATTCTGTCGAGTCCTTGTTGCAATTTTGACAATTTTGTAACTGATTCAGAAAAAAACCGCTTCGGACTCCGAATCGGAGCACTTTCCATATATACCACGGACTGGGGCGCTAGTACGACAGATAATTATGGTGGCCCTGAAGGGACATCGCACATCGCATACGTGTGCGCACACGTATGCAATGTCGTGAAACAATTCGCGAATGTGTGCGCACACGTATGCAATGTCGTGAACCAAATCGCGAATATATGCGCACACGTATGCAATGTCGCGAAACAAATCGCGAATGTGTGCGCACACGTATGCAATGTCGTGAACCAAATCGCGAATATATGCGCACACGTATGCAATGTCGTGAATCAAATCGCGAATATATGCGCACACGTCTGCGAATATATTCGCGATGTCGTGAATTTTATTGCATACCATTGTCGCATACCTTTGAATAAAATGTCTATTGATCTGGGGGGTTGCACATAGAGTGGCCACACAATGTACCTGCCTGGTACCCAAGCTCCTGCATTGAATGTCTTTGGTATACAAATGGGACCAGGGCCACTTGCATACTCCCTAGTTCACTAACACATTGTCCGCAACTATGACATCACCCCAAAGGTATGCGACAATGGTATGCAATAACATTCACGACATCGCGAATATATTCGCAGACGAGTGCGCACATATTCGCGATTTGATTCACGACATTGCATACGTGTGCGCATATATTCGCGATTTGGTTCACGACATTGCATACGTGTGCGCACATATTCGCGATTTGGTTCACGACATTGCATACGTGTGCGCACACATTCGCGAATTGTTTCGCGACATTGCATATGTGTGCGCATATATTCGCGATTTGGTTCACGACATTGCATACGTGTGCGCACACATTCGCGAATTGTTTCACGACATTGCATACGTGTGCGCACACGTATGCGATGTGCGATGTCCCTTCAGGGCCACCATAGATAATGTCAAAAATTTCAAAAAAGGAGTACAGCGCCCCAGTTACTGGGTCTACCCTTAAACGTTTTTGGCATCACCCAGCGAACTACAACAACAAGTGTTTCAATCAAAGAAGTAACGGACTACAACTTGACTTAAACTTAACGTTAAATTAAAGTGAAGCCAGCCACAAAACGTCTAGCACTAGCAGCTAGACTCTTGTTCAGTTTTTATTAAGTATCGATACTTACACCACCACCGCTGAGACCACCAATACCATCATATCGCCTTCCTAACCCACCTACGTCGCTAACTACATACTGCAAAGCTGAATTTCCAGAAATAAACTGGAAAAATAACCCCCAAAATAAAATTTGCAGGCCTCCGTTCCCCATCACGCTATCCACCGACACCACATGACCCGAGTCAGGTGGTTAGTTGGTCGTGTGATAGCCTTTCGTCAAGGCCTTTGTGGCTTACACATCTGTGTAGCCACAAAGCCTATGCAGCGAAGACCACCAGCAATCGTGCGTACTTGGTCTTCGCGGTATAGTAGCTGTCTAATGATAGGCCGTAGCTGTCTAATGAAAGGCCGTGTTCGAATCAAGCGACTTTGGCTACGGCTATGGCCGTTGGCTGCAACGACAACGTTGAAGAATAGGAATCCTTGGCGTTCCGGCCGTAGCCACAGTCGAAGCCATTCATTCGGACACGGCCTAAGCCACGAAGGCCTTGAAGAAAGGCTAGTCATGTGACGGCTCGATTTGGCCTACTATTATAAAGACCGCCCTCTGTTTTTTTAAGTGGACCTTTTGGTGAGATCCGGCGTGCCCTTTTCGAAACTACGACCTCTGCTGCAGGCTCCGGCATGAGCTTTGTCAGCCTGTTTGAAGCCGCCTTAGGAAAAAGCGCGCATTTTCTAAATAACTATGGAATCCTAAGCCGAAGCCCACACCCTGAGCCGTAGAAAAGGGCATATCCTTGCCTTTCCTCATTAACAAATGCATGGAGTAATATTACCCATAGGTCCAGTTTATTATTTCCACCACAAAATGATGTAAACGACCCCATGATAGTTTTATATTCTGATACTTTGGCCCAGGCTTTCAGACAGCCCTAAATACCTTTTTGCTCCATAAGAAATGTATAAACTGGCTTGTCAAAAATTTGCCGTTTTTAGTAATTTTTTAAAAACCTTTTCTCACGAAGTGTAGGTTTACCTTTTGTTTTGGACATTAAATTTTATTTATCACCTAGTATGAGTATTAATTTGATAGCATTATTGGTCAAATCACAAACTGTTGTATTTTTTTTTCAGTGAGCGCCACCCGTATTTTTACCAGCCATGGTTGGCAAAACTTGCAGCTGTTATTTGCAAAAAGAAACCCTTGAACAGAGACTAACCTTCCTCCTAAAATCCTGCTGACAATTTTAACAAAAGACACGACTGAATAAAAAAAAAGCACACACACACAGACACCTCTCCTGTACTTTTGTTTACAAATTATACCTTTTGTGTTTGCTTTATTTCCCCCATCATTCTACAAAAAACAGTGTTTTGGGAAAATTTCTTGACACTATCATCATCTCCCTTATTATTATTATATAGCCACCTATGCCTAATACAGTGCACATTGATTATACTAGGGCTAACTACACTCCACGATAGGAACCAAATTTCACCAGTAGTAAAGTTCAAA
The DNA here is from genome assembly GCA_911728455.2 of Marthasterias glacialis. Taxonomy (NCBI): domain Eukaryota; kingdom Metazoa; phylum Echinodermata; class Asteroidea; order Forcipulatida; family Asteriidae; genus Marthasterias; species Marthasterias glacialis. Next base: position 6,581,480 of record OU452231.1, read on the forward strand.
AGGTTGCTGCCAAACTCTCCCAATGAGTTATTATCCTTGGTGGAAATGTTTTTTTTCCCCCAAATATTAAAGGGTACAATACCGACGTTCCCCGATGAGAGTAAACCCACTGGGTGACAGATATTGCAGAGTTCAAGTTCTCGGGGTCTGTCGCCCAAACTGTCCCGATCGGGTAACTTTTCATCATGACTGAGAAGTGGCTGGTCCCCATCATTGCGACAATGTCAACCACTGCAGAAGTTAAGCCACAGCTTAAAAATGCCATTCCCGTTTGGACCCTTCAACACCAACAAGAATATTAATAGTACCTCACTGGGAAACTCTTTTGACGACACCTTCTGTTGTATATCTATATCCTTCTGGGTTTTTATACAATCCGCAAACAATAATAGAAAGTATCGGGCCCTAATCCCATTGCATTTTTAATGACAGGCTCATCCCACCCCCCACCCTGATAACTGGATCAACATTGATTCAGTAGTGTTAATGTCCAGATTACTTCACCTTCTTTTTTTTTTTTTTAAACCAATATTACTTTTGATAACTCCTCTCTGAACATTTACGACTTCTTTAATTTCTACAAATCTACTGACTACTTATTTTCTTCTTAAAATCCTTTATCGCTAATTTCTCGCCAACCTACCCATTCCAAAAAACACACCCACCCTTAAAATATTTCACATTATGTATACACCCTCCTTTACAAGTTTTCCCCCCGTAGTGAGTCACCAGATTGAAACACTAGGCTCAAATACATATCTGTGACAACAGACGTTGAGTACATTTACATTTTTTTTTATTATTATTATAAGTCATTGATTGAGCTAACATTAACTAAAAACCATTTATAAGGAGGGTGGTTACATTGCAATGTATGTAGGGGATACATAACCCACTTCACAATCAGTTTTTTTTTTTTTAATTTTTAGCTTAAATCACATTCAATGTTTTACTGTAATCATTTCTAGTATGTTACAAAACAAAAATGTCATTCCTGATTCGAGACGGCCCCTCCCCTCCCCCACACCCATCCCACCCAACCCCCTGACTTACAATATACCGGCCAGCTCTCCCACTGCAACATAACGTCTCCTTTATTTCAGTGAATTCAACTGGTTTTTTTTTTCCACAACCCATTACTTCACACTCGCTCTTTGCCTCCCATCACACACACACACACCATACGAAACAGAATGCACCCCACAAACCACTGGAGAAAAATAGTACATTCCTACTCATGAGAACTCTACTCTGCTTCACGGAACAAATCTAGTCTCAACTGTATAAAACTTGTGTAGAAAATTGAAATCTATCGATGCATATAGGAAATAAAAACCAAATTCACTTCAATGTGGAAAAGCTGACCGATAAACTGTTTTACCCCCCACCCCCCAAAAAAGGAAAATCACCCAAATTTAAACATCTGGGTAATGTTCTGTTGTTTTTTTTTGTTTTCTTTTTTACAAAGGGTACGTATATAATATCCTTATAAACCACATTTACCAAGACATCTGACCCGACATATACCACAACTACATTTTTGGTCAATGTATTTTTAATAATGACCCGCCAGTCAGTGTACACTTGTGCACGACTAGACGTAGAGCGTCTTACCCCTAAACTTAAGGCAACATATATTGAACTTAACAGCACACAAATTTGAGACAAACTAATTATTATAATTTATACATGATACAATAGTCACTAGCTCTCGGGATTATTTGTTGTTCCAGAGTGTAAGATCCTTATAAAGAGGTGCAGTTATACGAAATTAACACTACCAAAGTATGCCAAAAGCACCAGTAGAAATGATACAAGATGATGCCAAACTGCACCCAGACAAATCACTGTCAAACACAGCCTTTTTTTTTTGTACACAGCTTTTTTTTAAGTAAAAAAACAACAAAACAGAATAGCCTCCTTAAGCGGAGTGCTCATTAATGACTTACATTCTAAGGACAGTTTGTACTCTATCCCTTTGCATTACAATTAAGGGAAAGGAGGGTGGGGTGGGGTGGGGCGGGGTGGGGGGGGGGATATGGTCCCACTGGCAATAATGTGATAACAATTCTAACAAGAAAAGGACCACATCTCAAGTTCTACGAGTGAACCCTTCAATCATCGCAGACGATTACTAGTGAAAAACATTACCGGGATGCTCATTTAAACTTATCATGCAAAGGACTTTATACACTGATGTCACCCTGCCGCCATCTTAGAGGTAAGGCGTTGATGAAACAATGGACAACACACAGCAAAGGGCGCACAGGATGGGTCAATGAGCAACCTCCTTTTGACCTCCGTGAGGGCGCCCCACTGCAGTGACGCCATGTGCACTGAGTCTGTTATTGCTTTTTGGGGGGGCTTCATGTGAAAGGAAAAAAATTTGCAATGAAATCAGTGCCACAATTGGATAGCAAAATTTGTTTACAAGTGTCCTGATGTTTTAACACAGGCATTCCTGAGAATTGTCATCTACATTACAAGATTTTGGAGGGGGAAAACCGAACAGACAGACTGAAATCATGTATCATTAAACAGGGAAATTGTTGCGGCCAAAACTATAGACAAAACCACTTCTTTAAATCTGCAGCAATTTAAGCTGGTGTACGAACAGAGGATCAGGGATCGCATTGACAAATAATGAAATAAAACAATAACAACAATAACCACTTACAGTGTTTTAAATCATGGAATTAAAATCGATCACAGCTGGAATCCTTTTTTTTTTCCTGCACATATTTACAATGCAATTTGTCTAAACAATAGTTAACGTTTCCCAAAACCAACATTTTTTTCCCAAGTTTTAGTTTGATCTTCATTTACAATGGTTTGATGAACTAAATAATAAGCTACAGTTTGTTTTTAGAAAACAATTTCTATGTTCTACCGGAAAGTACAATCATGGCAACAGAAGGCGTTTACCTTAAGGTATTTACAATGGGCATTGTAACAAGAACATGTTCGAATTCATGTGGTCATATTTCATCTGATTTGAATTGCAATTTTTCAAGGGGGGGGGGGCGGATTTAGGAATGGTAACCCTTTCTCTAAATTCACACTGGCAGTACTTCTTTAATACTGTTGGGCAACTTGTAATCATCAAACCAAAGCATTTACCTTTTACACTTCAGGAGATTATGTTAAGCGATATCTATACTAAAACCTGAAGGAGGTCTGGAAATACAAGCTGGTAAAAACATCTCCCAACTCTTGTCCTTTATACTTGACATTAACATGCACGCAGAGTCAACTTTGATGGTCAATAAATTGAAGCATGCTGCAATATCAAGATCATCTATTTTCAGTATTTTTTTTTCAGTATCTCCGCGGCCCATCCGACGTTAATATTTTTGGGTTAAATTCAAATGTATATTTAGTACAAACTGGGCAAAATTTCATAAAGCTGTTAAGCACACAAATTTTGCTTAGCAGAAACAGATTACCGGCCGAAATACCATGTAATGTATACTGTTTGTGACTGGTTCCCTGCTTATTTTTGCTTAGCAACAAATTTTTGCTAAGCACCATTTTCTGCTCAATAGCTTGATGTAATTTAGCACTGGGCTTATATAGAGATAGATGTAACCATACCAAAACATTGATCCACTTCACCACCTCATTGGAAATATTTTCATTGCTCAAGCACAAACCTCTTTCCAATTATAGTTAAATTACCTTCAAATTTTTAAACTTCGACAAAAGTTTTCTGTCCAAAAGTTGGACCCACTCAACCTTTCTCCGCAGACCTTAATCATGCGCCCATCTTGGTCAGGTTCCCCAATTATAAGCAAGTAGTCTCTCAACTGGACACACAGAACCAGGCTATTTTTCTGTCAAGCCTCGGTTTTTCTTTACACCGGTTTGTAATGAGGGATAACAATAATCAAGATGGCCGCCCCCATAATTAAAACCCCCTACGATGTGCCTTTGTGGTTACGAGCAGCATTCTTTGTGAGGTAAAAATGAGATATGCCCGTTTAGAGCGGTGCTGTCTGCACATTTACGACCTAAGAAAGTCACCGAGATGGCGAAGAAAATGAAAACAAGGCACTGAATTGATGCATACATATTCTCCTGAGAGACCCTATGAGCTGTCTCATCCTAAAAAAAAGAAGAAAAAAAAGAAAAAAAAGGACATTCCAAAAATCTTCCTGAAGTCTTGTTCATTTACTCTACAAAATTATAGCATTCTGTAAATGAGTTTTTCCCACTTTAGATTATACAGAATTTAGTATCCAGTGGTTCATATACATATGTATGCACTACTTATTGTCTACAATGCATAACTGCAGTTCACCGAGCAATTTAATAAAAACAACAACCAATGTACACAGTAAATGCTTCAAACAAAATTATGTAGGCAGGTGCCCGGTGTGCATCAGTAACTATATAATACCTCTGAAATTCTGTTCTCTAAAACAAATTACCAACACACCATGTAAGCAACACGCCAGATAATATATCATGTTTAATATCTGGAGGAGTGGGTAGTTTCAAATGCACGGCTACGAATTAATTCTCTCCACCAGATCGCCGTTCCATTTCAAAGAGTAGCCCACAAAACAATTCCTACATGCAACAGTTGAGATACATGTGAGCTGCACATGGGTAAATTTGCTTCTGGTCTTAACATGTAATTGGTGATGTTATAAACTCATGGCGTTTTTCATCCTCTCAGCTACGTGCAGGGAGACAGCAGATGCAGGGCAATAGACTGGCCTCTGGTTCCAAATTGCTTTAATCACAGCATTCTCCGGTTCACTTCATGTCTGAGTGGGTAGGCTATATATTATACATTTTTTTCTGTAATTGTGACACAATATGATGCACATACCAATGAGGCAAACACAATACTTTCTTGTTACAATGCCTATGGATACAAGTACTATGATTGAACAGACACAACTGGGGTTCGGACAGCGCACTTAATTAACAGAAACATTTGTCACTCAAGGGGACTGTACTTCACTATGTTCTGCTTCGTTAGGAGCAATCCAGTGGTATGCGAAATACTGCGCTGTAATTCTTGACGGATTTTTTTTTTTTTTTTTTAAGTTTTATTTTTCAAACCTCGGGGCTTCAAAATTGTAGCAGCATCAGCCTACAGGAGCCAAAGCCTATGCGGCTAGGAGCCCGGGCTGAGGGTTGGTTTACATGCTTAAGTAGATCTAAACTTGGCAATTAACAATCCATCCTCCGTGGGGTGTGATGACAAAGAGAGGGGAAGGGAGGCCTACATCTTCACACCTCGGCTGTTATGGGTCATGTTCCCAGAGGAAAGCAGTTGAAAGGGGTCACCACCTAAATAGCACCGGCCTATTTTTCATTGCAAGTCTCATTTTGAACCACATGGACAAATCTGAAAGAAATATGGTGAGGATATTTGACTCACCGAACGAGAAATAGAAGGAACTTGTAACGGAAGGAAACTCCTCCACGTGCATTCCGACAAGCTTTACAAAAATAATGAACACCACGGATACAATAGTGATGTTATCAGAGACGAGTCTATACACTTATCCGAGCAGCTTGCCATGGTGGTTCTCACCGCAGCTATGGCCGCTGCACACGCGCGTTGACGCACACGCACTGTGAATCTTTCGTGCTGGTTGGTACTTAATGCGTGGCTGACACGCTATTGTCGCGTAACACGCGCGTGCGGCGGCCATAGCTGCGGCGGCGTAAACCACCATGAACGAGCCGCTCAGATTGGTGTACGGTAGCCTCGTTTTACATCCATACAATCCTAGGTTGATAAATAAGACTTGCAAGAAAAACACAGACTTTGAAGAGCAGCTCTATTGCTTTGCTCTCTGCTTTGCTTTCAGGGTATCTGATAACCTTTTCTTTGGGGCCACAATGTGAAAAACAACAGAGAGCTCTATGCCGACTTCTAAATACCACGTGGGGAGCTCCAAACGCAAGCGAACCCACTATTCTCCGACTTGGTCATAACATAATCAAATATTGCAGTGTGACGGCCCTCAATGACCAACATGTAGTACTACAAAAAGAAACAAAGAAAACATCTGCAAATTCAGGTTGTTGTTTTTTTTCCCCCTGGCAAGGATGACTGCCGCAATCAGCTGCATTCTAGGAATGTTCGTGAACATGACAGAAGTACAGTGTCCAAGAATGACCATTATCATGCCCAACGCCATACAATATAAACTTGATATGTAAAACCAATTTGGTATTAACCCCGTAATATCTAAAACAAGTTTGTACACATTATATATATCAAAATGCGAGGAGAGCATTTTTTCACCCATACTACTTATACACCCACCACCCACATCGACGTTATCCTTTTTTTTTTGTTTTTTTTGTTTTTTTATTTATTTAGTTATTTCTTATTCTTCTTAATACTCTAATAAAGTCATTTATTTTTATACAATATTTCTCTCCTTATCGCTGCAGACTTGTTGGGAGTGTGCCGATGTGTGGCACACCGTGCAGCATGCTTCAGCCACTGTTGAGTTACTTCTTGACTACTATCGGTTGAGCATCACAGCTTGGAATCCTAGTAACAGCCAATCCGGGGGGAGAAATCACATGCTGGATGATCACTGACCAATCAGACGCGATTACGAGAGGCAGAGGCGCAGCCAAACAAGGGAGTCTTCCTTCATCACCTGACCACATCACATGATTTCGGACCTGCATGATCGTATCGCATGGACGTCAACCCGCCCTTCTTGTGCAAAATAGTCATTGTCCGGTTCCATTTTGCACACGTACCATTTGCACAACGAAATTCTCAACACCTGTCGACACTCCCGACACACACGAAAAAAAAATCCCAAAAAACCTACTGGTGAAGTCAATGTGACGAATCCACTACGCAGGTTCTCTGACTACAAATGGAGTCCAGAGACCTACCGATGTCCAATATCAAAAGTTATGTTCCTGATCCTTGAGGAGGGGGGGTGATAGGCGAGGGGAATCCTGCCCCCCACCATGATGCTTTCCTCTATTGAGTTGGGAAGCCAGAGTGCATATAGTTCCCTTGGGTTGAGTTGGGGGTCATCAGACCCCTACTAGGAGCCATACCCTGTCCGAGGGCCGATATTGGCTGCGTCGGCTGGGCATACTGACTCTGTTGCACCCCTTGGCCCTGGGGGAATTGACCTTGCACATATTGCCCTGGCATAACCACACCTGCAGCCCTACAAAATGAAAGTTACAATATATAAGATATTTTTTGTTAAGTCCTACTGAGGCGACATCTAATTTGACAAGAATTTACATGCATGAACAAACTTACAACTACTTGTTTAAATCACAAAATAGAGAGATCCTTTGTTTAAATTTAGAATACATCTCCACCCATCGCTCCCCCCCCATCATCCCAAATAAATGTCGCCCTCTATATTAACTGTTCCATGTCTTTTAAATATACTGATTTGATGCAGTTTATTATAGATTCAAGTTATATGTTTCCAAAATGTTCTAACAGCTTAGTACCGTGCCATCAGATGTTTTATCAAACAATCTTTGACAAATCTTGAATGTACATTCAAGAACTAAGAAGAAATGTTTGGCTCCGTCACGATCTTGTTGCACAAAAGCCTGCACCAACGTGACTCGATCAGGCGAGATGTACATTGTATATGCAGCTTCATAACTTACTGCGGGTAATTGTAGTAATAGGTTGCTTGAGTTGAGGGCGTCATCTGCAGATACTGCTGCTGCTGCTGGCTGGTTGGAAACTGCTGGTTGAAATACTGCACAAAGGGCTGTCCCGCCTGCTGTGTTTGCTGGGCCTGCTGCGGGTAGGCAAAGCTCTGATATGCATACTGCTGCTGCTGCTGCTGCTGCAGTAAAGAAAACAAGACGTGGGAGGCTGCTATTAGAATATGCAGTATACATTACAGATGCTGTTCAACTCACTTGGTTCGTGTGTGCTGATAGGAATTGTGGTCAATGCTAACCCCACAGCTGATGTTCCACATGGATTAATGGCCCTTTTCAAAATCGTGGCTTAGGCTTCTCCTCTGGCTTAGGCTCCGCCCGCCATGTTTAAAGCTTCGTATCAAAAGTGAACTATGTCAAAATGACTGCTGAAGCCTGAGCCAGAGCCAGAACTGAAGCCATGGTTTTGAAATTGGCCAGTTCATGTTTAAGTGAATACAACAGTATATAGAGCCAGGCAACTGTCAGTGATTCCTGTCAAAAATGTGACCATCATCTAACAGTTGCACTTCACATTGTCACATCACTAAAAAACACTAAAAAATCACCAAAAAAAACCCAAGGTTGTAGCTCAGTTCGGTCAAAAGGTTGTGTCTTGCCCACTTGGAAATACACAATTTGTTCCATCCCACTCACTGGTTTTGTGCTTTCCCTCTGGGAGGTTTTTTGTTAAAACAAACATACAACCTTACTGCACTACCAAAAAACCCTGTAAAAACATACAACCTTATTGCACTATAATAAAAAAAAACAGTGTCTACAACAAGGTCACAACTCAACGTACGACCTTGATGAGCCCTGACTGCAGGACAAGATCTCCTAGATTTGCTATACACTGTAACTCTATCCACAATGAGTTTGATAGGCAAGTGGTTGGGCAGTGAAAAAAAAACAACACAAAAAAACGCAGACATTTTTTGGTTGTGTAGCTTGTGTGGAGTGTGTGGGGGGTATTACAGCATGGTACCTTGGGAGGCCCCCACTTTTACCTACGGATTTGAGGTCTAATTTTTGAGCCCCTGGTCCACAAAATTGTGATCCCCGTTTGCCACAGTTTATATTGTGGTACTTCTGTTTCACTTTTATTCAATACAAATGTCCGACAAACAGCGGATGGTTTAGATTGAAAACAGAAAACTTTCCGATCGTAAAAACTTCCACTCTGTATGGCAGGTTTACGAAAGGTTGAAGTACATCTCAAATAACAAATGGGTCATTGAGCCCGATGTGGCATGACACAAAATGAATAACCCCTATCCCCCAGTCTGACAAAAAATGAGGGGGAAACCTTAGTTTGATCAATGGCACCTCGGACAGATATAGTCATGAAGACTAGAAAGTGCACTGCAGGATCCGAGACAATCGTTGAATACAGCCACTACAAAACCATTGCGGTCATTGGATAATGGTCATTTGTTAAGTGGTTAAAGTGAATAATGGTCCCGAAGCCGCTCAATATGGGACCAAATGGATTTCCGCAAAATATTAATAATAATAATAAAAAAAAAATTTGATTGCCGTTGTATTCAATGGGTAAAGTTTGTAGGGAGATGCTGCTCATTATAATAATTACAGTGGTTTATACACGATAAGGACAAGCAATTATTTCAAAGATTTGTCTCTTCATCCCGTGGAATATAGGCAGCGTTCAGATAAAGGAGGTTTGCTAATTAACGTTATGTATTAACATTACAGTAACAGCAAATGAACACAGTCCAAAATTCAGACACGTTAAAAGAATAGAAAAGAAGAAAAAAAGAAGAAAAATTGGGGAGGGGGGGGGAACAGGGGGAAAAACACCCCACCGTTTGGCTCTTAAACCTGGTCTACTTCAGTACAAACACTGGCAATTTTCCGGTTACCTGGTAAGTATATATCACTCCAAATTTACATTCATTTTTTGTTATTCCTAATGGACAAATCTCCTCCAATAACAAAGTGAGCCCCCTTTTTTTTCCTCGCAAGATGATGTGAAATTACCTCTCATTGTCGACGTGATAAGAAAGTACACATATCAAATTGGGCCTGTCATATTGGCAAACACATCGGTTGCGTCCAGCAGAGCTAATGGCACAATTAATTTATGCGATGACTAATGCTCTCCGTTAACGGCACATTTGATTGGTAACGATAATAGCATGGGGTCTCAAATGGAGTTGATATAAATTTATGGAAAAGGTCACAAAAAAAGCAATGGATTAACAAAGAAGAGATAATTGTTGACCATGATTATCATAGCCCTCAATTATTCTTACATTTCACAAAATAAAGTTTCTTGGAATTTACATTAACTGGCATTTATACCCACCAGTCTAATGAAGGGGAACCTAAAACGCCAAACCCCATCACCGGGACAGAAATTAATTATAACATTCAGGGGAAGTAAAAGTTTTCTTCCTGTACCAGCCCCCCCCCGGAGAGCAGGCTAAAACAAATAAAGCATTGCATGATTTTTGCCTGCCATGCAAGAATTAACATCCCAATTAGCGATGTCCCTAGACAATGCTAATCAGTAACGTATGACGATAGCCAGTCTCCACACATGTGTGAGGAGGCGCAGGTGTGGGCGCTGCATGGCGGTTTCAGAAACAAGTCGCTCGTATTAGCTCTGACACCCTGCTAGGGTCATCAGCTGTCAGTGTGTGCAACGGCCAATGACTGGGCAAACCGCGGATAGTGAGAGGGGAGGAAGAGGGGGGGGGGGGGGGGGTGGGAGGGGGGGGGGGAGAATCATCGCAGGAGGTGTTTATGGAAACAGGAGTCCAGCTATCCAATACTGAGAGGTGGAGGGAAGCCCATCATGTTTAGTGGTGGACAAGCACGGAAGATTGATTTAGAGTGAGTCCAAATATCCAATGCTGATGGGGGGAGGGGAGCCCATCATGTTTAGTGGTGGACAAGCACGGAATATTGGTTAGGTTAAGTCCAAATATCCAATACTGAGAGGTGGAGGGGAGCCCATCATGTTTAGTGGTGGACAAGCACGGAATATCAATCAGATTGTAATACAGCAATGTAGAAGAACCAAAGCAATGCTTGGGTTAGCCCCGTTACACTCTGAAAGCTTGCCGACATGGCCAAACTTCATGGTGCTGCTTACCACATAATTCTGTGCTCACGGTGCTATGCAAAGATTGTGAATCTATGGGCTGTAAGGGAAGAATTTTGTGGTACGCATTGCTGTGACACTGGCCCCTGAATGTCAACAAATTTTTTTGGAAATTATTGTTAAAAATAACAAAACAATAGCTATAAAGTAGAGATTGGATATCATGATTTATTTTATTTGTACAGCTTAACTGGATGACATGTATACACGCAAAGGGTTCGCCCGCCTAGAATTGGTAGCCGTGTGAAGAAGTCATTGGGTAATTTCGGACCACAGGAGCAAAGGTCGCCTGGACACTCCACTGCGAAGCGTGCACAGACCACACGCACACCCGTCTAACGCTTCACTTCAACCATACTAAGACAAAACAGGTCTAGAATATATTGGCATTTTCTGGCTATTGAGAGGTGGTTTTTGTGTAATCCCCGATTCCAGACCTTTGTCCTTTTGTTCCAAGAAGAGGATTAGGAGACATCGAGAAGCTTCCACCATTATTCGTTCATTGTATTTCGGCTCAACGGAGGTAAGTCAGAGTGAGCTGGCAATCGAGCCATGTTCTGTGTTTATTACCACTCCTATGCCATAGGTAACGGCCAATGTTTTGCAATTCATGGTGTGTGAATTTGACATTTTCTAGGTCAAGAAACAGAACAAACGATCCAATTAAGAGAATCTTCCTTCTCTTGGCAGCATTGTCAGGTCAGGTTTTTTGTGCCAGCGGTACCCTCAAAGAAAAAAGATTCTGGCAATTCCCCCAAATGAATCCCGCCAGGGGGATGGGACAAAAAAGGAAAAAAATGAATCCCGGCTGCAATTGGTTAAATAGATGAAGTTAATCACGAAAAGAAAAAAGAGTTGTGTGATCAACAAACTCATGTTTGACCAATACAGAAATATGAAAAAAAGCAAACAGAAGACTGAAGTGGTAATTAAATAACATACAAAAAGGAAACGGTCAAGAAAAATACACACAAATATCGAGAAGAATATTCAATGATGTGTTTGATAAATCAATTTTTTTCAGCCAATTAAATTAATGGGAGCATGAAGGACAAATAAAAAATTGAACCCAAATTTTTCTTTCAAAAACAAAAAAACTCCCAACGGGAGAAAACAATTTTTGACGAGTGTGTATGAAATGGTTTAACAGCCGATCAAATAGTCAAAGAAGACCAACACATGAGAAGCAAAGGAGAAATTTGTAAAAGTTCAAAAAGATAAAGCTGAAATTATCAGATAATCCCCACTTACTGATCACCTGGTTGACAAAATTGTGCCAATTTCAAGGATCAACAACAATGTCGTCAATGTGTTGAAAAAGTACACGGTGATAGTGTCATTAAAAAAAAGGTGGGGGAAAAAAAATAAACAAAGAGGGAAATAATATTAACCTTGAGTGGGAAAAAAAAAAACACACACTAAAGAAGACACGACAGAAATGGGAGCACACTTGAGGATATCAAAAGAGAGTGTACAGTGGAAATTTAATTTGATATAAGGAGATTGTCAAAGTAACCATGTAGTGTGGTTGGTCATAATTCCTTTCGCTGGGAATTTTTTCCCCATGTAGACCCCATTTCAGGACCACTGTACTTTTTTGTGCAGCATGTTCCCCATTTATGTCTATCACAATTCTATCCGCTTGACTCCTCATAGGCAGGGGGGGGGGTGGGAAAAATATGTGAACTGGTCAGGCGTGGTGCACACGGCCCAGGTACCGTGAAAAGCGGTTACCGATGGCTGCAAATTACCAGTGCAGAGAGTGTTGGGTTAGATGTATGGCTACGGCACCGCAAAAACGCATCACTGAAAAGATCAGTCAAACATTACGGCAAGATCACCAGCATCTCATCCATGTTCTAGTCTTTAATCAGCTCCAGCTATACGTGTCCCTGCAAGTTCCATTTGTTTTGTTTCTTCGGCTGAAGAATTCAATTGATCGATTTCAAATTTAAAAAAAAATAAAAATAAAAATACATGCTTGAGAAATTCTCTTCGTCCACAGCCCCTCCCCCCCAAAAAACAACAACAACAGCGTATTAATGGGTAAGAAATGGGGGGAACACAGTATGACTGTGAAATTGGGGTAATTGCTTCTCTGTTTGGTTTGCACAAGAATCAATCTCCCAGAATCGGCCCCAGGATCGCCACACCGTGTATCTCCCGAAGTGGCATCGACACCTTGCTGGAGCAGTGACCCACCGGGGAATTGAATGGGTCGCAACAGTCTTTCACACCTCCCAATCAAATTGCCCAGCCTAGCCCACGCCGTATGTGCCAAGGAAAAAAAACTGCCTCCTCGACTCGATCTTCAGAAGTATTATAACCGATTGGGAATGGCGGGACAGAAAGGGAGAAGGAAAAAAAAAAAAAAAAATACAAAACAAAAACTCAAAGGGATTACATAAAATGATCCGCTAGTTCAATTTAGTCCGGCGGGGATTACTTCAGGCTTAACGATCAAGCCGGAAGTAAACACCTCAATCTCTCAGTTCTCAATTTTTGGAGGTTGTCACTACGGTGACAATAAGACCAAATAGGAATTTTACAGTTTACCCTTTCGCTGAACTGAAAAGTGTTGAAGTCCCGAACATGTTTACCACTGCGCTTTGTATTTCGTGCTCAGTCTCAATAGACAGGACAATGTGGGTACAAAAAATGACAATGTGTGACAGACAACCACGGATGCGATAGTTGATTGATCAATCTTAGTGTTTTTTTTTTTCACACACCAGACAAACACAGGGGGAATAAAAAATGGCTATCGGCCATGAAGTTCAACAAACAAAAATGAACTATTTAATAAAAGGTCATGTGCCACAAAAAGTTGTTAAAAAAAAAAAAAAAAAAAAAAAAAAAAAAAAAAAAAAAAAAATTATTTTATAGGATTGGCAAAATAATACTCTGACAGACACGCTCCCCATTGTGTGTAGTCAAATGGGGATTTGAAATTTGTTTTTAAATAACCTCCATAGAGCACAAGAATTACAGACGGATGGGAATTTTTTGTTTGACCTCTTACATTAACAAGCTCCTTTTGTCAACTTTCATTTGTACATGAACAAAATTGAGGAATTTTTGTCCCTTCGTTGACTCAGGCTTACATTTAGCAATGATTTCCCATCATTGTCCTGTGCTTTTGAGCGAGTAATTTTATCAACATAAAAGTTGTCTTTAATTTAAGCTGGAAAATAACACATTTCTTTGCATTTGAAGAAAAACTGTATGCTTTGGGTGATTACAAAAACAAAAAATAATAAATAAACTGTGGATTTCTAAACGCTTATTTGAATAGAATAATTTTGTCTGAACTCCAGTCATCTCTGAGACAAACTGTGTTGGAATCCAAATTAATTTCTCTTGCATTGCAAAGCACTAGAAGTTTAAAAGCTAACTTTGTACAGTGCTTTTCTGTTTTCTACGGCACTGAAGCTATGCACAAAAAAAAAAAAAATAAATAAAAAAATAATAATAAAAAATCAGAGGCAACAAGCTAACAGTTGCATGCCTGCAGAATGAACAAATTGAAATTTGAACAAAAACAATTCCCTATAGACCAATTCATTGGGGATCTTCTGTACCAGTGTTTTCCGCCATTACTGGGCCACAAATACGCCCAGCGTTCATTTTGTTAACACACCACGGGCATCGACGACCAATGATGTTGATGCAACTCTACAAAATGCCTGCAGGACGCGAGTTAAAGCCAACGCCTAACGCGTACGTGAACGTAAAAGCGACCAAGTCAAGGCGAAAAACACTGGTGCACGAAGTATCAAATTGACCTAAAATGGATTGGTCTATACTTTGTCTTTAACTGTTCTAAAAACCTATTTTAAATATTTTTTGCATTTAATCATAAAATAATTTCTTATAGACAATCTAAATGGAGTACTCTTGAATACTTCCCATCAGATTTTTTTTTCAAACTATACCAAATTGTTTGCCTGAAAGCTTACCTGAGCATGAACAGCAGGGTCTGATTGTGTTTCTTTCCCCCACGAACATTTGACTTTGTAGTTTCCTACCAGATGACTATGGACACCAACGATTGCTCTTGTGGCTTCTTCATGAGATAAAAACCTGCAACGGAGAAGAGTCAGTTCAGATAACAAGCTCCAAAAATTTGACCGATGTAATAGATTTTATGCGTCTGACGTCATGAGTCCCATAGAGATATGTACAGAAGCGCCCTCAATGAGGTCAAAACGGCCCTAAGTTTACTGTAGGAAAACGGCTGTGCATACCCTCCATTTCAAATTGTTAAACCCTAACCATCCCTATCCCATCAAAATCCAACAACACGTTTTGTTTGATTCTGTTGGACTGAGGACTGCACCAGTAAACTGATTAAATGCTCTACACGGGATCAGGCATACCACCGTAAAAAGAGCCCAACAGTTCAAGGGTTGAGTTTACCATACAGTGTTGGAGTTCCATTGGAGTGAGGAAAGGTACCAGTAAATCACTCAAAGGAGTTAAGGTTAACTATCCTATAAATCCGAGGTTGCAAATACTATCTGTACTTTATTGTGATTACACGTGGCATCTTTTTGCCGATGTGCCATATTTTGAATCAACGAGGGCAAGAAGAAAACTAGTAGAAACAATGCTGCCACCATTACCACTGTATCATCGTTACTTACAGAGCCCGATTTCATGGCATTGCTCAGCGTGGAATTCTGTGCTTACAGCACCTGATATAGACCAAAATTGCAGGCGTGTGAAGCAGCACCATGAAACTGGGCCCAGGTCACCTTTACATGACAGACCATAAATGCCGCGGCCGAGCGGTCAAGCACACTGGACTCCACGCTCTGGTGTTTCTGATCAGCAGAGTGTGGGTTCGAGTCCCGGTCTTGACACTTGCACCCTCAAGCAGGACACTTAACCATTTCTGCTTCGTCCTTCCGATCGGACATAAGGCCGTAGGTCCCGTGCGCTTTGTAATGCACGTAAAAGAACCCGGTTACACTTATCGCTAAGAGAAGGGGTTTGCCCTGGGGCTTCTGGCAGGGGCTGCTGAACGCTAAGGTGCTACATAAATGGGTCTCATAATTCAATAACTTAAAAAAACCTGTCTTCAAAAAAATATAATAACAAAGGCTTTGAGATGCCCGTAGATAAAGTGCTATATAAAAACGTTATTATTACTATTATTATTATCATTCCCAATCCTTGTGATAAGTTATTTACAGGACATACCGTCACATTGACAAAAAGACAACATCAAATGTAAAAGCAAAAGCAGCAATGCATTACCATTTGCTGGTTATGTCTACTCCCATAAGAAACAGTACCAAGCAATTTTCATTAGATTATCACCGTTTTTCCTTGAAAATCGCTTCACAAAGCAAGCTAGCGTTTTCACACCTTGGTTCACAGTATTTATGTTCAGAGTTCCATTAGAGTACAGTTGCCTGGATCAACTATGCACAGAGCCCAACCTGGAAATTCTCTCCCTCCCCCCCTCTCACAATGATATGCAACACAGCAGTATGCAAGCTGCCAAGTGCAACAAATACAATGTTATGACCGTTTAGAGTAGAAAATTATTATTATTTTTTTTGGTTAACAATGGAATAAGAGGATTAAAGACCATAGTCATTATGCTTGTGGCTCACTGAACGATGAATCATTAAAGTATATCACATAGACATGCAGGGTTTTTCCTTGTGTGTAATCAATATGGCTAAATTCACTCTAATGCCACTTCATGACACAGGAACCCGACGTCCATGGTCGGTCGCTATTATTATTCGCCCCAGTGGCTTGAATAACAGTCCCCCCCCCCTCCCGTCACACACACACACACACACACACGATCATTCCTCCACACTAATGACTTACCGAATGAATGCATAACCCTTCTCCGGGAATTGCCTGATTTCTTGTATAGTGCCGTATTCGTTAAACCTTTGGCGTAGTAACTCTTCTGTTTGCCAAGACATGAAAAAAAAAGAAAAAAAAAGAAAGAGTTAAAAAGGAGTACCTTGACAGCGCTACAGCAAGGCGGATCAGAACAAAGCAGAAAATTAAAGTCGAGGTGATTCACAAGAGTACAGATAAAATACCCCCCAAAGTAGACAACTCTCATTTCACTGCGTCGTATAATTTAATTACAATTTTCTTTTCCAAGGGTCTGTTAATGACGGGAAGTCATAACTTAAAAAAAACCAAAAAAAAAAACCATATATACATAATAATAAAAAAAAAAGGAACAAAAAAAAAAAAAACACAGAAAAAAAACCTCTCCTCATCATCCTCAATTATGTAGAAAGAGTAATTATGGTTGGGCTACTGTCATTAAGATGGATTGCACAGTGTGTGACCCCCCGGTGGACAGAGTACAATCATGACAATCTAAATTATTTAACAAGCCTTGAATGATATTGTACTGAAGGAGAATCATGTTGACTCCATTACATTAGTTCCAATGATGAGTCTACGAGGAATTGACTGGGGGGGGGGGGGGGGGGGGCTTTGTTCCCAGTTCTCTTGTACTCACCGAAGCTCTTAGGGAGTTAACGGGTATAATTCATCAATTTAAGCACCGGAATGGTCATTATACATGTCTCTTGTGCAACTTAAATGTCTTGGAGGTAAGATTTTTATTCTGTTAGATCTTAAAGTGGAACAAATGAAACATAACACACGGACCGTTTTATCACGTTCAATTGGAAAGCTAAACGGGTGGAGATTGCTCAAGACTTAATTGCTCCACAATGACCTTATTAAACCATCCCCAAATCCTTCAAAATCTAACAGCTGGCTTTGTTGGATTTTGTTGGGACTGAGGACTGCACTTAGTGAACTGATTATGCTTTACGTGGAGATCAGGCGTACCACCATAATCAGAATCTGACAGTTTGGGTGTTGAGTTACCACATGGTGTTGGATTTTGTCAGAGTGCGGAAGGATCCTGGTAAATTCAGTCATGGCAGTTAGGGTTAACCTGGTTATATTTGACATCAGTTCACACAGACTGAAAGAATTTCAGGAAAAAAACAAAGAACAAAAAACAGTACCATTTTTGTACAACCCCCAAAACCCCCCCCCCAAAAAAAAACAAAAAAAACCCACACAGCTCCTGCATCCAGAGCATGTCATTGATGATGTAGTGATAAGGTGGGATTAAATTCTTGTTTTGTCATGATTCTATTCAAGGGAAGAGTCTAGAAGAGGAACGTGCAATTCTTTAGTTTCTAAAAAAACATGTTATAAAAACAAACCAGTACCTAACAATGCATAAAAACGGCGTAAACAACGCTTCAGTTAAGCTTATAAACATTGCACTGCATAGTAACTTTCTGGGCATAACATTCGGACGTAATTCTCCGACAGATTCCAAGCGCAAATGTATTTCAAGATAATGAACACCTGTATCAACTTCACATTAACTCTACCCCCCAGGTATCCTGGCTAAGAACTGTCTCGAATCAATCAAAAGTCCTCCACTTAATGGTTAATCAATAACAAAACGTTCAGCCTC
Source organism: Marthasterias glacialis (assembly GCA_911728455.2). Lineage (NCBI taxonomy): Eukaryota > Metazoa > Echinodermata > Asteroidea > Forcipulatida > Asteriidae > Marthasterias > Marthasterias glacialis. The sequence continues at coordinate 6,599,779 of OU452231.1, forward strand.
CTGTAAGATGGGTATGCTACAAGGGTTGATTGGCAGTAACAGTGCTGAATCAATCAATGCTCGGGTAAAACCAGAAAAGGATTTAGGAGAAATTAGGGTTTGGTAAGAATAGGTCACCTTTCAAACAGTTTTATTTTTACAGTTTTGTTTAAAGCCCCAGCTCAACATTAGTAAAGTGTCTGTAAATGCTTCCATTCTTTGCACAAATCAAAATGTAATAAAACCAACCAAATTTTCATTTTGTTGTTTCATTTGCAAGGAATTGGTAAAAATCATTTTTTTACGCATTCTTAGGCAGAGTTTAGGTCTCGTGTAAGACAGAATTTAATTTTGGATCTTATTCCATTTATTATTCAAAAGCAAGAACACTGGAGAAATATTTCAAGGAAAGTTTTCTACCATCATTGTCTTTATACCATGTAAATGATATGTAAATCTGTGAACATTTAGGTTTTTCTTCCTTACCAGTGCTTGGGCATGCATCCTCCAAAAATCCTACTCCTTAAGTTGTCTGATTTTTTTTCAAGGTATGGGCATAGCAGATTCAAATAACAGTTACTTTTCACTGGCCTACCCAGTCATATCAGAGTCCAAACATTTGGGTGTTGAATTGTCGGACAGGAATATTTTGGATGACTCTAACCAAAGACACTAAGGGATTTAGGGTTAGGAAATGAATATGGTTGGAATAATATAAAAGTAGATCATAAAAATAAAAATTAACATAAAAAAAAAACAAACAAAAAAAAACTAACATCTTTTATAGATTATAATGATTCAGATAAGACATGCCTTGAAATTGTTCGGTTTTTTTTCTTGACAAAACAAGGTTTGCCATTTTGTAGAACCCATTTTTTTTAGGAGCAATTACATTTTAAGAGATTTGAAGGTAATGTAACCATGGTAACCCCTTTAAGTCCTGCCCACAAGGGTTAGGGTTCAATGCAGTGCCATCCAGACATGCGACTTTGTAATCGCCAAAAGAAAAACAGGAAAGTGTTTTCAAAGTTTTCTGTGGCACTATCTTTAAAGAAAAAAGAGGCAATCAGCTGATCAGCTGAAAAAGGTGCATTGCATAACCGTCTCTCAAACTATAGACCAGGTGAAATTTGTTTACATCTAAACCACCCTCTATTGAAATCTGACTACCGATGTGCGTACCCATGTGTTTGCCTAAATTTGGTTGAGAGTGATGTCAATCACTCCCTAATTCAAAACTCGATCTGACCCGTGAAGCCACTCCTAAAACAAATTTATGCAAAACGCGATCCGTGCCCACAGAAAAGTAATGTTTTTGTTTTGCCGTGACGTCGGAGATCATCTCTACAGCATAAGAAAACTTGGGGAAAGAGTTGGGGAGTGATATTTGTAGTACAAGAATTATTTTTCGCAATTGAGCGATAGCTAAAAATCGTTTGAATATTTGTAAGATGGATTGTCGTTTACTATGAGCCCAACTAAACCAATCATTCAAATGTCAGTGTTTGCGCATATACTGGACAGGACAGAGTAAAGGGTGTGAAAATATGAAGAAAAAAAAACAGGTGTGAAAACTGTCCTGCCCAGTGGGTCTTCCCACTAGGATTGTAAAAAGAACGTGATGAAAATATCTCTCCGCAAAACATCACATAAAACTTCAACAACTTTTATACAAATAACATTTTAACAGATTGAAACTACACCCTAAAAATTTGTGCCAAAAGGGAAATCCTCAATTGAAAAATGTTAACAAAAAAAAACATTTTAATAATAAATTAAATTTTTCTGCTCATGATTTCCAAAAACCGTTTGGAACTGATAAAAAAAAAATTTAAAAATGTAATTCATGGCCTTGAGTTTAACAGGTCAATAACTTTTATTATGCAATACAAATTTATTGGAAGACTGATCATTATATACTTAAAATAATTTAATATGTTCCATGCTCAAGCCGATTGAACCTTGAAAATGAATTGAATCCAGCGAGCTAAATTTAAAAGAGCATATTATTTTATAAAAAGATAAAAATCAATAAATCGCGTTTTGACCTTGTAGATGGTTATAAAAATGTTGTTTTTGAAATGCTTATCCTGGCCAACCACCCTACGTCAAAATGTGTACGACGGCCATGCCCGCTGCTGGCACCCAGAAGTCAGCTATATCACAATGTCATTTAGTCTGCTTTTTGTCTCTTGTGTCGCAAGTTACCTGGTTTGAAATTGAGCATGCAGCGTGCAGAGTCTATTTATTGTGGTCCACCCATAAATTAATTTTTGTTTTCAATTAATTACTCTGTCGTTATTCGTTGATGGATTATTTGCGTTCGATATCTCATTTGAAAGTTAACAACTTTGATCATTATGCAAAATTGTCAATTCAACATTTGGATTCATTTTTCCAGGGTAAAATCGGCTTGAGCACGGATCATTTACATGTATGTTTTAGAGGAAAAGTATATGTCATTGGGTTTCAGGAAAAGTAAATTCATCCCATCCTCCAGCTTTTCAAGGAACACACCATCCAATGACCCTGTGGAAATTTGGGGTCACGGTTTAGAGAGAGAAAAAAAAAAAGATTTATGTTTTGTCAGGGATATTGTAAACGTTGATATACATGGTTATTTCGATTGCAAAAAAACAAAATAAGCAATGGGATATGGGGGGGGGGGGTGTCCTTAAATGCTGCTTTCGCAACTGTTAATAAATCATTTGGAAATATTTCTCTGGATGATTGATACTGGTATGAACTTCATCATCAGTGAGATTTCAGACTGAGACTGGTATCCTGTTTGTTTAATTACCAATCCTCTCCTTTGTCATTAAGCCCCTGATCAACAGTGTCTGTAAATGCTTCCATTCTTTCCACAAATCAAAATATTTGTAATAAAACCAACCTGTGAAAATTTCAGCTCATTTTGTTGTTCCATTTATGAGAAAACGGTAAAAATACATCCAGCATTTGTCTATGCATTCTTAGGCAGAGTTTTGGATCTTATTTCATTTACTTTTGATAGACGATAACATTTCAGGCAGAAATATTTGAAGGAGAGTTTCCTACCATCATTATCTTTATAAATCTTTGTAAATGTCAATCTGTGAATATTATGTTTTTCTTTCTAACCAATGTTGAGCTGGGGCTCACATTAACCTCTCATTTTAAGAAGATGGTAGTGCATATTTTCATTCATAATCACCCCAATAATAAACCAAGTCTTTCAATCGAAAGAGGAAAAAAACAACAATGTACTAGGCAAAAAATTGGAAATTCATTTTTCAGGGGGGTTAAAATAGTGTCAAACCCCTCAGTAAATTTTTCTTTTTTTAATAAACAATTCCAGAAAAAAATATTTACAATTCTATTTTAAGCATTTTTTTTTTAAATATTGTTTACCCAAATTTAGTCAAATAGTTCAGCTGTAAACCTGAGTGAGATCATTTGAGGAACATTTTTTTTAAAGCATTTTACCGACCTGACATTCCATTTTGAATACCGCCGCAGTATACTGTACAATTGTTGACACTAGCTTGAGCATAAACTTCATCATGTGACTTTGCTGTAGAGAGAGAGAGAGAGAATGCAGGGGGAAAAAAACACACAAAAAACACTTTAAAAATACAAACAAATTGTCTAAATAAACTCAGCCGTATTGGGTATCTTACTTTGGCTATGGCTGCTGGCTGCAACAACGTTGAAGAATAAGACTTTCAACGTTCCAGCCAAAGCCACCGCTGAAGCCGTTCATTTGGACACGGCCATACACCTCTTTTTTACACATGATTTTAACAATTTCTTTTATTTACCTTTTCCTACTCAAATCAACTGGGGGGGGGGGGGGAATAAAAAAATCTGGCACCCTCTATGAATTGTGAATGAAATCTTCAATTCCCTTGCATGAGCAGGGCACTAGACCAAGATGGCAGCAGTGTGATACAGGATAAAAGGGCCAGAGGTGGGAATGCCACTTGTAAGTTAACCATGACCCGACTTCCACAAGTTAGCTAAAAGGAGTTCCACTGTCTGGTGACCAATGTCTGCTCATCAAAATTGTTCTGTGCTCAGTAAATTAGGCTTACGTACTTAAACTCTAAGCCGGGTAGGCCAGATAGGCTGGTGCCTTTCAAACAGAGTGCATTTTACAAGCTTAATTCAGAAACCTGCATTTACAAACTGTAATTACCCCCAAAACAAGAATGACTGATAAATGCGAAGGAGTGATTTGGGGTTTTTTCATTTTGCCCAAGTTGATTTTAAGCCTTTCGCCAAACCCCTGCAGTCATCTCAACAGACTTGATGATAATAATAAAACCATAATGCAACCAACACAAATCAACCCCAAATCCTTGATTTATAACGTCTGTTTCATAATTGCGCACTGGCGACAAACAAAACATTTTAATCATTGCTCTGGAGGGCGAGCACCATCTAATATGCGCATACTATTTTCTCCCCCCACAGCACAGCTTTGCATTTCTGAACAATACAGTCAAGCCACGAAGAGACGAAATGACTGCCGGATTGCCTCGATCTGATGTTGAATTCATAGTGTAGCACCCCCCAAATCCATCCACATCCAATAGATTGTTTTGCTTGATTTAAATGCATGGCCAATCAACCATGGTTATTTAGTGAGGCCAGACATATAGCGTAATGTACATGTTTTTCTTGTACTATTATAAGTTCACCCCAGTCCACAGGTTTAGCTGTCGGATTTTGATGGGTAATTCCCCCTTTAAGAATGACTTTCTTCCAACTTCTAGTTTACAAGCAATTATCATTACCCGTGAATTATCTTGTGAAAATTGACAGTAACATGTCGCGTGTACATGTAGGTGCTCGCCTTCAGTCATTTATCTTACATCGTTTTCCTTTTTGTTTTTGGTTTTAAAGGAAACAACATTTGCTGAACAAACAAAATAATGCTCAGTGAGATTTGGATCTTTGCATGGTGGTAACACAACAATCTAGTTGAGTTTGCGCGAAAACATCGTGAAATGATTTCAGCTCTCTATCAGATGTTCTGGTTCTGAAAATATTGTCTGTTCTTGTTATTGTAAGTTATCACACAAGCGCAAGTGGAATACAGAAAAATAAAGCGCTTTTGCTTCCCATGGATATGAGACGCAGACGCGCTATATTTTTCCGTATTCCACGAGTGCGCGTGTGATAACGAATTTATCAGCAATGCAAACGCACCACTTTTGAATTTACCATAGGATTCAGCAGATGGGAGTTGGAACAGCGCATTAAAGAACAACAGGGTGTGATACCGGCGGTGCAATATAACTATATATCACACTCTTGTTGCCATGGATTGACCAATCAGAATCGAGGATTCATGTTTGCTTTAAGATAAATGTAGTTTTGCAACTAAGTAGTTGCTAAAAAAAAAAAATAAATAAACAAGGAAGAAACTGCCAAGTACACAAAACTTTGTTCAGTTTTCAACGGCACTAAAAAGGTAGAAGAGAAGGGGGAAAAAAAGAGGACATCAGCTGCTCAGCTGAGAAGTTGCAGGCCTGAATATTCAAACTTTGGTCAAAGATGAAAGCCATTCAACAGGAATACACATGAAAGGCAGTCTTCTCCCTGTCGCCAAGTTTACAAAGCGAAGTTTGGCGTACCTTCAAAAACCAATCTGGCACCCTCCCTGAATTCATTCCAGCGGTACACGTAACACACGGGAGTAGACAAGCTAAATTAGGTTGAGGGAGTCTAGACTAGGCTTCTCCGGGATTTGACATCATTTTAAAATCCCAGCTGTAGTTTATCGGCATCTCTAGAGTAAAGCCCTCCCATGTATCCCGCTGTCCTTATTAGCCCAATTGTACTGAGCCGATAATAACTTCATGTGATATTGATGATCACAGACAATTTCTGCTTAGCAGGCTGCAGGAGTGGGTAACCAGAGCCCAATTTCATAGAGCTGCTTAAGCTTGAAAAACTAGCCAAGCACAAAAATATTGTACTTACCAGAATAAGGTTACCAACCAAAATACCATGTTACATGTACAATTTATGACCGGTATCCTGCTCATTTTCGCTAAGCAGCAAATTGTTAAGCAATATTTTCTGCTGAAGCAGCGCTGTGAAATTGGGCCCAGTAAAACAAATCTACACTTCCTGTGTCATCCTCTCAGCTGTATTTCTTGTTCGGAAATCAATTTCAAAAGCTATTTTTTTCCGCTCAGCGACAGTTTGAAGATCAGTCCAGTTTTTTTTGTCCAGATTCCAAAGGTACTGGTAGCATAGTTGAGGATAATGCCTTATAATCATGTATGCTACTACAGAGTCTACTTTTAGTTTCTCAGCCATCTTTGAAGCTCGTACAGTGTTGTGAAGTCCGTTTTATTATGTAAGCACACGGTTCTTCCCAGGGTTGTAAAAAGTGTGTGGGGATTTCCTGATAAAAAAAAATAGGACTGCGAGCGCGGAGTGCATGCTGTTCATTGAAAGCTATTATATTACATATGAGAGCGGTGTAAAATCCAGTGGATTTGTGTTGTGGGGTTTTCACCGGTACCCGTTTTTTTTTTTGTGGAATGGCTTTCATAAGGTATACTGAAGGAAACCATTTTAGCAAAGTAACTTCCACAGTCGTATGTACATGTACGTCGCGTGGTGACAGCCGCCATGAACGTGCATTGTGTTTGTGTATGACCACGGTATGACATGCTGCAGCAGCTAGGCCTACTTGTGCAGAGAAGTGAAATGGCTTTCACTTAAGTCATGTTGTGTTACATTTGTCAATGTTTATGGAATATTTGGCATCTGTCCATGTTTCTGTTACAGACAACTGCGATTTGGATACCATCCATCCATACTTCACAAAACAAGTTTGCTGTATCGGGTTTTTAAATCGTGTGATCAGCTTTTTCAACGGCGTATCGGCCCCAAATTCATGCATATCGTGCGGATACACTGCGTTCTCCATGGGGAAAACTTTGACCGGTTACTGCACAGCTGTCTTTATTGTTATATAAAGACATTCAAAAGAAAAATGTTAATAAAACATGATACGTGGCCTTTGAGTTTGCTGTCTGTGTTCTAAACTAAGAATCTTTCCCGCAAGTCTAGATTTTAGTTTTTTTTTATTGCCCCCCTTTTTCAACCATGATTAATCTTGGATTGCTCCATCTTGGGACTCAATGTCCCCCATGTGTTATACGGTGTAGTGTACAATTCGGGTGACGGCCCTGCAGTTTAGCCATGCACCACATCTTTACCTATGTATTTGGACTCCTAAAATGGCAGACCATGGGTGAACAGCTGCAGCGTGTCATGCCAGTGCAAGGGGGAAAATACTCAAAAGCTTTCCCGGAGTCCTTGGCTGGAAAAATCCACAGGGTACACTCGGGTGGGCTTCAAACCCAAGACCCCTACACTCCACTGGATGTCTGAACTGCTCAACCACCGAGTATGCCCGGCGATGAGAGGCCAGTCTGAATCCTGTAGTTAGCAGTGGTTGACGCAAACATCTAAACATCGGTGGAAGTTCATATTTTATCATTTCAAATGAGTTACACCCACGAAAATTGGTAACAAGAGTAACTATCCCGACGTACGATAAAAAAAAAAAAAAAAAAACCTCCTGAGAAATCCTGGGACAGTAAAAGAGCTTAGAGGTGTTGCTGAACTTACTTTCTGTCTTTTGCTCCGAGGGCTTACGAGAAGCCCAGTTTGTGCGGATCACCTTCCCTCCCAAGAACTGACCATTCATTCCTTTGATGGCATTCTTAGCCTCCTGTTGAACGGAAAGATAAAATAATGTTGACACTTTTAACATTTACAGCTGATATTTTCAAACATTTTCCGCGGCCCAAATGAGTAATTTATATACAAACATTTACTCTGAGAGAGAGAGAGAGAGAGAGAGAGAGAGAGGAAAAAGAAAAAATGTACACAATTATTTTTTTTCTGGGAAAAAAATCTGTCAAATGTTTTCATGGAATACAAAAAATAATTTGCCTCTTAATCGCCTTTACATGTTCCCTTATCTTGAGATGTAAATTCACAGCTGAAGCTAAACTTATGAACTTTGTATAGATGCTGCAGCACTGTTGTATGGTTATGTACGGTAGGAAGGCAAAAAAAAAAGTGTACGTATCTTTTTTGTATCTTTTCATTTTTTATGTCGTACCAAAAAATACATCAAGCTGCTACAAATTGCCGTCTGGACTGGACCGGCTTTAATATTAACCAGGTCTGAAATATTTACAACGGCATCAAACTCACTCATGTATGCAAGAAATAATGCAGCTTGGGGAGGACTGTAGCCAGGCAGATCGCTGGATGTTAAAAATAACCATGATAGCACCTGCCCTTAGCAGCATGCCGTCTTAACATGAGGGGAGAGAGCGAGAGGCAGGAAGGAGGAAGGAGGGGGGGGGGGTGTCAATCTGCCCCACGCTCATCATGTATTCTACGGTGCTCTATCTTTTTTAGGTTGAACATTCTCTTGTATATTGGAGCCTAGAATTAACTGGCAGCAATTGCTGTTGAGTGTCTATTGCTCTAAGTGGCAATAGAAATTCATACTTCCCTCCGCAGAAACATGTCCCCCATTACCTTTTACATTCCGCAATCAACAAGTTTGCTGGTTACATTTGGTCTAAACTCTTTGTGCGAACTGACAAATCCATTTCAGGTTAACATCAAGTGGCCCATACCAGTGTTTTTCACCATTACTTGGACGCTTTTACGTTTATGTTTGCACAGCGCGCAGGCTGCAACTACTGCACACTGGCGTTTTGTGTAGTTACGTCAACATCGTTGGTCGGAGACGACTGTTATACATATATGTATATATATAAATAAATAGCGTGAGCAAAGAAAATTTGGCTGATGCCGGACTCGAACCCGCGACCTCTCGAATACCGTACCGTATATATATATATATATATGTAAAAATACCAAGAACTGTGGGCATACTTGCTTCCCCGTAATGGCGGAAACCACTGGATTGGTCCACACAGTGTCACCCTGATACTTCACAGAGGCAATTACCTCCATGCCCCCTGGTCATTGCCTTGGTGCCCTTGAAAAATTCCAGTGCAAATTTCCTCATAGAGGTGCTCTTGATCAAGAGGAAAATGCCTGGGTTCCCTTGCCCTTTCAAGAACGAAGCAGTCAGGCTTACCTGTTTACAGTTTGGTTGAACTGCAAAACAGTGCTCAACCGAGTTTCCCCCCCTCCAAAAAAAGAAGAAGCTAATTTTTCCACGGTACATCCTATGAAATGCACACACAGAGTCCACAGTGGACAGTACAAGCTAAGTTTGCGTTAGTTTAAAGGTGAAATATAGGATTGGTAAAGCTGATAGTGGAGTGTTTTGACTTTGTGTGATTCAATATATATAATGGGGAAAAAAACCTGCGAAAACTTGGGCTCAATCTGTCGTCTAAGTCAGGAGAAAATAGTGAAAAACCGTGCACACTTTGCTGCATATAAACACATAATTGTCCTTAATTTCGACCGTTACAACCAAAATTAAAATCATCAAGATCTATTTTCTTGACTTTGACAATATTTCAGACAGAAATATTTCTTTGGAAGATTGGCACTGGTATGAAGTCCATAATCAGTGAGCTTTCCGACCAGTAATTCTACCTTATAGAATATTAATCTGGACTTTCCCTTTGAAAAAATTAAGCTTAGTTTGTTAAAATTATTCTTTATCGATGTGGCAAATCCTCTTCAGGCACACAGTGTGCATAAGCGACCCACTAAGAAATTTGTGTTGGGATAAATTTCTTATGTGCCATTCATGAAAATTCTTATAAATCTCCTTTTTTTTTTCGTATTCATGTCTACTAATGTATGTAAGATAGAGTTTGTTCCAAATGTTCGAAACAGTTTCCTTAATAACACTTACCTCTTCTTTTTCAAAAGAGACAAAACCATATCCTTTTGACCGGTTGTCCTTTGTGGGATCTCGTACTACACGAGTATCTCTGCAAGAAGAGAAAGAAAAAAAAAAGTTCAGTTTTTTATGCAATTAACTGACAGTTGAAAATAAAAAGGGGGGGGGGGGTGTTCAGAGAAAAGAGAGTTGCGGCAAACTGACAGACTAAGTTGTCTGCTCAGTGCTATATAAAGCTGAGAAACATTATGCTATGATTCTTTTGGTTTTGAATTCAATTGATATCAAGGACAATTAGTACAGCTGTGGGAGGGTTAACAAAAATATAATGCAATTTTGACGTATTCATAAAGGAGGTAGATAGTTCGTAGGAAAAAATAGCAGCTCAAAACAAAATATGAAAAGAGTAGGAATAGCTCGCAAGGTCTGGTCCAAGTTTTGTGGGAATATTTGAAGGGAAAAGGTGGTTGAAAACGACCCCCCTTACCCTGACTAAACACAATTATGTTCTCGCCTGGGGGGGCCTCGGTTATACAAAGGTCTCTGCAGAAACGATTCATCTAATAAAACAAAACTTAATTTGATATCAATTTGCAATTCATGTGGCTTAATCTGATAAACAGAAGCCCTTCCAAAAACAGGGAATCAAATTAGAAACAGACATAATGAGAGATCAGATGAAAAGGAAACGACAGGAAGCTTTAGAGGAGAAAATTTTGCTATGTGCTTTTTTTTTTTAGGTAGTATAAAAATCCACATTCTCGTCATGTTTCATTTTGCAGGGCTAGAAAAGCCAATTTCCCTGCTGCGGAATTCCCCCAATAGTTCAAGTTAAAAGTCAAATCAATTTGCCGCATATCAAAAAACCAAGGTCTCGTATTTTTTTTCTCCTTGCAAATCGCCTTACGTCCCTCAAAATCCGTCTATGATGTTAAAATGTAGGGAAACTGTCTTGTCTGTCGGGCAATGCAGAAAGTCATGAGGATTTTTTTTAGTTAGCGTCAGCTGCATTAAAAAGCTGTAGTTGTCAAGTTAAACATTTTAGGGAAAAGAACATTCCCAGCTTTCAACATCAATAAATTTGAAATACAATCCGGCTCTGCCAACAGAGAGAAGAAAAAAAACATGTCAAAAAAACATCCTGTACAGTGTTTTACAGACAATAATTCTCCCGTTGATATATTGATAACATTCTCCATTTGATGATTTTCACATTACAAGATGCAAACAGACATCATTCATGCAGCCTTCCTCTCTGCCCCCCCCCCCAAAAAAAAGGGGAAAAAGGAGAGAGAGAGAAAAAAAATTAAACGTCTCCCATTCCAAAACGAGTTGCCAGCACTGCATCTTCTTCCAACACGCACAGACGCATATGTATTTTATATCCGTCTTTCCCCTCGGCTTCCCCCCCTCCCGGTGTTTAGTAAACAGAAACAGTTGTCGATCATCGATCATCGCGGGCCGGCAATTATTTACGCCGGTTGAGGGTGAACAGAGATCGTTTCTGTCTTATTACCCGTTTCTACCAAACCAAAACATTCCACCTATTCCAATAGGAAGACGAGTCTTTCACTTGAGAAACTGCCGCTTTAACATCCCGCTGTAAAATAAGACATCCATCTATCATGACAAAGGAGGGCATCGATGCACGGACTTGGTGCATGAAGCCAAGAGGAACACACATACAGTGGTGATGTTTTATAAACAAGCCTATATGAGGTCTATATAAATCAAATGGGAGGGGGGGGGGGGGTCCCAACATAATCAATAATCTCTGGGTGGTAAAGGGAACTCTTTATTTATCTGCATAGTAAAAATGCAAGAAGTGATATGTGCCCTATGACTCCAACTTTGCAGTCTTTCCCCGTGACTTTCGGTTTAAAGCCCAAGCTAAACATTGGTAGGAAGAAAAACATAAATGATCACAGATTTACATACACCTTTACATGGTATAAAGATGATGGTAGAAAACTTCCCTTGAAACATTTCTGCCTGAAGTGTTACTGTTTTTTTTTAAATGAAATAAGATCCAAAATAAGTTTTTTTTTGTCTCGGTGAGATGAAAACTCTGCCTACAGGAATACGTACAAAAATGCTGAATGCATTTTTACCGTTTTCTCGCAAACGAAATAGCTAAATGAGCTGATATTTTCACAGGTTGATTTTATTACAAATATCTTGATTTGTGCAAAGAATGAAAGCATTTACAGTCAGTTTACCAATGTTGAGCTGGGGCTTTCAGCCTTTCACAAAGACTTCTGCTACTCAGGTCAAAAGGTCAGGCCATTACCACTTCTTGCATGTATTTGTTTCATTAACAAACATAAAGCCTACAATCTCCCACAAGGTCAAAACTTGAGATTGGTATTTAACTGCTGATTTGCTCTTAGAAATGGTTTTTCTTTTTTTTTCACTTCTGGTTTATTTAGAAAATTACAGCTAGAGGCTGAACAGCATGTATGACCACAGAAGAGACTTTTACGTAGTGAAATCCTTGATAGCAGTCTGTCCTTAAAGACAATGACTTCAAGTCAGGCTGAAGTCTTCCTTCACACAACCACGTGTAAAGACAACATGGAATACCCATTATAGAAGATTTATCTCCTATGTCCACTGTAATGCATACTGATCTTCTCACTTCCCAAGCCCGCTATCCTTTCTCTTTTCGCATTTAAATCTCTTCCTGCCCGAAACTTTTAGCCGTCTCAAACCGTCCATCCAGATGAAAAGGTGTTAAATGGAAACGAAGACTGCCTAGCGTCGGGTATGCCCCGCAGGTCTGGTCTGTCCCCCTCGCGCTGTGCGCTGCCACAACCACCCCCTTCCCGTCCGCCCCAAGACCACTTGGCATTCGCACCAGCCAGCCTCAAGACCCCAGGGGAGCCACTGACCTAATGACAAATTTAATCTCATCAGATGACACTGCGATAATAATTCCCCGGTTTTCCGTCATCATCACCCGAGGTGAAATGGCAAGCAGGAACGCTCCGGAGATATCGGATTTCAGGCAGCGCCCATTTTCCACTCAATATCTCATTGGGATGGTTATCTATGCAGCTTTACCGCAACTTAATGATGCCACTGCTGAATCAAAATTTTTGCAATTTCTATTTTTATTATTTCTCAAGTCTGGGCAGCAAAACTTAACATGCAGACTCATTTTTTCTTCTTCTTTCTTCAGGAGACATCTCATAATTTGATAGAGCGTGAGTATTCCACGGCACGTATAACTTCATTGATTACGAGGCACAGCCTTGAATCATAAACTCTTGTCCTCACTCCCCTTGAATCGGCATCAAGAATTACACCAGTCAAAAAAAAAAAACTCTGTGCTGAACGCTACAAATTTTCTTCAGAGACATCCGTTTATGGGTACAAAACGCAAAGTTTCAAATACAATATAAACATACCAGCCGTCAATTGACCATAGCAAACCTCCTGGAAGTGGGGCTTTTTGAGGCTGTTTTTACTAACCTTAACTCTCGGTCTAGCAGACCAAAAACCAGTCAGAGACAGCTATGCACGATAGAGGTCGTGATAACACCCTTCAAGTTAACTCCGCAAAAAACAAACAAACAAACAAACAAACAAACAAACAAACATTTTTCAGTTGAATCAACAGTTAGCTAACGCCATCACCCGCAGTTACAAAATAAAACTAACCTCAAGTGGCTAAACAAAACCCTCCTGGGAAAAGGATCCCTATTTTTCCTCTTCTCCTCCACAAAATTCCTGGCTTTCAAATTGTCGCTTAGGCTCCAGCAGATGTGGTGACCCCCCAACCCCCCCCCCACCACCCTGAATATTCATAAGCCCCTACATCTGAGTTATTAATGTCCTTGGAGAGTGTTCCCGACAAGAAGTGGGACACTGTCAGTCGAGAGCGCCCGTTCACAAGAGGAAACGCAACAGACACTCAAGAGAGACAAGACAAGCCGTTAAGCCCTTCAAGAAGCAACCCTGAATATCCATGAACTATCACCCGCTTGCGTTTAGCAACTCAAGCTGTGTAATTTAGGATGCGATCTCGCTTTGCCTCGGTGTTATATTGCCTGGGCTAACTTCAGGACAAACCAAAAGAAGAAGAACAGGCTTGCCATGGTGTTTGTTTTCTGGTTTAAATCACAGATCGAGTGAACCGCATGATTTTATTTATGCATTACCAAAACACCTCAGCTCCTTCTGGCGTGCATACTACTCCCGAGAAATGAACAGAGGCCAGAACAAACTCAAGAAGACAGAGCAAAACAGAACCCGTGATTTTTCTGCAGTAACTTCTTACATTGCAATTGAAGGGGGGATTATTGGTGTAATTGATGAAAGTGTCAGGCTGATTATCGGAGACTATACCATGACACCTACTTGATTGAGTAACAACCAATAATTGACATAACAGAGTATGTGTACACACAATTGTGGTCTTCACTTGTTTTCCATACACTGGCGATGTTGAAAGTGAATGAGTTCTTAGTAGTTTGAAATGAGTTAGTACTGGCCAAAACTGGCCAAACACCTCTACTACCATCCAATCCCCCCCATTCCTCTTCCCCACCCCAAATGTGTCTTTGTGCCCATACAAACTAATGTTTTGCCTTTAACAAAACGGTATCTTTGTAAATTTGTGCTTCGTTCCACAAGGCTCTATGATTCCACCTGCTTCTCTAAAAGACATATTCTTAATTTGTTTGGGGGTACAAATTGCTAATTACAGGCTTCGAACCAGCTTCTCATCACCTAGCACGCTTGGTGGTCTAGTGGTTAAGACATCTGCTCAAGACTGCGGGGGTCATGGGTTCGAATCCCACCCTAGTAGCCTGTGGATTTGTTTCCATATGACTCGGTAAGCACCGAGTATACAGTGCTTTTCACATATTGGTGTGATGGTACAAAAAAAAACCGCACGCACGTCACACGCAGCAGTTTTGCCACACCCACAATTTTTGGGAGTCAACGGGTAAGAGTGTACATAACGCATCGCCTAAAATTCACACTTCACTGTATGATACACAGGGACATTTGACTACCAAAATGGCGCTACCGCCATTATTGTGATGATGACATCAGTTGAATAGACCGATCCATTAAGCCCCGCCTCCCTTGGCAACTGCCTAGCAACAGCACATGGCGTGACTTTCTTGCCACGATCGCAGCGGTGGTTCGATTGATACACACACAGACATGGTTTATGTGAACGATATGGATTTAGTTTCGTGGCCTTTTGAGCAGTGCATTGAGTACAAAGTACAATGCAGACAGGAACACTGTTAAACCACCTGTACACGACTGTACAGGGACCACTGCTGTGGGATTTGCACAACCAGAAATACGAAAAAATTTAAGCTAAACAAAAGTAAGTACAGCTGTCTGTGCTGTTGTGTGTCAGAACAAGGGCGGAGGTTTGTTTACTTTTCTAATGGATTTTGAACATGTCGGACATTTGTCGGACTTTCAGTGGTGTTGTCAAGGCTATGATTGGTCAATACTTTAGTAGGCGGGGCTTAATGGATCGGTCTATTGGGTCAACAGTCTTGATTATGAAGGGAAACCACTGACACAGGTATGTCCCATTAGACCCAGTATGCATCCACTACAAGTTAACCACCCAAACATTTGATAATGTCGGTGAACTACGCTCTCGGCCTAGAATTGTGACATGATTTGTAAAACCATTCTGGAGTTATCTACTAAATTGTAATTACGGGGATTAAGAACTGTCCTTCCTCACAGTTGACTTATCACCTGTTATTGCCATTGCTTTGAACAAGAAGGAATGAAAAATTAACAAGATAATTTGGAAATATTGTTTGTTGGAAACTAAATGAAAGAGACGAATGTATCCTTCAAAACCAGTGATGCACTACCCCTTCACAGTTTAATGTTACGACATTCCAGCTCTTCCTATAAAAACTACAGAACTTACGTATGGCGGACGAGACCACTCCACCACGACACTAACGTGATAGTCTGATGATATTTTCTTGAAAACTAAACGAAACAAATGCATATACCCTTCCAAACCTACCGCTCACCACCCCTCTAAAGACATTTGTTTTGATGTTAAGGTTGCTCTTCTCGGTGGGACTTGCTTGGATTGTTTTGAAAATGTGAGGAAAAACTTACAAGGGGAAACTTGTAATCCAGCGTTTCCACAAAACTGACACAAATTGTTGAAACTTGTTGGGGTTTGTCTTACTGTAATTCAAGTTGCTCATGAACTTTGAAACTTCAATTGTGGGGGAAAAAAAAATAAAAAAATTTGGATGGAAGGCTTTTCAAACTCATTATAAACCAGAAAATTTCCAGTGACTATCATAGGGGTTAATATGGTTGTTTAGCAAAGACTGTGATGCAAAATGGTAAGATCTGCAAAGGCTTCAAAATGTGAAGAAAGAAAAATATATGCTGAAATGTGCATAAATTGGACCTCTCGAGTGGGAGACACGAGCCCCTGTTCCAAACCTCTCAAAGTGAAGTAAAAAAAATAATAAAAAAGTAGAACACTTGCTGAATCACTCAATTTGCTACAATAAAGAGAGAATTTAAAGCAAAAGAGCAAATTTGAAATGGAAAACCAAGTAAAAACAAACAAAAACTGAAAATGAATTCAAAAAGAGTCAAGTGTGCAGATAAAAAGTAATGTATAAATTGGTTTTAAAT
The DNA here is from genome assembly GCA_911728455.2 of Marthasterias glacialis. Classification (NCBI taxonomy): domain Eukaryota; kingdom Metazoa; phylum Echinodermata; class Asteroidea; order Forcipulatida; family Asteriidae; genus Marthasterias; species Marthasterias glacialis. The sequence goes on from OU452231.1 coordinate 6,616,274, forward strand.
TACAAAGAACGAAAGTCATACATAGCCTGGTATAGACATAATGGGGGATGCTTTTTGAACTTTTTCGTTCCCTTTGTCCCACTGCACTGTGAAGCGTGGCTCTGAAAATTTGGAAAATTGACAGAGAACAAAATAATTTTAAGGATCTCATCATAAAAAGGAGAGAGAGAGAGAGAGAAAAAAAACCTTCACACACAAGTACGTCATTAATTTCGATTAACTATAATTACTGCTTTGCTAAAAAGAAGAAAAAAAATGTTAAGAAGGGACTGTTAATTCACAATGAATTCACCAACAAAGATTCACCGAAAACTGTCAAAGTTTTAGTTTTAAACTGTAAAATCTTATTAGAGAGAATGAGAAACAGGTGAAAAAAAAATTTTAAGGGGAAAAATGTTCACTATGCAACTGGAAATGAGCCATTTCACTGTAATGGACTTGTAATGCCGGTCTCTAATAGTGCACGTGCAAGGGGTAAATTTGCGAAATATCTTAAACCATGCCCAGCTTTTTCGTTCACCAGTAGGTGGCTTTCATTCACTAGAATATACAGCAAGTAATCAACAAAACGCGTGTTCATCAAATCATGTATTAACACGCTCCTTTCGCCAAGTGGACTAACTGTAGACTGAATTGAAAACAAGAAAAAGTGAAAAGGTGGGGGGGGGGGCTCGTCTTCCCGCTAAAGTGCCCCAGGAAATGTGTTACCATCTTCTGTCTGGTAAAAGATTAATTCCAAAATACTGCAAAACGGCTCATGGAGAAAAAGGGGAAGAAAAAGAAGGGAAAAAAAACATGGTAGGGTACAGGGATGAGGAGCATGAGTCAGGAGAGCACAGAATGCTTGTGCCCTTTTAATGGAGGATTGTCTTGTATGGTTAACAGCTTTTACAGTGCTATATAACCCACAAATGAAACTGTAAACAATTTATTTTTTTTTGTCTAAAAGGAGCATGAGATAGTGCCTGGAACAATGGGAAACAAATGGAGAACCACACTGTTAACGACCAGGCTCCAGGGAACGAAATTTGCAGTCATAAACCGGACAGAAAATAAAACTGATCTCCTCCGCAAAGCCTCTTCGTCAATTATCAAAAGTCAACAGAGTTGAGTGATCATACAATTGACATAAAATATTAAAACTGATGAGTCAAGCCATATGATGTGCCACACAGCGAGTCGGCCATTAGCGGTAAACTGCATTTTACAGTGCAAACAATCCCATGGCAGTATAGGGTCATTAGCGTAAGGCAGTAGTCTGTTTACATGTAGTGATGGGAAGTAGACAAAGAGAGGATATTTGCACAGCTCATTTTAAATGGTGACAACCTGTAGCCGCATGGATTGTGTGATCTTTAGTAACGGCATAGTACATGTCTCAGGGTTCCTCAACTGTGCTGAAGTGGGGGGGATGGCTGGTGTAGGGAAATGTAGGGTGTAGTTGCAATGTGTACACACAGTCAAAGCACGGCCCGGTTCCGAATAAAGATACTACATAACTGTTGACAATTATCAGGGAAAAAGTTAACCACTTAGTTTTGAGCATAGATTAACAGATGTTGAATCCCCAGTGGATTTTTCTATTTTAATAGGGTGTTTCTTTTCATTGTAAATGTGGTTCAGAAGGTTTCTACTTTTAATCATGGAAACCCACACCTAGTTTGACCCTTGGGTCACCAATAGAGGGTATGCACAGCTGTTATCCAACAGTAAACTTACGGCTGTTTTGACCTCAATGAGGGCGCTGTTGTACATACCTCTATCGGACTCATGACCTCAGATGCATGAGGTCTATTGCAAGGTTTTTGTTTTGGTTAACCATTTGGTAATAATAATACAAACAATAAAGTTGGCTTCTTTTCTGGTTTCTACAGAAATATTTCCGTCTAAAACGATGCGATCTTTGATCAAACGTTATCTGAGCTCTGCCTTATTTCTCTCGCCTCCTCATATCTGGGCCCAATTTCATACAGATGCTTTAAGCAACAACAAAAATAGCTAAGCAATACAGAATTATGCTGAACTGAATAAGGTTACCAGCCAAAATGCAAAGTCACATGTAGCATCTGTGACTGGTATTCTGCTTATTTTTTTGCTTAGCAGAATATTTTCTGCTTAGGCAGCTCTGTGAAATTGGGCCCACATTTGAGGAATGAGTACAAAAATTCATGAACATGTAAAGCTCACAGGACAGTTTTTTTCGGAACCTCAGTAAGCACCCATTTCAACGAAAGATCACCGCACCGCTTCAGTACCATACAGCCCTCATTACTGTTCGTATGAATTTCACAAAAATTGGTTCACCACATTTTATTATTATTATTTTTTATTTATTATTATTATATCTTTCTGGTAATGAAACCAAGGGACCCTCAAAAGTGACTTGCACTGTGACCCGTAGGCCTGAAGATACCTGTGTAGAGAAGATGTAGAAGAAATGTCAGTTTTAGATGTGGGAGGAAAACCCCAAATAGGGAAAACCCACGCAATCAGGTAGGGACTGAAAACCCAATCCACATGCAAGGCTCCAGTCCGGGATTCGAACCGGGGTCCACAGAGGTGAAAGGCAGGGAAAGAAACCACTGAGCCAACCTGAATGCCCAAGAGTATTTGAAGAGCCTGGTAACTCAAATTTATTGCTGATTATGTCTCACCAGATGTATTTGTTTGGCAAAGATAAACATGAATTTTGTAAGTCAAATAATTATCTGTCCAGTGATGGTTTAAAAAAAAAAGAAATTCATTAAGCCATTTTAGATCCAAGACCCTTTGTGGTTGTGATAAGTATGAAACTGAAAGTAAGGACCATCAATTAATGTTTATCACTTAGCTGACAATAGGTTAATACCAAGATACGTGTTGTCAAGAAAACAAAGCACCATGGACCATTATCATAACGCCTGTAAGCAGATGTTTCCTGCGAGCAAAGCGGTCCTTTGCTGATTTTCCATTTCATAATCTCTGCTTACACCGCAAGCAAAGCACAAGGCATGCTAACTTGCCAGTGGTTCTTGTAAGCAGATGAGCGACGCAACAGTTCCAATCCGCTGTGACCAGAAACAGGTGCCGTCAAACATTCTTGATCATTTATTATGAAGCACACTTTAGGACCGGATTTCATCAAAGCTGTTGAGCACAACAAATTGCTCAGCACCAGAAGAACCTTGTTTAGCAGAAATAGGTTACCAACCAAAATACACTGAAATGCATATATGACCGGTTCCCTGCTTATTCTTGCATCGCAAATTTATTTATTTTTGCTTAGCACCATTTTCTGCTTATTGGACCCTGCTTATATGCACATTTTTCTGCCACAGTAAGCATAACGCTTGCTTAACAATGAACATTTTTATGAAATTGATCCCCTATTGAACGTGTTCTACCATCCCTCCATAATGTTTAAAAAATAAATAATCAATCATAGAAAATGGGTTTGTGTAATTGCAAAGGTAGATCTACATGTACATGCCCTGTGATGATTTGTGCTAAAAATGTCCCCGTACATATCAAATAGATTATATTTATACACTACTAGACTAAATTCATATTTTCTTTTAGTTCTTGTCATTTTAAAAAATGACCAACATTTGGTTTCACCGGCTTGTCTTCTTGAAAGAAAATAAAATAAAAATAAATAAATAAATAAATACATTACCAACCAAGAAACTGCACATGTATATAACTAAATTATCTTCACCACAGGCAAAACAGGTGTGGATGCTATCACTGTCGTTTTGTTTTACATTTAACTCCCCCCCAAAAAAAAAAATATATATATAAAAAAAACCAAAAAAAAAAACCCCAACAACCCCCCAGAACTTAAAAAACAATTGTATTATATTTCCAGATCTGAAATAATAATTCCAAAACACAGACGTACTATTATTAAATTTAATTTCGTTTTTTCCCCAACAGCAGTTAAGTTCTCCCTGAAATACAAGCATGGTACATAAAATAAAAAATAAATAAAGCCTTCAAAACTGATCTATATTCACACAAACCGACATATTATTCCAAACATAATCAAGGTTTTTTGCAGGCATCTTTTTAAGCACTGTCTAAACGGAGAGATGCAATGCAGTTATATGCATGTAGCATAGACATCAAATTTGCATCATTAACAAACCCGGCGCCAGCACAACGAGGCCCGGCAAAAGCACCGACCGCAAAGTTGTGCCTCGTGCCAGCCAGAAATTTGTCACATAGGCATGTGATGGTTTCTCACAGGCTATATACGCAGACTCACCAAGGTATGAAATTTATAATGGCAATGAATGAGAGGAGTGGGCCGGTGATACCGTATAACACACAATATCGATTACTGACACAAAAGGATAAATAGCTGGCTCAAAAAAGGAAGGAAGGGAAGAAAGACGAGGGGAAAAAAAACGCTTGTGGTTAAAAAAAAAAAAAAAAAAAAAAAAAAAAAAGGATTAAAGATGTTATTGATGCTTTACAGTGAGGGGCGGTTAACCACACACTAGCAGATGAATGAAACATGAGAACATCATCGAAAATGTTATCATGCGCATTGTCAGAACACAACTTTATACAATCGGTTGCAGGAAACACAACGAAGGGGACCACTTTGCAATTTTCCCAATGGTTTGTGATTTTTTTCGGGAGTGACTGTAACCACCCAGAAAAACCTTTCAATATGTGAATGGACGTGCAGGCCAATACTGAAATATAATTTGAGTTGATTCATTTGTTTAATTTCTCTAAATCGCCCTCAAATTCCAGTCAAAACGGACGGAAAAGATTACCTACTTTTTCCATCCCTTTTTTTTTTTAATTGAAATTTGAGAGTAGTTCCAAAATTAATGATTCTTACAATCTCAAATTATTCATATTACAAGCCTGCATCTCCATTCACATGTTGGAACACCTTTGGGCCATTTCAGGTACTTAGCCATTGGGAAAAACTGCTAACGTGACTCAAGAAAAGTGGTGCACTTTATTGTGTTTCTTGTCATATATCAATACGCAACGTCGGAACTTATACAAATAGCTTTACTAGCCCCAATTATATTTCCTGACATTCTGATCTTGATTTACGAATATCAAATAAATTCGGTTAAAAGGTGACCTTGAACAAGGACATTTACACAAAAACTGACAGTTGAACCTTGCTTTTAACTATTAAGTTTTCATTAAATTGAATGTTCTGCTGCAATAACAGTGGATTTTTTTAAAGGGTCGCCCTAAGGTGCACTTAGTCAAGGAGAAGTTCATTCCTTTCCTTGCTATAACTCTGTGAATTGACTCCGTGAAATTATTATTAAGTAAACATTAAATCAGTGTAATAAAATTAGCGGTACAGAGATTTGTAAGACTTTTGCGAGATCTGTGTGAGTGAGCGAGAAAGTGCAAAAGAAATCATTGTTGTTCAAAAGAAGTGGCTCTATTCTCTGGCCTCTGCCAGGACGATGGAAATTGGGGGGGGTGTGGAAGGGAGCTATCTCTTTATCCTCAGACTTGGTCACATGTTCGCATTTATTGTTTAATTGAATCTTGAGTATTTTGGTATCTAACCGTGTTTGTAATAATTTGAAGCTTTACAAAAACTTACTGTTCGACTTTGAAATTATTTAGAGTATATGTCTACATGTGAATTTGTTTTGCCGTGAGTACAAAAACCCACATAAACTTGTCTTGTATGGCAACATAGCGTCAACATCTCGAACAATCACGCAACAATTTTGTTGATCCCAAATAAAAACAGAGAGCTGAATTCAGCTTGAAAAGCGGAGATCTCATAGGATTGAAGCGAATACTGATCACATTTGTCCCTTCTAATTTTATTTTTTGATAAATAAATAAATAAACATTATGTTTTCATAATAATGATAATTCTCAGTTTTTCTAAACTCCTAACAGATAAAAGCTTTTTGATAAAAAGCGTTCCTCAAGAGTGATTCACGCACAGTGATCTTCCCAATCTATATGTTTGCTTTTTAATTGCACATATTTTTTTTAAATTAGTTTTTAACTGTCAATATCTTTGATCCTTTTCCTTGTTTTTATACTCTAAAATGTTGACATATCGATTCCCTTTTTCTTTCCTCAAAAACTACAACTGCTCAAATGAAATAACTTCTCACGATGAAATTTAGCTCTAGTACGTTTATAAATGATAATCCATCAATCTTTGACCTGCTAATTACCAAACATAGACTGGTGCCTTCACTTTAAATTCATTAAATACTGTCAGGCTGGGACTCAATGAAAAAATAAAAGAGAGGCGATCAATATTATTGATGCAATACGACCCTATGGAGGATTGGGGGAAGGATGATCTTCATATAGTCCCAAGGATTGGGGAGTCTCACATAAAACAGGTCAATACGGCTAGCCACCGCCAGGGTCTCTGCCATCAGGCAACAAACTCCAGCTCCACATCTATCCTCAAGATACCCAAGAACTGCTTGTCGTGTCGGTCACGTAACCCATCAAAGCCACTTGTCAGGAAGCGTGCAGCTCTAAAAGAGTGTTGTCACTTGTCAAGGGGGGGGGGGGGGGGGTAACAGCTCGGGCGACCAGTCTGCAAAGCAACAGTTGCCCTCCTGCCATGTGTATTTATTTACTGTAACAGCTCTCTTCTACTCTCTGATGGGCTTGACTTTTTGAGAGGGGGGGGGTGGTGGTTTCTTCACTTGGAGATGATTATTGTGAGATTGTAAGAGGCAGTAAGTGGGTAAATGATTGTGAGAGGGGAGAGTGAAGCGTCAAAGTGAGTTGACAAATGGTGTTGCCGGGGAATATGAATCAAGTTGTTAATGGATTTGAAAAATGGGCTCGATTTTTTTTCAAATAATAATTTATCGGGCAATTTTCACTTTCGTTCTGTCTGGTAAACTTTTTATGGTCTGTTAACCCTTTCACCTGTACAGTTACTGAATGGACTGACCTACATTTAAGCTCTCAAGCTTTTGGTCCAAGTCCTTCATGGTGGAGATTTTTCTTTTTACAAAACCGTTGCGGCATCTTGAAAACGCAGTCTGCACGACTCGGCAAAAGTAAACAATTTTTACACATTTTCACATCTCCACAGAATTAGCAAGTGTGACTACTACCGTGAACACCTCCGTCCAAATCCAGAAGAGCCAGGTATAAAGCTGGTGTTAAATGACCCACAAATATTCCCAATCAACAGGTGTGTCTCTGGCACCTCAGATTGACGCCCTACCCATGTCACAGTCGATATGCGGACTTTACAGACTGTGTCCGACGCTTTTTCAACTCCCGGGTTTGATTTTTACACCTCCCCACAACAAATTCTGGCCGAGACCTCAGGAGATCGATAGCTGTGATTCAGCATGTGCAGAAATCAATTTGGCACGTTTATATTACAATGCTTGATGAAGAATGTACATTGTTTTGTATTGTCAACCCTCAAGGTTTTCTGCACACCATTTGCCAGCTAAGTGAGCACAAAAGTAAAACCACAACCAAACCATCTGGGTGAATCTGCTTAACATCACGATAGCAATGGTGTGGGTGGATCGGGGGAAGATACAGCAATGGTGCCTGGAAATTAACTGTCCAAAATATCCACGGCAGTATTGGTATTAAAGACAAAATCTATGCTATTTTGTTTGTTTGTGCAAAGGTCTGCGTAACACCCTTGAATGATTTACTAAGAGACTCTTCCTCAATCTTCCTCAACAAAATCCAACACCAAAACTGTTGGACTCCGTATCGTCGTGGTACATCTGATCCCATTTGATGCATGGGTGTAGGGTCAACCACACATTGTCTACATTACAACAGTATCCTTGTAGCACTTTTATTCAAACTGCCGCGTTTTCATTAAGTAAATTCTACGATAACTAAACGGGAACTTCACTGGGAAGAGGATGCTCGTTTTTCTCGGGGGAGCAGAGTACGCAACCCCCATCCATGAAAATCTGTTGACTTTGTGCCTGCATCAAAGCTCCATTTCAATCCACTTCAATGCGCCTTTCTGAAGGTCATTTTAGCACTGACATTCACATTTCAAAGGGATGAACTGGATCCGACGTGACACTGACACGTAACATTTGCACCGCATTGTAGCATCATTATCACCTCAAGTCAAGCACCATCATCAACGAGCACAATTCAATTTTGCTCATTTCATTTCAATAATCACACTCGTCATTCTACAAAATTGCCGACAGGAACTCAGGGGGGGGGGGGGAGGGCAACAGCCAGGAATTATTTCACTGTGTTGTTGCCACACCGTGAACAACCAAAACACCTGTTCATCTACAAAAACCCATCTCCTTGGGTACGCATTAACAAAGGACCATATGTTGAAGTCTGTGCAGTATCGCTGATGGATTATCCGACACGATTCACCTCCCCCTCGCCCCATTTTATGCATTTTTTTTTTTTTCCCACTGTAAAATGAGATGTTTGATATTTTACTAGTCCTGACAGAGGCAACATGTTCACGCTTTTGTAATAGCGAGCACACCGCAATGGGCTCTAAAACAAACAGCGACCGATACGGTTGCACAATGTGCAAGCGTATACATGCCCTGCAGCACTCCCATTATTCATCAGCACTTCTTAATAGTTTTGAAATTGTTTGGTCTTCAACGGGGATATCAGTGAGTAGGTCCTGAAGAAAGTGTGCAGGAAAGGCAAACAGACAAGCGTAACGGATATGGTTAAGGTGGCAACAGGAGTTTGAAGAGTTCATCTGAGAAACAAAAGTGTCCACAAGGGGGGGGGGGGGGGAAAAGGAGAGTTGGGAGAAACTTGACCGAGCTCATAAGCTGCGACCTAAGATGAGTAGGGTATGATGACCGATGTTCAAAGGACATATAGGGTGGTGTTTAGAAATTAAACTTAAATCATCTGGAGTGAACAAAACCCGACATTTGAAACCAATTGGGAACAGACAAGGAAAGCTGTCTCAGGAGATACCGTGCGAGTTACGTCTTCTTGCAAAGAACTTGTTTGGGAGAAATGTTTCCCTTGTTTTGAACAGTGCTCTGTTCCCACTCACATCTAGAGCAAATTGGAATCCCATTTTTTTCCAATGACAGATGAACCAGTTCCCCTTAATATTCCATTAAATAAATTTAAAAAAAATAAAATAATAATAATAATTTTATGAACATGTATCTAGAGCATTTCATGGACGCTCAGATATTTCAGTTAAATGAGCTGAAATAATTTAAGTCTTTTTTTGCAATCAACATTTTACTTCTACCTCAACTTGGCTAAACATTTTGTCCACCAACAACTAATAGTCATAAATACAGAAAGTAATAAAAAAAAAATGCAATTTGGATCTTGTTAAAGGTCTCTCACATGTTAAAAAATTTGAGGATATCTGATGATCAACTAACCAGACTTAACAAATCCTACTTTTGAGACTTTCCCATGAGGTCTTCACATTCGTGCTAAAAAAAAAAAATAATAATAAAAAAATAAACAAATTCCATTTATGTTTTCTGTTTCTAACGCCCTTGCTATAGAAACTTAAGTTACACTTTCAGGAAAGTCCAGGGGCCAGTTTCACAAAGCCGTTTGGCAGAAAATACTTCTTGGCAAATTTCTCTCCTAAGCAAAAAAGAAGTGGGGCACCAGTCGCAACAGTGTAAACATAATGGAATGTTGGCTGGCAACCTGTTTCTGCTAAGCAAGATTTTTCTGTGCTTAGCCAGTTTCTGTGCTCACATGCTTTATGAAATTGGGGCCCAGGCCTAAGAGGGAGTGAACATTGATATGGAAGTAGAACACACGCATACCAGGTGCAGACAGAAACAGAAGACCCACCAGAAAGGAACTAAAGCAGTCCGAGAGAAGATAAAACGTAAATGGACTGACACAAGATCCACTAGGATTCCAAATCGGAAAAAGCGGAAACCGGCACAGCGATGAAGGATGTGACGTCAAACATTGTATAAAACGAGGAAAGCGAGAAGGAAACGGAGAAAATGAGACAGGGTCGGTAGACTGAAGTTGAAAAAAACATAAATAAAAAAATAAAAAAATTACGACGAGGGAGGAGACAGAAAGACAAAAACAGCCAGGAAGACGGAATTAGACTCAAATTGAAATTGGTAATGACAACTGCAGTGGGAATCAAACTTCCCCAAAGCAGATGTTGTGGCCAGCCCTTGATAAAAAAAATATAAAACCCGGCATTATTCCCAGCAGCAGATAATCTTATATCATACAGATACTGATAAAAACATTTAACTCAATAATGCAAACACTCCGCTTCAACACTTTTTTTTTCCCCCCCTTCCTTTACTGCCCTATGTGTTGGTTTGTGCAGCATAATTTCCGGCAGGTCTTGACGAGAAATTGGATAAATGCCATTGTACAATGTACCATGTACGTCTCAGTAAACGGAGTCCAACACAACTTCATATCTTGTTAGTCAGCTCCTGGATGTGGTGTGTACTGAGAATTATCAAAGTGCAGCTAAGAGCAATTATGATGATATCAGATTGAAGTCCTTCTTCTTTATCGATTCAAGAAAGGGTGCCCTGAATGTACCTTGATAAAAGGGACTTCTCGCTCTGGCTACCCCCCCCCCCCCTCTTGTAATATTGTGGGTGATTATTGGGAAAATAAGATGCCCAAGGTCTAAGCTTTTTTTGTTGTTGTGTAATATCATTCCTGTCAAAATAGGTGGCCTAATTATCTCCCAAAATGTAGGGCGGGAAACATATTTTCTTTGGCTTTGTGTATTTACAACAATGTGGTTTTGAATCTTGTTGGTTATCAGGAACACAAATTGACATTGCTTAATCTACATGCCGACTTGATGTGAAATTACCATCTGTTCAAACCAACCTAACATATTATTTTTCAGAAACACGAGTTGGAATTTGTTCACTTTCTGGTTCTCTCATGGGAAACACGACCAAGAAAAAGCCATTGCGTTTTTCATGTGATGCTACAGTGGGGTCCAGTCTATGAAGGAGCAATACTGTACTGCAAAACTTCCATAAATACAATGTACATGCGTTCGCATACATAAACATCTAAACAACAGTTTCGCATGTAGCTCATAAATCGTGTTGTTTGACCTTTGATGGTGATAATTTTTCTTGCTCTGCCGCCACACAACTGTCCACACTCGCAACGCTGGGACATATCTAAGTGTGCTACTTTGTTTCCCTCACACTTTAAATCAATGTACGTTCCATCACGTGAATCTCTTTTGTCATACAAAGCAAATGATGTGATCAAAAAACATTTCATTATTGGGTGAACAAAGACAAACTGAAAAGAACGAGATCTGAACCAATGACCTCTGGATTAACGTGCCGGCACTCAACCAACTGAGCTTATCTAGCCCTATGAGGTCGCAGGTACGAATCCTGTTCTAGTAAATATTTCTCTGTTCACCCCAAAAACTGAATTAAATTCACCCAGTCAGTTCCCCTTGTGGTTAAATGCTTGACACAAACAACTTTTCAGGACATCTTTCCAGCTTCAACTTCAAGTGCATGGTATTTTTCCAAACACACATCACCTAGAATCATATACTCCGGGGCTCAAAATTTACACTGGACAGCAGGGCCCGAGGCCAGTGATTTTACTGTCCGGCTTTATTTCAATTCTGCTGAGTATCAAAGCATATTACCAACAGGAATGAACATAAATCTTCTCTTAGTGGTTGTTCAAATCAAAAACATTTCAAATGTGAAACTGTGTGGATAGTTATTCATTTATTTATTTTTTTTTCATTTTGATTCTGGTCTTCTAACAAATTTTCTGGTCCAGTAAAGATTTGAAGCTACAAGCCCTGCGGTCTTGTAGATTTTCCCCCCTGATTTTATTTTAGAGCCCTGAATTCAAGCATATTCTTAATGGTTTCCACTGGAATCACAAATGAGTACTTTGTGAAACTGCATGACATGATTTTGCAAATGAATCGAATCTATGGCTGCCATTCCATTTCCTGGCTTTGGAAAAGTTGAGCGTTTAAAGCGATTTAAGATGAGTTGACATGAGTGTGCTCAGGTCGGGACAATGTTTTTTTTAATAGCAAGTTACCAACAGGGAGAAAAGTCCACCCACGAAAATTCCTTGACATATCTGTTAGTACATTTCATGAAAAACAGGGAAGAATTATTATTTTTTTAAAAAAATATTTGTGAGCATGCTTTGTGAAACCTACATGCCGACAAAGTTAGTGCGCTAATTTGGCACAAACATCCCTGTAAGCACAGAATGTCAAACCGAATTGCGAGGCCCAATTTCATGGCTTTGCTTGCCGCAGAATTCCGTGCTTACCAGTGTCCATTCCCCATTTACAGGGTAAGCGCCCAATTTCTGAGCCAGCTGTGTAAGCGGAAAAATGTTCAAAGATGTATTGCACAAGAAATAAACTCCTGTGAAAACGCTAAGTGTGGATTTTTTTCACTTGCAGTTAGCAGAGCCATGACGTGGAGCCCAGTATGCTGCAGTAAGCAGTGCTAAGACAGTGAGCTCTGATGCAGTGTGATTTAACAGCAATAAGATTTACTGGGTGTTTTAGTAATGTAGTCTCAAAAGAATGGTTGCTGCGTTTGTTTCAACTATATATTATTTTTCAAAAAAAATTACTAAGTGAAAGTGAATTCTCCACCCTGCCCCCCCCCCCACAAAAATAAATAAACAAATAAAAAATTATCAAAATAATTATAAACATGCCAGGGAAGAAAGAAAATCTAAATAAAACGAAAATTACAAAGTATAATTAAGGATCAGAAAATTCAAAGAAACAAAATTAACTAAAAAAGAAAGAAAAAATTAAACGGGCACTCAAATTTCTCAACAAGAGAGCCAGTCATACTCACGAGATTGTTCCATAAACAGCAAAGGCATTATAGAGATCAGCAGTTTCAACTGTTGGATCTAAATCTCCCACAAATATATGATGATGACCTGCAGAAACAGAAGGGGGAAACAAACAATAGATTAAACCTCTTGGTGCATATGACACAAATGTGTAGTTGTTTCAAGTCTTCTTTAGGTAAAGTCAGGCCCGATTGCTTCGTTCTTGAAAGGGCAAGGGCACAAAGGCATTTTCTTCTTGATAAAGGGCACCACTATAGGAAGTTGTACATTTCTAGTGGAACATTTTAGCGGCACCAAGGCAATGACCGGGGGCAACGGAGGCAACAGACCTTTATCATGGTGCGGCCATCTTGATTTTCTCCCATTCAAACCAATGTAACCAAACCAAGGCTGGAAGGGCAAATAGTCTGGTTCCTTTTCGTGCAATGAATATTAGCATCTATTACTGTTATTGGATACAGGGCACATGACCAAGATGGTGGCAGCTTGATAAAGGTCTATTGCCTCCGTTGCCTCCGTGACGTATCAGATCTGAGTAAGTACCTCAGAACTTTCTCCTCTTACCATCCTCAACTCATCAAACTGCATGTTTTGTTTGATTCAGTTGGACGGAGAACTGCCCTTGGTAAACTGATTGTGCTTGACATGGGATCAGAAATACCACCACAATCAGAGTCCAACAGTATGGGTGTTGAGTTACCATATGGTGTTGGATTTTCGAGTGACGATGGATCCTAATAAACCACTCATGGGAGTTAGGGTAACTGGATTTGCTTCAATTATTTCTTTCAAATTTCTCGCATTAAAAACGTGAACGACGAAAAGCACAACGAAAAACTGACCAAATATGTTCTGAAGACACTTGCTTTTTTCAGTAGAAGGTAAAACAAAATATTGAAAACTTGGTTATCAGTCTTCTCTTCGGGACAAACTAAGTATGGATTTCCGAGGATTAATTTAAAGACTCTCTACATCATTAAAATTACAAAACATTTCCATCTGGATTAGCGCCCAGTAAATCTGATTGTTGAAACAACTCAAATTTAGTCCAAAACGTAACAATATCGCAACATCCAGAATCAATTACAGCATCATGTTTATATGTGGACCTCAAACAGCACACGTATTGACCACTCTACAAATAAAATGGTAAAACTTTCAACCTTGCCAGCAAAAAAAAAAGGAGAATTTAATCTCAATGTGAAAATAAGACAACATATTGATTAACGCCCACACTGTGACTATAACACATACGTGCAGTTTGTTGATACAGGTGACAAAAAAAAAGATAGAAAGAAATAAATAACACGATGCCTGTGACATTTGAATTCAAAATGTAATTTCAGTTTTCATTTTTTTTATTCTTCCTGTATTAAAAACTGTAACGTCAAGAGAAACTTAACAGCTCCCAAGTCAACAACAGCAGGAAATATTAACTGTTTTTCCTTGTTTGACCAAACAAGGTTTCTGGATTTGTGTTTATTGCAATGTGCTATTTCTGTATCCCTTGCATTCCATTACCTCACATCTATACCCTGATCCACTGCCTTTATGCTAAGAACCATGAATCCGTCTGTTATTAAATGATGACAAATTTAAACCTCGCTCACATGAACGCTGAGCAAATTGTCATATTACAACTCAAATGAAAACGCTTCAAAAGCAAAGCGTAGTCCAACTTGGGGAGACAAATTTGACGTATATGTGTTTGTGCAATGAGCATGCACCTGCATCTAATCTTATAACTCAAAATCAGCAGCCCTTCTGATAGCTCAAACTTAGGACCATAAGGAACTTTAGAAATGGGACGGCCAGATTTTTTCTTTTTCCAGAGAGGCAAGGCCACTGTCCCTAGGGAAAAGAACACTTCCGTAAGAAATCCAGACAGATAATGGTAACATTTTTTAAGTGGAATAGGGGGGGGGGGTCAAGACCTGGGCAATAGATGGGTTGCACATGACGTCAGCAGTGAGAAAAATCAGCCATCTCTGATGGCAATGAATGCACATTTTTTAGCGCACAATAGTGGGTTACGCACACGGTGGTACTGCACATGCGTTTCATAAACTCCTTCCATGATTGGTTGGTAAGCAACTCAAGCTGCATTGAAACTTACAGAGCTTGACGCGGCTACAGGCCAGAATAGAAATTGTCATCAAAGATGGCGTCTACTGCAAGCCACAGGCCCATGACTTGTCATCTGCAAATCATGTTTGGGAAGTACCAAGATTTAACATGTTCCATCCGTATTCATATGTTTCTTTTCCAAACCACAATTTCTCTTTTCTGGTAGAAAAAGAACATTGCCGAGGCAAGAGCTGTAGCCTTACCCCGCTGGAACTAACATCAGGATTTGAAAAGGGCTCTGGAGGGTGCCGGAAGGGAGTGTAACCAGTTTTAAAGGTTAATGCATTCAGCATTAGAAGGCTCAAAATGGCAGAATATTGGGTCAGCTCATGTATAAACAACCCTAACCAAGGGAAACAAAAAAGAAAGAAAGAAAGAAAAAAGGAAGGGAAAAAAGGAAGCACATGTTCAGGAGGGTGGCCAGAACAAGAGACAAGGAGGGTGGCCAGAACAAGAGACAAGCAGAGTGTCCTTTTTCAATGACAAGGGCAGCATCAACTTCGTCTCTGCAACAACACACTGATGTATTTCCTCGGTTGTTAAAGCGTAGCCGGCAACATGATATCATGGCTGAGCACTTCATTGCAGTGTCAAAACAGGGTGGCCACTCTCTTATTAAGGACAGCGCTTCATCGGGCAAGAGTTGCCGTTGGGGAATCACGCATGATATTGCCGGTAACCTTACAGCAACCTCCCTCTCTCTCTCTCTTTCTCTCTACACCCCCCCACCTCCTTCAAACTCAAAACCGTGGAGTACAATCTCAGGGGCAATGCTCAATAGTTCAGCGCTTGGAAAGCTAGGATCTGATTCTTATCAAGCGACTGAGATTTCTTGCGATTTTGTTTTAACCAAAGGGGAGGAAATGAAATGTAGGCTGTAATACGTGTTACCGCATCATAGGCTTTGTACGATTTAATCCCATCAAGAGGAAACATTTTTAGAGGAGGATTCAGGTGTACATTTCAACAACTCAGTGTAAAGGGTGCTAGTATTGTATGTGAATGTTCATGAATTACCGTCATTTACTGGCAGGCGTTCTGAGCAACCTTTTTTGTTTTCAATTTTTGACATAATATTTACATAAGACAATGATGTCCAGGGTGCTCTCCACTTCACCCTTAAACATACAAAAAATGCCTTCAAGAAATAGACCAGCATGTACAGCAACATGTTTTTCTATCAAACACAGTTTTTTTTAACCGTGGTTCCAATAACCAAACAAACACTGGACAGCCCGTCTCGGAAGAGACAAGCATTTAGTAAATACAATGTTTTAGTGCATGAGTTTCGTATATGAATGTCAACTACCACTGTTTGCTGCCAAGCAATCCAAATGCCTTTTTTCCCCCATTTGTCAGGAAAGACTTAAACACACACACCGGCTTTATCTGATGCTGTCCCTTCACTTTGAAACACAAAAACAATGTCTGCTGAAAGTAGGCCTGCATGTAAATGTAAAGTGCTTTTTTTGGATTAAAAAACAAATACATGCGCAAATTTTTTACCGTGGTTTCCAAACCTGCTCGACACTGCACAGTCGATCTGGGTTGATCCACACATTTAATACTAAACTGTACCAAAAACCTGTGAGGATTTCGTCTAGCACTATATAAAGACGTATTTCGTCTGCGCCAAATCCGTGCTAAAACAGTGTTGTTATGCTGGGATACATCAGCCAAAGCTCTTAAGGTTATTGACAACATGGTGAGATCTGGGTGAGATTTGTTGAGACTCCCCCAGACAGTCTAACTTGGACTCCATGCTGTCTCCAACTACACATGCTCCACAATCAGAGCAGGGCCTGAATTTCACAGCGTCCAGTAAAGCAGAGGGATTCAGTGGTCCGCAAGTATAGAATACTGTGGTACTGCTTGTGTACCACGGCATGAAAAATTGGTCCAGAACTTGACTGTGTGCAAATTTCTGCCGGGCCTAAAAAAATACAACACAGCACTTTTTGTAAAAGTGCTCACAAAATGTGTAAAAGGAGCCATTCGTTAATTATCAATGTTTAAAAAAAAAAATTAAATGCAAATCGCAAGTTGTTTTTCATAAAAAAAAAAAAATTAAAAAGCAAAACACAGACAGAAATTGAAATTTGACTCAAATACAAATATTTATAAATAAATAAATAAAATAAAGAGAAAAAAAAATTGAAAAACATTTTTGAAATCACAAATTGGGGTGGGTGGTTAGGTAAAAATAATTTACAGAAAAACAAAAAAAAGACATTGATAATTCTGAATGGGCCCCCCTAGTCGGACTGGTTCCCCAAACATTATTTGCTAGATTGTACTGCTTAGTTCCCCTGGGGGCATTGCGCCAGAGGTGTGTGAGCCAGACTTACATGCAGATGACAGTCTAATCTTATAACAATCTTGCCTGGGTTACTATCCCAACACAAGGATGATGTGTATGATCAATCAGAAGTAGCTATTTGTATTAACTGGCAACCGGCAGTGAACCCTGCCGCACACACCATGTACAGCAGCGATGAACACCTAACGGTATAGTCTTAGGGCCTGTTATCAGAGACTAGAAGGACAAATTTCAAACCCAAACTGATCTGCATTTGAACATGTACATGACCGGCATTACTTTCTGAAATGAAGGAAATACTGTGCCAAGTTTAATGTCTCTTGCCTTGAAAGTTGAAACAAAAAAACAGAAAGGAAACATTTCCAAAACAGGTAGCAGTTATAGTCATGGTTTCCAACGAGGGATGGAAATGTCAAAGGGCGGTAAAAGAA
This sequence comes from Marthasterias glacialis, assembly GCA_911728455.2. NCBI lineage: Eukaryota > Metazoa > Echinodermata > Asteroidea > Forcipulatida > Asteriidae > Marthasterias > Marthasterias glacialis. The sequence goes on from OU452231.1 coordinate 6,633,950, forward strand.
CATTCTGAAATATTTACATCTTAAACAGTACTTATAATCTTAACTGAAAACCCTCCAGTATTAAAACTTTCTTGTGAATTTTAAGTGCACCCATGTGTTTGTCAAGAATTTAACTTCATGAATAATACAATAGTTGTAACCCAAACGCTGGTAAGACAGAAAAACATAAATGTTCAAGGATTTACATATGCCTTACGTGGTATAAAGGTAATGATGGCAGAAAACTTTTCCTTGAAATATTTCTGCCTGAAGTATTATCGTTTTTGAATAACAAATAAAACAAGATCCAAAAAGTAATTTCCGTCTCCTGAGACCAAAACTCTGCCTAAGAAATAAAACCAGTTGTTGTATCCACATGCTCACGGAGAAATCTTCTAAAAATGTTAAGTTTCACATTAAAAAAACAATGCAATATGCGTGAATTTAAAATCCAACAAATCGCATGTTTGTCGACTACTTCATCTGAGATATTGTAGATCCACATGCAAGTAAAACCATGTTTGCGCATTGCGTATTACGCAAGAACGCTGAGCACAAAGTGCATGCATTGATAGTGCGCGTATCACGTCATCTATTTTGCGTACTCCACAGTTGTTCGCGTAATCTGATTTGGAAGCAATACGCACTACGTACACAGGGATTCCGAGCCTGCTCACTCTGGTATTTCCTCTATCAACACAATAACAAGTCAAACACACCCATCTTGCGTACATCTATAGTGTATGTTTTTACATAGTGAAGGGCGTGCATGTCACATGTTCACGCAAACGCTAACAATCCCTCCTCACTTCGTGAAGACACAACCTGAGTTGACTGGCATGCCCGTCCATTTCGATACAATGTATATTTCACATGTTTGGGGGATGCCTGTCTCTTTGTGAACATACCAAATCCAATTATTGAGATGAATGCCCACTTACAAATTAATAAGAAATTAAGCCTAGTTTTGATTTTAAAAGCAGCAACTCGGGCAAAACTCCAAAATGTAGAAAACATGACTTTTCACATGTAACATCATAACGGGCCCAATTTCATAGAGAAAATTTCAAACAGAAAATAGTACTTAAAAAGAGGATTGTACATGTGACATGCTATTTTGGCTGGTAACCTTATTCTGGTAAGCATGATTTTGTTTATGCTAAGCTACGTCTTGTGCTTAAAAGCATCTGTATGAAATTGGGCCTTGTTTTCAGACCACGGCCCAATTTCATAGAGCTGCTTAAGCACAAAAAAGTAGCAAAGCAAAATATAAAAAAAAAACAATCATGTAACAGAGAAAGTTATGATTGACTATTAATGCATCCAGATTTGTGTCCCTTTTTATGCATCCCACCCTGGTCTGTGTCGATGTACTTTTGTTGAAACTGGGGCTGCGGTAAATTTCATTTAAATCAATCTATATCAGTTGTAATTTTTACCGATACACTGATGTGTGTTAAGCACTGTATACTCTCCCCCGAGTCCTGTGAAAAAATATTCACAGGCATTTTTCCTCGGGTGGGATTCGAACCCACGACCCCTGCCATTCTACCCCTGCCATTCTGTCTAACACACATCGGTGTATGGGTATAAAATACAACTAATATTCGTTATCCCCGACGCGAACAAAATAAAATAAAAATTAAAAAAAAATAACATCTATTATAAATCAATCTAATTACAGCTATTGTTATGATTCCAGATTTTCACTTGTCTATATAGGTGACCTAATGCACAGGATGTTGTCGAAAACTGATGACATTTCGTACATATGGTGCACAATTCACATAGAAACTTGGCCCGTCCAACTAAAAAACTGTAATTGTCCTGGTCAACTACATGTATTAGTTGAGATGCAATTTATTAATTCAATCATAAATACCCCAAGGGTGTTTTTTTTACGCTCTCCTTTCTTTGACACGAATGAATCTAACAGACATGGTCCTGATGGTTTTTTGTTACCTTCGTTTTTTTTTTTTTTAAGTTACGTTTATTTTCTCTTTGGTTATCAGAGCAAAAAGCAATTATGTACAGACGTAATTTACAAAGTAGATGAGGATTAATCATGCATTAACGACATGTATGGCTATTCAAGATATGGGTCACATGCAGTGCATTAAACAGAACAGAAGAACTCTGGCCACTCAAGTATGCAGTATCCTAGTGCTATTAACTGCTTTCACACAGTGCATTTTATTGGCACATCCAATGTGCACACATCAATGAAGTTAGCATTCATCCCAGTCATCCAACATGTAGTTTTCAACATATAAATCTACCTGTACCCACTGAAACTTTTTTTTTGCAAACTGGGGTTGCATTTGCGCACGTGTAGGCGCGCGGGTTTTCAACTCGCACCAACGCTGGTGTTCCGCACGGGCAGTTTGTGACCATGTTTTGAAATGGTTAACCGACATAACCGCGAAAGCATCACAGGCCTCGTGCAAAATCCCTAACATCTTATGCTGATCACACAGCAGAGAAATACAACCTAGCTGCTTTAATCTGCTTTAACAAACATAAACAATCGGCAGTCGAGAGGACAAACAATTTGACCTTTTTTCCCATGATACACTGCAAAAAATGGCCTCTCCTGAGCAAAGTGTTGAGGGCGCACTGTATTGTGAGTTGCCCGTGCTGTTGATCATTTTCTGTCCGGAAGTTGTATGAGAATTTGGCTAAAGAAATCCATGGAATCTTAATAATGTTGGGCCTGTTAAGTGAACTCGGCGTGAAAATGTTTAATGACAGCAAAGTCTACTCTCCCAATCTTGTTATTAGCTGCGATTTCGTTCACGATTGTGTCTGGACGGGTTCAATTATCCATCTTTGACGCCCTCCATACACTCCTACCTAGAAGTACACAGCCTTTACACCTACATGTGTCCAAATTGTCATGGTAACCGAAAAAGAGGATTGAAGAGATACGAAACGGAGAAAATGGATTAGTCCAGCTATTATAGATGAGCTTTCTAATTAGCGAGTCCACACTTCACTAGCCACGAGCCTACAGCTTGCTGCTCTTCATTTAGACATCTCTTGAATCTCATTTTACAAGTTTTTTTGTGTGTGTGTGTGTGTGTGTGTGAGTGTTTGCTGGTCTAGTGTCATCACTTGAGAGGTGTTAATACATCGTTGTACATTAATGAAGAAGGGAGAACTTCCCCGCTTGCCCAACGTGATGTGTTAATATAGTATAATCTACACGGGTCCAACAGGATGATTAAAACGTCAACTCCGCTGCAAAAGACCATCTATAATAGCGGCGGGTACCTGTTTGTTGGCGACGTGCCAAGAAGTCTCGCAGGTATATGTAATTAGTGAAGTATTAGTGGCTGGACTTGTTGCGGCTACTCCAACTCATCCTTGTTTTTTTTTTTATTCGGAGGAGAAGAGTTGCCAGGCAATGAGAGTAAATCAGCCATGCACGACATCGACATGCCAGCTGCTGATTGGCTTAAACACCACTCTATTTGGTAAGGTTGAGCGCCCCTGTCTCAGGATGCCCATGGTTTTTTCTTTCTTTTCATTTTCTGCAGACAAAGCTCAAAGACTTTTAAAAACACTCTTAAAACCCCAACTTTTAAAAATTAACAAGCTTTAATTATCTCGTCGGCTCAGAGCAGAAAGGACTTATATAGGACCTAAAAGGACCCATTCGGGACTTGTACCCCATTGTGCGTGTATGTATTATAAGTCCTTTCTGCTCTGAGGGGACTGGGTCTTTCTAGGTCCTGTAAGTCCTTTCTGCTCTGAGGGGACTGGGTCTTTCTAGGTCCTGTAAGTCCTTACTGCTCTGAGCAGACTGGGTCTTTCTAGGTCCTGTAAGTCCTTTCTGCTCTGAGGGGACTGGGTCTTTCTAGGTCCTATAAGTCCTTTCTGCTCTGAGGGGACTGAGTCTTTCTAGGTCCTATAAGTCCTTTCTGCTCTGAGGGGACTGGGTCTTTCTAGGTCCTGTAAGTCCTTTCTGCTCTGAGCCAACTGGGTCTTTCTAGGTCCTGTAAGTCCTTACTGCTCTGAGCAGACTGGGTCTTTCTAGGTCCTGTAAATCCTTTCTGCTCTGAGCAAACTGGGTCTTTCTAGGTCCTACAAGTCCTTTCTGCTCTGAGCGGACTGGGTCTTTCTAGGTCCTATAAGTCCTTTCTGCTCTGAGCGGACTGGGTCTTTCTAGGTCCTATAAGTCCTTTCCGCTCTGAGCGGACTGAGTCTTTCTAGGTCCTATAAGTACTTAATGCTCTGAGCTGAAGATAGGTTGGTTGTGTTAAATTACATCAGTTAAAGATTCACTAATTTGTTGCAGTACAAAAAAAACTGCAGTATGGAAAATAGCTCTTGACGACTAGTACAAATTGTGACAATGCTTGAAACTCAACGATGCAAATTATCCCACTGACAAAAACAACGACGACGAACTGCCACCAAACAATCAAAGCCACCTTTGAAGTGTGCATGATCCTTATGCAAATCAAGCTAACCTAACACACTTTATGTGTCTGCTTCTACACATCCAATAGCACACATCCCGGATTTGTGCACAAACCACGTCAACGAGAACAAAGATCTTTATAAATGTATAACATTCATAACTAATTAATCAGTACATGTATTGCCCTTCCAATCATGCGTTCACTATCAAATTACATTTTGTAATTCATGTAGAGATGGTTCATTCTTGGCAGCAATAGATTCAATTGAATTCATGTCCATGTACATGCCTCATTCTTTATAAAGTCATACACTTTTCTCAAAACATAATCAGTCCACGATGTCATTATCTCTTGAAAACAAGAGGACTGGATTGAATACACTCTTCCAAAGACCAGGAGCCAATTTCATAGCGCTGCTTAGCGGTAAGCAAATATTTCTGCTCACTGTAGCAGAAAAATTTGCTTTAAAGCGCAAGCGTAATTCACAGGTTAGCGAGCAATATAGGCGACCAGCTTGTGCGTTCACCATGATTTTGCATTTTTACGTCATTCATTTGCTTACTGTAAGCACCGGAGGGTTAACATGCATTTTCCAGAGCTTACCATTAGCAGCGCTATGAATTATGGAAATCGTACAGTAAGCAGAAAAATCGGCAGCTAAGCAGCTCTATGAAACCAGGCCCAGATGCAGCATATTAAAAGGACAACACGCTCTCCGCTTGGATTGACAAAAGTAGTTAACTCACTGGACCACATGGACTCTGCTTCAAAATAACCCCTTTTAAAATGACTCAAGTCTACGTCCCCATCGGAGATCCTACCCCAAGCCCCTTTATTGCTATGCCACAATCATTAATATTTCAACAACACAAGGATGCAAGGATGCAAGGATGCAAGGGTGCAAGGGGTGGGGGATAAGACTGTCCCTCATCATTGCCAGAAACAGGTGAGGTGTTAGCCAAGGATGGAGAGACACAGTTATAGAGCGAGAAGGGGGGGGGAGAGGGGGAGAGAGGGACCCGCCAAACTCATTGAGATCCTAGATCCAAGCAAGGTGGGACGGCATGCCTAGCAGTGCTGCAGGCATGCCTGGGCAATTCCCACAAGTCCCACTGGCGAACGCCGGTGTGAATATGGTCTGGTTGTGCATACAATCATGCCAGTGGGTAATCAGCTTGCCGCAAAAGAAGGAAGGGGGGGGGGAAAGAAGAGAAAAAAAAAAGAAGAGAGAAAAAAAAAAAAAAAAATCCAATGAGATAATTGTGTTTTACGGGGTGGCATAACAATCATCCGCAATCTCTCTCCCGGTGTATACCCCGACTCTCTCTCCTCTGACGATAAATTGAAATTTTTGATATTAACGAGATGGTGGTCATGATGAGGACGATAATCATTTCCGTCATGGTGATGAGGATAATTGTTTCGGAAATGACATGAATAACAAACTCCCGAGTTTCTGTCTCTGGAAACATAAATTTATAGCGAGAAGCAGGACGCTGTCACATAGACGGCTATCACATGTTGTAGATGTTTCATGTCTATAATTTAGGAGAAGGCACTGAAATTCCATATGATTGCCTTCTATTTTTATCTGTTATTTATTAAGTCCCCTCCCCCCCACAAATGAACTGACTTCAGGCTCAATGATTTCAAATGAAACAAAAATAAAACCTCTCTGTTTTTTTTTCTCTCTTTTTTTTACCTCAATCTTAAAAATCTGTAAAGTTTCTCATAAAATCTGGCTGGACAGTACTGAATCGAATCCTAAAATCTTCACAAAATGTCACCAAAGACAGCATATCATTTTGGTTGTACCCCACCAATGATATGCACTGTTTAGTTAGTGACATTTATATAACTGACAATCTTGTCATTTGATTGGTGGAACTTACGTCACGTGATATTCAATATTACTCCCATACGTATTGGCGGTCAAAAAGTCCTATTCGCCCAGATGGGCAATAGTATTTCCCATTCAACAGTTCGGATCATCCTTGTTCCCAATTTTTTTCGAGCAGTAGAGCGCCGCTGCTAAAACAAAGGAGCACCTGTGCAAAAGGTTGTAATATTACCACACCCTCCGCGTATTGCGCTATTATACCTCCGCGTATTGTGCTATTCTAAGATGCGTGGGTCAAGTTTGCTTGAAGATAAATTCGTTATCACGCGCATGTGGACTACGGAAAAATATAGCGAGTCTGTGTCTACATGGAGTCGTCCATGTTGTTTGAAAGGGTTTTTTAAATTTCCAGAGTGTGGGGTGGATGAGGAACTTTGTCTATTTTGATTTTGTGTTTATTGTGGAAAAAATCAAATGACAAGGACCTGTATTTCAGTTGTATAAACCAAACATTGAGTGACTTTAATTTGTGAAATGGGAGGAATATTATCCCTCGGTAAAATTTGGACTGTTCCATTACACTCGGCTTCGCCTCATGCAATGGAACAGTCAAAACTTTTACCTTGCGATGATATTACTCCCGTTGCATTCTGAGCCACTCAATGTTTGTATACTGAGTCTTGTTGGTCTCCACTGCGTAGACAGTGCTCATCACACGTCAGTGTAAGGATAAAACCAAATAGCGTACAAATAATGAATGTTTACCAAGATGGCATCGGTGAGAATATGGAATGTTCCATTCAACGAGGCAAAGTCAGGTTGAATGGAACGTTCACTCTTCCTACGAATGAAACTATTGTATCCCCTGCACAAATGCAAGACATTCATTGTTTGTCATTTGGAGGAAAAACTATCCACAAAAATGTACAAGATTGTGTTTTGGCATCCACTACAAAGTTATTTTAGTACTGCTGCCTATGACGCGTGCACGCGCATGGTTTTGGTCCAGCGTGCAAGAGTAAAAAGGGATGGGACATAAAATGCCTGGTAAATAGTACCAAAATATGTGGTTTATATTGGGGCCATGTGATGGTATGAATAATGGAGGCTGAGTGCCCAACAATCCTCCAATCAAATGACAAGAATCTACTTTGGTGTTACATAACTGTCTCAATCCCCCAATGCAATGATTAAAATATTCAAAGATAAGCATTTGGGAGCACAGACGTTTCTTTGTCACTGTTCGTTCTACAGTAAACCTACATCATTACGAAAAACTCCCCGGGTTTTTTTTCTTTTCTTTTCCAACATCAAATCTTTGTAATCAAGTTTTTGACTCTGAGGAAAGCACACACTGAGAATTCACACTAGCCTCATCACTGTATACACTCAAGTACACCGAGAAACTGACATAAGTTGACCATGGTGCGATTAAGATCTACAATGTTTGTTTTCAACATGTAAATCAAGCAGTGAATCATGATACATGGAGATGTGATCTCAACACCCGACCAAGCCGATGTCCCCCCCCCCCCCCCCCCCCCCCGCAAAACACTGCATCTGATCTGGCGAGCTGATCAAAATGCGTTTTAAACTGCATCTTTCATGAGGGGCTGAGGGAAAAACGATAGTGTGTTTGAGCATTAAATCAGGTCCTGACAGACCCCCCGACATGAGGCCAGGAGAGGGCTTCTCAACAATCAATTCTTGATATGTACTGTGTCGTCTTATTACATTTCCCACACATCAAACCTTGCCTGCTGCTGAATGAGCTAGTAGTGCACAGTGGCGAGAGTCAGTGCTGAAAAAAAGGGGGGTCTGAAACTCGAAACCAAATTTTAAGAGGTACATTGAAAATGATGACATTCCCACCTTCTGGTAACCCCAGGAGTTATAGATTTCAAGGAGCATTTTGAGAATAGTGTCCTTATCGCTAGAGAAGTAGAACAAATGGCATGATTTAACCATATCTGGAGAAAGTAACACTTGATTTTCTCTCACAAAGCAGACATGAACATTTGGAATTCAGATAAAAGTTTGACATTTCTCATCCCTGAGCATGCCACTTACAAAAAGAAACTTTCCAAATACTTGTTTACTAAAGCATGAGAAGGAACATGGGATAGTCATAATTTATGTTGTTGAGCAATTGCTTCCATTCAACCAGTGGCCAGACTACTTTGGCTTCCAACCTCAATTTGGCAACATCGACTTTGTATAATTGGGGGGGGGGGGGCCAAGATGGCTGAAAACCACCTGATGAATTGCATTCAACTTCAAAATGGGGCGCCAGGGACAGTGGAGAGTGGACAGACAGAAAACAGCAGGCAAATTAACTTGATTAGGTTGATCTGTCCTCATTGTCCGTGCAGAGAGGACAATCCCATTCATTGGAGCTCAAAGAACAATCTCCGCCGGGAAAAGTGCAAATCCAATTTCCATTTGTAATAGGCCTGTTCAATTCAATAATAACGTGACCGGCAGTAATTCGGTCTGTGGCTTTGACACTGCCACAGGAAAAGAATAAAAAAATAATGAAAGAAGAAAAAAAAATAATAACCAAGCATTCCCCGTGAATGGTGGGGCAAACTGCTCCATCTATCAACTGCTAAACAATGTTGCTCCTGATGACAAGATGATGTATACTCATGCTTTTAGGATCTTCTAATACACCCCCAGGGCTTCTCCCCTCCAGCGAACTCCACAGAGGAGATGCGTGAATAATAATTATAAAAAAACACCCCCCCCCCCAAAAAAAAAAGGAACAATGCTTTAAAAGCAGAATTATCTACCCAAATGGTCATAGGCCTACTGGTTACAAATGAGGGGCTACTCTGCATCCCCTCCACCCTTTGTGACTATGGTGAACCCCGGACGATGTACCACACATGATAGCAGGCCTGATACTTCACGGAGGCAACGAAGGCAATTGCCTCCGTTGCCTCTGGTCATTGCCTTGGTGCCCTTGAAATGTTCCAGTACAAATTTACAATTTCCTCATAGAATTGGTGCCCTTGCCCTTTCTAGGAACAAAGCAACCAGGCCTGTGATAGCCGACTGTGGCATTGCAGTCCTTCATCAGGCTGAGGACCTGGCCAGCAACCTGGCTTAGCGACCTTATTAATTGATCGAAATAGCAATCGACATCATCGTCACTGATCACCAGTTACTACTTTCTTACCAAATCAGTAATAAACGTTCATAAATGTTCTCACTAAAAGTGGAGGATGAACTGTGACTAGAGGCTGGCAAGAGACTTAGTGGTTAAAAGCAAGAAGGAATCTTGAAACATTCATATCCTCCCATTTACTCTGATACTGTGATAGGAAATCTACGCATATATAAGTTGCACAACACTACTGACCATTACAGAGCTGCAGAAATGCTTTTAACGCGAATTGTTTGCTCTGTAAATCGGAGCTGCTAGTCTCCAGCTAGAGAACGGCGCATAAGCATATTGTTGCCAACCAGAATTATTGGGTGATGCTGCCCGCTATAAGGAAACATCTAGTATTTCTTTCCACGGCATGAAACTAGCACCTGCCACTGTCCCAGTCCAGTTCACTCTGGACATCTGACGGACTGGATGATTATAAATAATTCAAAGAAGCACTCCCCAGTTCCCCTTTCTGGTGCTCTTGTTCTTGTTCTCCGGTGACCTCGACGATTTCCACAAGATGAATCACAAGCTGCAGGCTACCTGGAGGTGAAGCTGTCCTGACATCAACCAATTTGCTTTGCAGGTTTTTAATTTTTTTTTTTGTCTTCTTCTTCTTTTTCTTGTCGAGCAAGGGCCCCTTTTGAAATCGGAGCCATCGTTATTAATCAGAGGTGTCATCAAGTGGCTTATCAATCAAAGCAGGTTTGCATGTAAGCAATCATTTTCTCCATGGTATCCCTTCAACACTTGTCTCTCTCCCCATCCCCTGCCCTCCCACCTACTCAAAGCTTGAGATCCTATTTTTAAGACATGATTGGGGGATTATCAACAAATTGAAAAAAAAAAACAAAAAACAAAAAAAAACACAACTGTTTTAAAACATAAAAGCTTTTTATTATATTAGTAATATTTCTTGACCAAGGGTATGGCAAAAGTCGTTACAAATAGTTTCCAATAGGCCCCTGAACATATACATTACAACATTATTTGCCTGCCGTTTTTCTACTTGCATAATTTATTATATATGCTTACATGTATGCTTGCGTGTCGTGCCAGCGGCTAGGCATTCAAGCGCACTGGACTCAAGTACTGGTGTTTCTGATCAGCAGAGTGTGGGTTCGAGTCCTGGTCTTGATACTGTGGCCTAAGCAAGACACTTAAATTATTTCTTCGTCCTTTGGATGGGACGTTTAAAGCCATAGGTCCAGTGTGTTGTGTAACGCCCATAAAAGAACCCAGCTACACTTATCGCTAAGCGAAGGCGTTTCTGGTAGTGGCTGTTGGATGCGCCGCAGCACCTTATAAACCCTTATAAGGTGCTACATAAATGGGTCCCACATTTCAAAAACTTCAAAAACCTCTCTTCAAAATAATAATAAGCGTCTTGAGTACATGTACCTAACTGGGTAGATATGTGCACTACGTGAGACTCCGGTATTATGTACATATGTTAAATTCACCTCAAAAAACAAAACATCTGAATAGTATAAGGCAATTGAGAATTAAATAAACATACCACAGATCTATTAAAATTATATTTACTTGACAAAAGTTGGTGACATTACCAAGTGCCCTGGGCTACAGTAATGTCATCTTCCAAAAAAAAAAACAACCTAAAAAACAAAAATAAATAAACTTCATACACTTGAGATATACATCGTGCATGTGTAAATATTAAACAAAAACAATTTGGAGTGCTTGACATGTAAAAAAAACCCATCTTATTTGTTGTTGTCTTGAAAAACCTACTTCAACAAATATTTCCCAATTTTGGTTTTAAGATTAGTTTCTTGAAAAATGGAAAAAATGCAACCTTAATAATTCATTTTTTTTTTTTTTTTTTTTTTTGGGATGCTTTGGGTGCCAGAAATAAAGTCACATTGTAACCTCATCCGAACGATTTATTCCCACATCGTAATCAGATCTAATTTGATATCAACATTGCTATCATATCACCGCAGGTAACCATCGGAGAGTTTCCTGACCCTTTTGAAGAAAAAAAATTGATCAATTTTTTCAGAGTTGCAATTATCCGCAAAGAGTAAACACAGCATTGCATATTGTAAGAAAGCAAAAAATTTACTTCAAGAAAATTAATTGCTTCCAAAAATAAAATAAAATAAACGACTTTATTACTTGTTTTTATTTTATTGTTCATCCATACACTCTGCTGATTTTGGCTATTCTATTGAGGGTAATCGTATTTAGACCGCGCAAGTCTTGGGTTTACTCCTACAATTTGGGAAGCCTTGAGGTCTACCCAAGTACATTGCGTTAACATGTGAAGGGGAACAGAATGGCACACTGTAACAAGGCTCAGTGTTCCAATTCGCCCGAGACTTCCACAGTCTACTATATTAGACAATTTCCATCTCAGGCCGTGCCAATTTACCTCGCCATTGCGGGTATCCACAACGACAGCCACTTGGGACATGCAGCAAGATGGCCGCCGGTCGACTGGTCCCCTAGAAACGCAGACAATCAACACGCCTGCTAGTAATGTTCAAATGCAGCCAGCCATGTCAAGCATTACTAATTAAGAATTCAAGGTTTAATCACACATAATCCACATTCTCTTTTCATTCTAAATACAAGACAAGGGGGGAAGAAACAAATTCTTTAAAAAGCAGTTTATCACACAACACCTCTTACATTTCATTTAAAAAAAAAAAAAAAAACCCTCAGCCTTCTTCAGAGGCCCTCACACTATTTTTAGCGTCCCCCATAATTGCCTAACCGATCCCTGGCAATATTTTGATAGAGATATAGCCTGACTTCAGCTGTGAAACTTAACAGTCCCCCCCGTCCGAGGAGGTAATGCATAAGTATTATCTAAACTCACCCAAGTGGAAGAGTTTAATTTCTGACGTTTTGCCATGACGGCCATGCCCCCGGGCAACTCCGAAGGACTTGGCTGTATAAATGTAAGAATACCCAAACAGCCTTTTTCAAATGTCATTAGTATTTTTGTAATTTTTTTTCTCCTTCTCCTTTCAAGATTGAAGGTAATTGCTTTGGCATTTTGGAAGTTGTATGCAGAAGACAAAAGTTACCGCTGCTACTGAATACAAATCGTCAATTGAGCAACACAATGAAGGGGGGGGGTGTGACAAATATAAGTTTTAGTCTCCTTCGCTACGCTCATGAGCATGAAAAAAGAGTTTGACTCTAAAATGCAAGGCCAAAGTAAGAACCGAGCATGAAGCTCACCAATTTTTTCCAGCAATGCATTTCGAAATGGGATAAGGCCGGAATCAGGATAGTTATTTCACTCTTTTGTGTACAAAACTTACAACATGTGTAAATGTAGATCGTATGTAGTGACCACACAATCAAGTTCAAACCCTTTTTCCACAATCTAACCTGAGCCCCCTACATTTTCAAAAAAACTTTCTCGTTCAATTCAAATTAAATAAACACGCATCAAAAAACTCATAGGATGTAATTGAAAAATTGACCGGTATAACTCAAGAAATCGTCACTGCCATTGTATATACTTTCCACTTACCATGTAATTGGTGTGGTGGGTATTAACCATTTACAAGTGACCTTTTCTAGGAAATGCTGCGCGCTCTGGGAAGAGGCACATTAATCCTCGCTACATCAGTTGAAATAATAAAAACGCTGTTCGAGTTTGCATGTTATTTCCCACCGAATGTTGTCAGGTCTTTTATTTAACCGTCATAATGGTGTCTCTTTATATTTGTTCACATGTTGATTGTGGATGAATAGAGTTACATATCGTCAGCTCAGAACTATGAAGTCTTTATTACAATTTGTTAGAACTTCATGATATTGGTTAACCAAAATTTGAAACCCCTGGTAAATTGAGTTTGTTGGGGATATACTTGTTTTGGCGACGATAAGCATGAATGTTGTCAGAAGTTTGATTCTGGGTTTGGTTTTTTTTTGTTTTTTTGTAGCCAGTAAAAATTTTAAGGTTCCTGCTGCTTAATGTATGAAATTGCAAATAAACGCCAAACTAAGCTTCTAAGCCGAAGATACAAGACTTACAAATGTTTTACATATATGCCGCCCTCTCTTGAAATTTGCACGGCAGTTTGTGCGCAATTCTTGTTTTGCAAAAAATTGGGTTGATGTCAAAGGTTGCATAACTCAAAGATGATCTGACCTATGATGTGACATGTCACTCCGAATCCAAATTTATGCAAAATTCGATGTGATGTCAGAGGGCGCGCATTGTCTATATGGTACAGCAAAAACTATGAAATTACACCAGAATGTTTAGGTCTAGCCTCAGAAAGTAAAAAAAAAAAAAAAAAAAAAAAAAAAAAAAATAGATGGACTGATTAGAATGCGATCTGGTTTGAACAGACGGTTACACATCATCAAGTTATCATAGATCCTGCTTAAAGAAACGGCGTTCTTTATTTACCCCTCCAACACAGCCAGCCACCCGTAACCAGACTGAACAGCCAACTGCCGGTGCCCTGCCGATTCGGCAATACTGTCCAGCATACCGCAGGATACCAAGTGTAAATCCTACTGGCAGCTTGATCGTATCTCTACTGGTTATGTTTATCAAACACATCCATCAAATGATATGAGTAGTTCCACAGGACTGATTTTTAATAACCAAGTTGCATCGGACAAATAATTTTATGCTGAAATATGCAAAATCCTCCACAAAAAAAATATGTACCCGTCTGATTATGGTGGATTTGACACTGCATAGAGAAACAGTGATGCTCCAAGATGGGTGAACAAAAGTGGGCCAAAGCTTTCCTCTCAAAAAATCACTGTTTTAAATTTTTGGGAGTTTAAAAAAGGTGGGGGAGGGGGGATATCTTGAAGATTTGTACCATTTGTTGTTTGACTCGGTACGGGAAAAGAAAAGGCAACGACCAAGTCATTACTGACTTGCATTAAAATTTTCCATTCTGCCTTGTTCTATTAGTATTATAATGTACAAACAGACAGGTTTGAACTTTTGGTAAAGTTTAATATATGGAGAACAAATAACAAGATTTAAATTAATAATAAAAATAAAACAATAAAAAAATCTACAAATTCCATATAAACTAAATCTACAATAAATAAAATTGTAATAAATAAAATACAAACTATCTCTTTAAATACTTTTTGTTTTGTTTTTTCTATTAGTCAATTCTACCATCCCATTTCCCCCTCCCATTCAACCCCCTCCTCCTCCCCCCCATTCCATCCCCTCCCCTTCCCATTCCATCCCCTCCCCTTCCCATTCCATCCCTTGTCATGTAATAATTTCCACTGTGACTACCAACTGTGAACACGCATGCAACAACAATGTACCACACAGCATATCCGCAATAATTGATCGACTGCATTTAACAAACTGCTCTGGAAAGACCCCGGCATAAGAAAAAATTTAAAAAAAAAAAGTGAGTGTGATCACCACAAAGGCGCGACTATTTACTCGGCAGTCTGTCCCTTCAATATGCCAATTTGCTTTCCGGACCAAAGACCCATATTTCTGATGTGGTAATGATGTTTGAGCATGGTGTACACTTACTGTCCCCAAGACACTATCAATATACTCCCCCCACACACTCTCCCTCTCTCTCTCTCTTCCATTCTTCATTCATAACAGACCTCACTACACACACTACAATAATTTGGGGACTTCTCCACTTAACATGCGCGCTTTTCCTGTTTTTAACATTCACACAAGCTTTTTCAAGGCATACTGTAAATAATTTCACGACTTCCCATCCACCCATATGTAACATCCTTTCTATTGTAAATTCATGAGCCTTTCACTGAAACGAGTTAGGCCTTCTTGGCTGCACGTGTGTGGCTCTCCTTTTTATTCACCGTCACTAGACCTTTCTAGACAGGCAATGTCATAACTTGAGGCATTCTCAGCTACATGTTACGTCTTTCTTTTTTCTATTTCTGGGGTGAACTAAATAAAATTGACTACAACAGGATTTGAACCTGTGACCTCCGGATTTAACGCGCTGGCGCTCTACCCACTGAGATATCCAGCCCAAATATTGGCCGTCTCCCTATTTTATAAATATCTGTGTTCGGGGGGGAGTGCCAGTCACAACACTGGAGAACTTCTAAGAAAATTAATAACTTCGCTTTCTCTGTAGCACCTTCTCTATAAATCCACCATCCATTTTAAAGGCAAAATGTAGGGTTGGTAAAGCTGATAGTGTAGTGTTCTTACTTAGTGTGATTCAATATATACATAAAAAAAATTTAGAAACTGAAAATTTTTACTCAATCTGTCGTCCGAGTCAGGAGAAAATAGTGAAAAACCGTGCACACTTTTTAGCATGTAAACACACCGTCCTTAATTTCGATTTTTACAACCAAACTTAAAATCGGCGTCTTCAAATTCTATTTCTCGATATTTTTTATGGAAGATTGGTACTGGTATGAACTTCATAATCAGTAAGCTTTCAGACTGATACTAACAAATACAAATTTGGGCGAATACCAATCCTGCATTCTACCTTTAAATGATCAAATAAACCACAAATATTTTATATTTGATAACATAAATCTTAATTTTTTTATAACCACCCCAGCAATTAATACAATATTTAATTAAGTATGAAGTGAGTGATAGTGTACATAATGCAAGTGCTGTATATGATACATGTCATAGAATGTCTTGCTATTACTATTTAATAAAGCCTCATGCAATGCATATTACAAACTTGCTCTATAGATGTTGATGGTCATGTTCTTACAGTGATCCAAACATGTACAAGCCCATTTCGTATGGACAGTACAAACGGCCAATAAGCATGGTGTAATACGTCGTAAAAAAAATCTGCCTTATTTGTGAACTAGGGGGGACAAAAGAAGAAGGAGAGAAAAAAGAAGATAATCGCCGGGTGCATGCCAGAAGTACGCAAGACTCTGCAACCTTCTTCGGCATCGCAAAGTACATTTTGTCCCAACAGAAGGTCGAATTTGCAGAAGAAAAAACTGTGTATGTTGCTGGAATTAATCAGAGGAAATGTTATTCCATTCCCATGTGGGATATAACTTTACTGAAACGACTTACAGAAAAACGATCAAACATTCACATACAGTTTTGCATATAAATTGCTTATGACCTTTAGCCAGACACACAACCTCAGGCTGTACCTTGAATGAACCCTTTGTTAGTAGCTGTAAAAAAATTAATTGGAATTTGACTTAAATCTATCAGAATCCTATAGCAGGTACATGTAGCTCACCTCTTACAAATATGGCACATGTTGCCCCCAGCCAAATGTCTTCATTCCTCAGTATGATTAGGGTATGCAGTCTGCAGTGCCCAGTCATCTGAACTCTGTATGAACCTGTTGTTGTGTTTTGCTGGGATTTTTAACTTTTGATTTTAATTGTGCATTTTCATTTGTGTGTGCAATGTTTATTCTTGTTCATGTAGTTTTATTGTTAATATTTTGTACTTGTACTATTAGCCTTTCGCCAATATCTTTTCTATTTTCACCGTATGAGTATTTTTTTTATACCTGTACATGGCCATATGGTATGACCTTCACCAGGCCTTGATCTTAACCGAGGCCACCGAGGCCATTGGCCTCATGCCCTGTCCAGTTGGCCAGCATGCCCTTCAGAAAAATTGCACTGGCACTACTAACTTGGCCAGCATGCCCCTGTACAATTTTTCTGATATGGCCAGCAAAGGTCTGTCCCTGTTTTTCTTAAGATCGAGGCCTGCTTCACGATGTTGAGACTTTTGAAATAAAACTATAACCTCAAATTCAAAATTCAAAATATCAAATTTCTAATTTCAAATTTCTAAATCCAAACTCAAATTCAAATTTAAAATTCACATTCAAATCTCAAATTTTTAATTCTAAACACAAATTCGGGATAGTGAAGTGAAGGTGCATTAAGTGATCATTTATTTTTTACAAACTTTTACCAGCAGTGTGTAACAGTCACCCATTTAGAAACTTGCCAATATTCTGCTTGCTGCATGCTGTGACCAATTATAACAATTTTTCTGCAATTAACCCTTATCTTTTCTACCGGCCACTTATTTTGGAAAACCTATTATAGTTGACCTCATTAACTGTTCCAATTTAAATGCAGATTACAAAAGGTCGTTTTCTGGCTGGGAACCGAGTCATGAACATTGATATCAAAATTTGCCACCTAATGCCACTGGTTAACTTTGACAGAATATTTTACCCTGGGGATTACAAGTTGACCTGTGCACAGCTGAATACCATTTAAAAAAAAAAAAAACCAAACAGGCTATTTTAATGAATAACGGAAGAGATTACCTGAAGTATCAGGTGCTGAACGTGCTGAAATATGCAGAGGGGAAAAATACAATAAAGAATAAATTATTGACGCAGTAAGGAACTTCTCTGTATCGAACAAATTCTTTTAACGAAGAAGTAATGTACATTTTGCAACTGTGGTAAACTCAGTTTGGAACTGCCAGTGTTGATGTACATATATTGTACAATGTATCTTTCTAAGCCTAAAGTAAACAGTACAGATTGCAAGCAGCACTCACTAATGTACAGCTATAAAGAAGATAGGGAAACAAAATGAATGAAATTCTAAGCATGAGAGAGAAAAAAATCCGTAAAAACCGACCCCAGCAAAAGAGTCCGTAACAAGGCGAATTAATTAAGGGAAATTCAAATAAACAAGTGGTGCACTCAGGGGCCAGTGTCAAACCAGCCATCGTACCTTTGTGAATCAAGTATCACCCCTCACCCTCCCCCTCCCCCCTCCCCCGATTAAAACAAATTGGTAGAGTCTTAGGCAAACCCCCAGAAACAATTTGTCAGCTGATAACAAGTGTCCCTCTTTCCGTCTCTCAAGCTGGAGTGGTGTAAGACCAATGTACAAGTGGAGTATCTTGCAGTAGGAAAGACTTGATCATCAAACGGCAAGAGGACAAGGAATTAATGAGTAGCTGGGCTGTCATTTCAAGCCACCCCCCCCCCCTTTCTCCTTCCTTCCCACCTCTTATAGAACCTTAGAAATACTGATAGCTCCTTCTCAGTTGTGATTAATACTCAACAACCACAGGCAAATCTTTTCTGAGAGGGGAAAAAAAATGTTTTGCTTTGGTGCACCAAAGCAAAAAAATGGAAAAAGGAAGAGAGGGGACAAGCCGTCTTCTAAACTTGAGGGTGATTTGTCATTGAAGTTGCCAAGAGGGATAGCTTGAAATATGACGGCAATCAGAAGAACATCATTCTATAAGATAGAGAACTGATAACACGTTGTCACTTTTAGCAAAACATTCAAAGCATCTGTCGCTCCTTTGTTGTTTTAAGCAGAGTTGCATGTGTACTAATTCTGATGGCTATTTGTTTTGTTGAGACGAATGCTGGTTTGTATGTTTTTTTTTTTTAACAGCAGCATCAACCAACAGCATTACTTACAGAAAACGGATTTACTGTGACTCAAATCTGGGACTATTAAAAACACAATGACAAGACAGAACTCTGCAGAGTCGGTAACTCCCTGGTTGCCCAAACTGCATCAAAGATCACTTTTCCCCGACATAATTCATCACCATTTCTCCAGCACAGCACTATAAGATCCGTCTCTCCAGGACAATCATCTCTGCAAACTAGTCACTTGTGGTAGAAGTACGGGTAGTTGTGTGTGTTAGGAGGGGGGGGGGGGCTCTGAAGGTTCATCCTGGAGGCAGAGCTCACCATCCAAACAGCTCCTCGTTATGATGTCACTGATTAGGATCCCACTACTTAAGACTGACAATCATTGCACAAATGATGTATTTACTCGTCTGGATGCACATTTACACAATTCTCATTACGTTTGGGATCTTTTCGAGGTAATAAATCACGTCTTAAAGACCACTTAATACTGCCCAAAACTCGGATATGACATTTATAATGTCACATGTGAATGATTATACTGCATAATACATATTTATATATGTATATACACACACACAAGGTTATTCATAAATGGGCCCTAAGTGCAAATTCATGAGAGTGGTTCAATGTAATACATAAATAAAATATACTGTTTTCTTTTTCCCGATTTGTTATTGTAAATAGGCCAAGAAACATTCCCGACAACTTGTTTTATCAAAATGTTTGATGGATCGTTATGCATTATACATTCTTGTAAGTATCCACAAATTAACAAATGTTCTTGTTTTCTTTATCGCCATTCCATCTTTTTCCAAAGGTAATTTGGACTTTGAACCGATTTAAAGCTATATTACTTTGTTAAGCTTTTCTAGTATTTACCTATGTGGCAGATTGTTTTTTTTTTAACCCATTAGCACATGCACATATCTCCAATGTAAGTCATTAACTAGACTGGGGGCAGGGAAAAGTCATACAATCATTTTGAAATGTGCTTGATGTTCCATGGAATAACTTTCAAGTAGTCCCAGTTTGTTTCTACTGACCCAATTCAGCTGACGACATCATCACAATAATCTTGGTTGCGCCATTTTGGACGTCAATCTCACTGTGTGTTAAACAGTGTCGTGCGCATTTTAGGCGACAGCGCGTTTACCTGACCTACCGTCTGCATACACTACATTACCGAGGGAAATCATTGATGCCCATAAGCAAAGTTATGGATCAGCCCAGCCACCATTTGAGACAAAGATAACTATGCAAATACAGCTGTAATATAATACATGTAAGCCCCTCCCCCCCCAAAAAAAACCCAAAAGAACAGAGAGAGAGATCTTTTTTACACATACATCCAGTCAACCATTGAGAATTTGGTTGTGTCCGAATTGATGGCTTCGGCTGTGGCTATGGCTAGATCGGTCTATTCTTTAACATTATGGCTGCTGCAAACACCAGCCATAGCCGTAGCCTAAGTCACTCAATTGGGACACGACCTTAGTTTTGTCCCAAAATCCAAGTGATTTAATGTGTATACTTGCAACATTTCCCATCAACCCTAACCATCCCAAACCTTCTTAAAGGACATGTGAAATGGAGTTTTCATTCATTGGCTTGGCTTGAATTTCATGGATTTTGTAGTGTCATACACCCCCCCCAAAAAAAAAAAAAAAAAACCACCCATTCTCAAGTAAAGTAAACCAGTCTTAAAACTCAAAGTCCCACACATGTTGGGAGTTGGGTTGCCATAGTCTTGTTTGAATTACCACAGCATGACAGCTTTTTTTGTAAAAATAATGATGCACAAAAAGTCTTTTCTTCGCGTCCAACCTCAAGAGTGATCTTTGAACTTAAGAAGCCATTGACAAATTAGTTGATTAAACAGCATCTAGCTGGAATGCAATATTGGCTTCACAGCTTGCTGGTTTCTACATGACAAGCTTTGGTCTGCGGACACGTTTAATTCATATGACCGATCAAGGAGACGTCTTCAATGGCGCCAAATTCATTCTGGTTTAGGGATTCATCTGGCTTGGCTATCAAATGCAGCATATATTACTGCGTACACTGGAAAGACCGAAGAAAAAAGAAAAAATACCTGCACAACACAATAGCTGTAATTATCCACCAATAACCCACAAGGTTTGGCTACTGTAATATACTGGCATTGCTCAAATCATCCTGACAAACTGAGTGTCCAGAAACGCTTCCATTTAAGAGAAAAATAAACACTTAAATATGAAAGAAGACCGACACACTTAAAAATGCAGCTAGTACAGAGACAATAGCGTCATATTAATTAACTCCAGTCCTCAACATCCACACAAAGTGTCTTCATAACATTTATAAATTCTTCATTGAAAGAGATTTCCAACTTCCACCACAATAGGTGTTACACAAAGACAGGCAAATAAGTGGCACGTCATGTGTCAGAGCAGACCTTTATGTACATGTCTGCATTTCAACTAGATTTGTGTGTGTGTGTTTTTTTCCCCAGTAATATAAAGGCTCGAGTTAACTTTAATAGCATGGTAATCTCTTAAAAGAACTTAAAATTCTTCCAGCATGTCATCGTGATGTTACGGACTGTTGTATCTGCCCTTTAAGGAACAAGTGCTTTCCCATATGTATCTTAGATCATGATACACCTATACATCAAGAGCAACTCTACACAATCCTAGAATAGAACAGTCATGTAGCAACAGCTCAGAATATAGTGACAGATGGGGAATGGAAACCCAGCCACCGATTACCCTGGTCCGAGACCATTCCCGTTTCAGTGTGAGTTTCACCCGGCAAGTCTGTGGGTTTCCCTTCGCCAGATAACCCCGGCGGTGTCAGTGACAGCTTCTAATGATCTCCGCCACACACAATTACGATCTTCTTTCACAGAGCTTCGCCGCAGCGGTGGGGGGGGGGGGATTCTTATTTATTGAGCAGGGAAACTGATGTGGCACTAAAAGAAGGATGTATGGTGGATGTACGCGGGGAGGATTTGGGTGACATTTATGTTGTTGTACATAACACATCTTTGTTTTTTTATGTACATGTGTAGGTTTGACACGGTATCTTTTTTCCAAGAACCTTCAACCGAGATGCAGTACTTTGTTTGGACAACAAAAAAGGTGAAAGGCTAGAAGTTTGAATATAAAAAAAAAGAAAAGATACAAGTTTTCTTTAAAGGAACATTGAATTACAAAACACTGCCTTGATGTGGCTTCATCTGGAGATGCTGAAGTACATTTACCTCCGCGAATAAATTATAAACCAAGGAGAGACTTCTGATGCATCCGGGTGGCAGCAGACTTACTGGGTAAATCCATTGTTCTCGGAAATATGCACAGGGTTAAAAACTACAAAAACAATTGGGGGGGGGAAACGGGTTAAGTATGTCTGCTGCCACCTAGCATTCTCTAAGGTCTCCCGTAGCATGCGGCCATTTCTTCATATCCTTTTAGGTTTTACACATCCTGATCTTAAAATGTATTGTAATAAACACAGTGAGCAAAAAGACAAGATGATTCCAACATCAGACTAAGGGCCGTGATTAGACTCCTCTATACGGACCCAATTCACCTGACGTCATCATCACAATCATCTTGGTTGCGCCACTTTGGAAGTCAAAGTCACTGTGTGTTTAATACAGTTTGGTGCCCATCTGAGGTGACGCGGCGTTTACACGTGTACCTATTGACTTCAAAAATGGTGAGCGTGGCACAGCCGTCGTCGCATGTGACGTGCGTGCAAGGGGTCAATACATTCAATACATTTCACTCTCCTATGACGTTTGTTTCTTATGATGCGGGAAGGAAATATCTACTTGTAATTTGACCAGCCAGTGTCTCTACCGACGTTTCTTCAACTTGTACTTCAGTGTCTACATTTTTACTTAATGATAGGATGAAAGTGTACACTGTTTATATTTTGTCATGTCAGTGCAAAACAGTTGCATCTCCTAAAATAGCATTTACGTTTCTAAAATAATAATAATAATAATAATAATAATGGGTTCTTAAACAGCACTTTATCACACCCCTAGGGTTATATATGTTGTTTTACAACAGAATAAGCAGAATATTAGTTGTAGTTTTTTTTTTATATAAGCAGAGCTATGTAATTGTGAGACCCATTCATATAGCACCTTGTAATGGTTTACAAGGTGCTGCTGCGCAATCTGCTGCCAACATTGCCAGAGAAACCGGAGCAAGCCCCTTCTCTTAACGAGAAGTGTAACTGGGTTCTTTTATGTGCATTACACAGTATATATGACCGACGGTTTTACATCCCATCCGAAGAAGGAAGCAATAATGGTTAAGTATCTTGCTTGAGGACATAAGTGTCAAGACCGGGACTCGAACCCACACCCTGCTGATCAGAAACACCACAGCTTGAGTCCGGTGGTCGTAACACGCCACGTTCACTCTTTATAAAACCAACAAACAGTAGACTGCAGGAAATGTTCAGTTGTGGAGTTACTGACCAAGTCTTAAAATTACTGGACTCTGTCTGGCCAGTGGTAGAGCCCTACTAGTTCCCCCCTCCCCCCCCCCTGGTTTGATGAGATATGTACATGTACTTACCACTTGTGTCACGCTTAGCGCTTGGTGTGGTAGCCCAGTTCACTTTGATGTCCTACAGAAAGAAAACACAAAAACAAAGAGATCCTCAATACATCAATAAAACAAATAACGAGTGAAACCTCAACAAGTTGCAGTTACCTAAAATATGTACATTTTAATTTGTATAAACATTGTTAATGGCCTCATGTTTCGACCCTAGCAAAGTCTTGCTCAAAGACTAAAATGAGAAAGCATTTCTTTAGCCTTTGAGAAAGACTCTGCTAGGGTCGAAACGTGAGGCTAATAACAATTGTATGCATTTATACAACAGGTCCTTTTGGTTGGTAAGCAGTTTGCAACAGCTAATTTTATTTATTCATTTTGGTTTGTACATTATCTAGGCAGCAGCGTTCTCCCTTAACAGTGGTCTGCCGGCCAAAACACCTGAGGACCAGTCGAAATTCTCTCCATCCAAGTGGTCCCACTGGCTAGTACAGTGTTAAAATGCATCCATATTTAATATGAAATACGGACTAGTGAATCCACAAGCAAACTGGTCCTGCTAATTAGTCAATGGAAAAAAAAAAGAAAAAAAAAAGACAAACCATGTGAGCATCTTGCTTAAAAAAAACAAAAAAAAACAAAAAACAAAAAAAAATCTTTTGTTCTATTAAGTTTATAGCAAGACGGTTTCACACACAAAAATAACTAATTTACGTCGTTAAACTAAGGCTAATAATATGATACAAATTTAAGATTTGAGTTAAAAAACAAATTATAAAAAACAAAACAACAACAACAAACAACTAAACAACAATCAATTTCTCGTCTAGGCTTTTTTTGAAAAAAGGAAGAAGGAATTAAAATCGAAGATGATTGATTTGTGTCTTCCGTGGAACTTCATTAAATTTGATGTTTTCTGATGTGAATTGTTTATATTTTATACATTCATAAAAACAAAAATATGTATATTTATTTTGAGTGGGCCATGAAAAAGAAGTGGGCAGGACCGAGAAACTGGTTTATTGATTTCTTTGGCCTCACAGGTACTCTTTAGGGCAACAGCAGACCAGTCAAGAACTGTGCACTTGAAAGAAAAAAAAAGTGTTATCAGCTTTTATGGAAAACTTGTGACACAAAACCCTTGCTAAAAGCACTCACTGTATAGGCTTGATATTAAAAAAAATGACTTGTGACAAAAAAATTCCACTGTTTTTGCCGTGGGGTTGAATACACTATGGAATCATGTACCTACATGCATTAAGAATTTAATACAAAAGCAAATATTATACCAGTAGGGGAGGGGGTAGACAGAGGGAAAAACATACTTTTAAGTGAAGCATGTGGCTCTGAACCCATAGCATGACAACGCATGGATACCCATAAATTAGTCGCAGACTATGTATGCAGTGAAACGTGTTGGTACATGTTGGGTATTTGCACAGGGCTGAATTGAGCGGCCGATATGGATGTTGACAAATGGACTAGTTTGGATGAATTGAGATCAAATCATCTTCAAGCAGTGTCAGTCTGGAAGTCAAAGTGAAGTAGCGATCGTTTTGATCATTGTTTGACTATGCAACCCTTGGATTTACAAGTACATAATGATGTAACAATTGTATTGGGGGTAACAAATATATGATTTAGATTTTACCCTTACACTGTTATGTGTGATAAGCACTGTATACTCAGTACTGTCCAAGCCCTGCAGAAAAAAACATCCACAGGCTCCTCGGGTGGGATTCGAACCCACGACCCACATTCTAGAGCAATTATCTTAAACCACAGAGCATGCCTCGTTCTGTCAAGAGGCCAGTTCGAATCCTGTAAGTAGCAGCGGGTACTAAAAACAAACTGATTGATGCAATAAATGCATCGGGGATATAGAATATACTTTTTGGTTTGAACATTGATTGTGTGATAAGCACTGTAGATGCTGTCCGAGTTTTGCAGGGGGGAAAAAGTACACAATACCAGTGTACTTTTTCATTTTCCTCTTTTAAAATACATGATATTAATAGCACAAAATTATTCAGAGCTGTACAAGTCGATTCAGCTGGTATGCATGATTATGATGGGTAGATTATTCCCACGTTTTTCCAAAAACCAATTGTGCAGTATTAAAAAAGAATATCAAATGAGAATGCACGATTCCTAAAAACTATTGAAATATATGATTTATTGTTTCAAATTTATTTCTTTCCACATGCAAATATATGGACTGGCAACTGATGGTCGAGTCGTTAGAACATCTGCCGTTCGTGGAGATGCAATATTCATTTTACACTGCAGTACAAACAAATTAACGACATGTATGTTTTATTCCAAGCCTAGAAATATGGGAAGGTCGTGGAGGCAATAACTTCTGTTGCCCTGGTCTTGGCTTAGGTGCCCCTTCAAAATACAGGCATGCAACTTGGACTTGGACAAAGCAACTTGGACAAAAAAAGAGGAATTTTTCCAATCTTTACAAGACTTTGTACAGCGTTTTTTAATTTCCAATGACATAATGTGTTGGGTTAAAAACGAGGAGATCAGCTGACCCGAGGAAAAGTTGCATGCCTGAAAATATTCTCACAGACTTTACAATTTTCCAATGAAGTGCCCTATTGCAAAATGAAAATGGCCTTGCCCCCCCTTAAAAGAATCAATTCCAGGGACTGATTTCACAAAGAGCAAAGGATCTTAAAATACTATCAAGTGTGGTGTCACAATACAAATCACTTTGGGGATATTGACAACCCATCTAAAAAGATGAATCTTAGTGCTTTGTGAAATTGAGTTCAGGCCTGTTATTCCCATCTCTCCTTAACAATATATTTAGTAAGTACATTTGGCATTATATGACGAGCCTTCAAGGTAAGGCTGTAGACATCTTGCAGGAAAAATAAATCCTCCAGTCCCCTAGTGTTAAACAACCACACCGTACAAAACAACCTTGTGAAAGTTTCTTTTCATCACAACCGGTGTTCCTGTTTTTGTGAAAACCCTGAAAAACTGTTAATGTTCAGATGGGGGGGGGGGGGGGGTGCACTGAGTCATAGCTGTCTTATTTCAGTTGCGGCAATCGAAATAAGCAATGGTGGGATCTTCATGGAGGATTAGTATGAACTCTTGGGGTTTACCACATTCATAATGAGCTTATTTCGATTGCAACAACGGAAATAACAATGATGATTTGGGGAGTTTTCAACTTTAACTTGCTAAGCTTTAACAGTATTTCAGATGGACATTATTTTATGAGGCATTGGCATAGAAATTTACAATCAATGACCTTTCAGAAATTGAAACCACCCGATGATTAATTATCTTCTTCTTTGTCTTCATTCTCGTTCCATTCTGAAATGGCAACAAAATATGTTCCAAGATATATGTACATAATTTAAGGGCATTATCATAACAATCAAGGATTGATTTAAAAGTACACAAAGGCGATAAACGTCACCACAGAATTTTAATGTCCATATGAAGAAGTCAAGCATGACCAAATGGCAGTATTTTTGTGCTGGTGGGTATGATAGTTTGGTCTGTTTTTTTCCCACACTGCAACTGCAGCCTATGAAAAAAAAATAATAATAATAATAAAAAGAAATGCCAGTTACATTTGAAGTTAATGCAGACAGAATATACCAGCATACTCGTGCACCCATAGAGTGGAGAACAACTCAATTTACTTTTTTTCATAATGAACATTTATTTGATAATTACCTTGCCATGGGTGGACAGGGGTTGGACAACCTACATTAGTGCAACGTGGCATATTCCATATCATTTACAACAGGTTGTATCCCATCCAGGGTAGATGTAAACGAAGACTGAATTAAAATCAACCCTCCTGTGCCTCCTCCCCCCCCCCCCTACCTTGTGGTAACAGCTGTTCCAATGTACAGTCGTTCCCAAATGCTGGTATTTTCCTTTCGAAATGTATTGCCTTTATCAAAAGGCGCAGCCAATAATGCCTAAATTGACTAGCTGATATTTCCACAAGAAGCCACAATATGGTCAGGCCGTGGCTGTTAAATTTGTTGCCAAAGGGCTTGGAAGCAGTTGCTTTCTCTCTCTCTCTCTCTCTCTCTCAAGAGAGAGGTATAGGGAGCCCCTTCCTACGAGAGCTACCACAAAGAGCTTTTCCATGTAGACGGAAAGTGAAAACATTGCCTGCAATTTACTTTAAACAAAGGATATCCAACACAGGCCAACTCTTTATTTATTTTTGATTTTTGATTTTTTTCACCCCTCTTTTTTTTTCTTTTCTTCTTCTTCTCCTCTTCTTCCCCCTTCTTCCTTCTGCGCTTCCCCAAGTCCCTCGGGGAAGTCTGTGAACAGACTGAATCACCAACCCCTGTTCGGCCCTGCAACGCAACAGCGCTCAGAGGGTCTTAGTGGACCCTCATCAAATTTCAAAGCGTTCATCGCAAGCTGCGTTAAGGGGAAGCGGCACCGTGTCTGATGTTCAAGCCCTAGGAGGCACAGGGGAGTCAGTTCAAGAGCTCAATGGACTTCCAAAGAGCTCGTAAATATTGCTGCACGGTATCGTCTTTGTTTGGGATAGGAAGGCCGAGCGATGCGAGTACCATATTTACGCACGCTCAAACATCTTTCGGCAGTGTGCCTTGACGAGCTATTAAAGTGTGAGATGTTGAATCAAAGAAATAAATAATTGTGCTGCATCGGCACAATATAATTGATTCTCCCCCAAACATTCAGGGTAATTCAATAGTCGTCGAGGTATCTGTGTTCAAAAACAATTTACAGATGATAAAGGATTGTGTTTCTAAGATATTCCAAACATATTACTTGGGTTTCAGACTGATGAAGTTTATACAATGAATCAATCCCATTAGAATCATCCGGACAGGTTAATTTATTATTCTTCAGAATTAGTGCCTAGCCTCCACCCCCTGCCCCTCTCTCCTCCTGATCAAACCTACATATAGTGGATTTGTCCAGCTTTGTGGTAGTCTGTGACCTTGTCTGGGCTCTGCATTACCCTAAACTTGTTTTTCTGGTCGTGTGTGTCGGGCTGACAGCCAGGCAATTTCAATTCCCCCCCCCCTGCTCTCTCCCTCTTTCTCTCTCTCCGCCATTCACAATCCTTAAACAGATAATGACAATGTGTGGACCTTGGGCTCTGAAGGATTTGACAATGAACCAAACGCAATGACGACAAGATGCCCTGTGTGTAATGTTGAATGCAAACGCCATTCCCACAGCACTCCAAATACGACCCTTATTTGATCAACAAGCAGAGGAGACCAATTTGTACACACAACATTGCTCCATGGCATGTAACATCAACTGGATGTCTCTCCCCCAATGCAACAAACACATCAAGGGTCCAACAAGCAACTAGATCCAGGCTAGTGCATAAACGGATGAACTTTAATAAATCTGATCAACATGATAACCCAGCAAGCTCAGTCCTGGATACAAAAAACAAGTAGAATTCAAACACACACAATCAGTTTTTGCAGTTAATCGACACTGGCTCACAGAACTGGCCGGTTGCAATGAAACATTGAAGGAGGGTGTACCTTTGGCAGTTACTCCACAAATTAATGACGATAAAAGCTTACTTGGTAAGAAGCACTGGAGAGCTGTTGATAGTATAAGACACCGTGAGAAATGATTCCCTTTGAGGTAATGTGGTTTCAGAGAAAGAGATACTTTTCTGTACCAAAGTTTGAATCTGAGAAATAAATTCATGCATGAATTGTTTCTCATGTAACAAAAAACATGCAGTTTCAGCATTTTCTGATCCTTCTGTTTGAAAATAAACCGCTCCAGATTTTCACCGATAACATCTCAAAAACGCTATCATCTTTTGAAACAAAAATGTCACAGGTTAGTTTTACGGTTTATATCTACGATTATATAGGATCGCAAACAAACGTTTTATTCCAAATACCAAAGGTATCCACTGCCTTTAACAAATCCCCAAACAAAATGACGCATTTCAAAATGGCACTCAAAATGTAGACCTCGTTTCACCTTGAACAATCCAAACAAAAAATGTATCAACATTCTTTATGATGATTCAAAAAGGGCTCAATCACTAAAATATGAGGACAAGTGAAAAAAAAACCTTAAAAAAACTGATAGTACTAGTTCTGCTCGTTACTAGGAAATGCAAGTTCATTTTGACCCTTTTTGTGTGTCTCCGGCCATCTTCTATACAACTGTTTACCGGTAAGCGAATTTGCGTGCTTACTTTAGCATAAAGGTATTTTTGTCAACAATAAAGAAAATTTGAAAGTGTGTTTTGTTTTCACAATGGATTCGCTTTGTTGTTGAGTCACTTATCTGCTTACAAGAACGTTTTGAGAGTCAGGGTGCCTTTTGCTTTGCTTTTAAAAGTACAATGCCTTTCAGTCCACGGCTTTTTAGTGTTTTCGTGTAGTTTCAATTAGACATTTTTTTATCTGTGTAAAGTTGAATGCCTTCCACCCTCGGTTGCTTGTTTCAAATAAAATAAACCATAAATATAAATAATAATAATAATAATAATAATAATAATAATAACAATAATACAGGATTGTCATTCATCCAAAACGTTTTTTAGTTGTATCAGTCTGAAAGCTTACTGATTATGAAGTTCATACCAGAACCAATCTTCCATAGAATTATTTCTGTCTGAAATACCGGCAAAGTCAAGTCAACAGAATTTGAAGACTCTGCTTTTAACTTCAGTTGTAACAGTAAAAATTAAAAACAATGTGTTTAAATGCTGAATAGTGTGCACGGATATTTCACTATTTTCTCTTGACTCGGACGATGGATTGAGCCCAAATTTTTCACATCTGTACTATCAGCTTAATCAATCCTTTATTTTACCTTTAAGCTGTAGTTATAAGAAGAAGAAAAAAACTACTCGAAAGACATGCATTGTAATCAGAAAACATCTGCTGTACAGGCTTCATGAAATAGGCCCCTTTAACCTAAATGCACTTGCAGATGTGTACAACATATTATTCTTACTCATCGTAAAAATGAAACATGACTTCTTGGAAAAAATGAATTCACTGAAGAATACCGAAGTCTAAACTAAAGCAAAACTAACAGCTAAATGCAACACAAACATTGCCCTCTGGAAAACAACTACAAATTGAAGATCAAAATATGAAGTAAAAAAATTGTTTTGCATCCAAAGACTGTAAGCAAGAAGGCATCCACTCTCCTTAAGAGAAAACATCTTCTCCGATCAAATTTTAGACTCGGCAAAATCGTACATGTGTGTGTATCCACCTGTAAGAAATTCCCCACTGCCAAACTGTCTCCTAATCCATAGACCATACACTAGAGTGTCCAAACATTAAAGCATTTAGCAATGCTTACATTTTTCCCCCCTTCTTTCCCCACAATAATTATTTTCTCAGCAAGATATCGACTCTTTGTTTTGATTGTCACTTTTGAAGGACCATTTCTTGTAATATTGCCTACAAGACCTACTTGGGGGGGGGGGGGTGGTGGGAATGCCACGACCAGTTTTGATTTAGCTCAGTGGCGTTTCTAGCTACCCTGGTACTGATAACCAAGTACTGGATATTATTGCAAAAACACTGATTGTTGGAATCTTTGTAATGAGTGACGTTGTTTCACCAAGGCTGTCCTTCAGTGCTGTTCTCTCCGCTCCAGAGATAAATGTTCCCGTCAAAGACAGCACGAGGAGATGGGGGGAGGAAGAGCGCATCTACATCTAGCAATCCCCTAAGTCTCCTATTGTAACCACACAGAGTTATTGACAAACAATTCTGGTTGCAATCTAGTATTACTTTTTTTTTTTTTTTTTTTTTGCCTCATTTCAACATGATTCAAGACTCATTATTACTGTACGGCAGGTAGGTGATTGGATTGTGCCTTTGATGATAAAAGCCTGGAATTTGGCACACAGAGTAAGCCTATGCCATGAGAAAGATATCTGAATATAGGTCCGTTGCAGATTTGTCCTTTGAGAAAAAATGGTAGAACAACAAGCAATGGCAGCCATTTTGCAAATTTGAAAAATTGCTTTTTATTCTATCTATATTTTGTCAAAGGCCAAATCTGCAATGGCCTTCTGGCCAAATACCTTCCTCACAACATGATCTGACTGTGTGCCAAATTCCATGCTGGTATCATCAAAGGAACCATCCCTCCAAATATTTTCCAATTCTGCCCCACTTTTTAACTCCTGACAACAACAGTGCACAACAATCACTGGTACCGTGTCAGCAGCATGCAGTGAGGATGTCCTGATCCGAAACAATGGTAAAAGCAACACTAAAAGCTTATAACAAATGTGTGGTAACACAAGAATGAAAAATCTTCAAAAAATGCTTCAGCAGTACACGATGTCTCTCTACACTCAATGAAGCAGCCTGAATGTACCCAGTGTTATAACTTCCAGGTCTACAGACCGTCTTCAACACCGCATTAAGAAATCTAGTGGATTGGCCATACCAAGGGGCTTTTGTCTTTCTCCCCCGTAATGGCAAACTTCATGTCTTACAAGACAAACTAAAGATGAGGGGATAACAATGAAAAATCCTGACAAATCGCTTCCTCTTCAATTTCTAGCTACCAAATATAAATGAATTGTTTAAATTCCTTCGTAAAATATATTCAAATTTTAGAAAACCAAACACACATACTAAACTAAGTACATGTATGATAGGCCTACATGTATGAATTAAATATAGTTTATATCCATATCAATTATTCCTATCCCCCCAAAAAAATACCAAGGCCAGATTTTATAGAGCTGCTTCTTAAGCAGAAATAATTGCTTACAAATTTGGTGCTAAGCAAAAATAAACTGGCTACCAGTCACAGATGTTACAAGTTACATGCTATTTTGGTTGGTAACCTTATTCTGATAAGCCTAATTTTCTTGTGCTGAACTACTTTTTTGTGCTTAAGCAGCTCTATGATCTTGGGCCCTCAAGAAAAAAAGCACATGCTCATTTACTGAATGATTTGTTATTTAAATTTGTTGTTGTGGGGGGGGGGGGGGGGGGGGGCTACTGGGGTAGGACTGTAGTTCATCTGATGTTTATTGCCATGGCCGATCAAATACTACTCAGCTGCCAAATGAAACATTGCCATGGGAACGGCTGCCATCCAATTCGTATTACCAATCCATCTTGGCGGTTTGACAGTCCACCTCCAGAGCTTTCCGTGTACTACATGTACAAAATGATGTATACCTGCCCAATAAGAGGCCACAGGACCAATTAGCACACAATCCAAATGACCTAATTTCGTTGCATTTGGACTCTACACTGATTAGTGTTGATCCATGCACACTCCCCAACCCCCTCCCCCTCACAACCCGATTCCAAGGCGAAGCGAGATGATGTGTCACTGGTTCAAGTACATGCATAATAATGTTCATACTCGAAAACTACAACATGTAGACAGGTTCTTCATTACGCAACGATAAGTTACACTATGCGAGTACACGTAAGCTTATTTCGTTCCACTGCTAAATGGAGATGCATAAATAAAGTTTGGCGACTTTGACAGCATTTTTGTTCGTCCGCGACAACCTAAACAATGCGTTCATCAGTTTCTGGCAGTGGCTGCTGAATGCGCCGCAGCAACTTGTAAACCCTTATAAGGTGCTACATAAACAGGTCTCATAATTGAAAAACTTCAAAAACATGTCCTAAAAATAATATAATAAGCCCATTGAGTACCTAACTATTGGTAGTTACATGCGCTAAATAAGACACCAGTGTTATTATTATTAGTATTATTACCAATGGCTTTGTTAAATTAGTTGCATTTGTACTGTGTTAGATTTTTTTTTCTGAGCGGTTTGATATAGATCCATTACTTGGCGGACATTCTGGGTCTGTTTGCCCACTATTTCCCTCTGCAAACCTGTCCATTAAAAAGTGGATTGATCATCAATGATGTATTCAGGAAAAACTTAGGCGCGTGTTTGAGTTAAAGAAAACTGGCTACACAGCTCATTTAATTCATGACACAAAATGTTAATGTTGCTACATGAAAACTGTGAACAAAAAGTACACGACTGGTAATTATCGGAGGAAAAAATTGACAAGTTTATTGAAAACTCACCCAATATATACTAGTAGCAATTGTTTAGAGAAATCTTTCTGCCAGAAATACTATTTAGGTCCACAGAAAGAACCCCCCCCCCCCAAAAAAAAAAAAAAAAAAAAAATAATAATCATAAATAAATAAATAGATAAATAAAAAAAAAAATAAAAAAAAAAAAATAAATAAATAAACAAATAAATACAAATAAATAAAAAAATAAATAAATAAATAAATAAATAAAAAAATAAAAAAATATAAAAAAAATCACTGCTGCTTATTTTGTTTCGTTTTCTCTAAAACATGATCAACAAACTTAATGAAATTCTTAATGGTGTGGTTACTGGAAAACTACAGGATGGCTATGAATTTAGTCTTCCGAAAAAAACAAATTATACTTTCCCTTTAAGTACATGTACAATGTAGTTAAAAGTTTTGGCGGTTTTGAAGATGCGAGATGTTCATGCGCACCAATACAGATTTGCATTTTCAAAATGCAGGTACGCTGCCCGGTCTACACAGACGCACCCAGTGTTAAAGGCGCTGGCTCATCGAAAAAACAAATAACTGTCGGGTATCTCTCGCAATGAGAAAGGCGACCCACTAACACGTTGTATGTGTGTACACAAACTTTTCGTGCCACGAAACTGGCCGTCAGGTAATGGCGACGACTCTGCGCCTTTAACATAAAAACCACTCATACAAAATGCTTCCATGACATGCTTTTCCTATCTGCCTGCTAGTTTTCGAGAACAGGTCATTTTATGACAACAAGGTGTTACTATTTGTTGTGATATTGTACAGAATAATTAAAAACGACTTTATCTTCACAAAGCTTTAGAGTTTTTTTTCACAACGATCATCATCATCATCTTAACAATATCAGCCTATAATTATTATTATCAAGTGAGATATTTTTGATGGTATAAAACACCCACTCCATAGTAGTGATGGAGTTACATTCAAGTTTTCTTTATTTCATGACTGCGTGATTAACCAAAGACGGTAGCTTAGGTCCCAACCAGCATTACTATGCACATATACAATTACCATAAGCAACAACGGCCCGAACCTTCCCGCCTAGCAGGAGACAAAGTGATTATATTAATTATACATTTTCTAAATTACTAAAGGTTGTACATAACCGTAAGTGACAGCAAACGGATGTAATTACTGTTGTAATTTTTCTGCAATAACGTTCAGGGTTTTCCCATTAGCGGACCAGGTATTAGTCAGGTTCTTAAACCAAATCATGCCGAATAATCCCACCAGATTCAATTTTTGATGAGGGCGACAAAAAAAAAGAAAGGGAAAAAAAAAAAAAAAAGAACAAAAAAAACAGGGGTAATAACTTTCCATACAGTCTAAGAGCGTTACATTCTATACGGTGTGTGTGTGTGTGTGTTTTTTTTTTTAATAATATTTTTTTCTTTGGCGCAATGATTATTGCAGGGCATAATGCACTTTGATGAGTAGGGTACTGCCGGTTGTGAGCTGCTGGAGTCGATGCCGTGTCATTAGTGGTGTACTGCTGGGTTATTAGCACTGCAGCGTCAGGTTGATTGCACTATGATGGGATGATGATGATGGGGGAGGCTGTTCAACCATTCATCAACGGACGCAGCATCTAGTGGCATGGCTTCATTTTTTTTTTCCCCATTGGTCTAAATTTCCTCTTAATGTTGTGCCATTAATCGTATCAAGCTACCGCCCGGAAGTACAATAGTAAATCATCATCATTGGCTTTTAGATTATTCTCCGTCTTGTCACTCCCCACCCCCCCCCACCCTTAGCAAAAAAATAAAAAGGCCTTGCAATATTTTATAATTTCCCCTTGTCAATGACCAACTGATTTATCTTAGGCTACTTGACAAAGGTAAGACAGGTCATAGACCCAAATCAAATCCTTCCTTCAAAATCTACTCTTGATGGGTTCAGTTTCCTAATCATGGAAAAACAGAATCCAAATAGACCATGCTCCAGAAGTTTGGATGCAGTTAAACTATTCTGAGGGATTCTGATGGCTCCAGGGAGAGTCTTGGTCAAATTTTTTTTTTTGGGGGGGGGATTTACATCGTTCATGTGAGGATGTAAACGTATAGTGCCTGAAAAGGGTATCCAAGCAAACTGAGGAGTTCATTGTGTGAAACCGGGGCTCAACCCATCATAAAAAAGTTGGCCTTTACAGAATCTAGGTCACCTCTAATTGAGAAATATTAAAACTCTTCAAAAGCAGACTCTTCCATCAACCGTTTTGAAGCCATGATGGCAAAACACCAGTCTCTGTGACAGTCCTAATATCGGGCAGTCATTTTTCAATAGGTGAGCCTGAAAGAGTCAGGAACCAGACAAAAGACCGTGCTGGGCCTTTTGTTCCCTTCCATCCGACGCCGATTTACGTCTCTTAATCACTCTTAATCACAGGGATTTAGAGATTAATAGAATTTTCAGTCTCAGGAAATCAAGTATCAATCTTGTGCCGTGTTTGGTGGGGGAAACTAGGCAGGCCACCGGCCATATGGCAGCTCAGTGTACAGCTTGTATTACAAGAAGGTGGAACTGTATGGGATAATAAGACATCCAGTTTCATTAGCCAGCCCCTGTCACGATGCTAAGGCAGTTACCGAGGGTCCCCGGCTCAGAGGCAATAAGGAAACTGAGGATATTACTCGCAGGCTTGATTGATGGCACAGAGCACAAACCACAGCACAAATATTACCCAAGCTGTACAGCGTATTGGCTGCATGCATTTAGCGTTTGTCTTGGGGTTCTCGTCTCCTTTGCAGACATTCAATTTCCCAACT
Source organism: Marthasterias glacialis (assembly GCA_911728455.2). Taxonomy (NCBI): domain Eukaryota; kingdom Metazoa; phylum Echinodermata; class Asteroidea; order Forcipulatida; family Asteriidae; genus Marthasterias; species Marthasterias glacialis. The sequence goes on from OU452231.1 coordinate 6,670,098, forward strand.
GCAGTGAGATGTTTTCAACAGCGACTACTACTGAAGATAAATAACTCTGCCCGGGTAGCACCAAAAAAAAAAAAGCAAAAAAAAAAAAAAAAACACAAAAAAAAAACCACTGTTGTGCTAACCTCGCTCGAATACAAGCAACTTCAAACCGAACAATTGTTTGAAAGCCTCTGTACATTGTACACAAAATATCTGAGGACACTTTCCAACTACCTGTTCATTGTGTATTTAATACCATGTTACAAATAGAACTGGTTGGTTCTGTACTACTTATTCTTCAAACCTGTACTAAACACACCTCTTTGTGCCACAGTTTGTCAAGAATTAAACTTCAAAGAGTCGACCACAGAATACTGTTGACACAAACACAATCTCCAAATTTCTTTACCTTCTAATGATCAAAGGATAACTCAGAATAAAGCACTAAAGCGAGCACTCTCAATTAAATTAAAGTCAAAACATTTAAGTGTAGCAGTTCATTGATTTATCCAGCGTCAACACTGCTTTCAACAACAAACACACGATTTAAACCTACCCAGAGCCATTACCACTGGGAGAAGAGAAAAAAAAAAAAAAAAAAAAAAAAAAAAAAAGCCGCCCCTGAAAAGAGAAACTTAACCAAAGTGCAGAGGGATTTTCTGTGGCTTTGATGCTTCGCCAGCGCCCGCCGCTAATTTTTGTCAAAAGAAGTCAAACAGGAAATTGTATAGTGCGTTTGAAAGGCATTAAGAAAGTGAGCAAACAGACGGGCAAAGTGGCTCGTGCCTGCATTGCCCGTGTGGCTACAAATTGGACAATTGAATCTTGACATCAAACGGAGGTAGAGTGGAAGGGGATAAGACAGCACATGTATAAGGGTGGCTGCAAAAGGTTGACTGCCATTTAGTGGGGAGGGGAATAAACTAAAGAACCGCTCCCAGCACGCTGAAGGAGCTTGAAACTGATTCCCAAGGCCACGTAATTTACTTCCAAAACAAAAAGAAAGGTTGCCATCCAATAATGGCATTATGCCGAATCGAACTGATAATCCAGAAGCTCTTTTGGCTTCTGATTGTGCAGGTGCACTCGGGCAAAACACATCACGTTAAAAAAATATTACAGGATTGATTGGAGATCCGGCGGACAAGTAAGAGATTACAAAGGTCTCTTGCTCTCATTATGGAAGAACATGGACAGTTCAGCGATATTAGGCCAGGCAGGATTTAGTCACTCTACATTATATATCATCATTCAAGTGGCAACCTTAATCACCAGGCTTATGCGATACATATATGAATCAGTCAGTACCTAATGACATGATGACCCACAAAGTCTAAGAATGCACAGCATGCATAGTCTGCTGGAGAACAATAAAATGACATGCTGCAATTTGTGACATTTAAAAAAAAAATTATTTACTGACCTATCTTACCTGTCATCATCATCGCAACAATCTTGGTTGCGCAATTTTGGAAGTCAATGTCCTCGTGTGTTTACACAGTATAGTGCGTATTTTAGACGACGTGGCGTTTACACGCTTACCATAATTTTTACGTGCAATTTGATTCCCAAAATGGCCAGCGTCGCAGACAGTAGCCAGCTGCGTGTGACGTTAATGCAAGAAGTAAAAAAAGACACTGTGCAGTGTTCACTGAATCTCAATGATACGGAGTCAGTCCGCACATTCATAGAAACCAAGCAAAAACACATGTGTAACAACATGCCCAGAACTTCAAAATCATATTTCAAAATAATGCAGTTAGTGGAAAAAAGGCAAACAAGCAAGTCCTCCAGACGGTGAAACAGAATCAAACTCAATAAAACTGATAAAAAGAATGCTCATTCAAGGCCTTTTTTTTCAAGTGCATGTATATTAAATGTAACACAGACAATGTTAGTTTCCTTCAATGAAATATTTGGGCATGTATAGGCTGTATCTGAATTGACGGCTTCGACAGTGGCTTTGGCTGAAAGGCCTATTCTTCAACACTGCTGCTGCAGCCATAGCCGAAGTCGCTGGGTTCGGCCGCGGTCTTCGTTTATCAACAACCCGAGGACAGAGATGACCGAGCCTGTGCCATCCCACTACGTACCACCATGCCAGCAGTGTGCGAGGACCTGTTACATGTGACTGGCAGTATGGCTAGCAGGTGGTCATTAGGGAACTGCAGTGTACACATGTGGATTGATGGTCAGTCACTTCAGCACAAGTGGTACACCTTTAATTAATTTTGCTGCGTCATGTTCAAGGTGGAGGAGCCACACGCAGGTGGTCAATTTAGCCTTTCAAGCTCTGCCAACTTCCATAAGCAGTCAACCTCACTTGAATTTTCTTATTTCGCTGTTTACTGCTAATTGATTCCCTTTTTTGTTTCACTGCATGCTACCAAGTCTTTTTCCATTCAAAAGATTTCTTGAAGAACCCAGCCCGCCTGAAAACATCCGAAAAAACATATCCCTTTTAAAATCAACTAAACATCGTACCACATAGTAAATCCTCACTCTGTTGGTTGCAATCTTTAGAAAGGCTGCCACATTTCCTGATCATACTAACGGGACGGTGAAACAAAATGAACACATTGAAAATACTTGAATTAACAGAACAAATACTAACACAACGTAAAATGAACTGTCTTAAAGTTACTTTCATTTTAAGGAATCTTTGGCTTACTTACATCTTGTTCCAAACCACTTCCCATTCATTGAAAGGTATTTTTATTAATACATTTCAACAGAAATCATGTTAAATATATATTAAGAATGAGGCAAAGATATCTGCTGAGACCATGCATTCCTGAACTGCCTATGTCTTCACTTTTGACATCGACACAACACACATTTGCCTTGTTTTTTTTTAACTCATGTAATATATTCAACTTTTCAGACAGAATCTCGGAAAAAAAACCTAGATCTTTACTGTGGAAGATTTCTTCTCGGTAATTAAGCCGGCACATTTGCATTTCAAGTACACACCCCCCAAAAAAAAAAAAATTAAATAAACAAATACACAAGCTATGCCAGTTTCATGATTTTTTTTTCCTTCCCCCATTTTGCATTATGAATGTTTTTCACATGCCTGATCTCCCTAAAGTTCCTTGCTCTCCAACCTGACAGCTCGTCTCAGCAGCCATTGCTGACCCACTTCTAATCTGGATGCCTCTGCACTTTTAAAGCAAGCAATGCACCTGCACCCTGCGCCCCCATCTCTGGATAAGTCCAAACTCTTTCAGTCGGCCTTCTTAAAACAATTCTAAATGTAACATTTAAACTGTGATTGTTTTGGACACTGTATCCGAGGCGGCCAGAGTTCAGCACGTATTTTGCTTGCATTACTTGATTTTTTTTTTCTTCTCTGCCTTTCTGACACATCCCCCTACTATTTCCTCAAAAAACACCTGTCACATGTTGTTTGTTTGTATTCATTAGCGTTAGGTTTTCCCTGTGAAGAGGGTAGATTTAAGTCTGATTTTAGTTGTCATAGAATTTACTTTTTGCTTTTGTTTTTTCTTATCATAGAAAAGTAAATTTTATATACAAATATAAAATGGTTTATTTTAAGTCTTTTTTAATTTTGAAGTCGAGGCTAAGACTTAATTCTTTGCCCTTAAAAAAAATAATTAAGCAGCAATGAAATACTGAAGTCTATTCTCTCAAGATTTTTTATTTTTTGAGGAGGGGGGGGGGGGGGCCTTTTTGATCATTTTGAAGTGTGATATCAGCTCCGCTATCAGAGAGATCCACATCTGAACCAGCCTTGTTGATGTTATTCTCTTCTCTCATCATGTTTCATGCAGGAGACCACCTTGGATTGTGATGAAATGTTGAACGATTGCAAATATAACGACATAGACGCATCATGCATGTAAAGGAACCAATTACAGTGTGGCACAACCATTAAAATTTAATGTTGGGCTGCATACAGCGGCCTAGCAGTTCAACAACGCTCCATGTTAAGTAGAAATACCTGCATGTTATATACGCAGAGATCTTGCAGGTATACAAATATACTGCTGTTATATTTTTTACTTGCAGAGAAAATGCGGACTTTCGGTGGTTCGCTCTTTCACTTCTCCAATGAAGTATCACTGGAAAACAAGGATTTCAAGTTCACTCAAGACAAGATAATTGTCATGCACATCTATTGAATGTACCTTCATACTGAGGTCAAAAACAAACAAAACTGGTGGTACATCAACAATGCCTTACAGTATTTAACACAGAATCCAAGCTCTCGTGACATACATACAACCAATGTTTCTCTTACGACTTTAATTAAAACTTGTTTACACATGCCAAACTTTGTCCTCCACAGATCGACGAGGCAAAACAATCCCTGACAGCTCAGCCCGACTGGATAGCAAGCGATTCCAGTGAAATGTGTCAACAGAACGGACGGGGGCACATCCGCAAAGACAATAACGGACAAGATCTTGGATGCAATCATCTCCCGTCCATAACGAAGGATTTTCCTTAATCAGATAGACATGCCTGGTCGAGTGACCGTGACCAAGCGTGTTCTATGGCCGCCTAAGCCCCCCTGTTTCAGTAATAAATCCCTCCATGTTGGCTTGTGATGCTCCCATGAGAATGATCATGCAATACAGGGACGTGAATCATGGCTTGTACCTTGCTAACTCCAATCTTCACACTTATTCTAAAATTATATACCTTTATATGAACATTTGTTCAAATTATTTTAAAAGATTAAGTCTAGTTTTCTAGTTTTCCCCAAGGGATAACTGATGAAGATCATCATCAAAAAAATAATCATTAAAATTACTATTTTTAAAATAAGTTTTAAAAGAGGAAAAAATTTAAGCTACATTGACTAACTTGCCAGTGAATACTACTGATAGTTTAAAATTATGAATATATGATACCGTGAACAGTGTTGATATATTCCAAGGGTGGAGTATAATGTCCTGAGGGTATATGATATTATCCAATGTGCAAATCATGATAACCAATCGCACACACCGATTAAACGTACCGTGGTTATATCATAAACCTACCCCCCTAGAGATGTGACTGCCACACCATAACCTTGATCAGTTTATGCTTCCGGGCTACATCATGGGCAAGTATACAAATGCCATCTTCCATCTTGACCACTAATCTTTTTTTCGGGTGGGCGGAGGACGAAGGGGGGGGGGGGTTACAAATAGTTGTGCTAACAAAAGCAAGTGGGATGACAAAGGCCCTGAGTTGCTTGTGCTTTGTTTCCATGTCTTAAATACTCTCATTAGTGATCTAAAAAAACAAAACAAAAACAGCAAGGATTACTGTTGTTATTTTTCTAAAATCATTTCGTCCGCAAAGCTCTTCATTATGAATGTGTATGTTTATGTCTTAGACTTAGTGGGCTTCAAGTGTTTCATTTTTTTTCAGGCAACTTAAGAAGGTAACCTAACTGCTTTGCATGTAACAAAGGAACGCTTTACTTGCACTGGAGACCCTCTTCTATAGACCTTTATCATGCTGCAACCATCTTGGTCATGTTCCCTGTATCCAATAACAGTAATATATGCTAATATTCATCGTACAATAAGGAACCAGACTATTTGCCCTTTCAGCCTCAGTTTGGTTACATTGGTTTGAATGGGAGAAAATTAAGATGGCCACACCATGATAAAGGTCTTTTACAGCATCTGACTATCCCCCAAGAAAATGATGTGGACAATTAAATATGAATGTGTTGTCTTCTTGGAGATTGCCTGGTACGGGTGCTGCCTGTGAATCGCCTCCTGTGACATGGCCCTTAACACTGTAAATGAGTGATGGAGACCCTGTTTTTCAAGTCACAGCAACTTAAGACATCCCCGTCTCTTGACTCTGGTTTAAACCGTACCTTGGCAGAAAGTATGTTGTAAATAAATCATGGGTGCTGTAATGCCTGCACAGGGCTATCCCCGTGCACAAGCTAGTGTATCGGGCCGATATGCGCAAATTACGGGCGGATACACGCAAATTACAGCTGATACGCAAAAAAAAAGGGGGGGTATTTTTAGATTTAAATATCGAATTCACAAAAAAATCCTAACATACATGTAAAACCATTTTAAATGCTCCAGACTGCACAGTAGAGGTTTTGTTTTTAAACCAAACATAAACATGAAATAAAAACATTCAAAGGACCTGGTTTCAGTTCAGCATGCTTCGACCGAACTTTCAGAACTTGGGTCCAGAATGCCCCCCCCCCCCCCCCCCCCAGTTTTGAAAAACATGGGGAGAACCCTGCTGCATACTATTGTAAATTTACACTGCACAAGATAATTTAGTAAAAGTCTTCTGTACATTTACAGTTTACCTTTACGACCAATGTACTTTTCTATCATTACTTCTCAGTGCATCTGTTCTTTTAAGTGATTCTTATGTAAACAGAGCAAACTGACTGCTGTTACCTGCATCACCTATTGCCAAACACAATAGAGGAGGGTCCAGCAACTCCTGACTTTCCCTTTCTCCCAGTGGGACTAGGTCTGCCATCAGTGGACTGTACATCATTCCTCCAACACAACGTATATATATAGGGTCTCTCATCTACATCCCCATAATTGTTATCATTGTAAAGAGAGATAGTGGCAAGTCTACAGGGATATGACCATAAGGAGAGACGAGTTCCCACGTGCCAATGCCGCTGCGGGGGCCAGTCCAATTCTCAGGTTGTTTATCCAGTAATCTCCGGGGAAATAACCTCCGATGATGCCCAACTGGATAAAGCTTGCTTCTGGGAGGGCTAGGTTAAAAACTCATTTGGACAAGTCCGTCCATCTTTAATCTCAACTGTGATGTCACCACCCCTACACTATTTTACTGGGCTATGGTAGTGTTTCTAAACTCTCCGTGATATGTACACGCAGTTGATAATGCTTTATTCAGTTTCCAGTACCTACTGTTCTTAATGGAAAGACAAAGAGTATACCTTCTTTCATCGCCCAGTTACTATTCTTGTCAGTTTCCCTGAATACGTAAAGTGATATGCAAGTACAGTTTTTTGAACTGAAAAGGGGGGTGCCGACTATTTTCATTTTCACCTATGTGCCTACATTCTTATGGCAAAAAATAATAACAAAAATTGTCGTAATTTGTAGGTGCCCACGTTTTCAAGAAAAACATATTTATGTAGTGTTTAATCAAAACTGAACAGGAAGTTTTTTTTCATTTTTATTTTTTTTATTTTTTTAATGTTTTATTTCAAGCAGAACTGTTTTTACAAAGTTTATTGGTACTTGACATTTGAGTGATTTTGTTTTTGTTTTTATTGAGTTTGATATCATTTATTATGCTTACATTGTTATCATTATCATCATTATTATTATTATTATTAACATTGTTATTACATTGTTATCCAGTACCAGAAAATTATATTTTATTAGCCCTCAACCCGCCCTGGATTTCTCTCCAGAAATCTTACCATGCTGTTGCGTTAAACAAACAGGACCAGCATTAGACACGTTTGTGACAAGTGGACTAAAAGTAGCAGTTGTGAAATAACTGCTGGCAAGTGCGAAAATTCACACCGAAAATCCACTTAATTCATTTCCAAATCAAAGATGGCCGAGGGAATGAGGCAAATTTAATTTTAACGCAGTGTGTGCAGTCCAGCTGTTTCTGTCCCAAGTTCCTACAAACAGATTCATTTCATTCACGGCAACCCTAAACGATATTGTCAAGAGAAGTGTTAACCCTCTGAAGGGCAGCGTATTGATCTGCAAGCCGTCTTTCTCGATATGAATCGATCAAGTCATCAGCGGGGAAGGCAGATTCCCTCCCTCTCCACCCTCCCCCTCCTCCTAACCACACTCGCACTGCTGGTAACCCCTGTCCAAACCAGATGTCAGCGCTGACACTTGTTCTCCTATTAACGGCCCTGGTACTAAGTAAACACCTTGGCCCCATCCCTGTAATAGTGGCCAGTCCAATTGCTTCGTCAACGATCCACGGCCGGCGTCTTCCTTGGATGATTGAGGACGGACGGACAGGCTATGAATTCAGACACTGATTGTATGGCATTATCACGGATATCTTCAGCCAAACATCCAGGCCAAGTCCAGGCTGACATATTCATTATTAATATTCCCATCAGCCTTTGGTGCTACAGTATTTTTTTTTTTTTTATAGTATCCAGAAATGAATAATTTAGATGTGATTGACATGTTTAAATCATCAATGCCCCAGCATGTGCGATCACTTCCTCCCATCACCTCCAGAAATCTAGACCCCCACAAAAATGTAAAAATAAAATAAAAAAATAGGGGGGGGGGGGGGCTTAGCCAGAATTGGAATTCAACATGTTTAAGTGTAGCTGCAAGCAACAACTGTAGAGACCAGTCCTTGATTAGTCCCAGTGGGCATGATGCAGCTCACTTAGGCAAATGAAAAGGTTTTCCATTTCAACACTAAACCCCTCTGCGCCAAAAAACATGGTCCAGGATTCCCTGCATCGTCGTGATTGCGCGGAGCGCACCAGCAGAAGACCGCCTCGAAAATGAAACCCTCCGATGAACTTTCATTTTCATATTCCAGAACTGGGTCAATTTCACGCAATATTTGACCACACACTCTGCAGCCAACTTCACAAGTATTTTCCAGTACAAAATGACCAGGCCTACTTTGAGCTAATTAATCTGAGCTGAGGTTACAATCGACACGTGTACAAAGCCACAACGTCCACAAACCCTCAAATGGCAGCCCCCAGTTCAAAAAAATGCTGTTCAAACAACAAACTCATTCTCTTTACATTTCACACCTTAGACAATAACAAGCGGGTCACAAACAGTTAAACCCTTTATTACCAACGTCTATTTTTAAACCAAAATTGATATAAAAATTGAACAAATCTCCCCCAGAATCCCGGGCTTTACATCTGTTATTCCCAATGGATGTACTCGACCTTGTTTTAAACCACATGGTGTAGTGTGACACACCTCAGTAATAATAGTGTGTGGGTTTAGGAATCCAAGGACAAGCGTATGCCTATGCAGATTGATTGGTGCGGTAACATCTGGAGAACCCCAAGTTATCCTATTGTTTAGGCGGAGACAGCTGATGGCCAGCCAGTGCCATTGTTTGGCTGTCCTCCACTTAGCAGTGGGCGAACTTCAAGTGTGCTGCCTGGCTGGGGGTTTAAACCATTCAACTGTGTTTTCTAAAAGATTTCCTAAAGACACATCTTTACAAATGATGTTCTTCAGGAAAATCTGTTGATTAGTGAATACTGGAGTGCTAAGTAGACGTCGTCCATTTCAGGACTCTTAATGTATTGTGACTGTTGTATCACAAGTAAAAATGTTAAAACAATTGTAATGACAAGATCAGAATATCCAACTTGTCTTATTTGTGTCTTGGACCCGCTTGGTATCGCTGTGAAGCACAAAAGCAATAAGCAGGGAGCCAGTCAAAGGCAGTGTGAATAATAGTTAAGCTGCTAACAGGTTACCGCTCAGAGGGAGTTTCTGTTATTAAAGCATGCATGTTTCTGAGTGATACAGTACCCGTTGATAAAGGACAACATCATCCTATCACCAGGGGTGCAAGTAGCCACAAAAAAAGAAAGCTGAAAACAGCTAGCGAAAAGCTAAAATTTAAAAAGTTCCCATAGTTTTATGCAGAGCAGGTGTAGAAAAAAAAACCTGAAATTCAGAGTAAAAATCTCAACAATAAAAAAGCTGAATTCTCACACCCTTGTATCACAGAAACTTAATGAGATCATAAAACACAATTTACTCAATTTATTGATGTCTACTGGGTGTGGGTGGTACTGCACTGGATTAAAAAAAATACAATAATCATAAAAAAAATACACTATCAATCTCGAAAATCATTGCTAGCGTCACCAATTTGTAAATGCATCCTTTAAATACTAGGTCAGAATCTGATGTCACTCAGCAACTATCTCGGAAATGGTGATACCGTTGAAAATAAAAGTGCTGCTTGGTATTTCGTTTCACTGGATAATTCTCCATGGATACTTGAAATACTAGAACACACATCAGTGCAGTATTTGACACAGGTACTTTTTACTGTATGCAGACTTTTGTTTCAAGCTGGGACGTGTGGTATAAAATATTCAGGGGAAAAAAAAAAAGCAGAATGGTCAAATTTTGTGCAGCAAAATATGAATAAGTTGTTGAATGGGAAAGTGTAAATTAATTCTGTTAAGAAACATGTAGCTAAACAAGTTCCATCCCTGTTCCATAATAAGTCCATTTAAAAATCAAACTTTTCTGAAGTTGCTGCTACAAATTCAGTAAAGCAAAACAACATAAATAAGTTTAAAAATCCCAAAATACTTCAGGGAGAGCCCATCTCCTAATGACAAACGATGCTTGCAAGCAAATTTAAGATTTGATTACACAAACAAGACACACTACCGAAAGATAACAAATTTACAAAAAACAACATTCCATGTATAAATTTTTGCACTGACTAAAGATCACACCCCCCAGTCTGCATATAATATAAAATCCCACTTTAATAGCACAGAAAAAATGTGTTCACGAGGCCTGAAATTATTCACATTTCCACACGAACACCTATTGCCGGGTCACGTTCTTACAGGGGGGGGGGAAGAGGGGAGAAATGGTGTGAAAGTGAAGACAGTCAGTGAGCGAAGGCTGGGACATGAGTTCAGAACACCCTCTGCTGACCCCATACCCATGGGGGGAATCATCACTTCTAAACAGCCAGCAATATATTTTCATCAATAAAATTGATCAAGGAGCCTCTGCTAAAAATAGAACTGCATTAGGCACACGCGGCCGGACCTCTTGCCTGCTAACTGTGCCATGATTGTGAGTTTTTATAATCTCATTGGCGATACGTTGTTCTCATCTTTCTTCATATATTCCGAGTAAAGCCCCTTCCTCCTGAGGAAGAACGGGGGGGGGGGGGGGGGGGGGGGGGGGGGGGGGGGGTGTTGTACCATTGGATGCTAGTTGATGAAAACAGCGTTTGTGATGCAAAAGCAAGGCTTTGAATGATTGTGGGGGGAACTGTCCATGCACAGTACCGACCAATTAACATGCTGCGAGGAAGCAGCCGCTACACAACTCGCTCTGGAATATCTACCGAGAAATGAATGCTGAAGGCGGGTTTAATATTCCATTAAATGGAGGAAAAGAATGGCGTGTCCCGAATTGAAATCCAAGTCACTATTAATCCGTGTACTTCTGCGGGGCTTTTGTTCATTCTATTTCTACTCTTCCAGGGTCTCTCGCTGTAATGTCACTGATTCAAGGCTGAATGAAATTGGCCAAAATTAAAATGAAGGCAATCTAAGAGCGAGGGTAAATACACAAGTCTGTTAACCCGCTGCACATGTGTATAGGGAAACGCGGTGAATGCACGAGACCACGGTTCAAAATCGAATACCTTGAACTCAAAAAATGGAGAATCTATAATTAATGTGACTGCATACATGATCTTCTGGTGTTATACATGGTACTGAATACACACACACAGCGGAGGACTACCCAGGCTTGAAAAAAAACCACCACAAATTCACAAAATGTAGCTCGATTGGTAAACACCTGTACATCTGGAGTGTGGAGGTTCACGAGATTTCAAAGGATTGTCTTATACTACAATATTGGAACTGTATCTGTGAAGGGCATACCCACTGAAAATGTTAGCCTGTAATTTTCAAACCGAAAAATTAACCGAGATATAAAATAAGCTGAATTGCCAAATTCGGGCAAATTTTACAGAAATCATTTATTCAAATGCTAAATAGCTATTTTCTGGAGACAAGAAAGGAATAACTTTCTTAATGAGAAAGTTTAATAAGGTTTAATAGTGGCAGTTGTTAAATAAGCTCTTTATGGGCCCAGACAACACTGCCCTGACAATATTGCCCTGACCCCAGTACATTGTACACAGGCCTCGAATTAAACCACGGCACCCACAGCAATTGCCGTGGTGCCCTGCGCTTTTGCCGTGGTGCCCTTTGCAAACATTCACGTTTCCTCATAGAAGTGCCCCTTACCAAAAGAAAATAGCTGAGCCCTTTTAAGAGCGAAGTTCATGGCCAGTTGTACAATCTGCAGATGGACAAGTATTTTGCACATGGCATACATGTACACGTACATATTGTACACATTTGGACTGGCAATGAGGGCAAAAGTGCACGTCTATGCACCCCGAGGGCCTGTGAGTGACCAGGCCGAGGGAAATAGGACCCTCTCCTGGTCAATCACAGGCCCGAGGGTACATAGACGTCCACTATTGCCTGAATAATGTCAGTCCATATGTGTTTTATAATACACCTCAGTCCAAAATGTCATGTGAAAAAAATATAAATTTTCAGGACGCGCGGTTTTACAACTGTAAACTGTTATGAGCATTGTAAACCTCTTGGGGCGCTGTTTACCAGTCAATAGTTTTTGGGTTTTTGAAACTATTTCCCCCAAATGAAGCGTGTGCGGTGTGTTGACACGCGTCAAGTTCACGGTGGTGCAGATTTCATGCCCCAAGCTTATATTAGTTCACCCCACGTGACCGTGTTTCAGCCAATCAGGATAAAGAACCAGTGAGAGGTGTGTTATAAACTCCAATAGAGCATTGACTTCATTGCTCAATAGATTTCCATGTGCACACAAATAATAATAGTAACAATACGAGACATTAACTTATTTATATAGCGCAAAATGCAGGAGCCCCTATGCGCAAAAAAAACACATAATATAAAACAAATAAAACATAAAATAAAATTACAAAAATGTAGATTGAAACAAGGGAGTTTTTAAAAGTCCTTTGAAAATCTGAACAGAGTCAGCTTGACAAATATGAAGAGGTAAGTCATTCCACAATGAAGGTGCAATGAAGGTGAAGGCTCTTTGAATTTGCGCAAAGTATGTTTTTAAAACAGCATTATTCAAACTTTATCAAAATCAGGTCCTCTTTTTACAATTTCCAGCCACAAGTCTTTAGTACTACAAAAAAATATATCTTTTTTTCTTCTTTGAAAAAAAGTATCATTGACCAAAAGTCGTTTTCGAGAAAAAAATTACAAGCAGTCTGTCTGCCAATGAAATAATAGTCCAACAATCGTTTTTAAGATAGTGCTGAAATATTTTTGTTTAACTTTTCGCTTCTATACATTCATATCCACTGGTTACGCTGATCACTTGACTTTGTTTCTCTTAATAAATTTATAAACAGAAACAACAAAATTCAACGTTGAGACTTAAGACAAGAAAATGTTGTTTATTTGTACATCTTTAGATGTTTAAGAAGTACCAGGAACAGTAACAGGCATCATTGCCACTCACTATATACTTAATTCAAAAGAGTTAATGATTTTGCCGAGGGGGCGAGCTCAAATTTGATTTTCAATTCTTCTCAACTTCACCCTTCCATTTTGTCCAGTTGAGGCAGAGGGTCAGTTGACAAGGGTGTGGAGCTAATTTAGTAGGCATTGAAAAATTCGATTTGATTTTCAAGTGGACTTACAATTAAGTTAGAAAGGAACTCCAGCAGGAATGTGGTTTGATATAAGAGAAATTTGTTGAGTCACAAAATTTCACCCCCTTGTGTCCCTGGTCAAATTTGATAAAAGGGCAAGGTGCCATAGTGTCGGAAAAACATTTGATCTTTCGCATTCTTCTTTCACCAAATATTGAAATGGGAAAATTACAAATGACTGAATTTCCATCGTACTCAACTGACTGCATGATGCATGCACACCAGACTGAGTTTTTTGACTAGACTGCTGGGGCCAGGCATTAAATATATATACCTATTAAAAAAATATACATATATAAAATTCGTGGTTGAATGAAAATGATGATTACAGGCAGAGCCAGGGTGCACACTGATAAGCGTAGAGCTACATGTATGCCGCAGCGTCCTTGGTGCGCAGCAATGCTGTGATCCACACGCAGAGAAAATGACCATTATTTCCCATTAACTATCAGGGTGACCATAAATGAGTAATTAAACATGATTAATAATAATTCTGTGTGCTAATCGGGGTCTCCAGAGTAGATGACAGGATGCCAATTCTCCTTTTTTTGTCAAGTACCGTCACTTCCTTCCGGAGTGTCTAAATTTCAGAAGGCTAGGGCAAGAGGAGACATACTAGCAGAGATCGACTTGTCAGTGTTTCATAAGTCAGACTTGGGCAAAGCTGAGGAAAGTAACAAGATAATCCTGAGGGTCACGGGATAATTTGGACGGTAAGCATCGGCACTAAGATGGCAATATCTGGATGGGCTGCTCCTAAGTGATGCAGAAGCATTTACAGCTTAATCGTGTTAGGGTGACATGACTGATAAAATGTGTCTCGAAAATGGATGCAGGTGAAGCCATTATCATTTTACGAACCGAGCACAGTCCTAAGGAGTGCTAAAATTGAACAGAAATATTACAACTAGATACATTCTTTAATGCTACTCATGGGGTGAGTCTGGAGATGCATTCAAAGTCTGGGAACTGACTGCAAGTTTCAAGTTTTCTCATTTAGGAAACAACACAAGACTGGCTCGGTTTTAATTGTGACGCATCAATTTAACAAAAATCCTTGTTCTTCCTGGTTACGAGTGAGTTTCATTTGTACTCGTGATAAATTTAGACTTGCCGATTTAAAAGTGCATTCAAGAAAATCTACTTTCCCATAAAATAATTAAATCGTTCTATGCATTCCAAATCCCTTGGGGAAAAACGCTACATCTCCACTCCAGCATTTTTTTTTTTAATTGTATTTCTGTCTTCCACCGGGAAAACTTACACTGTCCTCAGCCATAATCGAACATAAACGATGCGGATCTATCTAACAATGAACCACAAGACAACCAGAGTCCCACCATATTACTGTTTAAATAGCACCGCTTGAAACTGTTCATTATCCGTAACCTCCAGGGACTCTCCCGAGCAAGTTGCCTGATCAGCCTTGGAGTAAAGCCCAGGGTAAATCCACCGCACAGATGGTGGGACATGCAGGGCCTCCCAGCCTTATATATGAGTAACACGCCTTCATCGGCACTCTGTGCAATCTTAAGCCATGCTGACATCGTTGTAATAATGCCTACACATGTAGTTTACATACTCAAAACCACTCCATTGAGATTTCCCTACCAGCAACTTTGAGTCCATGATCTACTGTGGTCAGGGAACATTACAGTTCTAAGATGTGTACAAAGTAGGATTTACGTAGAATTTGAGGAGAGATATTTCAAGAGTTACAACAGAAATGAAGAGCTTCTTTTCGTTCTCTTTACACATTCAGTTAATGTTCGGGGCTAGATTTCATGCCACTGCTTCCTGCAGAAGTCTACGTTTACACACTTTAACAGCGCCTCGTAAGCGCAGAACTCTGTGGTAAGAAACACCACGCAATTGGGCCCAGAAAATTTCCAGATTTTTTCCCTTTTTCACTTTTTTTATTTATTATTCTTTATTTTTTGCATGATTGTTTATTTTTGGTGTGCATGGGGTGTGCATGATTGTTTATTTTGTTATCAGTTGTATTGAGAGGTACACTACAAAACAGTCTGCCCTTGATTGAGTTACAAAGATTTTACATTTTAACAGAGCGTCCATCCTGCAAACATGTAGCAGATGGTGGCCATTTGTACTTCATGTTACCTTGGGTTTGCATTAGTTTGTACACTCTTATGTACACATTCATGTAAAATGCACGTGTGCAGTGTACAGTACTGTCAACCGCCAAGGTATGCATGCAGAAGGCTAATTATGACTAACTTTCATAGAAACATTGAGTTTTGACACGCTGGCTAGACCACCAATGTCACATCACATTTCCTCTGAAGTATGATAATAACCTGGGTTCATTAACATATGAATATTTAATGGCCACTTGGAAATTGTGGTATTAATTCTCCCACAAATTACACAATAAATGGTAACTTGGCAGTACCAAGACTCATAAATGCTTCATCAAGAGATAGCATCATTGATTCAAAGCACAGAAAGTTTGTTTAACCAGTTGGTGTCGGATGACGTGAATACACGCAAATGTTTCCCTGCCTGAAAACAGAAGCCGTGTAAAGACACCATTATGTCATTTCGGACCACAGGACCAAAGGTCACCCGATCATTCAACTGCGGACCGTGCACAGACCACATACACGTCGTCTAACGCTTCGTTTCACCCTCACAAGGACAAAAAAAGGACTTGAATATATTGCCATTTTGTGGCCACTGAGAGGTGGTTTTTGTGTAATCCCTGATAACAGACCTTTGTTCTTTTGTTCCAAGAAGGGGATTACGAGGCATTGAGAGGCTTCCACCTATTGTTCATTCATTGTATTTCGGCTCAATGGAGGTAAGTCAGAGTGGGCTGGCAATCGAGCCATGTTTCTGTGTTTAGTTCCACTCCTATAAACGGCTGATGTTTTGCATTTCACTGTGCGTGAATTTGACGTTTTTTCGGTCGAGAAACAAAACGGACAATCCAATAAGAGAATCTTTGTTCACTTGGCTTTGTCAAGTCAGGGTTTCTTTGTGCCAGCGGTACTCTCTCAAAAAAAATAATAATAATTCCGGCAATTACGCCAAAAGAATCCCACGTGGGGGAGGATTTAATTTTCAAGTTTTCAGCATATTTACAGAATTGTTACCAGACAACAACCATTTGAAAAATTGTTACAATTTTTCAACAGTCTGCCCATTAAAAATTTCAACTATGGAAGACAAAAATAACATCGATTGCAATAGCTCTTTACAGTAAAATCAGGCAGAATAATCTCAGGCAGAATAATTATGTAAAAAATAATAATAAAAAAAAACATAAAAAAAAAAAAACATGGTGCAGCCAATATGTTTTTTTCCCCCTCCATTTCTAACCAATAGTCAACAAATCCAGGGCAGAAAAAGAAAAAAAAATCTCATCTGGTTTCGGTAAACAGTATATCAACATATATGTAAGCCACTGCAAATTTCTCTACAGGGATAAATAACATAGATAATATTGAATTTTCTTTTTCTTTTTCTTTTTTTCAACAATCAATATTTTGATGAATTTAATCCACCAATTAAGCTTTTATGGACATCAATATTATCCTTTTTCAAGCCTGGTGGAGGGTTTTAAGGCGTGTATGCTCCAAACAGAGGGGATCTGGTTGATATGATTCACACTAACCCCTAAACTACGTCCAGTAATAATTTAGAGTGCCCCTAAGCATTGCATTAGCGATGGAACAGGAGGAGACTCATACGGTTTCATTACAGTGACCCGGGCCAAGAAAAATAACAAAAACAAAACAAAAACTATAAACATTCGAATCACGGCGCAACGTCATGCAGTAAGCTTCTTAAAACGCTAATTTTCAAAATGATGCAAAACTCAGAGTAATGCCCTGAGTTGCCAGACACCGGTCAAAGGCAGATCGGCGTCAATAGCATTCAAAACACAATCAAATACGGCAGTGCAATACTCCTACAATTCCTTTTCGATAGCTTTGCCAGATATGGGTAACTAAGCTAAGGAGATTTGGATCCCAAGGGATTACACTGTTTGCTGAGCCATGGATCATTTCATCTGATATTTTTTTAATATCTCCGTACTCCGCTAGATGAAAGGTCGGCCGCAAATTTTTTTTTTTTTTTCTTTTTTCTTTTTTTTTTCCCTTCCTTCCCTGAGATGAGGGCTGCATACAGATTTCAAACGAGACAAATTACGGGTGTCGTTTTACTCTGCATTGTCTCGTAGGTATTCAATATTACAAGCGATTAAAAATCGTAATCATTTCTCCATCAGATATCAAACGAGTTAAAAAGGAATTTGCAACCGCAACTTTATGGCCATGAATCCCCTAGAAAGAATCATGCACTTTTTTTTTTTTTTTTTTTTTAACGGTTAATACAGACAGAAAAACAATAACTCTCAATAGTTGTGTACGATCCACATACCATCCATCATCAGACGGAATTACACCCCTTTTCTCTAAGGACAATCCCCCCCCCTCCCCCTACATGGCTGCTCAAGAAATGAAATTAATCTGCCGCTGGATGATATTATTGAGATCAATACCAAGAAAAAACGAATACTTCATGAACACAGTGTAAATGAAAGAGTTGCTTACATTTCACCCTTACTATCAACAAAGCTGGGAGATGCGAGCAAGCAAGCTCACAAGCACATTGACATGGCTACGGGACACACATGTTGTATTAAACAGTCTTTTCGACTACCTGTCCGGAAACGGCGTGCACCGCTTGCCCTAGACTCATCAGATTTCTCATTCTGCTGTGTTTGCAATTTCCAAAAAGAGACCGATCAATTTCATCCATACCAGGAAGAATATTAAATCAAGTCGGTTTGTGTTCTGATTTTTCATCAGTTTTCGAGTAAAAAAAAAAACAAAAAACAAGCTTCTCAGCTGATATTGTAGACTTCATTTGTTTGGGTCTCTCTCTTTCTCTATAAACCAAAACCATATAAACAGCTATTCAGCCATAGTAATTGCAGGGTTTTAACTTTGCCAAGCTTCAACCTGAACATTTTTTTTTTTCGTTGAAAGCGTGTACAATTACAAAAGTAATTTCTTCTCAAACACGGGGGCCTCTATTGAGTGCAAGAGGGTACATATTAACCCATATATACTGTATATGTTTTGTTTCTCAAAACTGATGTTGCAATGAATTTATCTCGTGAGTACAGCATGTCAGGGATTTATAATGCTCCACGAACCAATCTTCTCAATTGCTCCTTGTATTTTTTCATATTTTTTTATGGGAAAGCCAATGACAGTAATTTATTTACTCCCTCTTTGGCATAATTTTTATTTTATATGCTGGTAGGTGTGTCCAAGTACATTTAGCAAACCATATGGTGCATGTAAGATACTTTTCTACTAAATGCTGCTACCATCATTGTCAAGTTTTCCGTTTACAAAATTGCAAATGACTTTCTCTAAAACAAAGAGAAAGGGTGGGGGGGGGGGCTCTGGACTATTTTTCCCTTCCCATTTCAGTTTTGTTAAACAGTGATTATGGTTTGCTGAAATTTGCAACCCAAGGATTAAGACGTATGCTTTCCTTTCTCCATCAGACCAAGATAAATTAGAAATGCAAGCTCAGACAAGAAATCAAAAATCCAACTGCCAGAATTCACATTTCAGGAATCGCAAGTCAAAAGCACATGGCAAAATGCCAGTTGTCGTGTCATTGAACCGAGAATAAAAGGCATTTGCTGCCGGTCTTAGATGGAATTTAGATCTAAAGCCGCCAAATATTACAGAGATCATTTCAAAGTGATTTTTGTTTAACTCAGAGAGCTAAATCTAAATGTGAAACCCAGTATTACTTTCTTGTCTGACGCACAAGCAGTTGCATAATAAGGACAGTTTTAGCATTATTTCTGTCAGCAAATATCTTAAAATGTTGGCCTTTTTACCTCTACACCGATGTGTGATGATAAGAACTTTGTACTCTTTTGATTTCAGAGTCCTGTGGAACAAAAACCCACATGCTGCTCTGATTTTATTTTTTTCGCGGCTCTTAAATCAGTCTGATTTTTATCCCGCATGACTCGTAAAGCACCAAGTACTTGTACAAGTACATCGATTTAAGTGTTAAATTTAAAAAATTTAAAAAAAAATCATTGTGTTTATCCCAGATACAATTAAAAAAGCAACTTTTTTGTCTAAAAGCTTGTCATATCCACTAATCCGAGCATCGCTCATTTGTAGTGTTTTAAACCACTGCAGCTATGGCAGCCGCACGCGCGCGCGACATGACATTAGCACGTCACTGCATGGTGGATTCACAGTGCGGTGTGCATCGGTGCGCGCATTCGGTGGCCACAGCTGCGGTGGTGTAAACGCTCATTAAGGAGCTGCTTGGATTAGTGTATACTCCTGAGGATGCAGTATACTCCTGAGGATGCAAACCTGTATGCATGTAGTGGTCAATCAGAGAATATTTCCTAAAATTAGTACAACAACCGGTGCAATAAACCCTGGATTGTATTCACTCCATGTATAACACATGCAGAGGAATCACCAGCACATTCTCTAACTTGCAGTGGCTGAAAAAACAACGGGCAAGAATTCAAAGAGGACCAAGGAAGAAGAAGACAAATACCAGAAGTTTAAAATATGTAAGCTGTATGCGCTGACCATGCGGGGTCAATGGTTTAAAGCACCAAGTACTGCCGGTGAAGTGCATGATAAGGGGCCACTCGGCAACAACTGTGTCTCGTGTTTCATGCGCCGGATGGCGATTTTTCCCTTCATTTTCTGAGAGTCTCTCTCTCTCTCTCTCTCTCTCTCTCTCTCTCTCTCTCTCTGTCCCCATCTCTTTGTCTCCTCTTTATTCAATGCCAAATTCACACGGACAGTAGTTAACACACCGTAGGGCAGTTAAAACATGCACGGGGGTGCACAAACCATGGCATCATTCCCCGGCATATTATCAGAACTTGTAATTCCAACGCTCGTCTGACATTCACCTGTGAAATAGAAAACTACCCGGGGCTATAACAGGTTGACTAAGATGACAGTGTTTCTCTCTATTTGGGCACTTTTCCCGTGGAGAAAGTCAAGAGGAACATACATGTTCAATTAGGAGCACATTTTGTCCATTCTCCCCAATCCATGAACTGAGGCAAGACGAGGAGAGGTCAAACATGATCCAAACCCCTCCTTGGAAATCAGAAACTCTGCAAAACAATTCTTCTGCTATCTTGTTCAGACACATTAAAGGGTCTGTATAGGTTTGGTAAAGACTCTGAAAATTTATGGCAATTTAAACTTACTTGGTAAAAAGTACAGCAGCTTTGGATAGTATAATGCATTTTGATAAACGTTTCACTTCGAAGCACTGCAGTTATGGACAAATATATCACTTTTTATCCCCCCCAAAAACTGAATCTGAGAAGCTTTATGGCCATAACGCTTCTCAGAATGTGTATTCCAATGACGGATACTTTTTCTGCGTGAACACAACCGCTCCAGATTTTTGGTGATATCTCAAAATGGCTGCCGCCTTTTGAAATGAAATTTTCACAGGTTAGTTTTATGGTATATATCTACAATTATATAGCATTAAGGCAAATGTACGGTTCAAAAACCAAAGGTATACTTTGCCTTTAGAGAGGTCTGCAGTATATATAGCATTGTATGGAAAAAACTTTCTTCTTTGGCCATCAGAGCTTGTGTCCCAATAAGTGGCACTAAATGTATGTTTCAATGTTTCAATCAGCATAGTACTTCTTCTGGGTAAAAAGCTTTTACTTGTGTTAGAAATGCACAGGTCTGGAATTCCAGGGAAGCAAGGGCCTCTGTTGCCCTGGTCTTGGCCTTGGTGCCCCCTTCATAAGGTTCCCACAAACTGTAAGATTTTTCAATGGAAGTGCCCCTTTGCAAAAATGAAAATGGCCCTGCCATCTCAAAGATTAAATTCCAGGCTTGATTTTAAAGTGCAGACAATACCTGAACACCTTCCTTGTGTACTTGTAAAAACTGAGATACTGATTCATATACGACACACACATGCACAGCCACTCTGTGACCCCCTCCAGACAATACATGCATGTACCTGTGCATGTATATCAAAATTTGGACTCAAATGTAATTTGATTGCAAGTACATAAGTTTTGTCAATTATGACAAAATTTTCATGTACACACGCTACATTACGTTTTGAACTATTTTCCTTACGGGGCGGGCACTGGTGGCTGGGATACTCTGTCCAAAACGGTGTAATTTTCAATGGTTTAAATTTGAGTGTAAATTAACAAGGAGTTTTTTTTCTATTACGACATCTATCAGGACAAGTATGTAAATAAACGTTTCGACAAGAAGTGGCTTTGTGCTAGTTGCCACATAAGGGACTATGATACCTGCTCTGATTCCAATACTACATGTACATCTATATCTCCCTTCAACCTGTCTTCCCTCCATCATGGACGCCCCCCTCCCCACCCAAACCCAACTAGGAGTGTGGTATGCTAAAATTTGCTGTCAGTATCAAGTCGCTTGATGTCA
The DNA here is from genome assembly GCA_911728455.2 of Marthasterias glacialis. NCBI lineage: Eukaryota > Metazoa > Echinodermata > Asteroidea > Forcipulatida > Asteriidae > Marthasterias > Marthasterias glacialis. The sequence continues at coordinate 6,692,027 of OU452231.1, forward strand.
GGTACATACTGTACATGTACCTGTCAACCATATAAATTACGGTGATCACATTATCCTCCATAACCAAATTCTGTTGTCCATTTGAGGGAACGACCGAGTCTCTCCGCTACCACCGTCCTGACAAAGGGCCATGAATAATCAAAACCAACCTTTAGGGAGTCGTTAGCTTGTGAGCCTCTTTCCGCATGGAAATGAAGAGGAATTTCAATGGGGACTCACCTGGGGAGTTCAAGGCAATCCCATTTGAGATTGCCAGCTTTCTCTTTTTTCCCTTCCTGTGTTTATAAACATGTATGCGTTTCAGGAGGGGGTTGGGGGTTTGGTCTACATTATTTCATACCTGAGCCTCAAGTTCACTCTATACGTTAACATGTTGACAACAGAAGGGTTGGTTATGGTATCAGAGAGAAAGAGCGCAACAAAAGTCCTTCTAAAACATGCAAACATGTTAATGCTCATTCCGTAACAGACCATCCCCCCACCCCCCAAAAAAAGGGGGGGGAAGTGAGCCTACTGTGTTCGAGACTTCTGACACTTCCGAAAGAGTGAGGCAAAATTTGGGCATTACAGTCTCATGAAACAGGATGGATTTTTAACCAAAGCCCCAATTTTTAAAAAAGTTTTACACTGGAAGGTTGTTTGACATTGTTTTTAAAACATAAAGTGTATCTAAAAATGAAGCACATTGATACAAACGATTGCATATAACGCAGTTACCAAAACTATCAATCTCTCAATCAGAAAGACAACCCCTAAAAACATTAAACTATAAAAAACAAAAACAGTCTGAGTCGTCTCCCTAAACTCAAACATGCAACTGCAGTTTGTCAAAAAAAAAAAAAAACAAGAAAGAGGTTTCTTTCCAGGCACAGGAAGACTTTGTACTGTTTTTCAACTTTCTATGGCACAGCTGAGAAAGCAAAAATGAGGAAATCAGCTGATCAGCTAAAAAAAGTTGCATGTTCGTAAACTATAGTATGCAATTTCTGAAAATCAACAAAATGCCATTTTAACGTGATTCTATCACGGATCATTTGATATCCACGCCAATCTTTATTACCAAACTAAGACAGAGCGAAAAAAATGAAAGCTGATCACTGATTTGGTTTCCATGGTAACCTAGTAATAATAAAGGAAATCAAATCCAAGTTTACTCACTTGCATGCTTTTATGCAATGACATGTTATACGCAATGACATGCTTTACGCAATGACATGAAGTCTTTTGATACGTTTAAAATAATGGATGTAGATTGGGTGGAATCAAGTTATAGACCGCGCAAGTCTCACTCGAATTTGAACGCCAGAGCGTGCATTTTTGTTTCCCTCACGCGGTGAAGCAATGCATATGGGAACCAGAAGTTCCCCCAAATATTGCAAAATATGAGAGACTTGCAGGCTTTTTTTTGTCATGAAACAGACTGAACATTAACCAGTGCCAATGTCACTAAGCTATGTACACTGGGTTCTAAGGCAATAGTCAGATATTATTGTGACCGGCCGATTTTCAAAAGTGAGATTTGGGTATTTATCGTGAAAATTTACAATGTTCGCAACCTCGTTTCAGAATTTTTCCCTTTTTTCCATCAGAATCTAGAGAGAAGGCTCGATGTTGTGAAAGAAAAATCTCGAACTGGTCAATTGTTGACCTTGTCATGGCTTTTAAACATTTATGTTAAAAGCCAGGAAGTTTCAGGTTTTTTCCAGATAAGGTCTGTATTTGGCTTTCCTGATATTTTTCTTTGCCTAGAATAAAAATATCAAGTAAGCCTTGCTTTTATAAATCCATCTTGTTTTCTTTTCATGATCACTCAACCTACACCAGAATCAAATTTCATACAGATCCTTAAGCAGAATATAATGCTTAACAAATTTCTGCAAAGTAAAAATAAGCTGGAAACCAGTCACAAAAGGTACATGTACATATGGCATGGGTACTTTGGCTGGTAACCTACAATGTATTTTTGGTAGGCATGATTGGACCCTACTAGGTTGTTGACAGAAAAGTACATGTAGGCCTCTGGCCTTTCCTTTTTTGGAACGAAACAGTCAAAAGAAAATATAGATCCATAAATTCCCAAGAATTATGACTAAAATGAAACAAACTCTCTGATGGATGACAGTGGCTATTAATCAACTAACCTACACCAACCACGGCAGAAACAAAACCATGATCGATCGATAGATAACTCAACCTGTTAAACCGCCACTTAGTAGTCAACTTGATACATTGGCATATACTTTTTTTTCTTTTCAGAAATTGAAAGAGACTTGTTTGGTTGTACCTGACTCTCTTTTATGCTGCGACAATCCAGCTTTTTTTTTTTTTTCCACAGAAAAATCTACAGTACCTACATTAGGCTGTGTGTAGCCAGACAACTGTTCAAATAGCAGTTTTGCATTAACTGATCTTGCACGTGTTGAAGATACACCAGTACCATTAAAGTCCAAAGTGTGCCAAACATTAACCACATCGTCCGAGAACAGAGTAAAATATCTTACACTATTTGTGTAGTTTCTAAAATAAAAACATTCCGACGAATATAAAAACAAAACAAAAAGCATTACGAAACGGTTCTAGTCCTAGTCCCTCCAGATTGTTTTTCGTCAATGAATTTGTCCCCACATGCTCGGAATACTGCAGAATAATCTGCTTCTGAATACAGCGCTTGTCTGGTTTGACATTTTTTTTTTTATCGAAATGGATTCAGCAATCCGAATAACATTACTGCCACGCTGTTAGCTCAAGAACTTCTCGCTTAAACTTGCAAGTGGAAGATCAATGGAAGCTTTAGCCGGTAAGCCTATATGCAGTCTCTTTAATGGGAAACCACTTGGCATGACCTAAGCTCACCTTACTCTGTGCTCAAGTATAGTTTTTCAACAAGAAAAGTAAACAAGTACACAGACATAACATGGGTCACCTTACAGTAAACAGGAGCCAATTGTGCCCACCTTGTTTAAACCCCGCTATCTGCAGTCAAGTCCAGAAATTGGTTTTTGGTTGGTGTGGCTGTACAGATCTAGGCTTGTTTGCACTGGGGATAATTTCTGTTCAGGAAACCAAAACACCCAAGAGTGTACGCAATATTGCCCGTTATGTTTTCACCGAATTAGCACAGGGCACGGGGGAAACGGCAGCCATGGTTATGAAACAATTTATTAGAACAGTGGGCAATCAAAGGGGCCCTTAGGAAATAGTATTGTAAATTTATTATGACTTTTTGATACGGTAGTTTGTTCAGTGAATTTTAATTTAGATCACATACAGTAGAGGGGCTAGACTAAGTGTACAAATGGCTACAACCGCCATCCGCATAAATATTCCTCACGCCAGATAAATTTCCTGGAAAATTCCTGGGAAACTTTGGTTGACCTTTTCACACTTGAATAGCTAACCCTAGCCATTTTCTCAGGAACTAACAACCCCTGCTTGGAGGTAGGGTTAAGTGAAAACCCCCCTTGTTGGCCTGCTGAGTGTTCACTTTTCTCAGGAAAATTGCCTCAAAAGTAAGACAAATATATGATGGCAGTTAGATTAAAATCCCATGGAATTATCTTGGTAGTATGAAAATGGCGTCACTTCTGCTTTTTATTATTATTTCTTTTTCTTTTTTGCTAAACAGAAAAAGGCTAGCAGCTAAAAAGTTAAATGCAATGCTATGTTTACAGGCTGTGACTCGTTACTTATGTTTAACTCAAAGGACAACACGTTTTCTTAAAAGTCTAAATGGTAGAAACATTCCAATTGGATCGATGAAGTATTCCAGCGGGAGTACATAGATCGGTCCGTTGAAACGCCGGATCGTTCCGTTGAAATGTTCAAAATGCCAACACACATATATTGTCTTGTGTAGAAATGCTTCGGCACAATGTTGCAGTCCAGCGGAACATACATTTTAGCCCTGTGAAACTAGGTCCTGCTAAAACCCACATGTAGCCTACGTGGTCAACTAATGGTATAGATTGAAGCTCCTATACAATGGATTACAGGACTTTTTATGTTAATTTACAATTGATAACATTGGTAAGGATATCACTGGACATCTGTTTTCAGACTGTAAATATTAGCTGCATTTGAGTGGGGTATCAGGTGCTGCCAGATAAGATGTACACAAGCCACATGTTGGGCTGCTTTCATGCTGCTGTCTGGTGGACAGTTTTGGTTTGGGAGTACTACATTAGTCAGCTTATACAAACATGGTACTTAAATGTTGAAACTAGGTCAACAGCAATATGAATATAAAAACAATAAACTGTAGAACTAACCAGCCCAGCTAACAAACCCAGCCAACATTATGTGTGTTGCAACAATCGTTAGTCGACCTTAATTGCAAACAGTGTACACAGCTAAAATTCATATTTCAATTTAATAAAACGGCCAACACTAATAATGTTATTATTGTTTATTTTACAAGTCTCTGGTCAACACGATGTTATTAACCCTTAAAATTGTTCTTGTCAAGTAAATGTTGCTGTCCATATTAAGTCAAATGATAAACACAGTATCTCCTTCTAATTTAAAAGAGACAATCATCGACCCCCATCCCCACTCATAGCGATGAATGTTTGACCTTTCAAATCTCCAGTGCAGAACAAATAGACTTCAATTTTGTGTGACTTTTTTTTTTAATGGACTACCCAATATCTCTCTAACTGCCGTTCAAAAGGGGCTCATTTCAAAACGGCCCATAAATAGGAGAGAATTGGAGAAGTGCCACGTGGCTCAACGATATGGGATGATGATAATAGCATTATTCATTAACTAGCCTCTGCAACAGGTCCCCTGTCATCACGGACTGAGGTGCCTCATCATTCCCACCACCCCCCCCCCCCCACCACTTTATTGATATGAACGCTTATGTGAAAGCTTATTATGTGAATGATTGGCTGTTTGCTTTTAACATCCATCTATTAAGTCTCCTCCATTATGCCTGCTTCGTCAATGTGGCCCCACGGAAGTGTCTTTTTCTCGTATTTTCTGAAAAAATTACTACTTTTGTTGGGGAGCCATTGCGTAAAATTTATAAAGAACTGCGGGTGAAAAAATTAATCTAGTTTCACTTAGCGACTGGCTGTTTGCTTTTTACGAGACAATTTATTAAGTTGTCTCCACTGCCTTTTATTGCACCATACACAAGTGACTCCGTTGGGTTATCATTGTTGGAAATTTTTTTTATATTTGAAAAGGGAAAAAATTACAGGATAATTTATTATCCACTGAATCAAAAATACTTAATTTCTGGACCATTTTTCAGCCCTCATCGTGTTTAGTGATTATTCATTAATAAAAAATTAAAAACATTCTCAATGAATGATCATTATACAATGTAATTTTGATATACTTTCTGAAAAACCTCTACAAATTTTAACTTCTAATACTATAACTATTTCTTCAGAATTATTCACGCGTTGGGTGGGGTAAGTCGAAGTCGGTAAAGACTGTGCAAGTCTTTTGCGTATTCGAACAAGGCGACCCAATGAGATTTCGTTTCCTTCACGCATTTACTAAGCCATGAGTAAGTGGAAATCAAAAAGCTCTGAATAATGTTTGAATACAGCACATGGCTTGCACGGTCTATAAACTTTTTATAAAGTTCAGTCAAATTATTTTACTGCGTTCAGCATTTCATCTATTTAGGAAACCCAACACTGATTTGAATACATCAAATTGTTACACATCAGAACCCAAATGGGGGAAGTACCTCAGAACATATTGACTTCAATTTCTTTTTTATATTTTTGTGTGAAGTATAGTTGTGAGAGTCATACCTTCAATTTTAGTTTTAATGAATACTATTGATGCATGAATATGTACAAATGTACCCGGAACTCCCCAATGAACCTGTACACCATGTAAATGCATCCCTCCCGTGTTTGGATTGAAAAATGTAGAAAGTAAGGGAATTTAAACCTTATTTCTTTTTTAACTATCAAGCAATAAACCACACTTGTTTTATTTATTTTTTTACGGAAAACAAATTTCACAGAAAAACGAAAGACCCTGAAGTGGTACAGTGTGTGAAGATAACCATCAACAAGCTTTTTCACTGAGTGTCATTTCCTTTTATTGTTCTTTTCCTTTACCTCGTGTTATTTACAATTATTGATCGCAGCGAGTCAAAATGCACCTTCTGCAAAAAAAAAAAAAAAAAAAAAAAAAAAAAGAGCAATTCTGTACTTTCAATTCAGCCTGTCCTTCGAAAATGATACTGGTTCAAGCACCAAGGAGTTCCCGGCCGGAGCAGGCAGCTCCTAAATGAACACCAGCAAGCACCCAGGAGTTCTAGGCCGAAGCAGCCGAGTTCTGGCATGCCATATGGATGGGGGATTCGATGTCATTAAATTTTAATATTGGGGCCCCTGCATCACCAGTTTCATTACACTTTATCCCAAGGATAATTACAAGCCCGTTGCTTCAGATGATGCCAAGACAGAGTGGCAGGGAGAAATAGCGGACAGCGATCGCCACGCTCGTGTTGTTTTATTGATGGCACTAGGTGAGGCGAGTCCATCTTTACGCATAAGGTAACATCACTATATATTTTTTCTCACTCCTTCGTGGTGAGGATCGCTACAGCCAGCACCGTTGGATGTGGATGGGCGGTTCGCAAAGCACTTAATAAAGGATGCAATTTATAGTGGGAAAACGCTTGTGTCATCATCGAGAAAACGGAACTATCTGTGACTGAGATGACCCAGAGTATTATGCAAGCAAAGAAATGCAGCTATCTTTGTGCCTCATCTGTTTCTGTTTAAAAACAACATAAGTTATTTATTCATTTATTGTTTTAAAGTAAAACAGCCCCGCAATAGGCCAAAGGGCCCCTCACAGTGAGTGCCACAGGGGGGGGAAAAATAAAAGAAATTTAAAGAGAGAAGGTATTGGTTCACATTCCCCTTGATCTGGAGTAGATTGTAAACTAGTGGACAGCAAGATACAGGGAGGGAAAGTGCAGCAGTACGGTGGGAAAAAAAAACCTTTGAATATCTCACAGAATATTTCCCTTGGAACGGATACAGTGAAGGGGTGGGAAGACGCAGCAAAACATGTGCTGTGAGTGATCAGTTCAACAGGCTGGCCTCTCTTTTATGCAAGTCTAACCATCCATAGAAATCCACAAAGCATGGTTATGTAGTAAAGATTAGGTTGCCTTTTATCTGTTTGTACCATTGTTAAAGGACACTAAGGAATACTCTTTTACAATATCCACAACAGTGACTGTTTACGAATCCCGACAATAGCGGTTTCAATACAACGATAAATGTCAACTCCACTATAAAGTCTTCATGGTGGTGAGTTTTTGTAACGATTTGGTTGCAGTTCACACTGGAATTCAGAAGGACAAATGAGCAGTTCTTTCAAAACGAATCGACGATAAAAAAAGGTTTCCTGTATTACAAATTACCCATCACCTCAGTGAGTTCCCCCTACCCCGACCAAACTGTGGATTTGAACAAAAGGCAAAGCAGTGGCATAATCAATACGTATAATGTATGCAATTGCCAATCTACATGTATACCTCACCATCGCACCACGACACTGGTAAATTAGTTCGAAGTCTGCCTGGCGTTGATGTATAGACTGATAAAAGTGATTTTAATATATGTGTACAAGGAAATATACACATGTGGAATGAATGGGACTCCGCAAAAAAATGGGCAGTCTCTTCAATCTCGTTCCTTAGGCTGAAATCCATCAACTATGGAGCAAAAAAAAAACTGTTTTTTTTTTCTTCAAAATTACACAATGCCTATCAAATTTAAAGGTGGGCCCAAAAGTATAGGTTAAAAAACACAAACAAAAGGCAGACAAGTTAGTTTGAGCAGTTACAGGAAGGAAAACTCTGAGAAACTGTATAACATCCCTGCCATATTTATCTTCTGTTTTGTCTTTCAAAGATGCATACACTTGCACTTCCTAACAAGAGAAGACCACTAGTGTGTGTGCTAATGGTAAAGTAATTGATCGATCAACATCGGGGGGGGGGGATACATTAGTTTCAATCTGCAATCTCACTATAAAATTACTGTTAAAGTCTAGACAAAAACACAAGACTGGCCAAATCAATGCTGCTTATTTTCGATTGTTGCAATCAAAATAAGTCTACATATGAATGTGCACAAAAAACTCCGAACAAAACATGGAACTTTTTTGCTGTTTTCGCTCAAAGCTGACCACTGAAATTGATGACGTTTTAACAGGTTCTTTGTAGGTTGTGTTTATTGAAAACTATGGAGGGTGGGAATTGCTTCACTCGCCCCACAACCAAAGATGTGCTTTCCCTTTACACTCAGTGGTTAACGCATTTTAAAATTTTCCCACACAAGGACAATGATGCCACTTGTCGATTGTTCCTCATGCATTTCAATCTCAGTATATGGATCAATGAAACACACCGTAACCCTTGTGGAGAAAATCCACAAAGGATTTCAGGAGAAACAAGGGCAGTATCTGCATGCCTGAGTGTGCCGTTCTGCGAGCAGAGTGAGAGAGGATACACTCTGTATCTCATCCCATCCAGAGAGCCGCAGACCACCTGTTCTCACTGATGAGATCGCGGCTACAGGGCTTTGCTTACTTGTATCCAGAGAGAGCCATTGCAGGTGACTATTGCCATTTCTGATGACCATCGCTCATCATTGTTCAAATATCGCCTGTCCAGATGGATTAAGGCCAATTCAAACTGTCGCATCGTGTCACCGCATATGAGCAAAGTTGATAAAAATAGTTTACAAAAACAGTTTGTAACGGTATGACAGCATCTTATAAAGCATCTTCGTGGCATCTCTGTCTGAACTGCCTTTAATTTCTTTCTCCCTTTTTAAATTACAGGGGTGTGGGTGGCCGCATACAAAATAAGCTGAAAACAGCCATCACAAATCTAAAAATTTAAAAAGTTCCCATAATTGTGTCCAGAACAGGAGAACAAAAAAGCGGAAATTCAGAGTAAAAATCTAAAACAAAAAGCTGAAATCAGCTTAAAAGCTAAACTATCACACCCCTGAGATTAGTCTAACAAATGTTACCCAACTGTACAGTATGTCAACTACAGAGGAATGGCTGCATCATGTTGTAAGCATCCAAAATTGTGATTCGATCTTTGTATCTATCTTAGCTTTTTGATAACACGGTTCCGGATTATCTCCCATTAAGGTGTTTAGCAGCTGTATACTCTTGGCATTGGGTTTAGACCTAGGCCTGAGCAAAGACCTGACCCGAGTTGACCTTGTTCACAAGCTTTCCAACAACAGCGGGCTGTTTTTGACCAAAGCGATGGGAACTCCAGTTTATAACGTCTACCATGATTTTTGAGAGGTCTTTTTTTTGTTGATTCTATTTCCTGGTTAGTTGACTGTTGAGTACGAGTCTGTTGATTGCAGTGACTGGATTGAAGTTAGACCTTGACCACTCTACGAATGTCATTTGTAAACAGTTGCATAATCGACAAAAGCGTTTGTCCATTTTAGAGCAGACACGTGGTGGACATTGGTCAGTATGACTGACCCTAAACTGACCCACAACCATGCACATATTGATGATGTTAATTTGCTTTACATGGGCAGCATTCCTTTACACACACACTGAAACACCCAATGCAGTATTCACTGGCTGTACAATATACATGTGTACTCTGGGGATTAAACATGAATAAAATGCCCTTCAACTTCACAGCACAATTATGACACAAGACACGCCTCCAAATCTATGCCCGGCAAAAACCTGGATCATCTTAAAATATTCAAAACAGTTCTTGTTTTGAAAATATCCACAGTACATTCAGACATGCTATATCTCAATCTGCCCTACAGACAACTGAAACAATAGATGTATTGTCTTTTCTAGAGTACTGTTCATGTGATTCTTATGTTGATTTGATACTGAAATTAAATATTTTGATCCACATCAAGGACACAAAAATATTAAATATCTAAATGTAACAAACACTTCCCCACAATAACAAAAGTGAAACCATCCTAACAAATGTGTATGTGACACTGAAATATCATACCAACAAATATCCACACAGAATATTCTTCCTAACAATATTTGTAAAAATAAAAAATACGAAAAAAAAAAAAAATAAATAAAAAAATTAAAAAATAAACAGATCACTTATCCATGACAATAATTAAAGCGCAGCTTGTTTAAAATTGAAGTGAAAATGGGCATGCTTACCGGCTGAAGCTGGGGCTGCATTATTACTGGTACTGCCTGGGGGCAGGGGTAAGGTATCATGACTACTCCTGTAGGCTCCATGGGTACACGTGGGGTGTTAAGCAGTGGGGGACCAAGCATAGGGATGTGCTGTGCGTAGGAGTGTGTGTGCATCACTGTGCCAGGGACGTGGTTGTTGGATTCAATGCAGCTATCATCTGAAGCAATCCGCAGGGTGACGGCATGCATGTGTTCGCTATACTCAACGAGTGTACACACACAAGTGCGTCTGGCTACACATCCACCACACACACACACACACACACACACTCACTTCAGCTCATATCACCTCTACACATGGTTGGCCGTACAAGCACAATACTCTAATCTCTTGATGGGCCACCGCAGCCTGATTGGCTGGACGGGGAGTCTGTGCGACCGCCCGTGGCACATTTGAATATGAATAGCCCACTGAAATAGCCATGCATGGCTGAACAGCCTAAGACAACACCACCGAACCCCCATGCACTTGTTGTAAAAAGCTCTGTTTGATTGGTTCAACCATGGTTCAACCAATCATTGTGTGAATTGACAGCAATCATTTCCCCACTAGAGAGGGATGAAATTGGTATAATTTTCTCTAAGTAACCGTCTAGTGAGCAACGAAACAACCTGTTGCTAATGCACACCCTCTCAGCATTTAAAGTAGCCACATTTTAAATTGCAAACATACATTTGCTGTGTAGTAGAGGTCAAATTGGCAACAACAAAAAAAACATCTCATGGTTGGAAGAGGTATGTACAAAGTTGTATGAAAGCTTATAATGACCATGTGTTACCACCATGGAGGTAGATATGTTGCGACAAAGCCTGTGCAAAAACCTGCAGTGGCCATTAAATATGATGTATTGAATCACCGATGGGTCCCTGAATAAAATAAGACCAATAAAAATATGACTCTATATGGATGTGCTTCACTGCACTAAAACACAAAATGTTTTGATAATTTCCCCCTCGTCAAAACATATCCACTGAGAAAAGGTTTTTACAAAAAAGAAGAACGAATTCATAGTCCTATAAGTTAACATAATGTCTGCCAACAATAACATGATCTCGATAAAAGAGCACACTAACATAAACCAATTAAATGAATAACAAAAAAAAGTATACAAAAAAAATAATAATAACTTAATTTCCTTCCAATTAAAATTCAGCAACTTCCTCACAGTTATCAGTGTATTGTGTGTGATTGTGTTTGCCCGTAGACAATGAGGACTCTTTAAGAAAAGGAATCTGGGTGATTTGACAGACCGCGGCAACATCCTCCATTCGATTCTGAGTAATAAAAACCATGGGGACATCACTAGAAAAAAACAATGGGAGTATTTACCATGTGTGTGATAGGGGTGATATTGGTAATTTTTTTGGCTTAAACCTGGTCTTAGACAAGTTTAAATAAATTAATAGCATGAGAAAAAAAAAAGAATTAGCTGTTGCAAACTGTTTAACCATTTCAACCAAAAGGGCCGGCGGTATATATTTTAATGGTCTCATGTTTTGACCCTAGCAGAGTCTTTCTCACAAGCTAAAAGGCTTTAGCCGTTTAGAAGGACTCTGCTTGGGTCAAAATGTGAGGCCATTATCAATTTCATGCAAATTAATAACATCAAAGAAAACATCCTACACAGGAACAAAAGTGATTATTCTCTGCGTTCCTGGCAGGTGAATATTGTTGAAAACAAATTAATCCACAGGTTAATTATCATAAGTGCTTTTAAACTGGACGGTTAAATGCACTCTCCTAAAACAATGGTATGGTGTACCATCCATTTGCTTAATGAACTGCACACAACAATACATGTACTTTACACCCTTTAAACACAATACATTAAAGTCTCTATGCATTAGCAGACCCGATGGTTTGTTCCTGTAAAGGGATAGGCAGTTTTCCTTCAATGCGGGAAATTTGAATTTGTACTGGAATGTTTCAAGGGGGGCGGGGAGGGAGCAACAAGGCAATTATGGCCAGGGGCATGGAGGCAAAATTTGCCACCATGAAGTTTCAGGCCTGCATTGGAAAAATACGTGGATAAAACAACCAAAAGGTACGTATCGTCAAGAAGCAACTTCAGGGAGTTAACCGGAAGAGTTCAGGCAAGGCAAGGTCATCATAAGAGAGAAAAAATCCTAAGAAATCACGTCCTAACTATAATGAAAATGTACACTTCAACATTTCTGACACTTGGTGCGTATGTTACAACGATGCATTTTTCCCCCCTTAAAATGTTGTGGCATATTGACAAACAAGCTATAGTACTCACTGCTAATACCTTATTCGTCGGATTGTCAGATTTGTGATGATTTGTGCCAGAATATTTAAAAGAGGCAGAGACAAAGGGGCATGGAGGCAATTGCCTGCTTCCATGGAGCATTCAGCCTGCTACAATGTAGTTGCTATTTATCAAATGCCATGATGGGCTTAATTAAATTAATTGAAATACTTTATAATACTACTCTACACACACAATATAGAAACATACAGTCATGTATATTCCCCATTTTTTCCCTCACTGCACACTGAAATCCATTCCAGTCTGGAAACTCTTCTCTATGCCAACCAACAAGTCACACATCATCGCTGGTAAACAAATTTGCGTAGGCTAATTTATTCCTGGCGTTTTGTCTTTTCTTTCTGTCTTTAAGCTGCAAGGAAAGCAACAGCTGGTTTGGCAATTGGCAGCGCGAAACCGGTAACATGTGTGGCAGTTCACAAGGCTTACTGGCAGAGACTGAACCAACCTGTAGCCTGGCTTATCATGGGTGAGGACAGGAGAAAATCCCTGGGCTATCTATCGCAGATAGGCAAAAATGTCAATAGAAAATGGAAAACAGTTGATGGCAAAGATAAAGTCAAAGCTGTTAATAATAAGGCAGGTGAGATGTGCATGTTTTTTTACTGAAACATAAATACGAAACATGTGTACACACCTACATGTATTGGAGGGAGACTACAATGGAAACAAGAAATCATTAGTAATCATTTCTACACGATACAACACACGATACTTGACATATTCAGAAAAAAGGTAAAAATATAAGCCAATCGAATCACATTGTGAAAACTATATTAAAAAAGTACTAATTTGTTTAGAGGTTATATAATGTAAGCAGCCATGCAAATGAAACAAATGAATGTGTAAGCAATCACATTGTGAAGACTGTATTAAAAAAGTACTAATTTGTTTAGAAGTTATATAATGTAAGCAGCCATGCAAATGAAATAAATGAATGTGTAAGCAACCGTATAGTTCACAAAACATTCCCCCTTCTTATTTTTAAGCTAAACCCCTCTCCCCACCCCCGCAAACACGTATGTGTACTTGTTTCCGGTTGATTGTTTAACAGATCATTCTTTTTTTACAACTTGTGCAAATTATCAATTTCTACAAAAACAGAAAACTGCCTACAACACAAACTTCATTTATTTTTATTTTTTGTGGTTTTCCACAACACTAAATTCCAAGAAAAAATAAAGAAGAAATCGGCTGAGCTGCTGAGAAATTGCATGCCGGCTTCTTGAAAGAACTTTCCTGCTAACACCCCTACCCCCAGGCAGTGGCGTAAGAGGGGGTTCAGAACCCTTAGCCTACCCTCTTATCCCCCAAATGAGATCGAAAAATGCACAAAAAATGAATGGTTCGATACATTAAATAGCCCCCTAAAAATTATGTTTTTGACCTCTCTTGCCCCCCCCCCCAAAAAAAAAATGAAAATGTCTGGTTATGCCACTACCCCTAGGCAAACCCATACTTTGGTGTCCGACAAGAACTTCCTATTGCGGCCTCTATCAAAACCGCATGATCTCAATAGCTAAATATCACCCAATGGGAACAAGCCATCACAAAGCTCTTTATTCGATTGGCTACAATTCGATTGGCTAGCAATCAACATGTAACAAACAATTGAAGTCAATTAATGTACATTAAGATAACTGCAATTATCATGAACTACATGTTTATTAATTGAACCGTGTAAAACGGCCTCAAACATGAAACTTGCACTACAAAAGCCGACGAACTTGCAAAAACATATGTATAACTCCACAGATTAACGACTGCAGTAGATGAGATCCATATCAAGACAGAAGTGGTTAAAACGTTGACTTATACTCCCATTTTAAAAACGTGCGCACTTCCTTTAGTCCTCCATTTGAATGTGACCATACATCCATAATAAATATAATTTGTACACAAACACACATCTTTATTTCTGTGGCTATGTGCCAAGTTATGTATGTCAAAATATTCCATGTGTAAAACACAACAGCACACGTTCACGGCAAGCTTTCCCTTCTCAGAACTGTGCCACCTTCATGAATTTTTAAAGCGCTAATCTGTCGTCTACTGCATGATGCTACCCAACTTCACACATCTAAATATTCATAAGGGTGCAATGCCTGGGTTTCTGCATATAACCATCTGCACGAAGGTGAAAATGCAGCTAAGCAGAATTGGATTACACACACTGCCAACTATTTATTTATTTTTTTTGGGGGGGGAGGGTGTCACAAGCTGAGGCCACCTTCTAAGGTTTTTGTTCAGGTCTTCAAACTTGTGTTTTAATTCCTTCTATGAAATTAGATACGTCATAAAAAGCTGCAATATTCATGTCTGTTTTATGTTTACTAGTGAAAAGATATTGTCAAAACCTCACCGTACAAAAATAACAAAATTTATCACTTTTAAAAATGCTTCGTCTAAAAACTGCCGCTTTTCAGTACAGTCAATAATAGGAGATGAGAATGAAACCTCTCGTAAAAAGAAAGTTCAAATGCTCAACTAACAACGAATCCCATGTGTGTGTTTTTTTAGTCTCAAACTTTCCCAAAGTTGGTCAAGTTTAAAAGAGTAAGAATAAAGTACATGTGGTCAGCGGCTCTTGCACTGCAAAACAACACACAACCGTGGATGATATCAAACGAGAAGAAAACAACATTCTGAAAGGACAGGTTTAATGACTATCCTGTAATAAAATACGCAACTTAAAGCACAGGAGAGAGTGGAAAGTTTTTAAACCCTGGGCTACCCTTTGGCTAGACAGCCTTAAGGCCCCAACGTTTTACAAAGGTTTTGGCATGACGGGTCATCCAAGCAACCCATCTTCCGTAATGCACTTTGATAACGTGAATCTAATGGCTGCAAAGATTGGCACTGAGCAACCCTTTAGTCAGCCGCTCTCTTAGAGAGACACAAAGTGAAACGAATGTTGTGTCACTTCGTATCAATCTTGGGCTGGGAAATCAACTAACCTACCCCTGTAGGAAGAAGAGAGGGGGAGAGAGAGAGAGAGAGAGAGAGAGAGATGGAAAAAAAACCTTAGGAGTTCTTCCCCGGCCTGGGAGTGACTGCCCGGTGACAGGGGCAAACTCGATATATTAATTTTGAGGGGCCAATTACGAGGCATCGGGGGAGATTCTGCGGATGCGATACTGGGGGAAAGGGAGCAGGAAGTAGAGGGGTTCACTGACACCATCACGCCGTGGCAGGTCCTCTGGGGAATGTGAGACCTCGCTTGTTCAATGTTCACCTTTGCTGGGCAAAAGGTGACAACGTGCGCTGCCACTAATTAAACAACGATAGCAATTTCTCTTGTGGTGATGAGGCATACGCTCGTATTATGAGATTAGAAAGGGGGGGTGGCTTTTGACATAGTTGTTTTTCACATTTTGTGTAGCATATGGCTGAGCAGTAAGCTTGTACTTCTTTGAACATTTCATGGGCAACCTGCTGAACTACATAATCCAGATTCAGAGAGAAGTACCCAGTCACCAGAATGTACCAAGATCCTTCAGCTTAAACAAAGGCTCTTTTGTTCTATGCACATTTCACACTTGGAGGTCATAAGATTTTGAATAACAGTACTTCCCCAAGAAGAGGGGTGTTGTGGGGTGGGATGCTGTTGGGCGGGGTGTTATTTGGGGCGGGGTGTTATTTGGGGCGATGTGATCTCCACCCGTTCACCCAGAGCAAAGCTTCTAGGATGTGTAGCTACATGTATAGCTTCCCTGTTACATGTAACTCAACAAGTCACTGGAACCATATTGTAATATACATGTATGACCAGATGTACAGTAAATATGTAACTGGCCCTTAATTGACTGAACCTTGCTTTTAGTCATTCAATCAATTATCAACAGTCAAGGGTTTCAGTAGTGGTTTTCAACCTCCTCACTTATTATTATGTTGTCATTAATAAAAAAACCATGTCTGGTATATGTATGTACCTAAGGGTATACTCATTGTATGTACATGTCATCCCTGTATTTAGCCTTGACTTCTTAATTAGTGAGAGCAAGAAAGTCATTATTGCCCAGCGTGGCAGAGAGAGAGAGAGAGAAAGAGAAGAGAGACGAGCCCGGCACACAGACACGCGAACACGCAGTCAAAGATCGCTGAAGCATACTAAGATACTTACATATCTAATTGATGACTAAAGGTATTCTCAATGGGAAACAAAACAAAGCGCAACAAAAAACCGTCCGGCGGTGAAAACATCGGTACGATGCATTCAGGTTTAGTGCAGGTGAACCAGGATTCAGACCTCATGCACCTAGGGCAAGACAGTTTTATGAGAAAGTCTGAACACCATTTCAAACACCACCTAGGCATGGTAGTCCAGTAGACGGACACACGGAAAGAAACAAAGAAAAAGAAAAAAGAAGCAACCAGGCCTGGCTTTACACGGAGGCCATGGAGGCCAGGGCCTCTGTGGCCCTAGTCTTGGTGCCCCTTCAAAGGTTTCCCATTGTCTTTAAGATTTTCTCGTGGAAATGTCCTTTGCAAAATGAAAATGGCCTTGCCCTCTCAAAGATGAAGTTCCAGGCCTGAACAACAAACTAACATCGAACTCAACCAAGTTTTCCTTGCGGCTTCTACGTAAGTCCTGCCTGACAGAACTCTTTGAACGACAACATTTTTAAATTGACAATTGTTTCCACACTGTACAACAGAGTGTCTAACGAAACGATAATGGGAGACTTTGGATCGATAGGTGGCAGCAGACTTACCAGGTGAATTGTCTTTGTTTACGCGGTTATGAGCATGTGCCCATTTCCGAGAACAATGGGTATATACCTGCCAAGTCTGCTGCCACCTAGCGTCTTCAAAAGTCTCCCATGGAAGGGTACTCTTTTAAAGGCGTTAGTTAACGCTTTGGAAGTTTTATATATTGGGGTTTTAATGACATTTGGCATTGTTTGCATAATAGCAGTTGGATGCAAATATTTTTTTTTTTTAAGAATCAATGGATATTAATATCAATATCTTTGTTTTTAAATCTCAAGCATGAAGAAAACATTAATTTTTGCAACAAAGAAGCAGTCGCCTTAGTAAATAACAGCTGCTGGGTAAATTTGTCCAAACTTGCCAAAATAAAACTGAGCAGGGCAGGACCTGAACCTGTAACCTCAAGGCTACAGCACGAGTACCTTTACTGCCTGAGCAGTCTACAGGTGCACTCCTCCTGATCTTTATTGTCAATATTTTCATTTTGTTGTCAATATATATTGTTGGTTTTTGTTGTTAATGTGACTTAGCCCCGTTGACATTGCAGCATACATGGATGTACAATCCAAGTGAACTTGCACTCTGTGGCCAATATTACCATCTCAATAGAGGGTTGATTCCACAATAAGCCAGTGAGTGGCCATCAGTCAATACCCATTAGCCGCTGTCATTGTAACTGACAAGCTTTAATCCACTGCATCAAGGAGAATGTTCAAAACGGAGACCACACACTATTATTACAAATTACATGCCTTGTTTTCCCTCCAACAAGACTTCAAAATGAAATTGAAAAGTTGAAATTGAAAGTTCATTTGCACAGAGATAATCTCGCTATCTATCGGTAGACAATGTCCCCGTGTTGTCATATAGTGTAGTGTGCATATTTAGGCCATGAGGCATTCACATGCTTAGCATAATGTTGCGAGCAATTTGACTCCCAAAATGAGCAGGCGTACTGCTGGTGAGAACTGTGAAAAATGACTGTCCACAAGTCTCCCATTGTAGTAAATTAATTGTCTTAATCAAGGTCATAAGTGCCCCCCTCCCCGTCCTCACCATTGACTTCCAGACTGGCTAGTCAAGGATAGGATTCTATGCACATTTTGGTGCCACTCCCTTCACTCAATAACACCATAATATAAAAATAAAATATCCATAGGATGACAAATTAAAGGTATGAATTTCACAAAAAAAAAAAAGCATTTAAAGTTAACTTTATTTTCAAGAAGACAAATGCGCAAAAACATTACATGTCGTTTTTTAACATTTTTTTTTTTTCTTTTTTGTTGAGGCCCCCCATCCAAGGCTTCTGATTCAGACCACACACCATTTCAAAATAGGGACAGGAGGCAGGAACTTCTTTTCTTTTCTGAGTTTTGTTTTGTTTTTCTTTTTTAATTCTGACGTCAGAGAAAAACAACCATGGAAAACCAAATCATTTTGAGAAGGTGCTATGAATCATACACCAAAAAAAACCAATCCAACATGCACAAGGCCAAGAGAATGAATGGTTGATCCGACTGACCGTCCACTGCCCGCATGCCCAAAACAATTCATTATTTACAAAAAAAAATCATTATTTGGAAATAAATTGCCTCGTGTAGTTTTTAAATAAAATTTCTGAGTAACTGCACTCCGCTGCCCATGCTGCTAACTGCTTTCGCGTGCGCACCAGTGATTACAATGCTGTATACTGCTAGTGGCGGGTGCAGCAGAGATGATGGTTGTTACAATTTCGGGGGGAAAAAACATTGCCCGAGCAAGCACAGACGAGTGCAGTCTTAGGTCAATGCGTTTTTGTACGCTATCAAGTAATGCGCTGGTTATATTTCACCAACAGAGGGCGGATTGCTCTAATTCGATCGAGTTGTTCTGAAAGTGCCCTCTAGCAAGCAATGTTTCCAGCCTTCAATGGAGCGAGATTACGAAGACTACCAGCCTGTAAACTATTGAAAATGATTGGACTGCTTATGTAATCGGTCACGATAATTTTTTTTTTTAAAAAGACTCAAACCACGGAGACATCGGTAAATTTTCCTTTACGTGTGTTGGGGCCTTTCTTTCCCCACCTAAATTTTGTTAAAACATTTCAAGTCACAATAGTTTTCACTGGAGTTTTCTTCTGTTTAGGCCGAATAAAAAGTGTATGGTCACGCCGTAAAATTATGGAAAAATTACCAGTAGCTGAATGTTTTTTTTTTAGGCCTTGGGTTTCGTTTGTGACTTTGATCTCATTATTTCATATCCTGACAGTTGCAACATTTATTTTCATCATTACTATCTTCCGTTTCCTTTGTTTTTACATGAAATTATAAAAAAAACAAAAAAAACACATGTCATTCACAAGAACGCTTCCAATATTTATTCTGCCCCCGAATTTCATTAAAATAATATCTCCAAAACACTAAAACGCTTTTAATATAAAAATGAGTGATGCTGAAAATGTAACTCAAGAAATATTTATTAACCATATGCTTGTACAATAGTATACCCAAACATTTGATGTTAAAAACACATACATGTACAACGTTCCTCAATTTACAACACTTGCTGGTAGCATCACAAAAACCATTTGCAAATAAGGGATGACGTGGGCAGAAATAAAAATGAAAAAAAATGAAAAAAAAACAAACAAAAAAAGAAAATTGAAACATTGAAGAAAAAAATGTATCACAGAACACACGTTTCCATCGAGAATAGAGCAAAGCAATATGTTCCCTGGTCAACAGTGAGAAAAAAATAACATCTGAAGTACTTTCACCTTAAATCTTTACCCTGGCCTGGGAATCGTTACAGTCAATTCAAAAAAAATTTGTCATATGGCAATCATTTTTTCTTCCCTTAATGATGGTACAATGTGCTATTGGTGTTCATGAAAAAAAGAAAGAAAAAAAAACACAAAAAAAACAAGACATTTGATTGTGATGAATTTTTCACGCATAATTTTTTCAATGTTGGAACCTTCAAGGCTGAATTTGATGGCACTTTTTTTTTAAACGAACGACTGACACATATTTACACTACCATCCCACTCACGAATACACAAAGATTAATCCGATGCTGATGTTTTGTTCATTGTTGCTAGAAAGACACATCAACCACGTCAACCTGAAGCGCTGAAAGGTTGGTATTATTTAAAAGATTGCATTGCATGCTTCATGTTTTCTACGAATTCACACCGAGTAGAAAATCAATGAGTGAAGATTCATTTTCACTACTGATTCTGCGCAGATTGGACCAAAACCTTCACAGGCTACTGGTTTGTTTTCATTTTTGCTGGATATGTTTGTACAAGACTTGTCTAAAAAGTCAAACCTTGGGCCTAATGCTTGAATGTTTATGGGCAAAGCAGTTTTTCCTTTAAAAACCTCTCCCTTCATTTGTACCAGAACATTTCAAGGGGCCACAAGCCAATGACAAGGGGCAAGGAGACAATTGCCTCTGTCAAGTTTATCAGGCCTGACACCTGCTGCATGCCATCTACGTAGAATAAAAACAAGGTTTGTCATAATAAATAAATAATGATAATAAAATAACCAACATTTGTCCAAAGCAATATCGGTTGCACAAGGAATTCTCTTCTAATGTGGAATAATTCACAGGAATCCATATTAAAAAATAAACACAGTAAAACATCAACAGTCTACAGGCCCTGTCTGCGCCAAGTGGTACATCAATAAATAATTCGATCAATTGAGTTTATTTATTCTACGGTGGATTACGTTCAGTTGAAGTCAGTAAAAATATTTCTTTCTTTTTTTTTTCTAAAAAAGAAAAATACAGACTGAATCTTCTGGCAAACGTGGCTCTACGATGGGTTTTGAGCAAACAGATAAGACCTGGCCTCAACCCCTGTATTTGTCTGTGTAATTAGCGTTAATAAAAACTGAAGATAAGCTGACAGGGAGATATTGTGTGTGCAGCTGTTACTCTTTGCAACATCTGGTAAGATTATGGGCTGGATAAATGGTACCAATAGAGGGCAGTATTGCAACTACAAGGACCTTTCCATAATACTAGTTAATACTACAGTCGACTCTCGTTAATACAAGGTCCGCTGGACTGGCCCGTTTTTCTCGTATTAACCGAACCTCGTATTATCCGAGCGCGGTATTAACAATGCACAATGCATGACATAATGGACACACGTGTATAAATGCACCCGTACTGCAATGGACACTGCATAACTGTGATCATTATACATGTACATGTACCATACAAACATACAACATTTTGGGCAAATAAAACTGTTTTGATTTAATTAATTTATTTCGAAAATCCATTTATGAAAACAATTTACATTTTTCATGACTGAAAATGGAGCGCATATGATTTTAACTTGCCGTTCTTGGCAGCCAAGTTTCGATCGCAACGGCCAACATGACAAGTTGAATGTTGATTTTCATTGGTTTTCACACCTTAGTAAGGTCACAGTAATGCGAGATAGCTCATTGCTAAGGCGGGATACCAGCGAACAATAAACGGTCTGGTGTCCACCTCTCATCTGCATTGTACTACCATTCAATAGACTGGTACCATTGCCAGCGCTCAACCTCTATTGATCATAATCAACGGAGCGGTAGCACATGTTTTGAAAGGCTGGGACGTAAATTTTTCACCTCAATGAAGGTAAACTATCGATGCCCAATTCCCCAAACTCGCTATAAAAGTAAGACAAACAATACATTTTTGCTCGTTACAGGGCCGCAAGAATACCTCGTATTAACCGTGTTCTCGTTATGACTGTGCTCGTATCATCCGTATTTAAATGCATTAAAACACGCACGGGGCAGTTCGGGACCGGCAAAATACCTCGTATATACCGGAACCTCGTAACATCTGAGCTCGTATTAACGAGAGTCGACTGTACATGTACATTTTATACAGGTTAATTACCTCTTGAGATGTCATTACCCTCTCCTACATATATAGGGAGAAAATATGCCTTGCCAAGTAAAAAGACCTAGCCCACCCTGGCGGCTACGGCTTGATCATCAAGAGAACAAGCCCTGAAGCATGGAAGGCCCATAGCAACACCCTTAGCAACAGACGTAGCCACAGCCGTCAATGCTGACACGGCCTTACTCTTCCAAGTCTCATAGATTTTTTTAAGACAGGAAATTTACAATGCAATTTTTGTTTCAGACAAACTATCTGGAATATGACATACAAAGAGCATGTACACATAAATGTACACTACTTCGCTTCTCTGATTGCCAATGAAAATTGAATGTTAGTTTCTTGTCGGCGCCTGCAAGGAATTTGGGCCTCAATATGGAAAAGGATCATTATTCATGATTAAAAGTATATCGAAATATCCTCCACAACTGGGCAAAAACTATTGGCCAATATCATCGTCTGTGACACTGACAACGTCACTCATGGGGTCATTGCCATCTAAGGGCCCCCGAGTTATCAATTACATGAAGTTTCAACCTGATTGGGATCTTCTTCACCCCACGAGGATCTCACTGGTTTCAGACTGTGAAAACCCTTCAGTGGCAAAAACACTCACTGCTTTAATAACTCAAGAGGACAGTCTTTGGTCAACTTCAAGAAGTGTTGAGGGAACCGTCAAAGTGCCTTAACTGGGTTATCAATTACATGAAGATTCTATCCTGATTGGGATCCTCTTCACTCCATGAGGATATCACTGGTCCCAAATCGAGAAACACTACAGTACCCAGTGCTATCTATCATAACTCAAGAGGGCAATCTTTGTGTGACTTCAAGCAGTGTTGAGCTCACCAAAGAGCGGACAGGGTCACTCACAGAGTCGCTGACGTCAAAGTGCCTTAACTGGGTTATCAATTACATGAGGATCCAGCCTGCTTGGGATCCTCTCCACTCCATGAGGATATCACTGGTCCCAAATTGAGAAACACAACGGTACCGATCACACCATGCGGATATCACTGGTCCCAAAATGAGAAAACACAACGGTACCCACTGGGACAGCAATAACCCAATGACACCCCACACACCAACGGTGCTGCATGTGTGTATCAAACCTTCATCAGGAAATGAGACCCAAGATTGGAAAACTCATGAATAAGGGCCCAAGGGCTCAAACAATGCCTTGATTACATCCAGGGTACCAATAAGACAAAGTTCATAAATGAGACAGAGGGTTATTCAGGGTCGACATTATTGTACACAAGTGTGTGCTCGGTATTATGGCACGCAAGGTCAAAGGTGAATATGGCAGAAACGAGGAGGATCCAAAGGCCGGTATCTGGTGTTATCACGAGCTTGGGGGTTTGAAGTCAGAATGTTCTCGGTCAGCATTAAAACAAAATGAAATAAGTCCACTGGCAAAAATGTCACAAGAGGGCTCCTCGAGGTGCTTTAATTACTGTACGGCGGATGAAGTACACTTTAAGCAAGCTACAACTGACCACAGCGTAGATTCAAAATGAAGCTCTGCATAGTGAAAGTGGTTGTGAATAACTAAAAATAAAAGCAAAACTTTTCAGTTAATAACGAAATGTTTCTCATTAAAATATTCTCGTATTCCAGTCCCAAGGGTCAGTGTACCAAATGCAATAACCTCTTGAAATGACGCACTGAAATGACAATCATTTTTTTTAACCCAATGGGTTTCTATTTCCAAATTCATTCAATCACCATGACCACGCGAAGAACCAAATTGTGTAAACAAAATAAGTTGGGGTTCCCAATAAACAAGGATGGCTAAATCAGACACTGCCAAGTCTGCTGCATGCACGTTTCTATTGAATTGAAAGACAATGCCGTGCAGAAAACCTGATCCCAGCTGACACTCTGACATGACTTCCTTTGTCATTGCAGCACAAATAAGTTGTTCCAGTCAAAGGGTGGAATCTCAACTTACAAAGATCCATGCTGGAACCAGCTCTCATCTCTCCCCCCCCCCCCCCCCCCCCCGTATGCATTTCACAAAGATTTTTCAGAATTTACCACCACACTGTTACTTCCCCACCGCCACCCTTGACAGGAAAAACAAATACCATTCTTATTTACTCATCAAAATAAAAATAAAAAACTCTTTCCACTGGATGAAATAAAACAAAAACACTTTCCGCTGGAGAAATTAAATCTGTTGATCTTTGTTAATTCAATCTCCGGGCATTGAAGACATTTGGTCTAGTTAAGCAACCTGTACATTTCGTCTGCCCCCTTTTGTTGGATCAATCAAGAAAACACTAAATGTACATGTAGGTCAGTATTTATGGAAAATAACTTGAGCCTCGACACTTGACAATCAGGAAAACAGACGTCTCTATGCCTTCCAGCTAAGAGATTTGGAGACTTGGATAATTAATGGCAAATAACAATCACAATGAGTCTTCAGCATGGAAGGAATGACACCAAGTTTATTGCATGCATTTGTTTTCTGCATTAGTATTTATTTATCAAATCTACCACAAGGGAAACCGACTGGGTAATTATAAAATCAGCTCAGTTCGTAGAGCACCGAAGCGTAAACCCGAAGGCCTTTGTTCACCCCCAAAATCTGTCAATTTATTTTGATATTTTTCATATTAAATCATTGTCTTTTTACTGATCGATTCAATTGTTAATTTGTATTTTAAATTTATTACAAGTGGGGAATCATTGCGCTTAGATGAGAGGTCAGAATGGTATGAAACAGCCTACGAAAGCTGTTCATCGTGGCTTCACTGAATTTTTTTCGAAGAAAAAACAAACAAATGAAAGTTAACACTTTTTGCTGGTTTTCTGGTTTCCATGTACAGTTAATGCTAAAATATAGGATATAGGATATTTACTTATTTTATCTTATTTTTCTTATAATTATTTACTGTTCAAAACTTCTAGACTGAATAAATTTTGTGCACACTGAATGCTAGTATCAAGTTGGCAATGATGATTTTTTTAGTGGCAATACAGTCATTTTGTGCAGGGTTCTGCTCACGATGAAGGGACACCCACCCGGCACTCAGGATTCCCCATCCACCACTGTCAGGTTTTTCTCTTTTTCCGACCACCACACGTTTTCCAACTTTCTGAATTAAACTTGCCTATTTCCTTTCACAGATTTTCAACAAAATGTAAAATTGCATATTTACCAGTACAAATTGTATCCAACATGTTCAAAGCAGACTCTACTTCTGTGATCCAGGTGTAACCAATCATCCAGTGAAAAATACCCATAATGATCTTAGCTTTACAGTTGGCATGACATGATACCAGTTGTCTCATTTTTTTTTTGCCACTAAAGAAATCGATGCAGAACCCTGTTTGTGTAGCATTTTGTTACGCTATACAAGGGAAATTATTTACTTCAGTTGAATGAGTTTGAGCAGTATTTATTTGAGTAAAATGACAAACTAAATCAGGGCCCAATTTCATAGAGCTGCTTAAGCAGCAAATAGTGCTTAGTAATTTTCTGCTACGCGAAAATAAGCAGGATATCAGCCAAAATTTGTACATGTGGAATGGTATTTTGGCTGGTAACCTTATTCTGGTAAGCATAATTTCATTGTGCTTAGCTGCATTCTGTGCGCAAGCAGCTCAGGGCCCAATTTGATAGAGCTGCTTAAGCAGCAAAAAGTGCTTAGTAATTTTCTGCTAAGCGAAAATAAGCAGGATATCAGCCAAAATTTGTACATGTGGAATGGTATTTTGGCTGGTAACCTTATTCTGGTAAGCATAATTTTGTTGTGCTTAGCTGCTTTCTGTGCTTAAGCAGCTCTATAGATGTTTAAAGGTTTCTTTAGGGTTAAATGTCAAGGCTACATTGCAGGCAATTTGCAGGAATTTCATCTTTGAGAAGGCAAGGCCATCTTCATTTTGCAAAGTGCACTTCCATTCAAAAATCTTAAAGTCTATGGAAACTTTTGAAAGGGCACCAAGGTCAAGACCAGGGCAGCAGAAGCCATGGCCTCCGTGGCCTCTGTGTAATTCCAGGCCTGCACTGCAAAGGTTGATGTTTCAAAGAGTCCTAAGTCTTGTTATAGATTTATGAAATTAAATTTGATTCATAATGAGAGCACATGTATGAACCAGCCCTGAGGATTAATCCCATCCACCAACAACAACATGTGTCAGGTGTACCTACGAAGCGGCGTGGATATTTCTTGAAGAAAAATTGCCCCAGCGACCTTCATTACTTTCCAGATAAGCCACAAATGAAAAATCTCATATGTATTTTACAATTTTACAATACAGGATCTAAAAAAGCCATGTAACTTTACACTCTGTTTATGAGAGATCTAAAACAAATATGGGGAAATGATGTCAATATTCATGAAGATCATAATTTCAACAAAGGCAATTGAAAATACTGAACTGTTTTTTTTGTAACATCCATGGATAGGGAAAGAGTTTCAACAATGGAAAGGCAAGACCGTCTGGTTCATGTATAACACACCAAGCAAACTGAAATATGGCAGTGATATTTTTGTGTGTTGTGGAGTTTTGCGCTCTGAATACTCGCATCAAGGGGTTGGAGGGGCGGGGGGAGGGGGAGAGGGAGGAGGGGGGCTAGTGTTGACTGGTTCTATCTTTATCATGTAAGGATAAATAAAGGTTTGGGTAACCAGCTCAACAAATCTATTGGGTAAGTTTACTCTGCATGCAAACAAATGTACACAAGGAAATGCAATTACCCTTACTCCCTAGCAGTTTTTGCTAGAAACCATACCAAATCCGCCAAAATCAATCAACTGAGAAGTAAGTATGCAACAGTACTGAATCAATCATAATCAACCAATGCTTTTTTTGCTGAAGTACTGAATCAACCAGAATCAATCACTAACATTTGGAGTATTTTGACTGGTTTGGTACAGTAGGCTTCCCATTCAACCAACTCTACAGAAACCAACCAGCGGTTTTAAATTGCTGAAAGACCAACTCAATCAAAATCAACCAATGTTTCAATCTGGTAGTGTACTGAATCAATCAGAATCAAGCATAATCAGCCGATTGATTTTGATGGACTTAGTTAATGTTTGAAACTGCTGCTGTGCCACACCAACCGGTAAAGTTGAAAGATGAACTGCTCGGTAAACTGGAGATGAATGGCCAGTGTCTAGCGTAATTCATGAGCCTCAAAGTGTGATGCCAGATACATGCATCTAGGCTAAAGCGAACGCTGCCTTACTGGGAGATTTACCAGAGTATTAACATACCAATATCCCCACCAACAGCATGACACTGGTAGCACACACCTACACCTAATAGCCAACTGCATGGTGTTGACTGAGGGGAAACAGATAATATTTTGCATAGTGACCCTCTGATTGCATATGGGGGTCAACAGAATGCGCCGCTTATGCTGTCAAAAAATGACATGCTTGCGTCATTAGTAATGCACAATCCTGAATGGTGTTGTAGAGTCAAAACCAGGCATTAACTATTCCTTATAAACACAAAGGTCATCAAATGTAGTATAAACACTTTTGCCAGAACCACCGTACATCCAAAATCACGTCAACTGCAGTACTGGAAACTTTGCCTTGATGGCACTACATGTACAAGGTACAGTATTGGGTCACTGGAAAAAAAACATCAATAATGTGGCAATCCAGATGAACTGGTGGGCCAGGGCTATAAGGTCAGGCACTCCAAATCGTAGGACAACTAATTATTGCGTTTTTATTTGCGATTTTCGCATGAAAACTACCATGCCCCTAGCAGCATTTAGAAAGTTACAAGTTTGATTTAATTAGGAATTGGTAAATGGGCAGAGTGAAAGAGTCTTACGTCAACCATGGGAATGGCCCAAGCCGTATGTGTGACTACTCCCGTCAATGCACTTCAAATACATGTACAAGTTTCTGCCGATAGGCATACACTCTCAGACAAACCTTACCTTATCAAACAGCTTCCTACCGTTCATTAATGCTTTGGCAGTATTAGCCTTCTTGTGGTCTTCAAACTCGACAAAGCAGTACGGGTCATTTGATCCATGCTGTTAACAAGAAAATGAATCAAATGTTTACATTTCAATTGGCCAGCGCCATGAGCGCAAGTTAAATGTTGACTAAGTTTTTAACTACAAAACAACAATCACAAGACAGTACTGTACGTCCATTTCCCTGAAGAGAAAACTCAAAGAGTTTCCCTTTTTTATGTTTAAGAAAAGGTTGCATCCCCTTAAGGAGATCCCTAATGTCCCTTCCCAAGTTGTATTGATCATAAACCGGGCCTGATCCCTGGTTATACGGCAGTATACCGTTGTATGACTTCTGACTGGTGCCCTCTAACAAAGATATTGACAAAATACATATTGGTCTATACAGATAGCTCTGTTGGTGGGGCACCGGCACTGTTACAACCCAGATCCAGTCAATTTTTCTTTATCCACCCCAAAATTGCGATATAATTACCCAGTCACTTTGGTTTATTACTTGACATTTGTTATTTTGTAAAATTTACTTTTTTGAACAGTGTGCTTGGGAGTTAATTCCACAGGCTATAATTAAGCTGCATATACTGTTGACGTGAGTGCGCAGTGTTACAGTGTTAGTTTGTAACTAAATTTGTGACATACATGTGTGTTGATTACACGTAATTACAATGTTATCCACAAAGAAAAATCTGTAGTATAAGAAATACTCATAAATTATTTGTGAATCTCCAACTGTCACATCAAGACTTGCTCAGAATATAAACAGAACAAAGACACATGTATCTATTGACAAAATGGGGAGACCAGGATAGGTCAGTTGGTACAGTACCAACGCGTAAACCCAGAGGTCACAGGTTCAAATCTCGCTCTACTCAATTTTTATTTGTTTACCCGAAAACTAGCATAAACAGAGTTACATGTAGGTCACTTTTTGTTGACGGAACAACAAATCAATGCCAATCATTAACCTTTCGTCAAAGCCTTCACTGCTTAGACGAAGGCTTAGACAGCTATGTAGCCGCAGAGACCAAGTCAGCAGGCACAATTGAGTGGTGAAGGCATGAGGGCCTTTTCCAATTTGATTTTGCCGTTTTGGTTGTTAAATCATTCATAAAGTTTCAACATAAATTATTCAGAATTGTTAGGCCAATAAGAAAAGAGCTGAAAGGTTAACCAATCGCAATATTTAATATATTATATCTATGTGAATGAGGTCAATGCATGCTGACCTCATCACTTCTGATTAGCTGGGAATTTTACTACCCCGTTCGGGTAACAAAAATCGAGAGATAAATAAAAACATTAGCAATGTCATGACTCGGTCTTTGCTGCAGTGGCTTTTACGGCTGCACAGATGTCTAAGCCACGAAGGCCCTGACGAAAGGCTAGCCAATCATTAGCTCTCCATACAAAAATGTATCACCCCACAAAACAGAGGCAAGAACACATCTCAAATCAAATCATTCAAATGAGTGATTGAAGACATGTAAACTACACGCACAGAAGCCACCATCAGACCAGAACCAAATTAATCTAGATGAAACTTTAATGACTATATACATTAGGCTCATGTTCCTGGCTCAATGAGAGCCAGAAGGGCTGATGTAATGCTTGTGAATAATTCAGATGATACAAACAATAACTTAAATATACACAGTATACACTACATTTGGGATAGTCAAACAGTGGCTATTTTGTGTCTTCCTCTACTAAGTAATTGATATGACCTACTGATGAAAAGATACAGGTTATAAATCAGGTTGTACTATTATATGCCTAATATTTAATTGGGTTAGTCTTATCTTTTAGGGGTGGAACCATGTAAATCACACAGTAAGACCAGCTAGTTCAGGCCTGACAAAAGAATAGTTTTGTTTCCTGTAACCCAACTGACCATTCAAAAACCTGCTGACACTACAAACTTAAGCAGCAATTTAAATAGTTACCCGACCGACTGCATGTGTTACTACTACACCACCAGAATTCAAGACTTCACTGAAATATTTCACCAAATCTGATTGCATTTAAAGATGTCAGAATCATTTCATACCCCAATACGCGTATTCTTCACTTTATTACTCTGTGTATTTTCCTAAAATACCCTTTTCCCCTTTGCATGTTACAGGAAACAATGTTCTTTTTTACTCAGGCCTGAGCTGCATTGGCGTTGAGGGTCTTTGGCCACTGTGCAAGTCTTCTGTGCAACTCTTAGCATCTACTATTTTTAGGCACATTGTGTTCCCATTTCTTTAGCATGTGACAGAAACAAAATGGGTGCACTTCAATGGGGCCAAACAATCAAAACAAAAAGTAGACTTGCCCAGTCTACTATGGATAGTAGCTACTGCAGGAATATCGAAGTATGTTGTCAGACAGTAACCCTAGCCGTCTCAATGGCCATTGTTCAAAGCCTATAATTTCAACGCACCTCGTGATGCATGTAAAAAGACTGCGTAAGTCTCGCGTGCTTTCAAACATTAGGGTCCGTTAAAGCGCGTGATTTTCTTTCTTTCACATGTTAAAGCAATGTGCGTGGGACCAAATGGTGCGTGGGACCAACTGGTCCCAAAAATAATCGAAATACATGCAAGACTTACAGTCTATTACAAGAAATGTGAACTGGGTATTTTAAAACTACTCAGCATGATAAGAAGGTGGGGGACCATTTCACCTGTTAACACAATCAATGATGCTAACAACTTCAGAGGAAGGCTACATTTTCGGGTGATTTACTTCATTTGTAGGCGAGTTGCGAGCAATAAACTTACAAGATCTCAGGGGTTTTTTTGTTTTATTTTTACAAGGAAATGAAAAATAAAAATTAAAAGCTTGGGACTGCGACTTTTTGTGCTTTATGCCATTCGAATTAAGGTTGAGAGTTCAAGGGTTTTTACAATTAAATTTCCACAAATGGTCAAATCATCACAAGGCGAAGAAATGTGAATTATTGCAACAGTGTCTACTATGTAGATTTGAAGCTCTGGTTTGTGTCAGCATGTTTGAAGTACATTAAAAACAAACATCACAATTTCATGTTGTCTTTATTAAAATCATTCAGAACATCCTGATTGGGGCCTACCAAAATGGGCTCTGATACGACACAAACATTCTGCCATTTGTCAGATAAACATTACAATCATAAGGAAGTAGAGTACAGGATAAATTTCACCCTAATAGCACGAAGCCCGAATGTTTCATTGTATTGGTTTCCTTTAGTGTATTTTGACAATCTTTTGGGAATTGTAACATTTTACGACAATATGGGAGATCAGTCACAATTTCAGTCACAATTTGGCATCGTAAAAGTTCTTTACCAAGCTTTAGGACGTTGCTATGTTTTAGTTTCTTTGGCTGCTGGAAGAAGCCAACTGACCCCTTGAGTACGACGTCACAAGCTCAAACAAAACCTTCAATGAGGTCAATGGAAGACCTTTCACTGGCTGAGGGTTGTGCAAGCCGCAATCACATTTCCATTGTTTGACCTCAGCGAGGGCGCTGTTTGTCAGCTTGTTAAATATACAAGGGGTCTATTGACCCAATTCACCTGACGTCATCATCACAATAATCTTAGTTGCGCCATTTTAGGCAAACACAGCGTTTACACGCTTACCATTGACTCCCAAAATGGGGAGTGTGGCTGACAAAAAAAAAACAGCGCGCGTGACCTTGGTGCAAGGGGTCACTTAGGGTTAAAAATAAACATCTGGGATCAGAGACACCAGCTTGAAGATTTAATGATGACTTGTCAGGATGTTCAAAATTGGAATTAACACACTTTAATTGTGATGAATTGCTTATTTTTTGCTACTCTTCTGAAATGTTGATCTTCCTTCTATTTCATAATACTAAAAAAAAAAATCCACATTTAACGAAATTAAAATTTGTACCGCTAGATTTATGCAGAGGATTTGAAATTTTCATGGACAGTAAGTCTGTACATGGTAGATCAGCTCTAACAATCGGATAATGTAACACATCAATCACAGAGTTCATCAATAACTTTCTACTTCCAGACCCATTAACAATCAACTTGATGTCAATTTGTCAACGCAAAAGTTCAGTTTAAAGAAGATTGATCCGTTTCCATCTGAAAGCTCACAGATTATCAAGTTAACGGCAACACGGACCAGAGAAACATTTCTGTCTGAAATACTCAAATCAAGATAACAGCATGTGAAACCCCACCAAATCATTGTTGGTTATTTCAATTACCACCTGACCACAATCGGAAATAAGGCCAAGATGAATGTGCACAAAAACCCTGAGTCAACATGAACGGTTTTGTGTAGTCTTTGCTAAAAATGTGACAACCGAATTTGATGAAACATTCACAGGGTCGATTGTATGGTGTGTTTATTGAAAACTCAAGACTAGGAATTAACTCTTCCTAACCGGTCTTCTAAATGTCTTAAGGGCCATGTCACACGAGGCAATTTACAGGCAACCAGTTCCAGGCAGTCTCCATGAAGACAATTCATTCACATTTCAGTTTTCTCATTATTTTCTTGGGGATAGTAAGTTACAGCTAGAAGAATGCCTACTGTGCTACTGAAGTGTTCCTTTTGCATGCAGTGCAGTTGGTTGCCTCCAAGTTGCCTGTTAAAAATTGCCCTGTGTGACATGGCCTTTAGGATACCTGCTCTACCTATTGTACACAATATTAACCGTGTACAAAATATATGGCACATGTCCGCAGTCCACATGTGCAACAGAAACCCCAAGAGGTTCATACAAGGTTGAGTGAGTTAATCATATCAAGTATTAATTTTAAGCCCTGTACCGGCAAATGAAGTGAACTTTTAATTGCACCATAATTCACAAAAATAATGACATTTTTTTTTTCTCAACACTGATGAGGCAATGAGGGTGGTGGTGCAGAGTTTATAACAGGCAAACTACATAGTACCAAATAGTTGAATGATAACAAAAAAGGATAGCACACTTACAACTCCATAATGCAAATATTCAGAGAATTTGAGAACCATTCCAGGGCTTCATTACTTACACTACTTACTTCGTTCATCATTTTACATGTTGTACTTCCTAATTCTGAGAAGATACCATATAAAAGCTCTTCTGTGACCTGTCTACTGAGGTTTCCCACGTACCTGTAAAGTAAACAACACAGAACATTGTGAAAATGATACCTTCAGTTCTGGTTTCTCTTCACCTTCTTTTTTTACTCTATCAATAAAAAAAACTGTGTGATTAGCACTAAACACCAACTGCAAAAAAGAAAAAAACTCTACAGGCTTACATGTACTACTTGGGTGGGATTCGAACCCGAGAACACGACCACCACTATTCTAGAGCTGATGTCTTACCACTAGACCACAAAGCTTACCCTGTGACAAGAGGCCAGTTTGAACCCTGTATTTAGCAGCTGGTACCACTGTACGTACATGATTTTAATAATTATCAACTGCAGACATTTACAGTCACCAGCTGGTAACACAGAAAAATGTACAGGAGAAATATGTGTCACATCAGCAAAATTGCCATTAATCATGGCACCTGCAGGTCTATTAAATGTTGGCAATGCGACCCGTAACAAACCCCAACAGTCAGAATGTAACCAGGCCAACTTGTACACTGCTAACTTTCAACGCCACCACCTTGATCTGGTTTTGCACAACTCTTACTCGTATCCCTCATGCCTGGAATTTCATCTTTGAGAGGGCAAGACCATTTTTCGCTTTGCAAAAGGCACATTCACGGGAAAATGTTGAAGTCTAAGGGAAACTTTTGAAGGGGCACCGAGGCCCGGACCAGGGCAACGGAGGCCATGGCCTCCATGGTATAACTCCAAGTCTGATCTCTACCAATTCATACCCTTTCAAATATGTTACCAGTTTTAATAAGTTTACTTGTCTTGCATGAAAAACGGAGAACTAAAAATCCTTTATCATCAAGATTTTTAAAATGTCCTGTGGTACCACAGTTATCTTTATGTAACACACAATTTAAATTCTTACAAATGTATGTGTCTGGTTATGCGCCAATCGAAACATAAAGGGTAACAACAGTATGGGATATTTTTATGGATTTATGACAGTGCCGAACCAGAACAACCAGGGAGCTAGAGATTTAAGAACAAGCTTAAGTAACAGACGTGTATGTCCATGGTACAAATTGGCAGGGGTATTAATGAGCCCTTTGCGAGCTAAGGTTTTTATCAAGTCTGGCATGATGACTTGGTAGTCACAAACGACTGCTTAAATTTGAATTCTTTAGACTAGAGAAAGTTGCCATGTCACATGGTCTGGGGTAACCTTTTGGCCTACTCCAGACAAGATGTCGAACAGACAAAGTAAGAGATGGCGAACACCCCTAAACAATTCCAAATAGTGATACAAAAGGAGGTTGCTGTACCAAAGCTTGCCTGGAACCATGTGGCGTTAATTAAATGTACATGTAGCAACACTGTCTTGGCAATCCAATTTGAGTGTTCACTGGTGTCCAATCAAGTCACTGTACCAGATGTTATTCAAAATGTAAATGGCTCACTGATTTTAGCAAGAGGAACAGTTTTACAGGTTATAGAGTTATAGGATGGGTACAAATAAGCAAGAACATGAAAGAACTCTGCTGTCAGAATTTATGTTCACTGACTTCCAACTTTGGATCTGAACCCAATGGTACCCATTGTGCTCTTAGGAATGATTACAAACAACCCCGAGAAGTTGTTCAATTACATATGCTGTCATTTGCAGACAATGTACACGTGATTGAAATACATTATGTAGACCGCCAGCCGATGAAGTGTTTCAAGATTAGAACACAAACAATTCAACGTGATTACATGTAGCCTACATGTTTTCTCGTTGGAAAAACTAGTTATCATAAAGTGAGCTGGATTTGTTTGAAGGCTTTGTTCTGATGCAGTATAAAATTGGCTTTTAAGATTGGGCCCTATCACAGTTGCCAATACCAGTGCGACCATAAACTTACAGCCTATAGAAAAGTGACAGTTTCTAACTCATATGTGTTTGTCAGGATTTTAATTCAGTTGACAGCAAAACTGCCAACGGTGAAAATCACATGTTGTTAATTAAAGGCTCAAACTAACCCTCATTAAATATTTCAGTAAAGTATAATTTGACTCACTGAAAACAAAATATGCGCACTTTTGGAAAAAAAAAACGTCTGTGTCCAGCCATCTTTCCCATTCTGCTTGCAATGACAAACTTGCGACGGCAAGAAAAGTCTTGGCACCCGACTGAAAAATTTGATGGATCACAAGGAAACATGACCATGCCTAAAATACACACAACCTCTACATGAAACAAACCATGGGCCAACTTGGTGACAACAGGCAATGTATGTTTACATTTGAGTAGGCTCAATCGGGTACTTTTGCAAGCAGATACCATGCCTTCTCACAATCATAGCAAGAGGAGCCGCAGTGACATGGTTAAGATAGCTACAGCAATTTTGTTTTTCTTCCAAATTAGTTCATGAATGCTGTTTCCAATAACGTCCAAGATGTAAGATCTGAACAAGTATCGTCTGATATAAAATATCGTCACAATATCATCACAATAAAATACTACACATATGTAGTGTACATATGTATGTGTTATAGATTTGAGGCTGAAATGGCAGCTATGATTTAACCTGTCTAAGGCCCTGTAAAAGGATACTCCTAGAACCACACCTTTCATGTGGTGCACCTCATTTGACCAAATCCACCATCAGGGTGCCTTAAATGCATCAAAATGCAGCACAGGGGACAGTTGAAATGAAAGCCCCGCTATTAAACTACAGCAAAGTGCAACAGAGGATTCTGTTGCATTGTGAAGTCGACTGGTTTACACCAGCCTTAGCACTGGGCATTTACTCCTGCTACATGTAAGTACACCATTATGCAGTGAAGCTCTAAGTCTGCACAAGGCCATTTCAAGGCCATGTAGAGCCCTGCTAAATGCAGTACAGTGCAACAGAGTATGGGATTTGAGGTGACTGCTACATACAACTTGTAAACTACAACAATTTTTTTACCATTTAAAGTGTGTTGTTTTATTTGGCAGGAATTGGGGTTGAAAAGTTGACACTTAAAGTGATTTTTCTTGGTACTCTAGTTTCCGGGTTGGATTTTTTATGTCATAGTTATATTCACCCAATTCACATGACGTCATCATCACAATACTCGTAGTAGTCAATGTCAATGTCCCTTAAGTTATACAGTGTAGTAGTGCGAATTTTAGGTGACATGGCGTTTACACGCTTACCTAATCTGCGCTCGGAATGAATCAAAATTTTTGTAAACACCCCTACTTCATTTTGGACTGGTCCAATTTAGGTTATTGCAAGAAAAGTATATACAAACGGTGATTAAATCATCTACCACGTATGGATGTCCACATGAAAGAAAATAATACTGAACTATTACAACCCAGGCAGAATGATTGACGGGCATTTGGTTTTGATCAAATGCAGTTTTAATCCTTTTTTAGTGAACTTGAATTCGGCAACTCAAACATATCCATTGATGGACAGCTCTGTTGTCCGGAACGCACCCTTAAATCCCAAGTTCTGATAGCGGCGGCAACATTAAACACAGACAATGACTTGGGTACAGAACAAAGATTATAGAAAGCCGAAGGCGCAAGATGGGCAACTCTGGCTGAAATGTGAAATCTCACTGAACGCCATTTCGGCAAAAAACTCTTTTGATACAACAATAGATACGTGCAGATAAGTGCAGACAATAACCATTGCTATCAATGGGAAACAAAACATTCACTTGCCGAAATGGCGCCCATACATATTTCACTTTCCAACAATAGATAAAGGCCCAGTTCCCCATCTTGCGCCTTCGGCGCTCTATAATCTTTGGTACGAAGTGACTTGGGTACGAAGTGTCTTGGGTACGAAATGACTTGGGTACAAAATGACTTGGGTACGAAGTGACTTTGGTATGATATTTTGGGTATGAAGTAACTTGGGTACGAAGTGACCAAAATGTCCCCAGTTGGCATTGCAACTACTTGTTGTAATGCTGTACAGCAGTTAGTAATCAACCTTTGAAGTTTGCTTCATAGTTCCAGGAGTAATGTAATTAAAACATATATATGCATCCCCCACCCCTGTAAAAAAAATCCTTCATTTATTTTTAAAACCATGGAGGTAGACCTCCATGTTGAAACCAACTTTTGCACTCCAATCCAACATTTTTAGTTTACAAAAACTTTTCAACTCGGGAGTAGTATAGTAATGACTAGACCCAGTAACTGGGGCGCTGTACTCCTTTTTTAAACATTTTTGACATTGTCGGTCGTACTAGCGCCCCAGAAAAGTATGTGTAAGTTGGTTTGAAAAGCTGTTATGGCGAAGAGGATTTCAAACACCTCTAAAAAAGTGGCCAAAATGACCACAAAGACTGAACAGAAATGCTGGGAAATCGCCTACTGGCTTTTCAAGATACCAAAGATGAAATAAAATGCATTTAATTGTACTTACGATCACTTTCTGTCCTCCAATTCGATGATTTTTTAGCCCACTAAAACCACTCAAATGCAGCCATTACAATCGCCATTTTACTATAGTCACGCGATATTCAACGACTGTTTCCTTATATACGAGGATTGCATGTTCGCTGATGCCCTGACTTGCACATTGTCTTATGCAGTCAACGCAGAATGCCAGCTATGTAGTTCCATTTGGTTGGCCGAGGGCGCACGCTGTACAGCTGGTATCCTGCGGTGACTGCACAAGACAATGTGCAAGTCAGGGCATCAGCGAACACGCAATCCTTGCAGTGTTAATACAACTTTTTATGTAAGGAAACAGTCGTCGAGTATCGCATGACTATCAGTAGTAAAATGGCGATTGTAACGGATGTATTTTGAGTGGTTTTTGTGGGCTGAAAAATCATCGATTTGGAGAAAGAAAGTGATCATGAGTACAATTAAATGCGTTCTATTTCATCTTTGATATCTTGAGAAGGATGCTGGTCATCTCGCCCCCAAACACTCTCGCCCCCAACAATCTCGCCCCCAACAATCTCGCCCCCAAACAATCTCGCCCCCAGCCTTTGACAATCTCGCCCCCTGACAATCTCGCCCCCAAACAAAGTCGCCCCCTGATGATGACTGGAAGTTCTGATGACTTACGGTGTAAACTTAGAAATTAATTGATGGGAGATGTTGTCGCAATGCTGTCAAAAACTTGTATGATATTTTGTCAGAAAAGTATCGGCTTATAATCATCCACTGAACGAAGTTTGAGAAGGGTATTGAAAAATCACAAGAAAAAAGGGTGAAATGCTCTGCAACTAATAACCACCGTCCCATTGATCTATAGTTTGCGATCGATCGATTTCGGTAATCAGTGAATCAAATCAAAGTGGCATTTTTCAATGTGCACCCCAGCTTGTCAGGTGACACGTTCGATGACTGACAGTTTGATTTTGTCTCCACGAAATGCCCCTGAGTGCATTAAAAAATTATTTTTATTCAAGAGTGAGAGACAATTTTCAATAAGAAATCACAGAACATCTTAACAACAACATGTACCATTCCTTACTACGAGGGAGATCATTCACATATTCTTTGTTTTTTAGTTTACGCATTTTCCTTTATTTTCGAAATCGACTTTAAGTGAACACTTTATTAACTTCATCATGGTTAAAAAGTCGACTTTTCAATTTTTTTCTTCAGATTGTCAGGGGGCGACTTTGTTTGGGGGCGAGATTGTCAGGGGGCGAGATTGTCAAAGGCTGGGGGCGAGATTGTTTGGGGGCGAGATTGTTGGGGGCGAGTTTGTTGGGGGCGAGAGTGTTTGGGGGCGAGATGACCGGCCTCCCTTGAGAAGCCAGTAGGCGATTTTCCAGCAATTCTGTTGAGTTTTTGTCGTAATTTTGGCCACTTTTTTAGAGGTGTTTTAAATCCTCTTCGCCATAACTGCTTTTCAAACCAACTTACGCATACTTTTCTGGGGCACTAGTACGACCGACAATGTCAAAATTTTTTAAAAAGGAGTACAGCGCCCCAGTTACTGGGTCTAAGTAATGACACTGTCTAGTGTAGTGTGTAGTACAAATACTTGGGTGTAAACAATATACAAAAATAAAGAATCTAAATAAACAATAAAAAAAACACAAGACAAAGCAATTAATATAAACACCAATGCGGAAATATTATTGGAAGTGTGATTGACTAGTAAAAATGATGGCTGAGAAAGTTTGTAGTAAGTGTGAAATCTATGAAATGAGAGTTTGACACGTTAAGTTTCATGGTTGGATATACTTACAGCGTACGCTGTACCGTGTCCGCAGTCATTTCCTGCAAAGAAAAAAAATGACCCAAATTAGTTCCTCAAATAAAAACACGACAAGGGTCCTCTAAATCGTGTTCCAAAAAGAGATATATTTACCTGAGGATAGTTGTACTGCGGGTACTGTTGTGCATTCTGGTACGACTCCATTGCTGCGATGTCGTCGTGGACTACTGTGCGACTGCGCAAAGCAAGGCAACGTGGGTAATTTGCAAGATGGCATCAGCTGGCAGTCGCTGGTTCGCGCGTTAGTTGTGTATTAGGAAACAATGAGATCGATGACTAAAGAGTGCCAGTGATGAGTAGAGTGAGAGTGGCACATGGCGATGTGGGTTAAAACGAGTGTGTCCGAACACATAGAGCAAGGCCGAATATACCGGTGCACTGCGGGTTGCCGAGTTTAATATCAGCTGGAGTGTTTGGACGGCTCGAGGCTCAACCTGCACGCTGCACAATGCCATTATGCTTGACCATCACACACAACGATTTACCTATTCAAAAAAATAACAATAATCGTATAATGTGTGCTAGTTTTTAACAAAAACATTCCCCCCCCCCCGTTTTTGTGTTACTAAATGAGAATTTGAAGGTTTCCTCGCCCATTATTCAAGGTCACAGGCAGGGGGAGGAGCTTCCCCTCAA
The DNA here is from genome assembly GCA_911728455.2 of Marthasterias glacialis. Classification (NCBI taxonomy): domain Eukaryota; kingdom Metazoa; phylum Echinodermata; class Asteroidea; order Forcipulatida; family Asteriidae; genus Marthasterias; species Marthasterias glacialis. Next base: position 6,732,023 of record OU452231.1, read on the forward strand.
GGCCAAGGTCAAGTCCGGTGTGGTGGGCTTGGGCAATGTTGATTCTTTAAAAAGGTGATTCATCAGCTAGTTAGCTGTTCGGTCTAGTGGGCATGACAAACCATGGATAAACCATGGAGGTACCTCCATTATGGACAAACTATTGGAACGGCCAAGTTGCAATAACTTGGGATGCCAGCTGACATGAATGAACCTCGACGAGTTTTTCCTGTTGATAACAAAACAATCTTTGAAGAAATTAGGCCGCAATCCTGCTTTTTTTTCTCCCTTTTTTTCTTCCTCTTTTTTTGAAGGGCGTGGTTTTCGATAATACAACAAACAATGTCCTATTCGATCTCAAGCGACCCAGCACGTCATTCGATAGCACTGAGGCCATGATAATGAAGAACATTTGGGATTTTGCATTACCAGTGTTATGGTACTGTTTTTGTTTATGTACAATGAATATGTTGAAACAGAACTTGTTCTTCCCTGACACGGTAAGTTGAAACTGTAAATAATGTGCCGCTCTTCAACTTGAACCCAGGCTGGGATCATGCAGTAGAGCTCACTGTTGAGAAAAAGCCGAAGGGCGTCAAATAATAAATACCGCCCTCTCTTGACGATCCTCGTACTTTTTTTTCGTTACACGAAGAAAGCGTTGGTCAAGAATCCATGATTTTAGACCCCGTCATTCCAGATGGAAGTAGCAAATTATATCATACATTAGATTTGTTTGACTTCAACCAATGGTACAGTTTTCAGACCCTACCAATAAGTAAAAACATCTATTGGGCTCAAAATACCGCGCAAGACCAACTTGCGCATTTGGGATGGGGTACCATGCTTTTTAATTATAAATATCGTGTAAAAGAAACAAAACCGCTCACTCTCGGGGGTCTTGTGGGGTCTATATAATAGAACAATGTCATGACACAAAATCCAACGACAAAAATATACCGTTATTCGTTGCTTTCACAAAACTATGACCATTTAATGTTAATAAAGTTTTCATAAATTGGTTGCAGGGCTATTATTGCGTTTATATTGAAACTTCACAGGATGGGAATTAACATATACTTAAACAAAAAAAAAACAATTATGGAAGAAAAGCCGTCTACCCCCACTCTGAGGAGGTGGGGGCTTGAACCTTCCAGTCCTCTCTTCAGATTAGGCGCTATCGACAGGCTTTCCATTTATGGAGATGCTTCGTGAGCGCTGCCCTTTAATCTCGAACCCTCTGCCGCCTCCTCACACTGCTCTCTCGCACGCAACACTCGGCCTCGATATTGTCTCCCATCAGTCAGTCACTTCCTATCATCATGCAATCCTTTAGTATGTTTTGTTTCAATCGTTATAGTCTGTGGCTCCGTCCCGGGAAGGGGGAAAACATTGACAGCACGGCGGGGTTCTATACATCACGAGGATTACAAACGTTGGATTGCCTGAATTTACTCGCAATATTCTGTAATATTTATAGTTCACTGAAGATTATTAAATCAAATGACTTAACTTCTTGTAGGTCCACATACCGACATGTAAAGCAATTTTATATCTCCCACGAAGGAAATAACCTGATTGCATTTCGATGTTATTGTAACAAAGTGTAGCAATTACTCTTCCTGATCATGTTCTTGTGATGTTATTTTCCCTGTCTGTTTTCCTCTTTCTGATTTAGATTTCTTTCTTGGAAGAAAGTTGCCTACATGTTGTACACTGAATAGCGATATTCTATTTAAAAAAAAAAATATGTATCAGCTTCAAATCGTCCCGAGGGCGTGCTTTACAATCACTTTGCCAACACCAGACGCAGTTGACTTAAATGCATGGTCAACCGTTCACCTTTTGACATTCCAACGAAAAATTTACAAGAATTTTTGTCAGACCGGCTATGGGTAGCCTCGGAGATTGATGTTTCTAGGTTTTAAGTATATAACTTAATTGAACAATACTGATGGTATTCAAGAAAAACAACAACAGCAACAACAACAACAACAACAACAACATCAACAACGACACGTTACTCAGCTTCCGAAGAAAAACCGTTTAAAAAGGCAGTCACACACAAGCAGACGTACCATTGGGCACAGGGGATGTGACGTCAATATGCCCTGCCTACATGGGAACATGAAGGAATGCGATTCTCCCTTCCATTGACTAAACGCCGAACAGACTTGACTAATGGAGTCAAGAGCCACGAGTCAGCATTTCTCCATCTGCATTTCCCCTCTCGACGGTCTGGTATTTTTAGGCTAGGCATCGCAAGAGTATTGCATTTCGACATTTTCTCTCTGCTGGTAAGAATCCGCGGGAGGCTCAGTAGTCACGCAGAGCTGCCAAGTGACTTCTTGCGGAGTGCTCCTTTGCAACATCGGGCGGGGCAAGACGGGAGCACATACCGCGAGGTCTGGTGTTTGATTACTGAGCCGACTTTTAAAGTTTGATAAAAGCAGTTGCATCCCTCCTCCGCACTGCATACTTAGCGTTCACGTCAAGCGATGGATGAACAGTGACGCAGAGACCATTGCAATAATGCTCTCACTCGATTCATGACTGTGCCGTGCTTATTACTGTAAAAAGTCGTATGTGGAAATGCTAAACACCAGAAGCCTTGTCTTCAATACAGGGACGTACAAACTGATATAGTTCTGGATACATTTTGTAGCCTTTGACAGTAGCTGTAGTCGACAGACTGAGGGATATTTTGCAGCCATGGCTGGAATGAACATTGAGATCAAGATTCCTTTATCCCATCCCCGTGTTGAGTACAGTATCTCGGGAGGTGGTGACAGGGCCTCTGTTCCCATCATTGTCTCATCCAATTTACCCGTCTCAGCTTCGCAACCGACGGTCAAACGGGAGATCTACTCCAGCAGCACTGGCCCACAACAGACCACCGTGACATCAGCCACCATGCGGACTTCTTCTGGCCGCCGGGTGGAGGTGAACGTCCAGCCCTCTGCCCCGACCACACCCATTCTTCACCAAGGCTACTATGTGACATCACCGGTGACGGTGAGCAACTCGCCCTTCGAGTCGCACGTGCAAAAGCCGGTCATCACAACAAAGCTCGTGAGTCCACCGCCGCTGGAATCACCGGAGCCGGCCCGCCAGAGTAGCCGGGTCGAATGTGACGAGCATCGGTTCATGGTGACCCTGGACGTGAGCCAGTATCGTCCGGAGGATATTGAAGTCAAGGTGAAGGATAACAAGTTGACTGTGCACGCCGAGCAGAGAGAAGGTAACACGGCTTCAGGATACGTCCAGCGTGAGTACTACCGTCAGTACACACTCCCCGACGACGTTGACATCAGCCTGGTCAAGTGCTCACTGTCTGAAAGCAGAGTTCTGACCGTAGAGGTGCCCCGAGTGCCCGTCGAAAGCAACCGGGAAAGATTTATACCTATTACCATCGACGGAAGCAAAATGTCCACAACTCCGGGAGGTGGAAAGCGTACTTACTTTGTTGAGGAGATGACGAGTGATGCGGACTCATATAGAAAATGAAAGGATTTTGGAATCTTAGGCAATTACTGAACAGCCCAAGGATAAGAATGTAAGCGCGAAACGTTTATTTTTTTGACGTTAAAAAATTTTGCAGGGTTCAAAAATGGTTGCCACTCGCAATATACTGTGCCAGCATCTTGATTAGACTCAAAACAAACAACACAAAATTGATTGTAGCCACAGAATAAGAGTTTTTTTTAACGATTCGGACACGTCAAAATCTTTGACAAAAACAAATAAATAAAAGTTGTGATAAAATCATTAAATAAGTTTGGTGATGACATTTCTTTCTAACCAGTACATTGTGACTGGCCGCCAGTTTACGTGAAAAACAACGAATTTCACAGTTTGAAACACAAAAAAACCCACAAAACTGGTAATGCAACCTAAATACGTCACTGACATATTTATAGAGGGAATTTCTTCATGTCACATTTCTAACATGATCCAACCCGTAATGTGCAAGCATGGAACACGACACCGAGACAAAAATGCCGGCTACCAATACCACCAACCCGTAATGGAATGGCATGCTGACCAGGGCAGCCCTTAAGAATACACACACACACACAGAACCGAATCTCAAACTCTCTGACTTGTCAAAATCATCTCGGTCACGAAATTCCCGTAAAAGTTCATCATTACGCAGACCAACAAGCACGCGGTGCTCGAACCTGAATACACAATAATTATAGACGTGAACGAAGAATGTGACTCGCGTCATGGAATATTTACTCTGCAAGATTATACTGTGGGTTTATATCACGTAGCCAACTAGATCAAGGGAGGAATCTGATGGAAAAGCAACACATGATGCTGTCCTGCTTTGCAGACGACGCATCCATAAAAGCATGTGAAAGACGAAACTTCACCAGTTAAGTTTAGTGTTAACTTTAAAGGATCAAAGGGTTGTGTTACTGTGCCCATCAGAAACATTAAAGGTGTTTCAATTTTACTTGGTCTTAATTAAACTTTTCCGAAATGTTCAAATGAGGCAAAGGGAGTGTCATGGGTACGACCAAAATAATGGTGCGTCTTTATACAAAGGAGAGACCTTCGAAAAGATAGACTATCTCTGTTTTCAATTCATGATAATGGACACCTCACTGCGGCGCCTCTTTTGCCTCCCGTGATTAGCATAAACAATTTAGCTTTATTGCAAGGTATATGTGACTTTCTGTGATCTGATTTTACAAAATGAGAATTTTGTTTTTTTTTCGTAATGTTCAACACATGGCCATGATATCGGAATGTGTGATGTCCTCAAAATATTGGGCAGCTCTTTTCTATTGAACTATGAAATGAAATAATCTCTGGTTCGACAAAGTAAACTGTATTTCTCATTTTGTAGAGAAAGTCACAATAGAAAGTTCTTTCTTTGAAAAGTGTGAAATGATTAGAGATTCATTCCTTCGTACTTGTAATGGTATCCCTTTAAAAATTGAATGTTCATCAAACAGAGCTAAGGGCCTTTTCCAAACCTCGGCTTAGGCTCCGTCTCCGGTCCCAGGCTCCGTTTGATGTCGGAAACACCGTGCATAATGTACACTGCTCCAAAATTGATGACGGAGCCCAAGCCGGAGCCGGAGCCCCAAGTCGAGGTTTTGAAAAGGCCCTATGGTCATCAGTGTCAAGTTTCCAGTATACTTAATGAATCAGCCTAAGTACTGACTATCCTAAAGTTAATGGAACCACACTATTTACACTCCCACGCAAACACTTTGATCATGCGCATTGGAACCTAAATGATATACAAGTGTAGGTCTATTTGGTTACGTAAGAATGTTGCTCTTGGCCTTTTCGAAATCAAGGCTTCAGCCAAGCTTTGACTTACACCAAAGCCACATGCGCTCCTCCAAAGAGTTTTAAAACCTGGCGGTAGGCGCCTGCCCTAAGCCGAAGCCGAAGTTTCGTAAAGACTTTAGGTGGCCTCTACGTCGGTTACGCAATTTGCGAAATAGTAACCGCGACACGGGTGGAGGAAAGGCATTTGCTTTAGCTGTGGGTAGAAGGGGCTGGTATTTTAGGTTATCAAAGATTGGTTTGTTCATAGTCTGGTTCCCTGACCAAAGATTCCCTGACGAATCTCGTTAAAATCTTAGGTCAGGCATCACCCAAAGTTAAAAATAGAGCATGACGCAATATACATAAATATTTATTACTTGTCACCAAAGGTGGACGATGTCATTGGATAAAAAAGACGGAGTGCTGAAGACGGGCTTTTGTTTACTTTCAACAAGCCTGGGACAATCAGTTTGTAAAAATGTTACAAATATATTCAAATAAAGTGTTGAATTTGTTGGGTAAAAAAAGGCGACAAAACGATAATGGAATGTGTCTACAAAATTTTAGAATTTGTATCAACAAAAGAAATGTCAGACCATCAACGACACTGTCCGAATGTTGACGACAACGAGTTCGGAGCATTTCGGATATTTTCGGAAAAGGAGGAATCCCTCCTTTTTTGTCAAGTGACATTTGGGTGATACCGGACCCTAAAATCGGCAGAGAATAGTCGGAGACTTTTGGGCCTGGGAACCAGACTAGTTTGTTCACTGATCAGAGAGAAGTTGCTATGTAGCTTGTTGAAGGGGCGTGGCATAATGAAAGCAAAATGTACTTTTGGTCTACTCGGCCGGCGTCATTTACCTAAAACCCACTGAAAGGGCCATTATCACTATCAGAGATGGGCTTTAACATATCAGTCCATAGTTTTGGTAATACTTTAACAGTCTCGCAGTCATTGGTCGGATTGGTGGGCACTTTAAGTGTGTAAGAAGTCAACACAATGCCTTCAGTTTATTGACCTTAACCTTGATTCAGCTATAGTTATGCACCTTCTTTTTAAATGATATGAGCTGAAACGAAAAGTATTTGCATAAAGAATATTGTAAAATGTTTTAAAACGCTGTGCCAAAAAAATTATAAAAAATCAATTAAAAAATAATTAAATAATAAAAAAATGAAAGAAAAAGCAGTATATTGAGTATTTACCGGCCAATCAAGGGAAACATTTCTTCTGTTTTAGAGATAAGATTAGCGTATAAATTATCATTTTCTTCGTTTGTACTCTCGACCAACTTGATCGTTGATGTTTGTTTTGTTGGTAAAATTAATTTATTTATAGACTTAAGTATTGACAAAGAACATTTTTAATGTATAAATAAATATGAATTTCAATAAGGCATCGGGACAATAAGCCGCGTCTTATACGAATAGGCCAAACGGTTCATTATAGAAGACACCTTTTACGCGTTATGGTGTTCAATGCTTTTTTCTGTAGTCTAGTTTCCTTTTCAATTTTCACAATGCATGTCGTCTTTGTGTTCGAAATGTGATTGTTTCTAAATCTACCATGCTGGGAAATTACATTCAGCCAATGAAGAAGAAGAAGAAGAAAGAAAAACAATTTAAATTTGATGTAGATCAGCTTTACGGTTGTACGTCGTCATTTTTGATTGGCCAATGACATGTAAATGAAACTTTTTATTTATTTCGATGTTAATAATGTACAACGGACAGGAAATAATGAGCAAAGTTGTTTGAATTTAATTTATTTGTAGAAAAATTGTACTGATAATGATATTAAATAGCTGCAAAATAACTGCTATTTGCATGAAATAAAATGTTTGGCGTTGATGTAAATACAACTTGCCAGAAAGCGTGATCATGTTACGAACTTTCTATTTAAACTACACTTTGTTGTATTTCACAGTGTAGGCCTAACTGTAAAATAATAATTATCACAACACTTGTAAATACATTAAATTTCTTTGGTAGAGTAAGTTATGGTGTGTCTTGATTGTGGTATCTACGTCATCACATCAAAACCCGCGAAAATGTAGCAAATTATGTTCGAACAATTCTATAGGTCGTTTTTAAAAAGAATAATATTTTTCGCAAAGGTAAATTCATTCACATCCTATATAGTTTTCGGTAAGCACAACATGCAAAAAATGTTTGTGACCATTTCATGAAATTCGATAGTCATGTATAATGAGTGAAACAACGCAAAACGGTTGATGTTTCGTCTACGATTTTTTATGAATTCACATCAAATAACATGTGTTAATTTAATTCGCACAATGTTATGATGTCATAGCGACACTGGAAATTATTATTGGCTAAAACAACAAAAACAAAACAACACCCCGAAAACAAAATGCAACAACAACAACAACAATAACATACCTTTACATGGTCTTTTTAAAGTTTAAAAGACAAAGTTTGATCTGCAGAATTGTCACGGTCATGTATTGTTTTTACACGTTTTGAATCAAGTTTTTCTTAGCTTTCGTTTTGGGGTTTGTGTTCACATCGGACTAGAGACAAGTCACTAATTTGTAATTGCTTTATTTCAATGTTAGTAACGCGTAGATGGATAATTACTATACTCATTTCTTAATGCTGAGCTGTGGCTGTACAGTCTAAAAACCATAAAAACCAAAAGTGTTAAATCAACACCTAAATAGTTCTTTGAAAGAGTTAAATGTAACTCAATTGAAGAGTTGAAGTTACACTATTAAGAGTTAAATCTCAGCTTCTGAATCGCTAGTTTGACACTTGGATTAGTTTATTTTAACTTAAAATTGTTGTCACTGCTCTCTAAATGTAAAAAAAGTGAAAATTTCACTCGCTTGCCAGGGTGGTGTCAGTTTGGCTCTTTTGAGAGTGAAACTCACTCTTCACCACTCTTTTTTGAGTGAAAGTGGAGTGAATTTCACTCTGAGTCTAGTGAAAATACATGTTTTTCACTTTAAAAAGAGTTGTCCGCCATATGGCTCCTTGCAAGAGTGGTATGGCAGACAAAAAGAGTGGTTTTCACTCTTTTACATTAAGAGAGTGACCGAACCCTGTAAGTGTTGATTCAACACTTTAGTATTTTAGAGTGCAGCGTCTGTTTATCGCCCAGGTCTGTATTTTGACGAGTAATTTAACTCCATTTATAGCCATTAACTATCACATAACTAAGTAGTCGTGACAGTAACTGATCGTTACATCTTTCAGTATAACTGGGAGATAAACTGCGAGTTTGCAATCTGAAACAGCATTACTGTGAATGGCTCTTTGCGGGCACATTAGCTAAACCATCAACTTGGAATGTTACCCAAGAGACTGCATATGAATGACGTGAAGGCCGTAGGCAATTCTGCTTTTTAATGTCAAACAGCCTGAACATTCTTCAGTCTACCGGCCCACCATATTCAGACCGGTCTGGGTCTTGCAGCATCAAACTCATAATTTCATGATTACATACTGTGCATTACAATGAACACAATTGTATTATGTGGGCCGATAATAGCCAGCAGAAGGAACGTATTTATTCCGTCCGATGAAACAGTATATCACGAATAATGTTAAGAACAATTATTCATTGCTGTACAACTTTTTGATTCTGTCAAATCCTAATTTGAAGGTGATGCTGACAATGAGAACGCTGAGTGCGTTCAAGCCGAAGCATGTGCACAACATTTAGGCCTACATGTCACTGCTCACAGATTTGCACAGAAACTTAATGGGATGCAGATGGTCAGTGGTGAGTGGTGGAAAACTTCCCTTGAATTATGTTTGCTTGAAATGCTAACGCGATATATTTCTTTCAGAAATGAGTAAAACAATTTGGTTTGATTTCGCGAGTCCAAAAGCCCGATGTTTAAAATCAGTGAAAACATACACTTCCCCCCCCCCACTCTGATGACCGATTGGGGGCTAAACTTTCACTGTTTTTTATTTCATGTTGGGTCATCACAATTACCACCATGACGTCATCATCATTACTGTGCTCTGAGACTTTACGACCATTTTATAAAAAAAACCTTTCCCTTCAATGTTTTTCCTGAGGTAAATCATTGTTCACTTACATCTTTCGGAACCAAAACATAAGAGGAGACAAGACGTAAATACATTTTTTTTCTCTCTCGTAAATTGTTTAGTCTCCCATCAGCTCTCTACGTGAATATCACCACGTGCATTTCGTCCAACTAGGTCTAGCTACATCAATATAGACGAATCTCCGTGGATTTCATGCTCTAGGAGGAATTTGTTAGCTACATACCGCCGAGCAGACATTATGCTAGATTATGCTGACCCATGTCTGGTCCAACATGTACTGACTGGTGAGGAATTAACATCACTTTACTACCCCAGACAAGGGTTGTTAACGTTTTAGAACGCACACAGCTAAGGGGGGAAAACACTGCGTGATCGTGTATTTTTTCTCACAAAAACGAAAAACCTCGGTTGAAGTTGACGTGAATAGGCCTAGATGTCAACCGAACGATGGACATACGGATGCTGTCGTTGCAAGGCCGTTTAGCATGGGGCATGGGGGTCGCGTGCCTGCTGCATGCTTAAGGGCAGTGCGCGTGCTCGTTTGGCTCTGTACAGCATCCGTCTGATATTATTGCAAACCTTATATAATTGTCTTAGAGGGTTTATTTTACTTCTATGAAATGCGGGGAATCTCTGACTGTTATTCAATGGAATTTGCGAAAAACGGAGGCACCGAAACTGTGGCTTGTGTGCAATTAGATTCAAGTGTAAAAGAATTAAGAATTAGTTAATGATCATCACTGTTCTCGAATGCCATGAGTGATATGAGATTCATCTGTAGATATCAATTATTTCATGAAGTCAAATGTGTTTAAGGAATTTTGATTTGTGGCACTAAAAGTTGTAAACTCGGAAAATGGGAAAAACAAACATCTTAATAATACCAACAGCAACAACAAAAACATCAACAAAACGAAGAAAAAGAAGAACAACAACATCAACAACAACGACAACGTAAAAAAGAGGAAAAGAAACTGAAGAACAACAGTTTCAATGCAGCATTACATGCAGCAACTGAAATCATCACAACAGCGGAGATGAAGACGGCAACAACAACAACAACAACAACAACAACAACAACTACAACAACAACTACAACATCAACAACAACAACAGCAGCAGTACCAGCAACAACAACAACAACAACAACAACAACAACAACAACTACAACAACAACTACAACATCAACAACAACAACAGCAGCAGTACCAGCAACAACAACAACAACAACAACAACAACAACAACAACAACAACAGCAGCAGTACCAGCAACAACAACAACAACAACAACAACAACAACAACAACAACAACAACAACAACAACAACAACAACAACAACAACAACAACAACAACAACAACAACAACAACAACAACAACAACAACAACAACAACAACAACAACAACAACAACAACAACAACAACAACAACAACAACAACAACAACAACAACAACAACAACAACAACAACAACAACAACAACAACAACAACAACAACAACAACAACAACAACAACAACAACAACAACAACAACAACAACAACAACAACAACAACAACAACAACAACAACAACAACAACAACAACAACAACAACAACAACAACAACAACAACAACAACAACAACAACAACAACAACAACAACAACAACAACAACAACAACAACAACAACAACAGCATCGTGGCAACAGCAACTACGAAATAAACAAAAGCAGCTTGAAACACCGACACAACGGCACATCGTCAGCACCAACCTCATCAGCTAGCAGCAAAATAAGCAATAGCAAAACTGTCGTCACCAGATGTTTGTTGTCTACCGATCTGAGGTCTGCCCGGCATCAAAGCATGGCATGTGATTTATCTCGAAACAATTATCATGCATTTAAAACTCACTGATATCACATACAATCATTAAATGTTTGAGATATTAACGGAATCCATTCGCACAAAAATACATTTTGTTTCAACCTATGGACTTGTTACGTTACGTTTTTAACTGGAAGAAAAACTCGCCGGATCAGCAGGATTGAAACATCATCCGGGAACATAAACCATATCTGAAATACAATGCTGTGTAGGACAGATACCAAATAAGGCCAGCTGAAATCACCAACATGTAAAATCAATGGCATCCCGGTACCATTAGAATATAAATCACATCACTGCCCTGCCACCATCCGGAGACTATCATCCTACTCTCGCCTCTTGTTCTTCTGCGTCTTTTGTTTCGTTGTTGACGTTTTTTTTTTAAACTTCAGATGGGAAATTAAGACCCCACAGTTTATAAAATGTTTAAACACATTCTGACTTGTTTAAAGAGTGGAATTCGGCATTGGTACAAATCTGGATTTTACGTCTGTTAGGTTGTAAAACAAGTATTTAAATGTGTGGGTAATGTTGATTAAAAAGTAAAATGAATGGTGATTCTTCAATGTCTTTTATAGCGACTTTAGAAGTCTAAATGTTGTCGCTGAACGAGACATAATGCCGTACATTTACCTGCAAGATGTTTTCACGAGATGCTGCGTAATTATGATTTTATAAAGGACGCGCGAACTGGTACAACATATTTTTTGGCAAACATTATCAATGTCACACCTTCGCTTTAACTTGATCATCTGTTTTATTTATCATCGTCGTTATCGCAGCAATGGTGACTCAAGTCTGTGACGCTTAACGATTTATCCAGAGCATCTGAGAAGTAAAAAAAATATTACAAGCCATCTTTATAAGTAGAGTTGTGATGTGATTGCCACATTGTCAGAACACATTCTGTATGAAACACTCTCCCCCCCCCGTATTGAAATACTGTTGCATATCACATCCACATTGTGGAGGCTTCAAAATGACAATAATGCAAAACACGTCTATCTTGTTGATGTGAACTTCTCGAAATATTATATGGAGATCCGAACGAAATGTATTTTTGACCATAAAACAATTCAATGGATTAAAGAAAGAACCCACAAACACAGTCTTTTGGACAACATGGATCTAAAGATCGAAACAAAATATGCAAGAGTCATCTTGGGAAAACTGTGGTCTGAATTCGTTTTTTTAATATGGTGCGGCCGTTTTGTTTTACTTTCAATCAGAACAAAGTGACCAAAGTTGGACAAAAATGAAGTGCATTATGCTGCCAGCATGTTCAGGTCTACAGATCTTCTAATCGTTTAAAAACACTGACAACCAATGTTTGTATGGCCGGCCTTGAGTATCACAAACTGTTCAACTGGGTTGGCACAAATTTACCCTTATAGTATAATAAAACCCATTAAACATTTTTAAATGAAGAATATTTACACTTTTTGTTTTTAGTAGCAAAATTGATTCATCAGTGAATATGGGAGATTTGATCGCACTTTATACTAAAAGATACATTATTGAGTTTTTTTTTGCAGTGACGGCAGCCCGTACCTTTGCCAACTAAGGTTGGCAAAACTCGCAGCTGCGACGTTGCAAAAGAAACTAATGTATTTAGAAAACAAAAATAATAATTAACACTCATATTAACGATTAGGTTAACTTATATCTAAAAAAAAAAAAAAAAAAAAAAAAAAAAAAAACAACAACAACAAAAAACCCAAGTTTTTAATTAAAAGGGCAAATTTTTGCCAAGCCAGTTTATACATTTTGGGCTATTCAAAACCCTCCATATAAAATGGTGGTCAATGTTTGTACAAAGCACAAACAAATAAATATATAAATAAAAATCAAAAGGAAGGTCATACTATACTAATTGACAGAGATAATAGGGCCTGCTGAGTAGAAGAGAAGCATTTCTCGTGTCTTGTTGACTGTGTAGTTAAAACAATGCACCTTATGTTCGTTTCTAAAACCAAAGCCTACTGTCGAATTATTCGGAAGCGAAGACAAGCAACTGAAGCTGACGAGAGTGACTGAGACAGATGGTGTCATTGTCATCAAATGACTGAACATGACTGGAATCGCAGTGATTGTCACCGGGAAAATAGCTCAAAATGGGCTATAAACATGTACTAATTGGAATGGTTTGGTGACAACGACCCTGTAAGTTTTGCTGACCCAGTTTTGGGAACAAGTCTTTCCGGCACTCTGTACACAAGACATCACGTTGGTATACGAGGACCTGCATTACAGCCTGCAGTCCGGTGCCCAGTTGGGATCTATGACATAATTATTGAAAACGCTATAACTATACTGATTAACTCCAGCATGATGTCAGCCCTCGGGCAAAAATATTCACTGTCGACTTACATTCTATTTTGCGAGACGACTTACGCAATTCATTCTAATCAATTGCAAATGAACGTAGTAATGCTATCACAGCTAACGGTATCATTTAGTTTGACCATGGAGTAAGCAATGAGAATTTGCGAAATGCCGTCACGGAAGCGTCTTCAATTTGCTTCACAACACATTATGGAGCTTCAACGATGCCTTTCCCAGGTTTCAATTGATAAATGCGTCTTCGTTAGATTAACCAGTTGTGTGTATATAGCTATGAAGTTTTTTAAAAATAGAATTTGAGCATAATTTAAGAGCACAACAATTGGTCAGAATGAAAATAACATAAATGTTCACAGATTTGCAAATAACTTACATGGTATAAAGATGGTGCAGGAAACTTCCTTTGAAATACGGCTGCTTGAAATGCTATAGTTTTTCAGACGTGTAAAACAACTAGTTTTGATTCCGCGAGTTCAAAAACCCTGTTTGAAAACAGTGAAAACAAAAATATATACTGGGGTGTTTCACTATTTCATCGTGAATCCGACGACCGATTGAGCTTAAACTTTCACATGTTTGTTATTTCATGTATGCGTTGGGTCACATGCAGTACGGATGGCCTTTTGATAGTTATCACTTTTTTGTGCGTGCTTTAAGTAATGACGACATTGACAAGATAAGCTACAAATTATTCTGAGTTGGAGCCGAAACCAAAGCTGGATCTGAACCGAAAACCAAACCGAGTGTTTCCAGTAACCCACTCCACCAACTCATTATGCAAAGGTTCTTCACTGTACTCTACGTTCAAAGGTAGCGTTGTCGCTTTGGTGTTTATTCCAAATGAAAATCGTCATCACAGAATGATGTGGGTGACAGCGACTTCTTGTCCATTTAAAGTTCAGGCTGGCCATAAAAAAATGTGTAAGTATAGTGATTGCCATTTTCAGCGAGTCCCGGACTATAATTATTTGATAGACGCGGCCAGCGCGCGGGGGGAATGTTGGCAAGAAACCCCGTGTATACCGGCGAATTCCACGCTGCTCCAGCAAGAAATTACTGAAATTCTGGAATGAAAAATTAGACCGTGGTTGCCCGTAAGACAAATACCGACGAGCGTTGGCGAAGTGCGAACTGATTTGTCGAGCAGGCTAAAACAAATCAACAGTGGAGGGCGGATTTTAACACACGGTGGCTTCGGATGACAGAAGGAAGAGTGTCTTCGTTCGAAGACGTTCACAATTATAAGAAAGTAAGTTTATGACAAAATGTCAAGTTACATTGAGAAGGTGATTGAATTTATGTGTTAATTAGCTTTACTGGTAAAATGAAAGTGCTGGATGTTGATGTTGCAGTAATCCAATAACTTTTGAGAATTACCGGCCAATAGCTGACATGTATGTTGCCGGCTCTTAATTATAAGTTGATGGTAACACTATCACCAGATGGCAAGATGCGATTGAAATTTACAACTTCACCATCAACACTTCTAGTTTCAAAATCCTGCTATGTAGGATTTGAAATTCTGAATGGTGGAGAAACAATCTAGTATGGTTTGCGGTAACACCACGTACATGGCAAACATTTTGAATGAGTTGTGGTCCCTGAAAAGAACCGGTGGTGTAACCACTCGACATTTCGATCATCTTCAGAGAAAGGTCTTCAGGTGAAAGCTTTCTCCTGAAGACAATCTGAGCATAGTATGAATACAAACATCAGTAGTTTTGTTTGTTATAAGATTTGCACTTTTATACATCTTGACTCAAAAAGAGTCGGGGAACAATTCACAAATGACAATCATCACACGTTATTTAGGATCAATTGAAAAGCAAATTTATTTTGAAGACCACAATCATCTCAAAGTAAAGTGAAAATCCAAAGTTGTAAGGAACTGGAGTAGCAAGTACCGAAATGTAAATACCCAAACAAATAAAGAAGTCAAACGAATTGTGTTCAGCCCAATAAATAGCCTAATGAATGGCTCAATGAATTGAGTGGGAGGACTCGCCCCACCCTCCTCTCCTCCAGTTCCATGGTATTTGAAGTGAAGGGCAAGTTTACAAAAGGTCAAGTTCATAATTAGAGAGCAACTGTCAGAAGAGAGTTGATTACAGACCATGACTTGGAAGAGCCAACCTTTGCAAAAGGTCATCGGCCACTATACCAAGAAGAGGACGGTACAGAGAGCTAGCATGTACCGATGGACATTCCTCCTGCTGAGATGCTCGCACAGATGGAATGCGTTTTCTCGAAGATTTTTTTTCCAGGTGATAAGTGAATTTAGAATTCTATAAAAAGGTTTTTGATTTGTTTCGATCTCTTCGGTTAAAAGTGAATACATTCGTGTCATAGTTACTTACGGGACTAGCCACTCGTTTTGGAGGTCTCTTTTAATGCAAATTTTATGCTAAGACATTTTGATTTTTGTTCTGGACAAATTTATTGATTTTTTGAGAAAAATAATAAGACCAATTTCAAACATACGCAAATATATCGGGGACCTTTCGACACGCGGTCAATATTGTCCAAATCCCTGCACCTTTTCTGTTGTTTTTGGTCTCAAATGCAACATTTTATAATGTTATTTTCGTTTCAGAAATACTTTTTTGATTATTCAAGCAAGGGGGTTTAGCTTAGTGGTAGAGCATTCGACTGCAGATCGAGAGGTCCCCGGTTCAAATCTGGGTGCCCCCTGTTTTTGTTCTTTTGTTTTTCTTTCTTTTAAATGCAACATTAATGTTATTTAATTTTCAAACTAACTTTTTGATTATGCAGGCAAGGGGGTATAGCTCAGTGGTAGAGCATTCGACTGCAGATCGAGAGGTCCCCGGTTCAAATCCGGGTGCCCCCTGAAAAAAAGTTCTTTTGTTTTTCTTTATTTTAAACGCAACATTAATGTTATTTAATTTTCAAACTAACTTTTTGTTTATGCAGGCAAGGGGGTATAGCTCAATGGTAGAGCATTCGACTGCAGATCGAGAGGTCCCCGGTTCAAATCCGGGTGCCCCCTGAAAAAGTTCTTTTGTTTTTCTTTAGTTTAAATGCAACATTAATGTTATTTAATTTTCAAACTAACTTTTTGATTATGCAGGCAAGGGGGTATAGCTCAGTGGTAGAGCATTCGACTGCAGATCGAGAGGTCCCCGGTTCAAATCCGGGTGCCCCCTGAAAAAAGATCTTTTGTTTTTCTTTATTTTAAACGCAACATTAATGTTATTTAATTTTCAAACCAACTTTTTGATTATGCAGGCAAGGGGGTTTAGCTCAGTGGTAGAGCATTCGACTGCAGATCGAGAGGTCCCCGGTTCAAATCCGGGTGCCCCCTGTTTTTTGTTCTTTTGTTTTTCTTTATTTTAAATGCAACATTAATGTTATTTAATTTTCAAACTAACTTTTTGATTATGCAGGCAAGGGGGTATAGCTCAATGGTAGAGCAACCGACTGCAGATCGAGAGGTCCCCGGTTCAAATCCGGGTGCCCCCTGAAAAAGTTCTTTTGTTTTTCTTTAGTTTAAATGCAACATTAATGTTATTTAATTTTCAAACCAACTTTTTGATTATGCAGGCAAGGGGGTATAGCTCAGTGGTAGAGCAATCGACTGCAGATCGAGAGGTCCCCGGTTCAAATCCGGGTGCCCCCTGAAAAAGTTCTTTTGTTTTTCTTTAGTTTAAATGCAACATTAATGTTATTCAATTTTCAAACTAACTTTTTGATTATGCAGGCAAGGGGGTATAGCTCAGTGGTAGAGCAAGCGACTGCAGATCGAGAGGTCCCTGGTTCAAATCCGGGTGCCCCCTGTTTTTTGTTCTTTTGTAATTCTTTATTTTAAATGCAACATTAATGTTATTTATTTTTCAAACTTACTTTTTGATTACGCAGGCAAGGGGGTATAGCTCAGTGGTAGAGCAGTCGACTGCAGATCGAGAGGTCCCCCGTTCAAATCCGGGTGCCCCCTGTATGTTGCTCTTTTGTTTTTCTGTCTTGAATGCAACATTAATGTTATTTTCTTTTCAGAACTACTTTTCGAATATACAGGCAAGGGGGACTTAGCTCAGTGGTAGAGCAATCCACTGCAAATCGGAAAGAGAACGCCTTACTTTATATTGAGATACAGGAGACATTAAAACAGAAAATGAATGAGACATTTCAATTTCTTGATGAAGATTTGATTTCCGCACACCTCTGAGTTAGTTTATGGTCAATCAACCTGTAGGTCTTCTTGTAAACTCTTTTATAATAATGGCCGGTCAACTTCTTTATCAACGATGGCTTGTCTACTCTTTTATAATGTTGGTCTGTCATATTTATGTACTTTTGTAGTGTCGACTCTTTTTTTATTGTTGGCTTAACATTTTGATACTGTTAGCTTGTCAATACATGTACATGTATTCTTATAATGTATGCAGTGTATACTCTTTAGAGTGATGGTTTGTCAATACATGTACTTTTAGAATGCCAAGTCTTTTTAATTATTGCTTCAGCGCCGCAACTAAGAGTAACATTTTAGGGGGCATAAGGGGAGGGGATTGCCATTTTTCCTAGGGGAGGGGGAACTTTTGGCCAATTAAAACAGTAGTTTCCGTTTGTATTTTTCCCCAAACAAGCCCCTTTTCAGCGCCCTTCTGATGTTTTAAGGTAAAACAAAATACATTCTGCGTGTAATGAAAAATAGTTTTAAAAACATTGAAATTACTACGTAAAAGCTTATAAAATGTAACATTTTATTCTGGTAACTTTTAATCTCAAAAGTCCAGATTTCAAATGGGGGGGGGCACCCCGGGGGGGGGGGACACTGACATCAGTTGGGGCACGTGCCCCCCCCCCTCTTAGTTACGCCACTGAATGGCTCGTCAATACTTTTTAAGACCAGCTCTTTTTTATTGATGGCTTGTCAACAATTTATAATGATGGTTTGTCTATACTTTTTTGTATTTTGTTTTGTTTATACGCTCATCGTTTATAATGTGCTAATGATTATTGCTGTCTTAGTGTGTAGGTTTTTGGAGTTTCAATAGTTACTATTGTGGTTCCTTTAGTCGTTAATATTTGTACCTTCATAAAAGTATTATTCATTCTCGGGTGATACGCAATTCCTCTTTTATGGTAATGCAACCTGGCCACGGGTGCTGTCAAAATGTCACAGCTGAACACATCGGCAGAAGTTTGACAGATCGTTTTTAAAAAGACGATCAAAGGCAAATATGGCTATCAAATAATCGACTAGGCCATTGTTGACAGGCAAATTTAAGAAGACAGGGTAAGTGCGCATCCTAAACCAGTACAATGCAGCTAGCCAATGTGGCATTTAGAATGGCTGCCAAAAAACAAGACAAAACTAAGAGCGTTTGGTAATTCAATTTTCAAGAAACTATTCACGTAAATTATGTCACCGTTGACGTGCCTTGAAACATAAAAGAGATTAAATTGTTTACCTGGCTTGTATTTTGCTTGGCGATAATTTCTTTGGCACGATCTGCAAAAAGATAAGTTGCATATTTAAATTCCTTGTAGTGTTTTTCTTCAATGAATTGTTAGCTCTTCTGCTACAATGTTATTGCTTTAGTTTAAATCTACATTTTGTTCAGCGCTTTGGGGTAGTCTCTACGTAAGACGCAGCTGTTGCACTGCTATTATTCTTCTTTAAAGTTCTCACGAGTATCAGCAAACATCTTTGGATGAAACTGACCTCTTTCCTCAACCATGGAGGACTTTCACATCCTCCGTTTCTCAAATCGGTGCACCTACAGTCCCGTATACCTACAGCCCCCTGTCATAGTTATATGGGCGTTTGACCCACGCGGACGGATGAGATTACTCACTGCGTTCCTTGATGTCTCAATGGAGCAGGAGGTACAGCCAAGACGTTTTCAGGGAAGGGGTGGATCCAAGACGAAGTAGAAGGGGGCACAAACGTTTACAGGGAAGGTTTATCAATCTAGATTACCCAGTAAAAGAATATTAAGTTACAGTTGGATAATATTGAATTATGAAGTGTAACTTAGCCTCAAAACACTGGGTTTAGCGTCATTTTTTATTCTTTGGTTCATCATTGCAGCGAAATGTCCATCGATAGAAATACACTCCGAACAATTTGTCGTTGCAGAGTGGCGTAAAGGTGGCAGAAATTTTGCATAGCAAAATTGTGTTAATGTTTATAATACTGGTACACCACTAATTCCGTTTAACGAAAGACAGTTTTGGATTTGAAAAACAAGCTTAAGTTTTACACCTCAGGTTGACCGTATAAAACTCACAATTCAAATTAAAGACGTCTTTTTTTAGGTTTGCGATAAAGGCCAGCTTAATTTAATTCCACACGCAGTTGCATTCATTGCAGTGTTTCGGTACCGGTGTTCACAAGGTGAGTTTTGAGGTATAGTCTAGTGTTACGCTACAGAGAAGCCTAAAATAGACCCATATTTGCCCGCGGAAACCCATGGCCTCACATTCCAAAGCCTTAATGTAACTTAATGTTCCGTATACCGAACTGTTATTACAAATGATTTATTTAGAAATTAATCTCTGATTGACGGTCCCCGTGATCACGAATTCTTGGCCAGTGCTGGTTTTTTTTACGAACAAAGCACAGCGCTACAGACCTACAGGTTTGTAGTACGGAGATACCAGAGCCGTTCGCATCGGTTCCGATCTTTATTAAGGCCTACTTGGAGATCGTGCATTTTCTCTGATATCTCGGTAAAGCCCAGCGGCGTAGCGAAGGCACTTTCTTTCGAGGGGTGTGGAAGCCTAAATTTCATTACCAAATGAAAGTAAAACCTACTACATGACGGGGTTCGGGGCAAAGCCCCCGAACGCTCATGAGGTTTTTTCAGTGATTTCAAGGTTTAAAATGGCCCTCCGAATTGCCGAGCATTAGACGACTCGTATTAGAAATATAAGCTTTGAAAACCGTAATTTGTTTTTAAGTTCTCCCTGTTGGAGAATATCATGGACACAAATTCTATTGGGGGTCCGGGGCGAAGCCCCTGGACGCTCTACTCTTCTTTCATGTGCTTTCAGGGATAGGGAGGACCGTCAAGTTGCAGAAAATAGACCTTAAAATTTGAATACTTCTGAACTCGGGACAAATGCCCTACTGTTGGAGTTTATAGGGGCAACAATTCTTATGGGGGTCCAGGGGCGAATTCCCCGGACGCTCAATGATTTTTTTAAAAGTTTTTTTAGGGCTAAAACAGGTCTCATGTTGCCGAAAATAAATGTTTTGATTTTGGACATGTTAACTAATGCCCCTAATGAAGTACGCTGTACGGCTTTCAGTTTTTCAGAGCGTACCCGCACGTTGCCGAAAATATTCAATTTGGTATTTCAAAGCTGGACTTCTCACACTTACAAGGATTAAACTCAATTTTCAGTCGGCAAATCCAGTCAGCAAATCTCTAGGCCTGCCGAATGGATTTGTGTTCAGCCCGAGCCCTTACTCGGGTAAGTTTGGTGCTCAATTTGCCGACTGTGGGTCTAAATGCTGACTTGGGAAAAATATTGGGGGGGGGGGGTGTCACACCCCCTACACCCGGTCGCTATGCCGCTGTATCGGTGCGTCGAATTCTTACCATTCAACCTTTGCTTTGGCACTTGACGTTGAATCTGACAAACGAGCCTCTGAATAGACCTTTCCCATGAAAGTAAATTGGACATTGCGCGTGCGCACTTACATTTTGGTTGGCAAAATTTTGGGAACAGTGCGCCCTTTTGCATGGGACTAATGGGCGCGTGACGCGTACGCGCTTTGTGCGTCTGCTTTGTGCACATTTCAATGGCGTTTGCCAACCAACAGGATCTGTACGCATGCGTGAATGCAATTAGCATATTTCATGGGAAAGGTTCATTGGGTGACTACGATCGATTTTCTAGTCGTATTTTGCATGCAGCCGATTCTTGCATGAGTAGACTGTTGCAGTTTACTTTAACCTGGAATTCTTCTCATAACGTTTCTGTTCAAACTTTTCTTTTTGGTGCTGTCGTTCAACTTTTTTCTGACAAACACATCATCATATCGAATTATTCCAAATTTGTTATACTGTGGCAGTCTTATAGCTTTCATCGAATGGGGGTAGTATATTGATTTTTGGAAGAGAAAAATTACTCCTTAAGGTAACGTTTTATATAAACGTATCAATGAGGATAACTCATTGAAAATGTAATTGAAAAGGATGCAGGTGAGAAAACACTACACAGACTATTTGTGTCATTTATTCTTGTGACGATGTAATAGGACTAATGGATCTGATAGAACTAGTAGTAGCACACGCCCATGCAATTTGATTCAAACTCCATTTCTCACAAGTAACAACCGTCCCAAATCACAGAGTCCAAGCCTATGCTTCATGTTAAACTCTAAGATGACATAGGCCTATCTACTTCACTTTTCTGACAAAGTATCTAATGTGAAGTTGGACTGGTGTCCACAGAAGAGGTTGCAGACGTGACTAACATAAAAAATTAAATAAAAAGACATGGGGGGGGGGGGGCGCTACGCAAAGCCAAACTGAAACAACACTAGAAACTGTAGTTATACACAAACATTCCAATTGAAATATGCAGCATTCTGAACATGGCATTAAATTACATTATCACATCAAGACGTACAAACCTAGCTGCGCTGGTATTCAACTCGTATTACAAATACGCTGTCTTTATAGCTTTGTGAGTTTTACCATATGTGAACTAATAAACGTCGACACGACAACATCTAGTGTAAAAGTGACCCTACACACGCTGACGTAGGAGTGGCCTTTGGGGAAGGCACAAACACTGCCATCAGGCTGTTTGATAAATTAAAAGCAAGTTTGGACATTTTCCGCGGTATTCGTCTTCATCAACCCAACTCCATCCACCCATAGAGCAAGGACTGTTCCTTGCTCTATGATCCACCCAACCAACACCGCCACCACCACCGCAACAACAAAAGACAAAATAATAACTGGGACAGTGTTAATAATCAACACAGCCTAAGTTGGGATAATCTTTGGGATAATCTTTGGGATAATCTTTGGGATGATCTTTGGGATAATCTTTGGGATGATCTTTGGGATGATTTTTGGGATGATTTTTGAAGTTTTCTTTTGGATAATCCTTGACCAATAAATAACAGCACAGCTTAATTAAGAAGTCATCCAAGCTGGCAGGTGTAGCTGCATCGAGTTGTTTTCCTATGACCAGTGACGTAACTATATAAGGAGGCGGTAGATTATTCTTATAAAAAATAGTAAACGGCATAACAAGAGCACTGAAAAGGGGCTTGTTTAGGAAAAATTACCATTTTAATTGGCCAGAAGTGTGTCCCCCCCAAAAAAAAAAAATTGTGCACCCTCTTGTGTCCCAATTGTTTTCACCCTAGTTAGGCCACTGCCTAAGACTGCCACTGTCAAAATCCAAGCTTCAATAAGAGACACAAATGCATCTCTCATACCAACTAATACTTTCGTTGTAGATTCGATATTTAAAGGCAAAGTATACCTTTGGTTTTTGGAACCGTATATTTGCCTTAATGCTATAAAACTAACCTGTGAAAATTTCATTTCAAAAGGCGGCAGCGTTTTTGAGATATCACCAAAAATCTGGAGCGGTTGTGTTCACGCAGAAGAACTATCCATCATTGGAATACACATTCTGAGAAGCGTTACGGCCATAACGCTTCTCAGATTCAAATTTTTGGGGATAAAAAGTGATATATTTTTCCATAATTGCAGTACTTCGAAGTGAAACGTTTCTCAAAATGCATTATACTATCCAAAGCTGCTGTACTTCTCACCAAGTGAGTTATTATTGCCACAAATTTTCAGAGTCATTACCATACGTATTCAGACCCTTTAAACTTAGATGCGAAAAAGGCACTTTTACCTTCTAGACTAGTTGTAGCATAAGAACAAGGACAGCTTTAAACAGCCATCACCGGTCAAAGAAACCCCACCAGCATGTAATTGGGTGAATATAGACCGACCCATCGTTTCTCCATCTGGATGTTTGTTTACTGGCTATAAACTGGGCCAATCATTACCTCTGGCCCAGTCACCCTGATACAACATCTCGGTCAATGTGAATAACTGATATTTACTTTAGTTACAGTTTCCACATCCAACCCTCTCGAGGGTTCAGTGTTGTCTTAATTGGGAGAAAAGGCTCCCGATCAGGATAACAGTGTATCCAAATTGAGGTAGACTAAAATGTAGACAAACAAACCAGCGATTGCTTCTGTTACAGTTGACATCATAAAAAAAAGATATATGCTTCCCCAATTGGGTTTCAGTGCTACCTTCATTGGGAGGTAGCTTTCCAGACAGGGTAGTATAGCATATCGCAAGTGAGGCAGATAGAATGAAAAAAAAAGAAAGTGCTTGCATTGCAATGATAGTTTATGATGTAGTTCTGGCATGTGAAATCATGATAAATTATATCCTTAATAGCTGACTGAGGCCGTGTCCGAATTAGCGGCTACAGCTATGGCTAGGTCGCTGCGTCACCAAGTGTTGAAGTACAAGATATCCTTAGCAACAGTCACAGCCGTAGCCGCCAATTCGGATACGGCTGATCACCCTGCACGTGATGCTGTTCCAATAAGTGGATTAATTACTGGAAGGTATACAATGAATTGGCTTCTAGATAAGAGATGGATAGTATATGGATGGGGCTGAGTTGGGTGGGGGCGGCTGGTAGGCATTACATCACATTCACTTTACATTAATCAGTCAATACTTTCGTTTCTTCATCTACAATAAGTGTTTAATAAAATTCTTTTTATACATAAACTTTCTTCCCTTTTTAACTTGATGATATAGTTTCAGCATACTAACAAAGACTGTATATACCAAACACAAAAAAACAACACATTACCAATGAGTACATCAATTAAACAGATATCAAAACAAACAAACAAACACCCCAGCACCCCAACAAACCTAAAAATGGAAAGTACAGAACATACACTTTAATTTGGGTTTCCCTTTTTATTTTCACTGACTGACACTATTCCAAAAGTGCAGCAGTTTTAATTTATTAGGTGAAATTGTAAACATAAGTATTAGATGTAAATGTTAAAAAAATAATATATAAAAAAAACAAAAAACAAATCACGCCAAAAACAGACCAAGAATTACCTGGCTCAACCCCAACTCCCTTGAGTAATTCACTAGGGTCCTGTTCACTCTAACCAAATCCAATCCCATATCATTATTATACTAAACATCCAAACTGTCGATCTCTTATGGAGGTATGCCTGATCCTATGTAAAGCATAATCAGTTTACTTGTGCAGTCCTCAGTCCAACAGACTCAAAACACAGCATGCAGTTGGATTTTGATGGGTTTGGGACGGTTAGACCTAATGAGCTGCAACTCTGGGTGGTGGAAATACAATCTAGTGTTGGTTGTACATGTAGGTCCATATTGCAGCGCTCTCATTACATGGCCTGATTTCATAGAGCTACTTAAGCATACAAAAGGATGACGTCACATGTACAATCTGTGACTGGCATCCTGCTCATTTTGTATATAGCAGCAAACTGTTACACAATATTTTCTGCTTAAACAGCTCTACGGCCGTTTACGAAACCACGGCTTGGGCTTGGGCTTGGGCTTGGGCTTGGGCTCTGTCAGTTATTTGAAAACGTGTGCTTTCCTTATGGGGATTCAAACAGACGGATGGAGCCCAAGCCCAAGTCGTGATTTCATAAACGGCCAATTAAATTGGGCCCTTGCTTAACAAACTTCTGCTGATAAACAGCTAGCAGGAAACCAGTCACAAATGATACATGTGACATGGTATTTTGACTGGTGACCTCTGATTTGGTAAGCATAATTGTTTTGTGCTTAGCTACCTTTTGTGCTTAAGCAGCTCTATGGTACTGAACCCAGGAGTTGATCTCTCAGTACATGTATAATGAGCAACACATTGAATAGTTACAATTTCTCAGCGCCAACACAATTCAATTTCATGTTTAAGCCCCAAGCTTCTCAGATAACTGAAATTAATAATAAAAAATTATTTTAATTTAGAGCCTTAATGACAATAAAATATGTGGCTCCTTTTGAAAGTACATTGCTAGAGCAAATAGCCTTTAGTTTCAAGTTAATTTTAACATTTTCTGTAAAAAAAAAAAAAAAAAAGTATTACAGTATATATGTATTGACATTAGATGTTGGTGTTATATATTATCTACAAAATCCTTTTGAATATTATCTAAGACTCAAAAATCTATACACAAAATTCATCATAAATTAGTACAAAGTTTTAGTGTCCACATCTTACAGACTGATTATATATGACCTTGTTATTGAGACACTATTTGTAGTGCTCAGAAAAACAAAATTGTAAAATGCGGATGCTTAGTTCTTCTGCTGACACCAACTGTCCTGAGAGAGAATTATTTGTCTGAAACATGAGACAGTTATCTTGCAAAGAAATTGCTGAAATCCCAAGAGCATGGACAATTGGTGGAATTTTCATGTATTTTTTTGATTGATGGGCACATCTTGTTGGGAAAGGTGAGGATTCGAAAGAATGTGCTCTTCCGAAAACTGATGATGTATAGTATCATATCTCCGATTACATTAACTGCTTACTGCTTTCTGCTTTCTGTGGTAAATTGGAAATAACCATTGCAAGTTACCTCAGCATGGGTCATTAAAAATAATCCATGTTTTTAAATTTGTAATTACTATTCCCACATTTCTTTTCACCAATCCATCCCAATTTTCTATTTCAAATTCTCCTTTGTTTTTCAAATTGAAAATCAAATTTTGATTTCAACTTATTTTCTTTTACCCATCCACAAATTTGAAAAAAAAAAAACTAAAAAAAAACTAATGAAATCAAAATACGTATTGATAATTTTTAATGGCCCCTTAGCTCCCCAAAACTGTTTCTGACTGAACAAACCAACCAACCAACCAACCAACCAACCAACCAATCATACTTCACTAGGGACTCTTTTTATTCTCTGTGCTCAAGTAAAATAGTAATTCATCAACAGAAAAACCAGTGGGAAATTCAACAGAATTAGCAGTAACACACACGTGTGAATCTTTGTTGTATTAGAAAAACTAAACCCAACACTTTTTCTTAAACAGATTTTGGTGGTAACTTCTGAGACAGAAATATAACAAAACCTTCTGAAATACCGTTTAAAAAACTAACACCAACAACCTCGGCAATCAGCCCAAGTGTGTTTATGTAATGTTCGGTGGAATACTTTATCATCTCATATGCGAAAATATGACATGGGTCAGGAAAAATTCCTCTCTTTTCCTAATAAATCATGGGATTAGAAACCTAGCCCACTTGCCTACTTGACTGACCATTTATCATCCTGCAAATATAATCAAAGCCTGGCAAAAACAAGAGCTCGCTTGGTTTGCCGACTCCAACAAGAGTAAAGCCATTATCGGTCGATGAGGCTTAACTGTGATAAGCTGCAAGCTTGTTGCACTCAAAAAACAAATGTTTTACTACTCACTGGTCAATGCATTCTTATGGATTGTATGTACTATAGTTTTTTAGAACGTACATGGAGTAAGTTTGGTTTGGGTTTGCTAGATTTTCTGAATAAAAACCTTGGTTTAATGACTGTGCATCATGGTTTGCAAATAATGTCAATGTCAACGCCTGAATTAGAGCTAAGGTTTGAGGGTTTGCAACCTCAGAAATACTTCAACCTCCCTTTGAGCTTGAGAGAAAAAAAAAAAAAACCCAAAACTCCTCCAACCAAATGAGAGTCATAATATATATCGTTAGTAGATTTGGCCTTAAATACGTCAACCACATTTTTAGAGACGGTAGAGGCTGCAAGCACCTGGTTCCCAAATGCCCATTGGGGCCACAAAACTTTACTTGATTCTGTTCAACTAAAAAGGTCACAGTTAGGGTCATGTGCTGAATTGACAGTTTCCCAATGTTTCGCAACTTCACATACTATCGATAACCTCCAAAACAAAACAGAATGTCTATTTCGTATCCCTTTTTCTGACATTTTTACTGGAAAAGGGTACATTGGCGTAACTATGGTGGCTAATTTGAAATTTAAAATTAACAGAGTAAAATATTACATTTTCTAAGCTTTCATGTAGTAATTTCAATGTTTTTAAAACTATTTTTTTATTTACACGCAGTGTATTTGTTTTTACCCCCTTGTCCGATTATTTCATAAAAATTAGTAAATGGCATAACACGAGTGCTGAAAAAGGGGCTTGTTAAAGAAAAACACAAACGGAAGCTACAGTTTTAATTGGCCAGAAGTGCCCTCCAAGAAAAAACATGGTGCACCTCCTTGTGCCCCCTGAAAATTTGACCCTAGTTTCGTCACTGAAAGGGCAGTAAATAGAAAGCAAAGTCTGATATCCTGGGCAATAGGGCCAGAAATGCATGGGCTCTGAAGGGTTTAACAAGAACAGTTCAGTTCAGGAAATGATTGGATTGACCTTTTTTTAAAATTTTATTCAGAAATGGAATAAGACAAACTTCAGGCCTGACACTTCACGGAGGCAATGGAGGCAATTGCCTCCGTTGCCCCTGGTCATTGCCTTGGTGCTCTTGACATCAATAGAAATTTACAACTTCCCCACAGAGGTGCCCTTTAAAATGGAGAAAATGCATTGGTGCCCCATGCCCTTCCAAGAACGAAGCATACACGCCTGCAAAAATTTGTACTCTTAGTTTGTTCGAACAAGTAAGAATTGAATACCGTTACATGTATAGACACTACAAACTACCGGTTAAGTCTTTGCCGTCATAGAAATATAGGGTGTATCTGTCGCATGTTGAGCTTATTTCGACACGTGGGGCACCGGTGTTGAGTCTGTATTGCACTTTGGATACATTGGTTGCAGAAGATGTGCCCGCATACCGTTGACGTTAGCTGCAGACCGTTCGCACGAATCTGTTAGAAATCCAATCAGATGTAAAATCACAATAGTATCCTAAACAAGACTGTTTAACATGATGCTGACGATAATTGGTTTATTAATTTCAAACTTAATATTTTCTTAATGTAGCTTGAGCTTTTTTGTAATGACTAAATAATATAATGATGATATATAATCTTTGTACTTTAATGACAACATTGAAATACACATTCTTTGAATTAATTTTTTTGTTTAAAGTAGATTGACTAAATTTTTGTCAAGTCAATATGTACACAAAACAGTAAATGAAATGAGACTAAATAACATTAAATTGCATGGAATAAATAACAACTTCCAAAAAGGAGTAATTAAGAATCAAAGGTTAGTAAGGGTGTGAGCTTTCAGGAACGGGATGATTAAAAAGCTCTAGAAAAAAAATTGTAAATTGAAAAAATGGTTATGGCCATAATAAACACAAGTCATAAAAAGTTATCACAAAGCCAATTATTCTGTATTGAGAGGTGGGTGGAGACTGGATTCATTTGGAATACAATCTACATGTTCTAATGTTGAGCCATTGAAGTTGTTACAGACTGTTTGCAGGCTGCATGACATTTGACCCTAGAAATAAAGTAGGGAAATCTTGTCCAATACAAGGGCTTATCTACGTAGTACAGGCTTTGATATTGGCTTTTATTATTAAGGCTATTGAATAATAATCGTACTGACTGTCTGAGGGTAAAAACATCGGAAATCAGATTAATATAGGAAGAGTAACACACTCCTTTAAAGATCTGGTCACTAATATGGGGGCCGTGTCTGAATTTGCGGCTACAGCTATGGCTAGATTGCCTTGGCAACAACCTTAGCAACAGCCGTAGCTGTAGCCGCCAATTCTGATACGGCCTTACTTCACAACCATCCGTAGTACTGGTAACGATCAATCAAGAGTGTCTTTGACTCGACTCTCACTACCCTAGAACAGGACAGAACAAACATACACGCATCCAACCAGGGGTGGAGGGAGACTTCCTGCATAAAGCTTGCACCGCAGCATGTGAAACACGGCCCAGTCATAGAGCTGCTCAAAGCTGCTGATCACAATCACAAAACAATTGTGCTTACCAGAAATAGGTTACCAGCCAAAATACCACATCTCACATGGTAACATTTGTGACTGGTTTCCTGCTAAATTTTGCTCAGCAGAAATTTCCTAAGCTGCTGTATGAACTTGGGCCCTGCTTGTAAATGTATAGGACTCTTCAACGGATTGAAAAAAAGAAAAAGAAAAAGAACACTGCCAGCATATTATTGGCAATCTTAAGATCAAACTGGAAACAAAATTTCCATGTGGTATTTTTCCTATCAAGGGAATTTCAACGATAACCCTGATCTCTTTTCAAATGCATCAATGACATAAGCCAGCCGGGAGATCACATGTACGTGTGAATGTCAGATACAGCAAAAGGTGTCGGGATGACCATAAGCAACATAATCCAGCCAGATGTGATTATCCATGCAGCTCAAATTCTTTTAAATGACAGGCTGATGACATTAAAAAAAAAAAAATGATGGAACCACAAATTCAAGCCGAAACTAAGCAGACAGCTGCTGTGGTGAAACCAGACGATCCTCGTCTAAGCCCTGAGGGCAGAAGTTATTACAACATGAAACAGGTGTAATATTGGTGATTGGAGAGGGGTGGGGGGGGGTGGGGGGGGAACAGAGGACAGGCGGATGTAATGGGTCTCAACCTCTGGTAGGCTAGGATCTTCTTGATAGGACCGCCACTGCAGTTTCTGTACGATTGGGATTTGATATCAAAGGGGGGTCACTGCAGATGTGCAGGCTGCGGGGAGGCAAACGTCATTATGAAATTCCTCATTTAACAATTTGTTTATTTAAAGAAATTGTAAGCGGTGTGAAGACATTTTCTAAGGGTGGGAGAAATCCATCCACCAGGGTAAACAAAAATTGTGCGGGTGCGGGAAAAAAATCACAGAATCCATCTGCTGTAAGACTTCAGACAGATGTTCGATCACAATTTGTGAGCATTTTTTGCAATTATTCACAAATATCTGTAGGAACTATAGGCTATGAACAATAGGAAGTATCATTCTCATAACAATTTTTACAGAGGATTCAGATATTTTCAAGGAAAAACTCCACATAAAACAGTTTGAAATGGTCTCTGTACTTTTTACACTCGGCATGGATTAGAAAAAACATATACATATATATATATAATTGGATTCAAGCTGAAGATTTAAATTTAGTAAGAACTAACTTCATCAATGTGCAAGATGCAAGAGTAGGCCTGGAACTACAGGGAACCCGTGGAGCCATGGCCTCAGTTGCCCTGCTCTTGGCCTTGGTGCCCCTTCAGAAGTTTCCCATAGACTTTAATATTTTTCAATGGAAGTGCCCTTTGCAAAAATAAAAAATGCCTTGCCCTCTCAAAGATGAATCTCCAGGCCTGGAAGAGTGGAAAGTTATATAGAAAGGACAGAAGAGGCTTTTTTACTGTAGCCTACCCGAGTTTCGCTGTCCATACAGACTGGGCACTTGACTTCCTTTCTACACGGA
Organism: Marthasterias glacialis; assembly: GCA_911728455.2. Classification (NCBI taxonomy): domain Eukaryota; kingdom Metazoa; phylum Echinodermata; class Asteroidea; order Forcipulatida; family Asteriidae; genus Marthasterias; species Marthasterias glacialis. The sequence goes on from OU452231.1 coordinate 6,762,982, forward strand.
CTATCCTCAGGGGGTGTACTATCCTCTGGATGTTCAGGCCTGAAAAAAAAAGGGCAAAATTCAAAAACAGGACATTCACAAATAAGATTTTCAATCTCCCCTTTGCAAAATTGATGTTGCCAAACTAGACAGGGAAAAACATGCAGGCCCTTGTACGTGTATGAGTATGATCATGATCAGAATTCCATCAGTATCAGCATAGGGTGAACATGGTCAGGATGGTGGCAAAGAGATTTCATCCCTACCTACATCGTGAGCATGAGGCCCCCGAGGGGGTGGTCTTGGTAGATATCAACACATTCTTCACCGGTTGGTATTAATGATCGGATGTCATTTGCTGTAGGTTTTCAATTAATTTCAACTGACAGTCACACGTGACTCAACAACACTACATTAATGTCACCTGCTATCAACCTGATTTGGGCACGACTCTGGGTCAAAAACCGAGGGTGAATTACCTCCGGAACAAAACACATGATTTTGCCAGCCATTCCCAAGTAGATTCCCATCTGAAAGTTGTCACCCTTAAATGTGTAAATATTATAACAAATATCCGCCCTTGCTTTTTCCAAGCATTGCTAGAGAATACTTACTTACAACCCATAGATCCCTTGCATGTATGACAACACACGTTCAAACAGCATCCCCACTGACGTCGTCAAAGGAGGACCAATCATTGGATGAGAAGTTGTGCAAGACAAGTACACACGTACCTCAGCAATGGCAGCCTATGCAATGGTACGATCTTGGTACGAACCATCGAATAGCCATTCAAAATCCTAAAAGTATTTGTTAACTCACCATCCAAACATTCAAACTGTGATCTGTACATACAGTACCAGGGCTCGAATTTTACACTGGACCATAGGCCTGAGGCCAGTGATTTAAGACTCGGGCCAGTAAACTCAAGACTGGACAAGTCTGGAGGTCTTGTGTTTTTCAATTGAATAACAATATACCTCACTGTGTGTAATATCTTTGACAAAAAGAAACACGAGAAAATTATGTTCAAAATGTTGACTTTGAATCTGATCAATATCTTTCAATTCTGTTGAGTATCAAAATATACTTACCCACAAGAGAAATGCGACAAATCTTCTCTCAGTGCTTCTTCAAATAAAAACAGTTTCCATTTGAAACTTTGTAGAAAGTTCTTTCTCATTAAGATTCTGGTCTTGTAAAATAAATTCTGGTCCGGTAAAAATATTGAGCTGTACAAGCCCTGCGGTCTTGTGGAATTTTACCCCATATTCGAGTCCATTGAGATGATTTGTACGTTGCGGAAACTATTGTTGGGGTGGGAGGAGGGGGAGGAAGTTACTAACAAAGCCTTTTGTACGTACACAAACACAAGTGATCTTTGACCTACCATGGTAAGGTTCTATTAACGCTGACAGGTGACAATAGCTGTACGTCCATCTCATTTTCCCCATCACTGTCAATGGTAATATCACTACTGCTGGAGTATGGACTGTGTAACCTGGCCTGTCTGATACGTCTACTTCGTCTTGATCTCACTGATGACAGGAGAAAAGACAAAATAACACTTACATACAAATGTACTACAAAGGGTAGACACAGTAAGTGATGCATGAAGCTTTGCATGGTGTAGGAGACCAAGAATACACTATTGGCCAGTAAACTTGCTGGTACAACCATGTGTTTGAATCTCTTTTGGGAGGAGTGTTGGCTCTGAAAAGAGCCGGAGTGGTCTCGACGTTTCGATCAGGATACTCTGTATACTCAGTTTCTCCTGAAGACGATCAGAGTATACTGATCGAAACGTCCAGACCACTCCGGCTCTTTTCAGAGCCAACACTCCTCCCAAAAGAGATTCAAACACATGGTTGTACCGGCAAGTTTACTAGCTAATAGTGTATTCTTGGTAGACACAGTGTTGGTAATAGGCCTTATTTCTGACTGCAAGAGGGCGTCCTTTGGGGTAGATTAGGGGTCAAACCATAGAAATAGTGTGGTAAACTAGATGCGAATAGACTTAAAGAAGTTAAAGAATAAAGAAGTTAACTTACAACTTTCGAGTTTTTTTTTTACAGTTTTACAGTGTAATCAGTTTAAGGTATTTGCTTGGAAAAATGTATTTTTAATGTTTTGCAATATTTTTGTACTTTCAAAATGGAATTATTATTGCGCCCTGTTGCTGTCAAAAATACAGCACATTGTCACAGACCAGTATTCGCACTGCATGAGACCCAGCCCACAGATGAAATAACAAACCTGTGAAAGTTTAAGCTCAATCTGTCATTGGCGTCAGGAGATAGAAGTGGGTTAAAACCCCTCACATGTTTTCACTGTTTTCAAACATCTGGTTTTGGACTCGTGAGATACAAACTAATTGTTCTACTCATTACTCAAAAACTGTAGTATTTCAAGCAAAACAAAATGTCCATGAAAAAAAATGACCAATCTTTATACCATGTAAGTCACCATGTGTATGCGCAAATTATCTGTGAACATTTGTATTTCCAATCGTTGTTGTCTTGAGTTGTGTTGGAAAACACATTATCTTCAAGCAAACTTGAATCCTTGATTCTGATTGGTCGATCCATAGCAACAAGCATGTGATACATAGCTACACATGTATTGCATGGCCCATAGCCCACCATATTCTTAAACAAGCTGTTCTTACACGCTGTCCTTAACACCCATCTGCAGAATCCTATGGTAAATTCACAGTAAATTCAAAAGTGGCGCATTTGCTTGCTGGTAAATTCGATATCACACGCGTGCTCACGGAATAGGGAAAATATAGTGCATCTGCGTCCCATATCCAACTTGGCATGCAGTCTCGTTGGATATGGGATGCTGAAGTGCTATATTTTTCCGTATTCCACTTGCGCTTGTGTGATAACTAATATTAGTAATAATGGATCCATGAATATGTAGGGCCCTAATATCACAATACTGGCCTCTCAAAGTTTCAGCACACAACGCAGAAGGTTTTCACACCTTTTTATGCTCCATAAAAATGTCCGGACAGGCAGTGTCTTTAATTCTGCAACTATCTAGTGATCATATTCCCATTCATAAGAACTTTTCAAGCAGAAGAGTTTGTCAGGGTGATCGGTATATACCAAACTGGACATATATGTGGTTTCAAGTTGGTGAAATTTTGGACATTAGTATGTACATATGGACTGGCAATGAGGGCAATAGTGCACGTCTATGCCTGTGAGTGACCTGTGAGTGACCAGGAGAGGGTCCTATTTCCCGAGCATTGTAAACCTATTGAGGGCGCTGTTTACCAGTCCATAGTTTTGGGGTTTTTGAAACTATTTCCCGCTTTGCGAACTATCTCCCCCAAACAAAAGCGATTATAACACACCTCTCCCTGGTTCTTTATCCTGATTGGCTGAAACACGGTCGCGTGGGGTGAACTAATATAGCCTAGTGCATGAAATCTGCACCATACGCACCGCACGCGCTTCATTTGGGGGAAATAGTTCGCAAAGCGGAAAATAGTTTCAAAAACCCAAAAACTATTGACTAGTAAAGAGCGCCCTCAATAGAACGAAAATGGCGGCGTCTGCGGAACGAGAAGAATCCAGCCAAAAAAACGCAATTTACTCTTTTAACCGACATTTTGGACTGAGGTGTGTTATAAAACACATGGACTGGCATTATTTGGGCAATAGTGCACGTCTATGCACCCCTCGGGCCTGTGAGTGACCAGGAGAGGGTCCTATTTCTGGACCCTATCCTGGTCACTCACAGGCCCTCGGGTTGCATAGACGTGCACTATTTCCCTCATTGCCAGTCCATATGTGTATATTATGTCTGATACTTTCTAGTTGGTAAGAAAAATGTCATCTGGCAATTAATCTAACTAACTAAATGTACAATACCAGCATTCTGTCACAAACATGAGCATCATGAGGCATTAAGATGGATTTGTCATAATAGGATCAAGAATGCACACTTCCAGAATCAAATGTAATAAACTGCCTTTCCAAAAGGCCCCCACTTCACACCATCAGACACTCCCCTTAATGCATGCCAAAGGGCAACGACCCATTATGAATAGCAACAATTTCATGAAATTACACATCAATTTAAACGTTAGCAAAACACTCATTAACGTTTGGAGGCAGCTGTCTGGTGCAAATGGAATCGGTAAAAATGACTCCTTTCGACAGCGACCCGAGAGCAAGTAAGTGTATAGGCGAGACAAAAATGCCTGGAATGTTTTCATCTCAGTTTGTTCTGCATGAGTGACGTGCAGATGATTGATGAGAAAAAGACAGTTAAGATTACATATCTGGGTTATATTTGGCTACTGACTGGGGGTGTTGGATCAAGTAACGACGGGCAGGAGTAGGAAGACGGTAAGGGGACAGGTGGTATCGGGAAACAAAAGGGCACGCCCGTGAAAAGGTCTATCATGTTTTTCAAATTATATAATCATCCCGGGCATGCATTCTCCTCGAAGATGCCCCAACATTCGAATAAAAATCATTGAAATCAATGATTTATTGTACTTGCTTGTACAGAGGGTTAAACTTTCTGAAAGTCTCACGTACAGTGCAAATTCTTGGACTCGGCGAAAAAAAAACAGAAGAAAAAAAAAAAGAAAGAAAACATGTAACAATGACAAAGGGCGGCTCATTTCTTTTTCAATTTTTGGCAAAAATAACATTCAAAAAAGGAGCAAAAGCTAAAGATAACAGAAAACAAAGGTCGTTTTTTTACAGATAAAACCACATCATTGGTTGCCAATAAACTGGAGTAAAGTGACTGTAGTTAGTATTGACTCAGAGGGGGCACTCTCATCATGATCACCGCAGGCCTATGGCTGTACATTGAAATATGAACTCTCACTCTATGCAAATATTAACATCTATCTAATTGTTTGCGGTACCTGCCGCTAATAATACTGGATTCGAACTGGCCCCTCGTCACCAGGCCTGCTCGGTGGTCTAGTGGTTAAGACATCTGCTTTAGTCATGCGGGAGTCGTGGGTTCGAATCCCACCCGAGCTGCCTGTGGATTTTTTTTCCACAGGACTCGAAAGCACTGAGTATACAGTGCTTATCACATATTGGTGTAAGGCAAATTGAAATTTATATTCATTCCCCCGATGCAAATATTAACATCTATCTAACTCTCACCCAGTTACTGCATGCGCGCCCTCCATAGATCTGATACGGAGGGTGCGCGCGCCAGCAGTAACTGGGTGAGAGTTCATAATTCAATGGACAGCCACAGGCCTACTATGATCGTGACGACAGTGCCCCTTTAACCATGGTTATTTAAAGTTTCTAGACCACTTATTCATTTGCTATCACTTAAAACTGCTGGTACACATTGTGCCACCTTGTTTATAAAAAGAGCGACCTTGTGCATTCCAGTGAACTTCCTGGCAGGCAAGATACTACACTAGTCAAAGGTCATATGAGAAATTTTACACTTTGTATCATAAACTACATTGTAACACAAAATCAAGAATTGTAAATAATAACAGCTGAGCAAGTTCTTAGATGTGCCCCCTTTCTTCATATCAAAAAGTACATAAGAATTTGATGCAATTTCCATAAAACAAAATGTGTTATGTTTTCTTCAAAATAATCAAGACCTTTTTTTGGTCTTTGTGTGGATGAAACGAAGTGATAAACGGTGTGTGTGTGGTCTGTGCATGCTCAGCAGTGGAATGTCCAGGCAACCATTACTCCGGTATTCCAAAATGTTCACAATGGTGTCTAAACACGGCTTCTGTTTCCAGGCAGGGGAAACATTTGCGTGTTCACACATCATTAGGCACTTACTGATTAAAACCCTTGCTCCCTATGCCTTTTTGCCCACAGGTGACCTCAATCCTCACCACACCAAACTGTTTGCACTTGGATAAGATAGGAATGCCTGACCCAGTGATAAGCAATTGTTATTTGGTCCTACAACCCTCAGTCCTTCTGAATCCTTCATGTTGGCAAAGAGGATATAGACGGATTTGAGATGGTAAGGGTTTTTAACCAGTTGCCGCAGGAATTTGTCAATTTTTGTTCCCCCATCCAGCCCAACGGGATTTTTTCCTTGGAATTGCAGGAAACATTTTTCTTTGAGAGTACCACTGGTGCAAAAAAAATGGCCCAAAACACCTTGACTTGACAAAGCCAAATGAACAAAAGTTATCTTTATTGCACTGTGATTTATGTTTTCTCTATTGAGAAAATGTCAAATTCATGCAGGGTGAATTGCAAAACCTTTGCTGTTTATCACAGACTCTGATTGGTACTAAATCTTGAACCAAGGCTAGATCCCCGGTTCAATCTGATTTACCTCCAATAAGCTGAAACACAAAGATAATGAATGAACAATGGTGGAAGCCCCTCTATGTCTCGGTAGCCTATTCTTGGAACAAACGGACGATGGTCTGGAATCGGGGATTACACAATAATGCCTGCATAATAGCCAAAAATTGACAAAATATTGAGTGCCATGTGCCCTGTTTGTGTGGGTGAAACGAAGCATTACACCGCGTGTGTGTGTACTCTGGGCACGCTCAACAGTGGAATGGCCAGGCGACCTTTGTTCCAGTATTCCAATTTTACACAACATTGACAATGCCAGACAACGCCAACTGGATAGAGAAGCTCAAAAAACAAACATACAGTACATTTTTTTTTTGTCCTGGTAACCCATTTCTGCAAGGTACGACTTTTCTGTGCTAAACAATTTTGCTGTGCTTAACGGCTTTAGGCCCAGCACCCGGAGTGGGTTCAGCCATCTATCACTCACCCTCAATCGGATTCATGAACTCCTGGAGGAAGAAAAAAAAAATTAATAAATAAAAAAAATAACAGACCTGGTTGGAGAACGACTGGTGGAGTGTCAGTGCATGTGAGGTCAACAATCTCATTTGCAGCCGAGGAGATAAGACGAGACGAGGAGCGGGTTGTTTGACCTACGGGGGATGTGCCAGCTGGAGATTCTTGAGTAAGATCAACAAACGACGAGGAAGAGTCTGCAATCAGAAGTAAACAACCTTTAAAGTACATTGTACACTACTAGACAGTATCTAATGTAGGAGGATCCAGGGAAGGGGGATTTCCAAGGGTCTAGGAGCCCAGATCCCCATCATCAACCCCCTCCCCATAAAACATTTTTTAAATGAAAAAAAGGACAGTGCTGTTAGAAAAACAAAGTTAAAATTCGGAGACACCGAATTTTTGTGCTCAAAGTGTTGTTCATATTAACACAGGGTTCTAATAGTTTGCAATGAATTGCTAATTATTACAACCCTGTTGTTTACATAAAGTCAAAGGAGAATCCATCAGTTAAAAAAAAGAAAAGAAAAAAAAAGGGAAGGATGTAAGGGGCACAGCGCCCTCTGCAGTCACATCAGTCATTGACCCTTGACCCTTATTGCATTGTCTAAAACTACTGCCTGTGCCATGAAGTCCCCGACCAGAGACCATTGCCAATGGTTTATTAACATGAATGATGGTTACATTCATGTTTGCAATGCCTTTCTACCAATAAGCTACAAAATGGAATAACTTCAGACTGAAATGAATTCAAGTTTTTGAAAAATGAACACTTTTCTTTAAAGCTACTGTATCTTGGAATTTCGTCCTCAACGTAACATTGTCCTACATCAAATTTCCACTGCGGTCTTCACCAAGCAATGACACCACAGCCAAACCAGTAGAGGGCAGCATGACAATGACATGTGGACAATGAAATAAGAGTTGCATGGAAATGGTACACAAGATTGACTAAATTATATACAAGAATACACTGTACGTTCGCTGTCCATGTAAATTCTCACCTATAGAATCAGCTTACATGTAACTTGGGCCTGGATAAACTAAACATGCACTTGGGCTGATCCCAACTGTAGTTGGGCCGATACCAACTGAGACCCCAACTTAACTTGGAATTTAGTTTAGTTGGGAAAATCACAATCACATGAACATAATAATAATATTAATAATAATAATAAGCCGTTCTTATAAAGCGCATTTTACACATACTGTAGTCTCAATGCGCTGTACAGAGTATAGATATAAACACAATTAAACAAGGGTAAACAAATGGGCTTTGAGCAGGGATTTAAATCTGTCCAGAGTTTGTGCCTCCTTGATGGTTTGGGGGGAGTTTATTCCACAGAGCTGGAGACGCTGTAGAAAAAGCACGCTGGCCATAAGTCCCTGTCGATGACGATGAACAGGTGAGTAGGGATTGTGAGTGAGAGCGGAGTTTTCGTGGAGGTTCACATTTGTGAATCAGATCTTGTAAGTATGTTGGTGCGTGGCCATGGATGCAGTTATATGTGAGCAGAAGTGTTTTATACATGATACGTTGTTTAACCGGAGGCCAGTGCAGGTCGCGTAAAATTGGGGAAATGTGGTCACTAATTTTGATTCATGAGACCATTCGGGCTGCAGAGTTCTGAACTCGCTGTAATTTGGAGATAGTTGCGTCGGGTAGGCCAAGAAGAAGATTTTTGCAAAAATCGAGGTGGCATGTGATAAAAGCATGTACTGTGTAAGCTATTGGACCTGGAAACAAAGATGTCCACTCTTTGCAGGACCTTCAGATGTTCTGTGGACTTATACAGGCCCACATAAGGTTCCAAGAATAAGAACATCTACTTTTTCTTGAAAAGGAACCATTTCACTATGTGATTATCTGGCTACAATAGACCGATTGCGCGACCAATATTTACATGTCATCACGTGACCTATTGTGGGTCATAGTAATCTGAGCTGATGGCAAACTACGTGCAAATACATGCCGTGACCGACAGAGTCACACCAAAAAACGGCTTTTGGTAATAATAACACAGTTTCTAGGCCATTTTTATCAAAGTTGTATGTTGTGACATTGATTTTTATCACATTACTGTTTCATAAACTACCAGTATTCTACTACAAAAGAGGTTTATTTTGAGTTTTGCAAGACCGGTGTCGGACAACTGTGTAGCCACTCGCCTGTTATTTTGTTTGTAATGTAGGCCTAACTTACTGTAAAAAAAAGGTAAAGAACGTTGGAAAAGTGAGTATTTATATCTAGCCTTGCAAAATTTCAAATAGGCAAAGGAACCACACAGTTTTGGAAAGCAACTTCTTTGGCTGATTTCAGCTTCAAAACGTTGAAATTTTTGTGTTGAGAAGTGTGTGATCGCGGTCGTCTGGCCTAAATGTTCCGTCATGCACTAGTACACATCGTGCACATAAGTTACTTTTACAATTTCCAAGACTTGCTGGAACTGCCCTTCCTGGCTTTATTCAGCCACTCGAAGGTCTCTGGTACAAGCTCTGGAATATTTTTCACAGATTTCGAGAAAAAAAAGCCTTGATCGAATAAACTAAATGCAACAATCATCGTGTACCGTACTGCACTTTCCTATGGAGGACGTCGTGTGTGTTTACATTTAATACCAACAAGAGGTCACGTGACGCGGGTCGCGCAATCGGTCTACTGGCGAGATTATTGAAGAGATTGCCAGAGCAACAACCAGCTCTCAAAACAAATTCCAATGGAAAGGGGCCTGTTTTTAAGAACATCTTATTTTTGAATTACATGATAACAGAATGTCCACATAGAGTGCAATGTAACTGAAACAGGTGTGGAGAGATATTCGCTTCCTTATGGAGACTTCAGACAAAAGGGGAAAGCAAGGAACAATATGTCTCCAGAGAGAAATTCTATGGCTGGGGCTGCTCCATAAAGGAATTTTGCCTACCGGGTCTTTGGGAGGATGTTAAGTACAGGGACAAAGGAAAGGACAAAAGAAGTCTACACAGGTATGCCAAAAAAGGAAATCTGTGCATGTGTTGTGTGGACGAAGTGTGGACCTGGTAACAAAATATGTCCACACTGTGTGGACTTACACACGTCCACACACAGTGTTTTCACAAATTATTCTTGTTTTACTAAAAAGCAAACTTTTTCTGTAAAGCATTGAATAGCTAAAAACCAAGTATTATCAAAGGAAACTCAAAACACTCTCTGATGGAAGTGGTGGTCGTTTTAAAGATTTCTTGTTCTTCACTGCACGATGACAAAGGAATGTCCACACCAGTGTATGTCACAAAGGACTGTGTTTGTGTGTGAGTGTGTCCAACCCACTGACATCACAATGGACATTCTCTGTTCGATAATGTGTACAAAACTGATTGAGATGTCGCAATTGGAGGACAAAAGAAATCCTCAATTTACCGGGTTGACATGGTGGACACTGGGAATTAAACAAAAGGGATTCCGGTTATTTGAAAGACAGACGACTTCTTTGGTTCGATTCTGTGTTTAAAGCTAATGGGAAAGTCACTCAAAAAATAAGTCTAAACAATAGAACAAGAGAAAAAAAAAATTCTTCCACCTACCCACCCTATTTTTTGTCTTTATTGTAATAGGCAACACAAATATTTTTTTGTTTGGCCTATGCTGTTTGTTTGGCTGAGTACTACTAGTGGTATTGAATCCATCAAACTCTGGTATAAATCAGGAAACTGATTTGAATAACTTTTGACTGGATACCCACCATCAACAATTTGTACATCATCAGACGAACTTCTCCTTCGCCGCATCATTTTTAATTGAGGAAATATCTGTAAAAAAGAAGAACAAAAAAAGTAAAGGGAAACAAAGAGGAAATGACAATATTGCATCTAACTTGATTTTAAAACTTTCTGCAATGAAAACTGCAGTTATGAGAAACTTTTGCTATCATGATTTTGAACACTGTGGAATGCTATCACCTCCATGACCTCTGAGAAAGCTATTTTAACAAATTCTAATTCTCTAAGAGAAATGAGCATCTTAAAACCAGTTGCTGCCGGGAATATTTTTGTGTGTGTCCCGTCCTCCTGGCGGGATTCTTTTGGCAGAATTGTCGGAATCTTTTCTCTTTGAGGGTATCGCTGGCTGGCACCAAAAAAAAAATGAAAAAAAACCCCCAAAATTTGTATGATTTTCCCCATTTTTACCAGGCTTTTTGGGACCGAAATGAATAAGCAAATTTTTGTCGATCAAGTTAATTTTTATCAAACATGAAATGTTAAGTGGGTTTAAGTCAATTGGCTTGGCGATAATTTTCACACAGGGCACACGATGACTGTTTTTTTGTTGTAGTGTTTTTTTAGTTTTTACAAAAAATCAGTTTTTAATTTTATCATATTTTTCTACTTTTTTCGAACCCAAATTAGGGTTGTTTTTAAAGATAAATACTTATACTAAATAGTCCTGCAGGTATTTAGCAACGTAAAAAATGTATAATTATTTATTTTAAAGCATTGACTTTTTGCCTATTTTGGCGCAGTTTGAAATCTCCTGGCCCACTGCAACGGATGGGGCTAGACTAAACCAAGGAATCTCCATGACTAACGAGTAACGTTAAACGGTTAACCCCGTCGACTAATCTCCCAGCTGAGCCGACTGGGGCTAGACTAAACGGATAACCCCGTCTTATCAAAATCAGGTGCCATGGTGGCCACAGGATAAAAACATAACAGATACAAAATGGAATGTATGTAATTATAAGAAAACAAAATTACCCAAAGCTGGTTAAAACTTAAAAAGCCGCGACTCAGCTGTGAATTGCAGACGAAAACTCCAAATAAAGGTGACAACTTATGACTAAATCGTGCCAACTCAAATGATGATTCTAACGCGTTGGGGTTCCTTAAAGGAGCTGCTTTAACCATAGATTAGTTGGCCCTTGCTCTATGCTTTAATGTATTGCCCCACGTTTTCGCTGAGACGATATTTATTAGAACTTTTAAAACGTTAATGTTTTGTTTTAAGGAGCTACATAAAACTACCATGTATGATATAAGACTGAAACTTCACTATTTACTTCACTATTTACTGACCTAAACATTACATTCCACTCCCGTGCGCGCTGCAGTGCTTTAAGTCAAAAGCTGTAGGCCTACAGTCAATAGGTCTGTCTCTGATCTAGTATCCGTATTGGTATGTTTTGTCTTGTGCCTCTTTAAAATAAAACAAACTATTATTTTTCTAATTATGATCAACACATTTTGTCAGCTCGTACTATGACGTTGTGCACGTCAATGAAAATAAGCCCGTGTCCGAATAGTCATGGCTTCGGCAGTGGCTATAGCCAGATCAGTAAAAAGGCGTGTTCTTCTTAAAAGTTGTCATTGGAGCCAACTGCCGTAGCCGTAGCCGAAGCCGCTTGATTCGGACATGGGTCTTAGATCTGTCTTTTCGAAACGAAGCACCGGAATTTCCCATCCAGTTATCCCGAGCCTGAAATGGTCTGGTTTCGAAAATAGTCTTTTCCATATAGGCCTAAATGAGGACTCTTTGGTTAAAGGGGTTGAGGGGCAGATAAAACCACAATTACCAATTTCGAATAAAAAGTTTTTTTTAAATTTGTTTCTTCTTATTACTTTGCCCGAATTTCCCGCACTGTTTTGCCCGAATTTGGGGGGCGACTGGCCCCGGCTCGGACTACACTAATGGCTCTATCTTTATTTTTTTACCCCATAGGAAAACCCTTGGTATTTTCGAAACGAGTGTTTCTCAGAGCCTGAAAACGTATGATTCGCAAACTCCCAGTCAGATAAAAAAAAAAAAAAAAAAAAAATCGAAACTGCGCACCGGATTTACCCACTAGATTCCAAGTTAAGTTTCTCCGATCATGAAAGCTTTTGTGTCGCAAACACCTTGACATTTTCCCCTAAAAATATTTCATTTCTGTGTAGGTATTTTCGGCACACCGGGGGGGGGGGGGGGGGGGGGGGGCAAGGACATCATGTTGGGGGGGGGGCACACGTCCCCCCCCCCCAAAGAAGATCATCTTTTCAAGTAAAATAAAACTATAGAAAACTTATTTAAAGTTCGAATCTCCTTGGTAAACCAAATATTCGAAGAAAGCCCATCTTTGAACTGAAACACATTACTTAACTTCAGAAGGACAAAATGCTACAATTCCTAACCCAGACCTCATCTGAGACAGCTGAATGGATGCCGCGGTTTGAGGTGTAAATATCTACCTTTATGGTTCATTTGCTCAGGGAAAATGTAGCCTGCAGTTAAGACGCCCTTTTGGAATACGTTGAAAAAATCATGGACCTTGCAAGTTAAATTGCTTGCATATGATATAGTACCCCCAATTCTACATATGTCGTGCAACCCATGAGCCCACGCGGAGCCTGGGTGATGTGTGTGCCTAGGCGGGGTTGGGTGCGAGGAGGGGGCTGTCTCATGTAGGCATACGCCACTGGCCGCAGTTATTGTTTCCAAACGCAAGAGAGCACGATTGTGATGGCGATAAAAACACATTTTTCGTACACTTTAACCATTTGCATAATGCATATAGATCAACTCCTTCAATTGCTGTATAGAATGATATAATCAATGCACTGTAAGGCTTAAACATAGTCTGCTCCTTTAAAGCAAGCCTAAACATCATTGGGGCTACTACAGTTTAGTCAAGATCCGGAATGTCCGTTTGTTGGAGTTTTTACTCCACATATTGACGTCAGTAAAAGGCTCGTTCAAAATATTACTTTTACTACAGATTTCTTGCTTCAATTTCGCCCAGAGTTATCAGAAGGAAAGTATATTACATGGAACTGACTTGAAATATTTTTGTTATGTCTGATTGATGTGAAAGTTTTACTATTTAACTGAAAAACAATTCGATGGGCAGACGCCATATTGGATTGAGTAAGGCTGAGTGCAAACTGGCCTACACAACACTGAAAAGTTGATCTAGATGTACGCTGGATTCTTTCGTAAATACAAGAATTATATTCAAATGACTGCCTGATACTAGAAGTAGCACATCTGACCATCAATATGAGCGCTTCAGATATGAAGAGGAGTAAACGGAGACGGAATAAACGGGGTGGTGGTGGCAGTAACGGCAAACCCAGTCGGCAACAAAAGCAAGCAGGAATAGGTGATCAGGTATGCTATTGCAGCTAGGAACACAACGAACTGTATTCAATTTTCAACGCGAAACAAATTTTAACGACAATTTCTTACTGTCTGACTTGTCGTATTATAATGTATAATAGTTAAAGATTGTGTGATAAAAGTTTGTTCAATTAGTACATGGAAGATTAAAGAGAAATGATGTCCATTCCCCTTGTACAAATTTTTAAAATTAAAAACATGTTAACATTTATTCAGAAATGACATGACAACAAACAAGGGGTGCTGATGCCAAATATTCAATGACTGCCTTGAATCCATTTCACATTGAGTACCAATCACAGAACAATTTATTTGGCACGTAGTAAATTTGGTCCTTGTGAATTGAGCCAAGACTCCCTCAGATTCTTTGCTCCACTAAAGTAGGAAGAAATACGCTCACCAGAAATACCCTACAGTATTCTGTGGTATTGGTACTTGCCATGTTTCTCCATCCGAATAAATGCAGAGCACCAGATTTCTTTAGAAACCCCTGCGCTCCATTTTGGAGTGGTCTGATTTTGTCATAGAATTGCCCATTTTAAGCACAACATTTATATAGTATTAGTAACACGGTAAGCTTGCGCAATTTGAAAATTGCACCCATTTGCCTGTGGCAAGTTTTATATACAGTGTACTTGCACAGGAAAGTTTTTAACCTGGTCGAGTTTCTACTTTGTGTTAAACACACACATTGAGGGCGCCCTTTGCAAAAGTTGTTGAACAATTTTTCTGAGGTGAAAATACATTCTCTTGGTGTCATTTTTTTCTAAAAAGTGAAACAGGATCTTGACACCGACATTCCAAAGGACAAAACGACAATTAGCCCTTCCCATGAAATGTGGTATTTACATTCACGCATGCGTACAGACACGATTGGTGGGCAAACGGCATAGAGTTGTGCACGCGTGTGCGTCGCGCAACCATCAGCCCCATACAAAAAGGGATGATGCTTTCTCATTTTGCCCACCAGTAGTGTTAGTGTGCACGCGTGATTCATGGGAAGGGTCTATATTAACTTAAAGGTAAAAATTTAAATGATAAAATGGCACTTTTGGCAGACACGGTCAGCGAAAAATTCATCCTGTACTTGTAGGGAAAATTGCATTTGTTTTCACGAATATTTAAATTTAATAAATATCAGTGATATTTCAGATTATTTTTTGTATCGGTTCGACAGAAGATTATTTGTTACCAATTCAATGAATAAAAGATGTCGATAGATGACGTATTGCCAACACAAAAAATAAAACCTCTTATGCTGCAGCAATACAAGACTTTACTACACTACTGCTGAATGTACTGGCACTAAGCTGGGGCGGTATTCAATTTTTGGGTACTCGGTAATACCGTCGCCAAAATATTGTGGTATTCGGTATTACCAGGATTTTTTTTCATGGGGCTAAAACATAACAAAATATTAAAAAATACGCAGTCTATTACCTGAATTGAGGCACTGTTATTTTGCACCAAAAGCTAGCGCTGAGCTTATCTCTATATTCTAAGCATAATTGGATAAATAATTTGACTTGTTTTCAACATAAAACTTATGAAAAATAGCTTACTGTTCGTGTATCAGCGCTATGAAATTGACATGGTTGACATGACACTTGATGAAAATACCGCGATACACTCACGATCTCGGTGTGTTTGTGTACAATCGGTTTTTGGTACCCGCACACCCAGTTACATTGCTAATATGTAGTTGCTAACCAACGTGCCAATACCGTAGATTTGCACGTGTAAACAGATTGACGGCTTGTGTTGTTCTCGTAAATGGCATAACACAGATAAGCTTAAAGCATTCTGTTGAGGTACAGTTCTGAATCTGCTCACGTTTTTTTTGTAGAGGCTGCAGCATATGTGGTCACTGTTTTGTTTATACCGCGGTATTGAAATTAAAAACCGAGCGCGCCGGTATTTCGGTATAATTCCCAAAACAGCCCGCGGTATTCTTTGGTGCTGAACAAATACCGTAAACTACTCGGTTTTACCGAAAAACTGCCCAAGCTTAACTGGCACATCAGTGAGTTTCCAACTAAACTTGATTTGTATGCGCAACTTTTGCCAACAGTGTTCACATGAACTCATATACTGTAGTTGTTGTGAAGAAAAAGTAAAGTTGCTGTGGTGACTCAATGTAATTTATGGAGAATCTGCAGTACTGCCTTTGACTGCCTGGGGTCGGTAGCCAGAGCTTTTGTTTTCATGCGTGCAGATTCACCATAAAATAGACCTTAATGCATTCGCTGCCATCTTTGAAGTCAAACGCAGCATCCTTTCACGTACTAAATGCTCTTAGTATTGTCATACACTTAAGGTCTATTGCATGATGATTTAATTGAACGTTAAATGTTGATACTGAATGACACTACACTAGCCTATTAATTTGTATTTAAATTATATGCTAGTGTTCTAAGTGACCCTCTTGTTAATATTTTGAGTAGTTTTTTTTTCAATTCAATAGATTTCTACTCAGTTTTAAAACAGCTACGTGTACATGTATCTTCCCACCTACATGTATCATGCCCATCCTTAAATAGTATCCTCCCAGTTTTTATAATATTTGTTCCCCCCCCCAAAAAAAAAAAAGAAAAAAAAAGAAAAGAAAGTTTTTTTGTTTATTTCCTGATGTTTCTGCCCAGTAGACTCTTTCTTAAAGGCTTCAATGTAAATAACAACACAACGCACAAAAACAATACATTTAGTGTACGGTCAGAAACATTCAGGTGGACGAGGGGTTAGAAGAAAAGGAGAATTAATGCAGTCAGAGGAAGCAGAAGAACGAAAAAGAAAGTAATCACTGAGGAAGGAAACAAAGGGTATGGGGTGGTGGAAGAAATTTACTGGAGTAACCACAAAGATGGATTGAAACACGAAAAAACAATGTTTCAACGTGTCACTAACTTTTAAGAAGTGTTCTTTTGACTGTGCTGAGAAAGTCACAAAGTGGCAGATAAAATAAGCCAAAATAAGTTATTGTGTGTTTTGAAAAATCACTAGACTGTAGGACTTTTTTGACTTTGGAGTTACTGGCCAAGTGCAAAAATCATTGGACTCTGGCCAGTCTGCCAGTTGACTGCAGCCCACTATATAATGATCATTTCTCATTCACCTTAAGGAGGCCCTATGTATTAAAATGTAACGGGTGACTTTTGGAAGCGTCAGCAAAGGTGGTGGGAGGAAGACTGGATAAATCTATTGTGGCTCTATGGAATGTGACCATCAGAAATACACTGTGGTAATTAGTTCCTGACACTTCACAGGAACAGTACAGGCAATTTCCTCCATACCCCTAGTCATTGCCTTGGTGCCCCATGAAATGTTCCAATAGAAATTTCCATTTCCCTTGCCCTTTACTAAAGGGAACAATCTGCCTGCCTTGCCCGTACAAGAATGAAGTACATGTACATGTATATGTGCTGAACTTTAAGGAGAAGGTTTGGGAATGAAAAGCTGAAATACTGTTATCAATTTTATGAAAACAGAGGTTGATATTTTTGTTTAGTTTTTAGTTTTTTGTTTTGTTCACAGATCGTTTTGTCTTTATTCATCCACAGATACTAACAGCTGCCAAAGTGTCTGCTACATTGTCTGAGTTGGATCTTGACAACATTCCACAGGTATTCAATATATGTAGCCATTACTTAAACTCATGGGATTGTTGAAAATGACATTGTTCTTTACGAAACAGTCACTGAAACTTGCCCATGAATCTTTCTCATGGCTTTGCACAAGTCAAATGGAATTGAAAGTACACGTACAAATACACAGCAAAGACGGGTAGGGGATCAGGCTGACCTAAGGCTGTGACTGAATTGGCTACACAGCTAAGACGGGTAGGGGATGAGGCTAACCTAAGGCTGTGACCGAATTGGCTACACAGCCAAGACGGGTAGGGGATGAGGCTAACCTAAGGCTGTGACCGAATTGGCTACACAGCCAAGACGGGTAGGGGATGAGGCTAACCTAAGGCTGTGACCCAATTGGCTACACAGCCAAGACGGGTAGGGGATGAGGCTAACCTAAGGCTGTGACTGAATTGGCAGCTACAGCTGTGGCTGTTGCTAAGGGCATCTTATCCTTCAAGTTATGTTAACATGGTGATCCAGCCGGAAACTGCCCTAGCAGGACTCTTTCTCTGTGTTGTAAGCTACACATACACAGAGTCCTTTGAAGGATCTGGCATAGAACAGACAATTTTGTTCATTCTGTAACTTAAATCTCACCTGTGAAATTCTTCTAATTTCATAATCAAGGGAAGAAAGGCAAAGTATAATTTGTGACCAAACGTCCGATTTTTGTGTGATTATTTAAATCCAGTAAAATTTACCCTAAAAGTTCTGGAGGGTTTCATCTGTAGACCAAGCGGAAACTGCCACACACTTTTCAGGAGTTTTCAGTTTTGGGCATTTTTAGGCCTGTGAGTTGCCATGATTTTTCCTGATTTCCTGATTTCTTATTGACCTTTCCTTGTAGGCCTGGCTGCTTCGTTCTTGAAAGGGCAAGGGCAGCAAGGCATTTATTTCTCGATAAATGGGTACCTCTACGAGGAAATTGTAAATTTCTATTGGCAATGACCAGAGGCATTGAAAAGAAATTGCCTCTGTTGCCTCCTTGAAGTATCAGGCCTGCCCGTGGCTTTCATGTTTTTTTTTGAGAGGCTATTTTGCCATCAAAAACACAAAAGAGTCAGCTCTCGCTGTGATAAAACCTGAAGATTTATAGGCCTATTTGTTGTGATGCAAAGAGTCCATAAACCCCTGAAATATGACATCCTGTATATTTCAGGGAGCGTCATCTTCACACTAAGAGGAAACTGTTTAACGACTTTTCAGGATTTTTCATTTTCATACGATCTCGTCCCTGGCAGTTTCACACCCCTGCGAAAAAGCCCACTAGGCTAGTAAACTACCAAAAGTACTGTTTTCTTACATGGCAAGCTGTTTTTAATTAAAATATTTTGTTTTTATAACACTTACATGTAGCTGTTGCTAAACTGCGTACCAACCAAAATTGCCTCTGGTACAAATGCAATGTAAAACAAAATGTTAATGACCTGACTCTAGTCTTTCGAAGTCTGTCTCATAATCAGATGCAACATCTCCAATTTAAATTTGAAATCTGACTTTTCAATTTTGTACACTCTTAAATCTGAAAAATTCTGAAAATGACGTTCTCTAAAAATAATAACCCTGTCTGTATGGATGGATGCGCTCTGATTGTTAACTTTATCTACCAGTGTTCACTTTCTCTGGTAAAAGCACAATTTCCAGATGCCGTTAACATTTTATGGCTGACGATAAGTTTAGGCATTGACCTATGACCTTTGAGAAACTTTGACATGTTTGAGAGACCATGTGTGTTACAAGCACATGCGAAGAGAATAGTCAACGTATAATTTACATGTACCGAAAAGTCTCAGATTATTTCTTTTTCTATTTTTCCCAAAAGCTATAATTTGTAAACTTTCAAGATAATCTTGAAAATATTGAAAATGGTTTGAAGGATAAATTTCAGATAGCATCACTTAACATGATCACTTATCACAGGTTAAGAAAGAAAGATTTCTAATGTGATGCATCCTACATACTTTGGAAGATCAGTTATTAGTAGTCAATTTGAAACTATCGTCGGCTTGTTTAGCATTGTTATCATTTCACCTTTTTTTTATTGAGTAATTTCTCACCATTTACTCAGTCCCTGGTCCCGCAACTGCCAGCAGGGTTCACACTGAGCGCAGGCACTTATGCCTGGGTCGCCCCTGCCCAAATTCTGGTCGTGTAGCCCAAAATCCGGACATATGCAGTTTCTAGTGTTAGATTTTTCTGATTTGTTGAAAAGCCAGGTGCATCTCTGCATTTTTGCATTTGAGAAAGACGCTGCTAGGGTCGAAGCGTTAGAGCATTTATCAAGGTGTGCGTTGCATGTATTTTTTCATCTTAAAGCATCTGTTGTCAGGCATGTGAGATCTCACTTTTATCACCAAATTCATCTTATTATTGATAAGTTGTTTAGTTTTTTGACACTTAAAGTGCACTGTATATATAGCAAAGTAGCCATAGTGCTGAGGGTAGTTTGCATCAAAATGATTATTTGACATGTACATGTATGCCTTTTATGTATCTATAATTTGCGATTTAGGGTAAAGAAAACAAAATTGTATACATCAACCTTTACATTTTTTTTTCTTTTAAAGCCATCCTCAGGCCTGATACTTTCTGGTCTTTGCCTTGGTGCCCTTAAAATGTTCTTATAGAAATTTCCTTATAGAGTTGCCCTTTATCAAAAATAAAATGCCTTGGTAACCTTGTCCTTTCAAGAACGAAGCAATCAGGCCTGCGTCCTGTTATTATACATGATTCACATAAAATTATGTAATTCTTTGGTTATGGTCTTTGTGTATAAATATTTAATATGTACTGTACATTGTAAAAGCTTATAGGCATTCAGGTAAAGTTTAGTGGTTTCTTCCCTGTCATTTATCTCTATTGACCCTGGTTTGAAATAAGCCTTCGCCAGTAACTGCCACTTTAGCCTTTGCCAGTAACTGCTAGTTTAGCCTTTGCCAGTAACTGCCAGTTACATGTACACGGTCATTGCGGTTAACCGACCAATCCTCCGGTTACACACTTACATTTTTACAGTTCAGATAACTGTAAAAAACTGCACTGCACAAAAACGCAGACCACATTGACGATTACAATGTACACAACGCACAATACACATTCATGATCAGCAGTCACGATTTCCAATACTTTGCGTGCACTACGTTAGATGCAAAAAACATTGCACGCTAGAGGGCGCTTTCAGAACAACCTGATAGAATGAGAGAATACGCCCTGTGTTGCTGAAAATACTAGTGCATTTATACACTTCACCTAAGATTGCACTGGGTTGACACATGCTTGGGACAACGCTGATGCACCCGCTACATGTACTTACCGTTTACACAGCATTGTCGCTACTGGTGCGCAATTGAAAGCAGGCGATAGCATGGTCGACGGAGCACAGTTCCTCGGAAATTGTAGCCTGTTTACAAAAAACTATGCAATGTGTCAAAGGCTTTATTTTGCTATGAATGATAACATTTAGGATACCCTGGATGGATGAAAAGGTTGTTTTACAGTATAATCTCAGATTTGTTTCTTCTTGTATTTGTTTTTGTTTTTTTTTTGCGGGGTGATTGCTCAAAGTCAAAATGCTGTGATGAAGACACTGTTTTTACCACAGGTGCAGTCGTCGTGTAAACCTTTTTTTTTTGTATACATGTAGCTCAAAACTTTGTTTCTGAAACTAACAGTTACAAAATGTGCATGTGTAACCGATTGGGCTTTCAGTCCCTACCAGCTTACGTGGATTTCCCTCCAGCATCTAAAACTGAGATATCTTGAACATCTTCTCTTCACAGGTAGATGTATCTTAAGGCCTATGGGTTATAGTGCAAGGCACTTCTGAGGGTTCCGTGGTTTATCAGAAAGATATAATATTATAACAATAATAATAACATGCACAAGTTCAATGTCACAATAAGCATTCTTAGAAGCTAGGTCCGATTTTTTTTCCAGTTTGACCCGAAAGCTTAGATAGCTATTTTTGAAGATTGAACAAAGTCGTAAGCTTTCATTTAAGGTGTTGCACAAAAACATCTGCCAATAATAAGTGGTAGTTATTTAAAAACTAAAAATGAATGACTGGATCTCAACATTAAATCACGTCCATCAGCAATGTACAAACAATTTTGTATTTTACATGTTACATAAAATGGTACCGCATGAGCGATGCTTTTGAATTGAGTAAGTGAACAAGCATGACGGATACCATAAGGAAGATCAATCCAAAGATTTGGGGCAGGCCGCATAAAAACCTCTGGCAGACCGGGAAAATCTGGAACAGAATGTGGCATTTATGATGTAATACAATTGGTAGATTGTTTCATGCTCCAGTTGATCTTTCTGCTTGCTTTTTATGATGGAAATTCTCAAGCTGCTGTTGAGCTGTATGCACTCACTGTACAAAAAGAAATATTCATGAAGAGAAAAAGGTTGAGAGACTGAGGATTGTTGTAAGATCTCCCGAGTGGTGGTGGGGGGGGGGGGAGGGGGGCAAGGCCACAGGGCGATGAGGGGCTCTTGCCACACACATTGTGATATAAATAGATGGATTACACCTTGCTCTATAATTGGCACAACATTGGTTTGGGGGTTTTGGGATTTGTCCATTTGTAACGTGTGTGCATCCATGCATACAAACAATCTGTACATTTTCATGTATAAAAATGAATTTCTCAAGTTCGGAATGAACATTAGACAACATCATTTTTGAAACTTTGTCGACAATAGCTACTCTATTTTTCTTGTCTGGTACATCAGCAGTTATGAAATTTGTCATTTATAACATGTACATTGTACATGTACAATGTATTTTTTCAAAACAAATAATTCTGAAAGGTCCTTGTACTTAAGGTAAAAAAGATCATGGCCTTTTTAAAATGATTTTCAATGTGTACGACAAAGGCACGAGAGGTCTCCTTTTGTCACGTGATTGAGTTCCATTTTGACAAAAAGAGTTTCTTCATGATTAAGCCATAAACCGCAAGGGAAACTGACTGGGTAAATTTTAATTACATTTTTGGGTAAACAAAGAAAAAGTTTGGTTTTTTTTAATTAAAAAGTCGCATCCTCTGAAGGTGATTTTTGTTCTGCGGCTTCCCAGGTCCATAGAGTTACATGTATAATATTTAAGCTTTATCATGTCTGTGGATGTATCGTAAACTTGGGTGTGATCCCTGGTTATACGGCAGTTCCAGGTTGTATGGCTTTTGACTTGCCCCACTTCCCCCCCCCCCCCTCCCCCGGACACAGATACTGACTAAATAGGGAGACTGCCAACATTAGGGCTGGATAGCTCAGTTGGTAGAGCGTCGGTACGTTAAGCCGTGGGTCGCAGATTCAAATCCCGCTCCAGTCCATTTTTCTTTGTTCACCCCAAAATTTCTTCTAGATTGTGTACCATTGTTTTGGTCACAGTACACTGTGCAAAAACCTTGTGCTAATAATTCAGGCGTGTGATTTCTCAGGATTTTTCCTGATTAATTCAGGATTTTTCTCAAAACCTCCTTAGGCCTTCAAATTTTCTTGAAAGAAGTAAAGCAGTCACCAAATAAGGGAGAAAGAAATAGTCTACATTGTGTCCAAACCCGTAGTTTTGTCTTTCTGGTGATGCACAGAGTCGGTAAACCTCCTGAATGATAACATCTGGGAGGTTCTGGGTCTAGAAGAAGAGGGAAACCCAGGCCCGTTAGCCTTTTTTTTTTCAGGAATTTTCTCATTCATCAAATCTCATCCCTGCTAATTAGGGACTTAGTACTGTACACATGTACAGTCATTCAAGATGGCATGGTTGACTATACCAGTATTCCTTTAAACTACTGATCAATAGAGTAATGGTAATCCCATAGCTAGCTGTGTGTAAAGGATCCATGCTGTGTGTCACCTCCCTTCAGTGCATGTTGGATGGGACTAAAAGAAACACACGGTTGAGTTCCACAATGTAAGTCGTAGGAACTGTATATCATCACTGTATTATGTACAATTGTACATTTACACGCACTTACAGTGCATAAAACAATTTAGTAGGCAGCTGCATGGCTGATAATAAACTTTAAATGCTCTTTTCCCTGGGGAAGCTTTTGTTCCTTTGTACAATTGATAAGAAGAATCAAACACTGGGTAAATTAGTAAGGTTCATTTTTACTGGTAATGCATACTGTTGCCTAGGGTGCATTATAGAATCTTGTGTTAGTACTGTAGTGTTCAAAGACCTGCACAATGATACATTCAATGGAACATTGTGCAAAAGTATGTACATTTTTTTGTATGCTTTATTACAATCTACCTGAAGATAAACACTGCACAGTTTGGGTCTTAAATTTTGTTTTATGCAGTACATTTTTTTTCGTTGGAAGTGTAATCTAATTGTGGGGTGAAAAAAGACAAATTTGCAAGAACAGGATTTGAAGCGGAGACCTCCGGATTAACGTGCCTGTGCTCTGCCAACATGTATCTAGCCCTAATGTTGGTGGTCTCCATATTTTGTCGATAT
Organism: Marthasterias glacialis; assembly: GCA_911728455.2. Classification (NCBI taxonomy): domain Eukaryota; kingdom Metazoa; phylum Echinodermata; class Asteroidea; order Forcipulatida; family Asteriidae; genus Marthasterias; species Marthasterias glacialis. The sequence goes on from OU452231.1 coordinate 6,786,991, forward strand.
ATTTTTTTATTCGGGGGTGTAATTTACCGACAAATTATTTTGTCTAAGAATGCTAGGAATTTGACTGTGATTGTACACAGCTCTGTGTAAATATCATGAATGTGAATGGCTAAACATATTTCTTCAAAGAAGCACAAATAAAAAAATCACACTCTGGTATTAATGGGACTGTAGATATTTCTCCATAGTGGGACTTCGGCCAAATAGATAAACCAACCAACCCAAAAATAAAACAAATGTTTTCTAATGTTGGAGAGAAAAAAAATTAATTTAGAAAACATCAAATTTAGCACAGAAGACATTTTAAAAACCTTTCTTGTCTGACATGTCTGACCAAGAAATAGTAGCAGCAATTTTTGATTAAACATTTTTTTTTCAAATGTTGAGTCGACTTGGAGTCCAATAAATACCTTTCAATTCTAATGAGTATGAAAGTACTACCCATAAGACAAATGAGCTTGTTCAAATAAACATCTACCCTCGCAGGTACCCATTTATACCTGTTGGTGAAGAGAAGCAATTATATATAGTAAAGCATCTTGCTCAATGACACAAGTGTCATGACCGGGATTCGAACCCACACCCCGATGACTTATAACCACCAGAACTTGAGTCCGGTGCACTAAACCGCTCGGCCACGACACGCTACTTTAGCGTTTTCTCATCCTCAGATCTAAGCTTTAGATCTCATCTTACATTGATTCACACAGTATTTGAGGAAGGTGGTTTATATGTTAACCTCATCTGTCCCTTTGTTGAACATGTAGTGCTCAATGTTTTATATAAAAAAAAAAACATAACAGGACTCAGCTAATCAAGTATATATTGGCTCCATTTCCAGAGCTAGTTTCCTTTTTGGAAGACATCCTCAGTGTCAATTTAAAATCATTTACATATACATGTACAGGTGAATGTGTAATTACACCCTCTTAAAGCCACAGAATCACAGGCCCCATACTTCATGGAGGCAACAGAGGCAATTGCCTTAATGCCCCTGGTCATTGCCTTGGTGCCCTTTGGAATGCAGGCCTGGAATTTCATCTTTAAGAGGGCAAGGCCATCTTCATTTTGACAGGGGGCACTTCCGTTGGAAAAGTCTACGTAGAGCAAAAGATCCCATGGGCCCCGATGCCCCCAAGTAATTCTAGGGCAGGAAATATTCCAGTACAAGTTTGATTAATACCGTCGTTGAATAGCTTGTGCCCTCTACAAAGAGAAACTGCCTTGCCCTTACTGGGACAAAGTATCAATGCCCCCTGGTCATTGCCTCGGTGCCCTTTGAAAGCAGGCCTGGAAATATTGTACACACTTTAGAGCAAAGGATTTGTTTTAACATTCGCTACCTGATGGAGACTGAAGATGATGGGATCAAAAAGGTCTCCACAGGGGAAGTCTAAAGAGAGGAATGTACATGAGTACCACAAGGAATTTTGTGTACATGGGAGGTTTATGGGAGGATGTTAAGTACAGGGACAAAGGAATGAGAACAAAAGAAGTCTCAACAGGGATGCAAAAATGGGAATGTGTATACAACTGTGTGTACGTTAGTGTATTTAATATGAGCATGTAAGATGATGTATGTAAGTGCACACAGTCGTGAATCACCATTACGTCCGAGGACATCTATCGTTAATTCTATTGTTCCTGTACTGAAGCAATCCCCATTGGTTTTGTACATAAATGGCGTCCGAGGACCCATGCAAACAAAGGACTAGCGAGGATCTATTGTCCTTATTTTAAAATGTCCTCGGAGCATATAGTCAAAAATGCCCACAAAGACATGTTCACAACTCCCTCTTGTCTGAATCATGCCAAAGATAAAAAACCTCCCTTGATCGCCTAAAATATGAAAAAAAAAATAACAACAAGAAACCTTTTTGTAAAAACCAAGTGGGCTCATTGATGGACGACTCTAAATGAAATGCTGAATGAATTCTGAAGAACATACAGGACATGAACAGAAGTCATAAAACCATCAAGAAATTCTTAGCAATTGATGCACAGATGTGACACCCATGCCCAAATCAGGAGATAGTGACGTAGCGTTGAGAGTGAAGTCAACCGAAACATTAACCATGAGCAAGTGTTGGTGGGTGCCTAGAGTGTACCAGACTTAACCTTAGTCCAAATGTAGATCTAGATGTCGGCCAAACGCTGAGTGGTTCGACTAGCTAGTTCAACTGGAGCAACCTGGCCCTGGAGCTTTGTTTCTCTTGTCAAATTCGCAAGTTAATTAATGAGTAACGTAACGATAGCGGCAGGTTTTGTTCAATATGACAATAATTTATCTTTGCAGTGAGATAATTAATAATTGATTTAAAGTATTGTAAAAAAAGAAAGAAAGTGAAAATGACAGGCCAACAATTTGATTTGTTAATGTTTGCATTAATCCTATCGTCTGCTCAAGAAAATACATTGACTATTTGGACTAGTCGATCCGCTAGACGCACTCAAGTGAAAAACAGACCACGCATGTGTGATTTAAATTGCAAATTAACGGAAAGATCAGCACCCGTTATATCTTTGTGATGTGGTGTCTTAAACATTCATTACGTGTACATGCACATACCAAATTTTGGCAGGAAGTGCCTGGTTTTAGGACGGGGCGTCACAAATTATCTTGTAATGGATATACCTTGATAATGGTGAGGTTGATTTATGCACATGATGATGTGACTGATGTCATTTGTTTCTAACGTACATTTAAACATACAATCTTAACACAAATTTTCTGTGGTTCTTTTTAATCTTTGCTTTGACTCGGAAAATTAACTTAGAATGCATTCTGAGTAGGCTATACTTTCATTCAGTATCTTATGAATATATAAAAATGCACACCCAGGTAAGGATGTGTCTGAACAGACAGCTGCGGCTGTTGCTGTTGCTATGGGTGATGCCATGGGTCTCCTACGGTCAACGATTTCAAAGTGTTCTTCGCGAAAAATAATTTTAAGTCCGGTGTTGTCTGATTCATTTCTAAAATGACACCTTCAGAGTACCAGTAGGCACGATGTTTGTTTGAAGGTCTAAAACATCAAAAGGCAATACAATTTTTTGGGTTTATTCTATAGACCTTTATCATGCTGCCACCATTTTGGACATGTTCCCTGTATCCAATAACAGTAATAGATGCTAATATTCATTGTACAAAAAGGAACCAGACTATTTGCCCTTCCAGCCTCGGTTTGGTTACATTGGTTTGAATGGGAGAAAATCAAGATGGCCGCACCATGATAAAGATCTATACTGTATGTAGTTACAGACCTGCAAATCTGCAGCGAGAGACTTTGGAATGATACGTGTAGGTGTCAGCAGACTAACCAGGTAAATTGTCATTGTTTACATAGTTATGAGCATGCGCACAATACCAAGAACAGTTGATATATCTGGTACATGTGAGTCTGCTGCAATCTAGCATCCTCAAAAGTCTCCCATTGAATGTGTAGAATTCATCGCGTCGGTGCAAAAATCTCAGGTCACGGTTATGCAATGACGATGCGGTGCAAAAACATTGTGTCTTGGCCCCCTCTTGGTTTTGTGTGTACATCTGGGTTATTTTAAGGGAGTTGAGACACCACATTTTGACACTTTCAAACTCACGTTTAACACAAAATACCTTTTTTTTTGTGGTACATGTAGGGGATGCTTTGTGCTCTCATGTTGTATACATTTACATCATGTGTACAATATCCTTGAACAATAACTCTTGGTAGTTGCTTTAATTTGCCCAGAATAAATCAAAATAATGACCCTGGGCACGGAGTGTGTTGTCTAATTGTGTCTGACAGTTGAAATGAAATTGTATTTATTCAAGTCTACATCGCAAAATGTACAGTACTTTATGTACTTTCTGTTTTTTGTTTTTTTTATTTTTTTTTTTATTATAAATCTGTCGCATTTGTACATGTTTCTCAAAAGGCCCACTCCAAAAATTAAGGTTTTGGAGTTGACCAAACTTGTTTAAGTCATTTTGTGGCCAAATGACAACCAGGCTGTGCTTTTTCTTTTATTTCATCTGGTATTTGTACTGGAGAATGTATCAACGTAAATCATTTGTTTCCAGCTTAGCTCTGATGGGACAAGGAGGGGATGTGGTGGGGGTAGGAGTTGGGCGGGGGCGGGGCAGGAGTATAGGTAGCATACGAGGTGGGTTTGGGTGGATGTTCCGTAGGGGTGTGCTGGTGTTGGTTAGAGGACATCAAAAATTACTTTTAAACCTGTTTTGACACACACGTATAGTAAATCGCACACATCAATGTTTTATACGATTTAGGTAAAAACACGTATCAGTGCGTAACACAAATCTTTATACTGATGCAGGTCCTTATTTGTAATTAAATTTTTGTAGTAAATGAATTTAAATCTAAAATAGCTATCAATCATAAATAAAAAAGTATCAAACATTTTATTTTATCTTTGCTAAACAAAATTGAGGAAGACATCAATCAACTCAACTTATTAAGGGCTTCAAACTATGCTAAACCAACTTTATGAAATTCTTATAAGTTGTAATAAGAACAGTATAGTACTGGACTGACTATGATTGCTGTAAATATGATGATGATGACATACTTTGGTGTTCTAACATGTAATGTTATTTATCAAAACTTGCTTAATCTTCAACCACAGCCCTTGACCAAACTGCCCATGCGAGCAAACAACCCGTACCTACAGCAAGATGGGGAACACTGTCTCCTCTGTAGGAGGGAACGCCCAGACCTGCCCGCTCAAAAGATACCCCCGGTGACGGCAGACGCTAAAGACACCGACCAGTCCATAATAACACAGGTAAGTGTGTTAGTATGTATAGGTCACAGGCAAGCAACTTATCAGCTGATCAGCTGATTTCCTCTTTTTTGGTCATCCTTTTTATAATGCATCAGAAAACTGTAACACTCTGTACAAAGTTTTGTGTGCTCGACATTTTCCTTTATTTTTTTTTTGGCAATGATGAAGGTGGATGTCTGATGTCAACATGGGGTGAAACAATGGTGATTGTCAGAAAAAATAAAGTTGCATTGCCTGATTTTATTTGAAGTTTGAACTGGTACTTAATTTTCTGAGAAATTAGGCTTTCTGAAATGTTGTTGTTTTTAAGGGAAATAGTGTTTTTGTTTTTGTTTTTTTAACCATGCTGGCCAGTAGGCCTTCTCGAAAAGTTCAATAAATTGTTGTAGATTAGTTTGTTTACTAAAGAGTAGCAGTTTAAAGCAGCAGTTAATCGCCACTAATAGTTATCATCAAACAGAAACACATTAAAAACATTACAGTGAAATATACAGTTTTTAAAACATTTAAAGAAGACCATAAAAAAGTAAACATTTACAACAATTTTTTTTTTAATAAAACAAAAAAAATATAATAAATAATAGTACAAAAGTATTCAAATCTACCATTAAATCTATTGTTTAGGTAATAATCATTACCTCACATTGCTCATGACTAACTGTTACCATAATCCATAATTTGGAGTGTCGTGGCCAAGTGGTCTAGTTTGCCCAATTAAAGTTCTGTAGTTAACAGAATAATGGTTCGAAAAAGTTTGGGCAAATATTTCAGGTCCCTTTTGATAGGGATTTCTCAAAAGAGCTTGGAGCTGGAAATTTGTCATGTACACGTAGCTTTAGGATGGCCTTGGGGAAGGCTGTGCAACATTTGTTGTGACTTATAAGGGATAGGGGGAAAAAAAAAGAAGACTTATTATGAAAAACATCAAATGTTTGTTGGACATGCTCCAAAGGAATCACCAGTAGGTGATGGGCTTCTCTCTGTGCCTGTACGTAGTCAAAGGTCACAGCACAGCTGATAGAAGGTTGCAATTGACTTCACAAGGAAGGTTCTTTTTCAGACATGAGTCACAGGGTTTCCATTCACCAAGTTTGTGTGAGTGTTATGTGTGCACACACTGTCTGACTTATTATGGCCTTGTTTATTTGCACAGGACTGACACAATATCAGACATAACATTACGAGATATGTAAAGACGCTTTGTAAAACTAAACGATCATTGTCTAGTAGAAAGTGATTACAAAAGTACATGACTACTATCTACTCGTTTCTGTGTCTGACTATATTGTAGGCTAGTTTATTTGCACTTTGACGTAATATCAGACATCATTTTGTATGAATGTAATGTTAAAGATCCTTTACAAAAGATGTATTTGTCTACTGATATGCCAAGTTTGGGGGGAAAGTTGCAACTGGGTGTATCTTTGGTGGCAAGGATTAAATAACTTGTGAAACCTTCTCACCAATTGGAAAATAATTTATGTTGAGCCTGCTTTTGCCGAGACTAATAATGACTTACTACGTTCTGCCTAATTTTCGGGGGGAACGAAGTTTAAAAGAAAATGCCTGCAACTGCCTAGGCTTATTTAATTAGATTAATTATTACTTTACTTACGAATTTAACCAATGGGTAGGTTCTTCCGTTGTATAGAGGAAAACACCACCAAGTCAATTTCCAAACCCACCACACTGGCTATCAAAAATAAGCGTGAGTCCTCTAAGCAACCTTGTTTGACGAGAGCTGAAGGTAGAGTGAGAACGAATTATCCTATTCGTGCTTCACTCTCCATTGTCGTCACGCCTCAATAAACGTGAAAGGAAAAGGGACAGAAACGTGCGTCTTCTGCGCACTAAGAAGTATTTATTGTAAAACACCTGGCCTCATACTTGGGCCTAATTTAAATTAGAAGGAATGAATTCACTACATATCTTCTTCACACATTTCATGTATTGTACATGTAAAAAACAAACAAAAAAACAACATAGTAGGCCTATGGGCACCTTGATCTTTTCGGGGAATGTGACTCCCAAAATGGTGGACAGCATGCACTGAGTTGCACTACATGTAGCTACATGTCTCCATGTAGTATGCACAGAGCAGGCAGGAAGACTACTGGACTCATGGCATACAGCAAAATGCATTATGCATTGCATGTACAACTTAAGACTTTTGTCTGATTTCTGTCCATAAGTAGGATATCATAAAAATAATCATTATTAGTTTGTACGCATCACTCATCCTTGGAAAATTATAATTTTGTTTAAAGTGCGAATGAAGGTTACATGTACTTCCACATGAGGTACAATGTATGACTTTCCCAGATTTGGCGTACGTAAAATGACATGTAAAATGTCACATGTACACAAATAAACATACAATAAGGAATTAAATGCATAGTATGACTACCCTAAATATAAACTCTGATCAAACTATGCACGGAGATATTAATGAGGAACAGAAGTGAAATTATTATGCGGTGATTGACTAATAATATCCTGTTGCTTCAGAACATAACCGGCAGATAAAAGTGATGTACAGAAAACTATTTTTTACTAACTTAACAAGTAAATTGGATAAATCTATTTGCATTTAAATTCATAACTGTTTGAGAAGGTGGTACAAATTCAGGCATATACATGTAGTGTGTACATGTTATAACATGTATAGACAAGTAGGAAGTGTGCTAGTGTGAGTTGACATGGGTACCTGATGTTCCTGTGTGGTTAATTGTGTTGGGATGACAGACACGTAACACCTGCATTTTTAGGACTAAGTTTAACAGTTGCTCACTGTCTTTATGCTGTATTGTGTGATTTATTGCAAAGTTTGCTAAGCTGGTTAAATTATTCTTTGGGAAACGTGATGAAATAATCCAACACTTGATGAAGATGCAGTTGGACCCATCAGTGGAGCTTTGTTCTCATTGTGTACAATGTACATGAAAACATAGGTTTGTCCACCCCGGCATTAAACGGAGGCCTTCTCTTTGTTCTCCAAGACTGCAATTACTTGGACTTAACTTTTTTTTTAGTGACGTCCCCATTGGTCTTGTACACAAAAGCGAAACGGGGATTTCCTCGCTACGTAAAAACACCTGGATACCTTTTGTTAAAGTGCTTGGTTTCAGCGGTTAGACACGCTCAACTGTATTACATATGTATGCTTACAATGTATCTGTTCATGATCAACGTGTGAATTTATAGAAAGTATAAAATGGTTGTCATTCAGATGCTATGTGTATCATTGTACACGTATGCTTGTTTGCTTCAGGACCTGGAGTTACACAGAGGCCACAGTGGCACGGGGCTCGAATTTGGGGGGGGGGAATTCACAAGACCACAGGGCTTCTACATACATGTACATCTATCTCAAAATGGTTATTGGACCAGACATTTCTTTTACAAGACCAGAATCAAAAAGAGAAAAACTTTCCCTGACACAGTTTAACATGCATTTAACTGTTTTTATTTGAACAAGCGCTAAGACAGTTAAGCCCGGTTCATACTTTATGCGAATGGCGAAAGCGAAGCGAATTTTCTTGCGTCAGAATTGAAAAACAGTGCGTACTGAGTTGTTGCATCACCAAAATTCGCTTCGCCTTCACTTTGGCGTGAAGTATGAACCGGGCTTTAAGACGAGAGTTATCTCATTCTTGGGTATGCTTCATTACTCAACCAAATTGAAAGGTACAGTATTTTATCAAACTCAAAGTTAACATTTGAACATAATTTGTTTCTGTTTGAGATGTTACACAGTGAGGTTTTGTTATTCAGTTGAAAAACACAAGACCAACGGACTTACTTTTCCAATGGAAATGCCCTTTTTTGCAAAATGAAAATTGCCTTGCCCTCTCAAATGTTAAAATCCCGCCTGTACATGTATGTAACTTCATAGAGGAAGGAAACACAGTTCTGTGTGCTGTTCAGCCAAATTCTGAGTAAAAGCCTCATGCATGACCCCCCCCCCCCCAACCCATAAAAGAACTTTAGTTCAAACATGTACAGTGTTTTATTGTTCTCTTTCACAGCAAGTTCTCAAAGAGACTGACAATGACATCGGTAAAATTGAGTTTTATATACATACACATATACAAATGTACATGTACATGTAGTGCATGAATTGGGCACTGGAAGTAGTACGGCAGGCCTCTTTAATTAAAGGGCCACTGAAGTGATTTTTTCTTAGGCACATATTTTGAAAAACTAATTACAAAACTAACATTTTCCATGTTCTGGACAACTGAGGGCGCTGTTGCCGTGATGTCATTTCAGGGAGACACTGTGATTTCTGTTGGCCTGATACTTCTTGGATTCAGATGAGGCAATTGCCTCCGTTGCCCCTGGTCTTTGCCTTGGTGCCCTTAAAATGTTCCAATAGAAATTTACAATTTCCTTGTTGAGGTGCCCTTCATCAAGAAGAAAATGCCTTGGTGCCCTTGCCCTTTCCACAACGAAGCAGCCAGGCCTGGAACTGCTATGAACTGACACAACAACGAATCACTAAAACATAGAAAGCTTTATACAGCAGCGAAATATCCTAAATTATATCAACTTTTTGTGCATTTTACTAATTGCAGCATTGGGGTTTCTGCTTGATACATGACATCACACTTTTGCTCATGAATATGGAAATCTGCATTAGCATAACAACCTAAGAGGCTCCAAAATACCCTGGAAAATGGCAAAGTGAAAATTGAAAATAAGGTTAAATGGGTTTCAAAGGTGCATTTCCAAGGATTGCAGTAAAAACATGGCATTTTATGGGCCTTTTAAGTTTTAAAGGGTAACACTGGAGTGCAGTGTTAAGGAATGGGGCCTAGAACTATTTTAGTCCAAAAAGACATGCTTGAAAGCATACACTGTAGCATGCCAGAAAACCATCATACACTTACTGCATGTACATGTCTGTATTCAGACAGTTATCTGAAAGATGTGATGGAAATTCCCACAAGCAAGTTATTTGAATGCTTCTTGAAAATGACTTGAATTATATGAATAGTGTACACAAGACCTTTTCAGGCCTGATACTTCACGGAGGCAACGGAGGCAATTGCCTCCGTTGCCCCTGGTCATTGCCTTGGTGCCCTTGACATGTTCCAGTAGAAATTTGCAGTTTCCTCATAGAGGTGCCCTTCACCGTGGAGAAAATGCCTTGGTGCCCTTGCCCTTTCAAGAACGAAGCATACAGGCCTGCCTTTTCAGACACAAAAAATCTGTTTTAGACATGTGGGGCATGGGTCTGTCCAGTGTTCATGTTAAGTTTGACTGACCTTTTCACACTGCAACTTTTCAATTTGGCAGTTAACCTAAGTAAGAGCGCTCGATCTGTGTGGAGACCAACCCTGCTCAAAAGGTGGGTTGAGGGTTTTTCAACCCGTGTAGAGAAATACAAGCGTAGTGAAAAAGCTTGGGCCGTGTAAAAGCAGAGTGGATTTGAACTGCGTATAATTTGAACTGTGTATATAATTAATAAAGTCATCACGGATTGGAACCGTGTAGTCTTTAGGCTTCAGATCAGAGCTTGATAGTGTGAAAAGGCCTGTCCCCTATAGTGTACTGAATGTAACCATAGAGCAAGGAAATTTCTTGCTCTATGATGTAACTTTGTAAAATACTCTGAAACCTGGGACCCAATTTCATAGAGCTGCTTAAGCACAAAAAGTAGCTAAGCACAACAAAATTATGCTTACGAGAATAAGGTTACCAGCCAAACTACCATGTCACAGGTACAATTTGTGACTGGTATCCTGCTCATTTCTGCTTAGCAGAAAATTGTTAAGCAATATTTTCTGCTTAAGCAGCTCTATGAAATTGGGCCCTGTGCTGCATGTATCCTACATGTACATGTACATGTACATGTACATGTACATGTACTCCACTTTAAGATAAAAAGATCTACATGTGTGTACGTTTGAGTACAGTACATGTACATACATGTATGTTCTTATTGTACAATGTACACGTACATGTGCATACAGTTTGTCCTTATGTAAATCCAGGACCCACTTTCCCTAACTCTCCTGTGGCTCAGACAGTGCACATTTGGGAGCCTTGACCCAAGGACAAAAGGTCAGATTGGAGCGGAGGGGTGAGGTGAAGGACAGGAAGTCAAATCACATTCTGTACTAGACAACATGTGTACTGTCTGCCTGTCAGTGCCATGTGTACTCTAGGTGTTGTCATGATTGTAGTGGAATGTAAAATGTTATGTACATGTACGTTCAGTATTGTTAAAAGTTGTATTAAAAAAAAAAACAGGCTTAAACATCTCATCCAATGCTAGACAGATATTATTTGTAGTTACACATGTATGGTGCTATAGTAGATTAACTGGTCTCCTGCCTTGACCCTACTCAAATAGCAGAGTTTTTCTCAACAATTAAGTGCTCAAGCACATTACAGCAGGCACAAAGTGTCATGCAAAAATTGTAGGCAAAACTTCAGATTTGTTTGTCTTTGGGAATAGCGTGCTTCCACTTCAAAACAAGAACTGTCTGGAAGAAATACCACTCTTATATCAACTTAAAAGTGACCATACATGTAATGTATCCAGACCAGTGGTCTCAAACTTTTTGGCCAGCAACCCACACCAAAAATCAGGCATTGACTGCGACCCACCGGCGGAATTCCAGCTGATTGAACTCCCTGCTGCAGGGGGTAATGGGTTGTCATAAAACACTGAGTAAACTATTTAAACTAAGAGTAAACTAGGAGTAGAACTCCTTCACAGGAAGTAAAATATTTATTGAAGCAGTTTGTTTTTGCTGAATAAGAGCACTTTTGATCTTACCCGCCAGCTACAGAGATTGCCTCACAATCGATCGCAGTTGGCTCTGACTGAGACTCTAGCCAACCTCGATCGATTGTGAGGCAGTCTTTGTTGCTGATGGATTGATCAAAAGTGTTCCGATACATTCAGTGCTTCTGACAAAGTTTAGCGACCCACCTGAATTTGTATGCGACCCACTTTTTGGTTGCAACCCGTACACTTTAGTTTACAATACGTTGATCTAGACGGCTGCTTTTTATGACATTATTAGTCCAATCAAAATATGAAACGACCCAAAACATTTTGCAAGAGAAACCAGCGGAATAGCTAACAAGACAACATTTTAAAAGTCTGCGAAAATCAAAGTTGTGGAACAATGCCTAATTTGAATGTGCACAAATACTACTATACTTGGTAACCTTAGCATTTGGGGATCAGTATGGTCAAACATTTCTCTGTAACTCGTTCTGGTATCCTTGTTGCTGGACTTCATGTATAACAATTGCACTCCTCTGAACTCCTTTTACCTTGGCTGTGGATTTTTCAAAGTGATTTTTAAACCATTTGTCAAAAAAGAAAGAAAAAAAATAAAAATAAATAAATAAAAAGTTACCACAGGAAATGAACTACCGATGTGGCGTTTGATTTGATCATGTTTGCTTTGATCAAGTAACACAAGTAACAATCCGCCAATCCAATCCTGCAATCTTGTACATGCATACGAATCATCAGATGTACTTATCTGCTTGAATGATTTGAACGATCAGATTTGATCGCGCCTTAATCATGTTTTTAATTTCATTTTTTTTACTGTAATGTGTGAAGTTTGGTTCTGAGGAGTGTGAAGAGCTCTCCTCAATAGTTAACATGTAAGGAGAGCAGTTTTTAGCTCTCCGTGTATTTCCTTGATTTGAGAGAAGGGCTGCATAACGCATTCTACATAATCACCATTGATGTGCGAACAAAGTTGGCAGTGTTGGAAAAGTTCACAAGTGTAGATCTTCAGTGACAGGATTTAGGGGAAAATAAAAATCAAAATATACATGTAGTTTGACGATTTATTTGTTACAACCATTGCATGCTTTAAAACAGATCTGAAAATAGAAACAAAACCTTTCTTAAAAATACCTTAAAGAAAAAGAAAAAAGAAAAATTGATCTGCATTCAAACAGTTTGACTTTATGTTTCGGGGAATAATGTCAGCTGAAATAACGTGAGAAAATATAAAACTTTCAGTACATGTATGTTTTAGATATGTCTCCAAACACTGGTTATTTATGTTGCACGATGGCGAGAAGCTTACATTCATGAATTCCACACATGTCTGTGAGGATCTGCATGAACAACCAGCCAGCCCAGCGGCAGTGAATTGCCTTCACAGAGTGGCACAACTACAAGTGTATCTTATCAGGGCCAGCTCAGTATCACAGGAAATGTGACGGTGTGTCAATTCTTGTTGGGTTTAGGGGTGGGCAGTTATTACAGCCCGTTTTATGGAAAAATTTCCCCTTTCGGGTAGTTGATCTTGTTTATTCAGAGTCTAGTGTATGATGGTAATATTGTGTGTGTTTAGTAGTCATGCTATACTTGAGAAGTACATCTGGTCCCTGCTGTGTTCATGGTATTAAACACACAATATGACAAGAGGTAGAGCCAGAGTGAGATGGAAGGAGATTAAGGTTGAACTCATTACGTATTCTTTCAGGGTTGTACATGTACATCATCATGTCTTTGTGGCATGTTAATTAAGGCAGGGAAGGCCTTTTTTATGCACGTGTGGGTATCCATGCATGCTATGTAGTGTGTGTTTATGTTGTGTGGACTGTTGAATCACACAGCTCAGGTTGAGTTCCTGAAGGGGACTATATTACTATCTTAATTAGTCATCTTTTATAATTTAGTCAGTAAAGTGTGCATGTACAGAAATGTACACCCGGGCCTGATACTTCAAGGAGGCAATGGAGACAATTGACTCCATGCGCCTGGTCATTGCCTTGGTGCCCCTTGCAGGCATGATACTTCATGGAGGCAGTTGCCTCCGTTGCCCCTGATCATTGCCTTGGTGCCCTTGAAATGTTCCAATAGAAATCCACTATTTCCTCATAGAGGTGCCCTTTATCTAGAGAAAAATACCTTGGTGCAGTTGCCTTTTCAAGAACGAAGCAATCAGGCCTGAATGTCGTCAAGTTTCAGATATTGTGAAAAGAATCGTTTGTAGTAGAGATATGTGTACATGTATGTATGGGAGTTTCAGTCTTGTACATGTAGATGCACTGGTGAAGTACACGTACATGAAATTTTCCCTGAGAGTCATATCTATTTTAGTTTTTGTTTGTATATGTACGTGTGCCTGCACATATTACATCGTCTTGAATTTTTGTAGGCCTAAGTAAATTCATTCAATGCACACTCAATCCAACAAACGCATGAAGAGTTCATCAAACTTTGGGGTCGAGAAAAACAATTGCAGATTTTGTCAGTGATTTTGTTCATGTAATACACTGTATGTACATCAAGCTTTCAATTGGCCTTATTTTTGACTGCAAGAGGGCGCCCTTTGGGGATAGAATGGGGGTCAAACCTTGAAAATAGTGTGGTAAACCAGATGCAGTTAGATGTCTAATAAAGCAGTTACATGTAATATACAATTTTTGAGGTTTTTTTTTCATTGACAGTTTTTACAATGTAATCAGTGTAAGAAATTTGCTTTGACAATGTTCAATGTTTTGAAATATTTGTGTACTTTTAAAAAGGAATTACAAATGTAGTATTGCATCCTCTTGCTGTGTAAAAACGGTCTATTGTTGCAATCAAAATGAGTGAAGGAGATTTGTGGGTTCTGCAAATACCATTTCCTCAACTTTGACAGTGTTTCAGATGGAATATTTCTCTGGTGGAGTGGTACTGGCATCAACTTCCCAACTGGTATCAACTTTCCAGCCTGTACGCTTCGTTCTTGAAAGGGCAAACTTTCAAAATTTGTGGCCAGAATGCCCCACAGTTTTGAAAAATCCTGTAAGGGCATTTTTTCTTTATGGAAAAGGGCACCTCTATAATGAAATTGTAAATTTCTATTCTCAAGGAACACTTTAAGGGGCACCAAGGCAATGACAAGGGGGCAATTGCGAGGCAGTTGCTTCCGTTGTCCCCATGGAGTATCAGGCCAGACTTTATCATCAGTGGGCGTTCAGATTAAGACCAATCTTTATTTTTTTTTTATTTTGTAGTATTGTTATTTTGTTTTATATATACACAAATCATGTACTGTGTCTTTAAAGGTGTTTTGTGAATAAGCCAATGTTTTTTAGATTTTTTTTTTACCAGATTTTTATTATGATTACTTTTTAAACCATGATTGTCAGTTTTCTTCTTTCCATCACAAATACTTGAGATTCAATATTTCAAACTTGTGTCATAATACATTTTATCAATCACTAAAAACATGTGTTCATCAGAGTGTTTAATCACACATTGATGTTGAGTGAAAAAAACAAATGATAATAACAATATCATCAGGTTGTGAATGATATCAAAGATCAAAGTTTACCCTCTCCATCAAAGAAACGATTCCATGTATCACAAAAGGGATTTGCTTTTTTGATTTTCTAAAGATCTTGATTGACAAGGTTTCTTTTCATGTGTACCACTTTTCTATTGTGCAGGTTCCCTTGTGGTTGTGCCCAGACTGCAGGCGCACCGTTGAAGAAGACGAGAGAAATGCAACACGAAACTCACAGCCCCCTCTGTTGGTAAGTTTACACTGGGCTTCTGCTTCTGTTGGTATTTGGATATTCATGCACATGGGATGCTGATAAGATTCCAATTTAGAATATCACCTGTGCATCCTTGTAGTTTCTGTAATGTTTTAATCATTCTGGGAGGTTTGTTTTTAGTAAACAACAATAGTCATTGTAAATTGTGTTTGTGTCTGAAGCCTTGTTAGTGTCTTCCATGCTCTCTTCATTCTTCAGAATGTCATCTTCATTCTTCAGAATGTCGTCTTCATTCTTCAGAATGTCGTCTTCATTCTGCAGAATGCTGTCTTCATTCTTCAGAATGTCGTCTTCATTCTGCAGAATGTTGTCTTCATTCTGCAGAATGTTGCCTTCATTCTTCAGAATCTCGTCTTCATTCTGCAGAATGTCGTCTTCATTCTTCAGAATGTTGTCTTCATTCTGCAGAATGTTGTCTTCATTCTTCAGAATGTCGTCTTCATTCTGCAGAATGTTGTCTTCATTCTTCAGAATCTCGTCTTCATTCTTCATTTCATTCTGCAGAATGTTGTCTTCTTCCTACAAAATGTTGTCTTCATTCTGGAGAATTTGATTTAGAGTTGCGTGTAGCTTTTACTAATCAGAAATTTTATTTTCCCTTCCCTCCCCTCTATTCAGCCTCAGGAGTTTCTTCTGCAACCATCCCTGTCCCCTTTACTTAAACTAGATGGTACTTTCAATGTTCCTGCGGGGCTGCTGGGCACTGCAGCGGTCAAGGGCAGTGAAGCTACCTGCAGCTGTGAACCGTGTCGAGAGAGAAGGGAAATAGCCGCTGAGCAAGAACTGGTACGGCAGCAGCTTGCAGAGAGCTGGAGTGAGCTAAGCCATGTAGTAAGATGTGTCTACTGTGAAGCGGGTACTGCTCTGGCAGGTTAGTATATATGAGTAAATAAGGACTTTTAGTTATCAAACAAACGTCCAGGACCAGTTAAATCAGCCCAATTTATAATGCATTTATATTGGTTACATTGCACCATGTGATCTTCAGTTGACCTGTGTGGAAGTCCAAGTTGAGACAAAAACAAAGTTTGGGAAGTTGTCTTTGCACTTGTCTATGCCTTGACTGCAGTCATTGTTTATAGAATTTGTATTTGCAATTATAAAAAAAAAAGTTGTATTTTACAGCTTAAAATGCATGGCATTGCACGTATTTAATACAGGGTACTGCTATTAGCCTTTTTGAGGTATAGCGGACACTCTAGGAGTGAACTGTTTGGTTTGGGTGTATTCATACAAATTTACCCTATATCAAATGGTGGACACATTACAAGCCATTTTGAGATGGTGGACACATTACAAGGACACTTATTGGTTTGGGTAAATTTGTCTGTACACATCAAAACCAAACAGTGTGCTCCTATTTTTATAGTGTCCGCCATACCTCAAAAAGGCTAACGGTAGATACCAGGAACAACATCCACCAAACCACTGACCTTTCAGTAGACATGAAGTAAAGAGCGTAAAGAAAAGAAGGCTTGAAAGGGTCAACAATTTGTACCTTGTCGCCAAGTCTCTTTCACTCCTTCATCTTTTCAGAGAATGAAGACAGTTCCAAGTTGAGCCTACCCCGCATGAAGGAGCTCCTACACAGGCTGTGTACCCACGATCCCCACCAACTCTTCCTCCAACTAGAGCTTGAGGTAGACGACTACGTCAAGGAGATCAGAGGGCGCCTCAGTCGCCAGTTGGCCAGTGGCTACAAGTCACTACATCTGGCCAAGCAGTTTGTCAGCATGCTCTTGGAGGAGTACGACGATCTTTGCTCAGCTGCGAAGACACTCTCGGCGGTTCTAGATGAATTGGTAAAGATTTTTTTTTTTTGGGAACCCATAAGTCGTCAAAATCCCTTGGCATCGTTCAAGATTTGTTTTGATATTAGTGTCAAATATTTATTATCCATGCTGTAGGTGCATACACCAAGATGCCTCAACAGGCCTGACTGCTTCATTTTTGAAAGGGCAAGGGCACCAAGGCATTTTCTTCTTGATTAAGGGCACCTCTATGAGAAAATTGTAAATTTGTACTGGAACATTTCAAGGGCACCAAGGCAATGACCTGGGGCTACGGAGGCAGCTGCCTCCGTGAAGTCAAAATCTCCCATATGGTATGCACTCAACAGTGAAGTAACCCATGCCGCACTTTTCTATCCTTGTGTTTATATTTACATGTGTGGTCGATCAGTGCCACAGATTGCCACTGCCGAAATTGACCAAGGTTGAGAGCCTTATCACTTCCAACAGCGGCCCCAATTCCATTGCAAATGTGCACAGGTGGTAGCTTCTTCACTTTACCACTCTCATTGAAGCATTTTGGGCAGTGGCCCTACCTTCTAAATCAGCATGTGTGTGCCTCGAAATGCCACAATTAGTGAGATAAATAGTGAGGTATGGGTTGGTTGTCTTGAGAAATATGCTGATACAAGGAGAGTACTATGCATTTCACATTCGAACATTTTCTGATTTGTTATTTGTTATTTTGTGCTTTCATTAGGAGAAGGAGCACCTGACCAAGTTCCAGTTGACGTGGCTTAGGCACAACATGCACATGTTTCATTCCACTGTCTATGTGACATTAGGGCTGAGGGAGAAATTCACCTGTCTCATCAATGAGCTACGGCAAGGCACTGGGAGCAAAGAGGCCTGCTTGTTGCATAGGTGGGTTCTTTTTTCAAATCGTAAATCCTCACTCTCTGGGGTTTGCCTGACGTTGATCGATTTGTTTAGGCACAGCTAGGCCAAACCAAAAATTTTGTTTGTGTTCTGTAATCCTACCGACTGTTCAAAAGCTTGCCGACTTTAAAACAATAAAACAAACAACAACAACATTTGATCAAAACTGACTGCAGAAATTCTTTCATATCCCATCTCTCAAAATGAATAAATAGCAACACTGGTAGGCGTACACTGTCTGATAAAAACAGCTACGAGCTGGTAAAAACCACTTATCTTCTTACCCGGCGGGCAACTAAAATAAGGTAATCTACCTGAATCTAAAATCTAAAATGTTTGTAGTTTAATAATAAAATTAGATGAAGGTTTGTCCACCCAGTTACGATTGCTACCACTAGCACATCGTTGAAAGTTAACATTATGACAATACATGGTTAAAATATGGGCCGCTAAAACTTCCTGTAGGCAAGTAAACAGCACAGTTTACAAGCCAGGTGGGTCACTTTGTAAAAAAAGACAGGTGAGCACAAGACCTGGAGGGGTTTTATATTTCCTGAACAGTCGCTTCCTCTCCTCTCATCAAAGGAAAGTTCAAAAATTCATACACATGTCTTTAAAACCGGGTCCAGGTGTGGATTTCACAAAGCGCTAGCACTAGTCTTATCTTGAGTTAGGACGAGTAACCAGTCCTAACTTATAGGACTAGTCATAAGTTAGGACTGGTTTTAAGTTAGGACTAGTTTTGTGAAATCTACCGCAGGGCCCAAATACAAAAAGCTACTCAGCAGAAGAAGAAAACAAATTGCTTAGCACAAATAAATCTTGCTTAGCAGAAACAGGTTACCAGCCAAAATACCATGTAATGTACACTGTTTGTGATTGGTTCCCTGTAGATTTAAAATCTTGCTTAGCAGAAACAGGTTACCACCCAAAATACCATGTAATGTACACTGTTTGTGATTGGTTCGCTGTAGATTTAAAATCTTGCTTAGCAGAAACAGGTTACCAGCCAAAATACCATGTAATGTACACTGTTTGTGATTGGTTCCCTGTAGATTTAAAATCTTGCTTAGCAGAAACAGTTTCCCAGCCAAAATACCATAATACTGTTTGTGACTGGTTCCCTGAAGATTTTTGCTCAGCAGAAAAATTTGCTGAGCACCATTTTCTGGTTTAATAACACCTTTATGGAATAAGGATGTGGTTACAAGGGATTTTCGTCCCATTAAATGAACTCATTGATGATCAGTCACTTTGAGTTTGATGTAAGGTAATTGTACTTATCGCTGTGCATTAACCCTCCAAAGTAGGTCAATCAGGATCGTAAAACGCAATACACTTCGCAGGTGAATTCTGCTGTTCATTTAGATTTTCACTAATGAGAATTGACATTTCCGGATCTGCAGGATTTGAGTCAATTTGTAGCTGATGATGTCACGTTATAAGACAGCATGGGATGGCACTAAAGCGTGAACAGAAAAACAGGATTTTGTCTAAATAGATTGATGGACTGATTTGTAACAAAATTAAAATTCTGTAGACGAGTGGTCTTACAGGAATGGCTTTTTCAAGCACACAGACAACATTGGTAATTGTCAAACACCAGTGTCTGCATTTTATGTGACTCAACATATACGTGAAATAACAAAGCTGTGAAGATTTCAGATCAATCAATCATCGGAGTCACACAAAAAAAAAATGTGAAAAAAAAACCCTTTTCAAACATCAACTTTGGGGTCTCGCGAGATCAAAACTAATGGGAGACTTGTGAGACGATAGAGGGCATCCCACAGATCGGTCCTTTTCCATTGTTTTCATCGCTGAGAACAATGGAAAAGGACCGGTCTGTGGGACGCCCGCTATCGTCTCAAAAGTCTCCCATTGTTTTTGCTCCTTTTTCAAAAATTGTTTTTGGGGAAGTTCTCCACCATGACCATCTTTATAGGTGTAAACATGTAAGTTAGAATGTATGTACGAAACTGTGAGCATTCGTTATCTTTTTCAATTTTTAACAATGTTATGCACCTTCTTTAAAGTGTGCATCCACTCAAATAACTGGTTGCCAGAGCCCTACACAAACATAGCGGGGGAACCAACTTTTGCATGTACATTACATGGAATTTTGGCAAGTACCTTATTTTTACTCGTCAAACTTGCATTGTATATGTACTTAGCAATTTTGTGTGCTAAGTAGATTTAATGGTTCTAGCACAAGGCCGATGTAGCTGACTTGACTTGATGTAGTTGCAGTTCATGTAAAAACATGCATTTACTAAGTGGAAAACACTGTGTTTGTACTGACAGATATCTCAAGTTCGATGAAGCCATGTCAGTGATTTCTGTCGAGTGGAGAGACTCTGAGCAACTTATCAACAAATACCACGAGGAACAGATGTCACAGGTATGTATAAATGCTCACACTCCTCTCTTATTGGGGACTGTAAACTGATCAAAGCACTGAGGGGTATATTTGATACCCCCCGTGCCAAAGTCAGCCACTTTTCAGAATTAGTGAAATGGCCTTTAAAATGGCATTAAAAGTCACCCAAAACATAGCAGTGTGATGTGATATGTAAAACATTCTGTATGTTGAGAAATGCTTACAATGTAAGCCCCCAATTTTGTGTTATTTGAAAGTTCTTCTTCTAATCTCTATGATGAACAGATAAGCCCAGATAAGTTGAGTTTGGGTAGGAAGTGCCTGGTTGTGGCATGGAGTGTCACATTTTGTCCAAACTATTCTTTTCAATGAATGAAAGAGATCATCTTACACTGGCCCATAAGAAAATAGGAAATGTGATGACAAACTACCAACAAAGACCACAGCTGGATGGGATTAGTGCTGAAGAATCAAACCAGGATTCGGGTCAAATTAGTACCTTTTCCTTTTTTCTTTTTTTTATAAGTGCAAGCCCTTTTTTAATTTCATACATTATGCAATCAAAAACATCAAAAACCCAAAAAACAAGACATGTAAAAAAACAAGGGAGACAGGACAATACCAAGCTATAATTAAACCGTAAACCTCCACTTTTTGACAAACTGAAGGGCATTGTACTTGATTTAATCACAATCCTTTTTTTTAATTGGTGATTGATCTTCAATTAGTACCTTGGTTTTGGCATTGAGCTTCACATCGTCAATTGCACCACGAACCGACGTATGATGCTCCACAGCTAGAATTTTGGTATTTGGAGAAAATCCCGGTTGAAGTTGAATTTTGTTTCTTCAAAATGCTGTTTTAGAGACTGCTTACTATTTGAAACATTTTATTAAATACCAAAATAAAGCCGACTTTTTCATTTGTACAGAACTGTGTTTTCAATCCTGCAGCTGTATTGATGAGTTATTCATTCCTAAACACATGCATCATTTTGTAAAAGCAAGATGTGCACGCAGAATGTTGTGCACAAATCAATGCTTCGTAAACGCATAGGAAAACAGATACGCCACTTTGTGGAAACATAGAAGTCATACCTGCATGTTTGGCATTGTGCCAGCGCCGTGTGTTTCAATGAATAAAGTGGTGTATCGTGATATACTTTGTGGATATGCAAAACGGCAAATCTAGTCAAACATCGTTCATGCTAATTAGTGTAATTATGAACTATTAGGTCCTGAAACTTGTTAAAATGTTAACAGTAACAAATTATTTATCAATAATTATTAATTATTTATTATTTATTTATTTATCAATAATTTGTATAAAATCGGATTTGCCAAATTTTGTGATTTTTAACCCGATTCGCCGGTTCGTGGCACAACTGACGATATAATGTGTTTACAAATATCAGTTAAACATCTACGATTCTGAACTGCACATTTATGAAGTAACTCTGCTTGATTTTCTGATTGTTATTATATTGCCAAAATGCCAGCAGTTAACTTTATTGCCAATCGTGCACAGTCCTTTGGAATGTTTTGTGAAAGATTGGTATTTTTTTCTGTTCCCTTCAAGACAAGTAAAAAAACCCCAAATATTTCTTGCAGGACTGCCTAAAGACCAAACAGCAAACGCTTGGGGTAGACTGGGAGTTCCTGAAAACCCAGAAGATTTTCGCAGATCACAGCGGGCTTAAAACGCACACGGGACATGCGGGTAAGGATGCAGCCAACTCCGTCAAGTCTCGTACGGCAAGCGGTGTGCTAGGGCGGCTACTTAATGGTGGTGAGGCAGAACACAAGGGATCTACTTGCAAAAAAAGGTGAGAAAACATCCCGATCTTCCCTAAGAACCAAAGGGAACCAACCATGAAAATATTGCCAAAATAAGTTGTTCTCAAATTTTCATGGGAGGAGCATGTGACAGTTTGCTCACTGTGTTTTATTTGTTTAGTAACATGTTTCAAACAAAACTGTTGGTATGAATTTCTTCCTGCTGGCCCCTTGGTAATACCTACCTGGACTGTAATTACTATTTCTTTATCTTCAATGTAGACGAAGATCATTTTCAAACACAATTTACTGGAAACATTGACATTGCATGTACACGAAAGACGAATTGTGCTTGTTCAAATAAGCTTTTTTGACATTAACCCCTAGCTACCCGGACCCACTGGAATCCAACTGCATGTTTTGTTTGATTTTGTTGGACTAAGGATTGCATGAGTAAACTGATCATGCTTTACATGGGTTCAGGCATACCACCATAATTAGAGGACCACAATTTTGGTGTTGAGTTACTATGGTGTTTGATCTTGTTAGAG
This sequence comes from Marthasterias glacialis, assembly GCA_911728455.2. Lineage (NCBI taxonomy): Eukaryota > Metazoa > Echinodermata > Asteroidea > Forcipulatida > Asteriidae > Marthasterias > Marthasterias glacialis. The sequence continues at coordinate 6,809,696 of OU452231.1, forward strand.
TGAGAAAGGAATCCTCGTAAATCACTCAAGGGAGTTAGGGTTAACAAATCTGGGTATCGAAACTGAAGCATGTGTGCATGTTGGAAAAACTATACCACCACTTTAATTGGAGTTTCTAAAGAAAATAATTTGAGATGATTGAATAACTTGACATTTATTGAATAACTTGACATTTTCGTGTTGGAAATCCATGTACCATCACCGTCTTTGTATCTGACATGATTTGATTCACAGGTGCCCATGTGATGAGTGCAGTATCGCCAGACTAACGTCTAGTCTCCTGACTCCTGACCTGTACGAGGAGTACGGCTTGAAAAATCTAGACGGTGCCAATCCAGCGCAGCTCTCAGCTCTAGACACGTACCTTCAGTCTATTAACCCTCCCGATCTATCCTCAACGTCATCATCGTCATTGGAATGCTCATATGAATGTTCATCGGATAGCGATGGTGTGCCACCAATATTCTCAAGGGGTGATCTCACACAATCAGGGTATGAACAGAAGTTTTAAGAACAATAATAATAATAGGTAAAAATCTAAGCATCACATTTTTGTATTTGGATTATTAGACCCATTTACATAGCACCTTGATAGAGTTTACAAGGTAAAGTGGTGCAATCTGCCGCCAACCATGCCATGAACATCAGGGCAAAACCCCTTCTCTCATTGATAAAGAGTACTGGCTTCTGCTACATACACTACACAATTCATGAGACCTACTGCTTTACGTCCCATTCGAAGGACGAAGCAACTATTGTCAAGTGTCTTGCTCAAGGGCAAAAGTGCCACGACCAGGATCCAAACCCACACTCTGAGAAGACCAGAACTTGAGTCCGGTGCACTAGACTGTTCGGCCATGGTACCCTTAACCAGTTTCCACCGGGATTCTTTTTTTTATCCATCCCCCTGGCGGGATTTTTTTTGCAGAATTGTTGGAACCTTTTTTCTTTGAGAGTACCACTGGCACAAAGAAACCTTGACTTTACAATGCCAAGAGAACTATCGGATCGTCCGTTTTGTTTTCTCGACCGAGAAAATGTCATATTCATGCACCGTGAATTGCGAAACATCAACATTTTTGTTTCCACTGAAAGGTGTTAACCACTCTAAACCAAAAAGCATAAGAATTTGCATTAGCATTGGAAAAGTAAACAGAAGAGTAAATTACAGCTGTTTCATTTTGATTTGACATCAATCAAAAAATTACTGATTTGCCTGCAGCAATAAATAGTCCTCCAAGCGGACTTAATGTTTGTGCTTGTGCAAGCCATTACAGCTACTGTCTTCTGTCTATTGCTATAAAGTAGTCCAGTGCGTTCATGGATTTGTTTGTAAATCATGATGACACAAACTTGATTTTCTGACTAAATGGGTTCACCATTAACTGTGTTTTGTGTTTAGCTAATCGACAAATTCAAAATTGAAATCAATTTATAAAAATCATATCATACAAAACACAGAACTTGCATCTTTAGTGATAATAATAATTGTACATTTATGTTGTGGTCATTTACTCCAAGCGTAGGGCCAATTGTCCTTGATAATTATTTACTCCGCATTTGTCTCTTTTTTAATACCTAGCAACAACTATGTTCCCCTGGGGAAGGGGGAGGGGGGGGGGGAAGTACGCAATCCAATCTGCCACATCTGAGTTTGTCAAATGCATGAGCCAGCAAACCTAGATGTGCATGGCAGTGGAAATAAAATTACATCTTAACACGTCAAGATCCAATCAATGTGAAAAGGTTGCTGGAACTTTGGTTCAAACCTCGGCTAACAACATTATGTTGTAGCAGGTGTGTCCTGTTGCATTCAACAGGTGATGTTGGATGGCAGTACACTGTTACCAGGGTGCCCGTGGAGGCCTGTGATACTTGGTTCATGTGAGGGCAAGGCAGTTTTTCATTGATAAAGGGCATTTCTTTGTGAGAGAACTTTCAATTTCTACTGGAACAATAGACCGTTCCGGCCTGTCAATCAAACTGTGCATGTTGACCAATTGGATCAAGCCTTTTGGTCATGTGACCTTGGTCAAACTCGCTCACACGTGCAGTGTAAACGTACACAAACTAAGGTGTGTGGGCGGGGCTTGTTGCCAAAGCCGGAACGGTCTATTCATGGGGCACCAAGGCAATGACCCATTGTCATGGAGGGAGTTGCCTCCATTGCCTTCGTGAACTTTCAGGCCTATTGTGTAACACCCGTAGGGGAGGCTATGGATAAAGATAGAATGGATCGTTTGGCACCTAACTTGCCTCCTGAAATCTAACCTCATCCTATGGTCTGTGTTCTCTTCCAGGTTCAGTTCTCCAAGAAGCGAGGAGTCGGAAGACTCTGATGATCTAGAATCTGAGACTTCCCCATCCCCAACCCACAATGCAGGCACGGAAGAGGAGAGCAAAGACAAGACAGAGAGGAGGGTGAATGGAGACGATAGTAGTAGCCTCTCCAAAAAGACACTAAGAGATGGCAATCTGAAGGTATGGGTCATGACCTTTGACTCTCTTGCAGACCCTTGACCTTTGACCCTTTAGCCAGCTGTTTTGCGTTTTTTTCCTGGCAAGTAGACCTTTCTTTTGAAGTGATGTCTACATTTTACTTAATGTTTTTTTGGGGGGAGGTTTAGTAAAATTGAAAGCAGACTGAGACTTGACATATAGTACTGCTTTCCTTTGTGTTGAAATTTGATCAGGTGTGGATTTCACAAAGCGCCAGGACTAGTCTTAGCTTGAGTTAGGACGAGTAACTAGTCCAAACGGATAGGACTAGTCATAATTTAGGACTAGTCCTAAGTTAGGACTAGTTTTGTGAAATCCACCCCAGGTGAAATTAAGCTAAAATTGATTCCCGAGAGCTGGAATTGCACTTTCTTTGAATGTGCTAACTTGGATATGGCTCTGACAAGATTCGTATTGGTTTGTTGAATACAGAAGCCTATCAGCTGCAGAGTATTCAGTTCTTTCACGTCATTGCTATTATTTTTTTTTCAGGAATCCGGGAATCGTTCTTGTTCATGTAGAGCATGCATGGAGAGTCATAAGGTCCTCTCCTCTACGTTTGGGACGGGTACTGTCGCTGACAAGCTAGACCTTACCTCGCAACCCCAGTCCTATCTCTTCTATCCCAACCTACCAAACCATCAACCGTTGGATCTCAGTCATCACGGCATTACAGCCAAGCATCCGTTCATTCATCCACACCTCTATAACCTAACCTCGCAGAAAATGACCAAAGTGACAACGTGTCCACCGCAGCAGTTACCCCAGCAGCAGCAACAGCAACAGCAACAACAGCAGCAGCAGCAGCAGCAGCCGCCATTGCAGCAAACATCTTTCCAGCTGAATGTGGATTCCCAAGATTCACTACGGGATCATTTGGGGAATGCGTACGGTGATTGGAAGAGCGGTGCCTTTGAGAGTGCTAAGATGATGCTTAACTCTAGGGGCTACAGCGGGAACAACACCGATCCTGACCTACTGCAGAGCGTGCGAGCGGCACTTCACCAGTCCAACTGTAAGGCTGCGGCAGAGAGGGCACCGTCACTAAACATGTCAGTGCCAGAGCAACCCTGCAAGCAGCATGCGGGGAAGTTGCCGAAGGAAGCTGGTGCAAGTAAGAAAAAGGCAAATCATGTGTGTGCTGAAGCAACTACAAACGGCACGTCTGCAGCGACAACGGCGAAAGAACAGGTGGCACAGCACCACCACCATCACCACAGCAGTCAGTCCTCCTCCTCGTCCACAGATAGTGCAAAGAAATCCAGATCCGACAGCAACGGGGCCGACCGCTGTGCCAAACACTCCCTGGCAGCCTCCAAGACCCCATCCACGACAAGTGCTATTATGCAGGCATACCAACAGCAGTGCAGTCAGTTGGGGCATGCAGGCATCATGTCCAACGGGATGCATGGAGGTGGAGATGCACCGCCCCAGGGAAGCAAAAAGAAGAAAACTGAAGAGGATATCGTCAGGGTCGATGCAAATTTGGGATTAGCAACGGGTGAGTTTGTACTTGATGTTATCTATCAGTTATTTATTTCTGCCCATTTGAATTTTTCGCAGTTTTGAAAACAAAACCTTTTCATTTGAATTAATAGGAACTTTTCATTGTTGGTGGAACATTCATCTAGAATTGCGTAGTAAGTCTTAAGTGCAACCTGTTTCAGATCTAGATTATGTCCTATGGATGGCGACACTCCAGTCAGAGTTGAAGGAAACCAAGTATATTGATGACTTTTTTTTTCCTTCAAAATTTACTTTCAGAGTGTGTTGATGAGAGACCCCTTCAGTCCTGTATTCACCATGGCCATTCTTCCACTGCAGGGGTGATAGATCCCCAGACCGGCCTGTGTACTAGCTCAATGCAGACAGCAACCAGCACTCCAACGTCAGCCAGTGTTTGCAGGTATTTTTATTTTTTAATATATTTCCAGGCAGCACGAAAAAATAACATACAAATAAAAAGAAATTTAAATATAAATAAGACTACAGAAGACAAGCTTGAGGATAACCAAAAAGCGAAAGAAAAACAAATCTTATCTAAAGGTGATCCAGACGACAAAAACCCTACAGAGACCCAAAAGTAGGACAGGAACAATCACACCATTAAAAGTTTTGAAATTACAAAGTCAATAGAAATTGAATACACTAAAAACATAAAAATATAGAATATTCATTAAAAACTCTCAAAGGCTGCAAAACTGTTTATATAAATGAAGTTCACACCTACAACACCTTGATGGGGAAAAGCCTTCAGCCAAGACCCGACCACCAGTAACTCGTCCCCACATATTGCAAGTAAGCCAAAGCATATACAGTTAAAATGTTGTACAAAATTAGTTAAACCAAAACCAGGTATAAACCTTCTGCCCAAAGTCCAAGAGAAAATACTGCGGCAACATAAGTTGGAGCTACTCCACACAACATGTGTTGACACAAGTTGTCCTGCTACATGTATTTATCTACTGCTGCGGAGTAGAATTTAGTTCTAACAGGCTTAACCTAAGGCAGTATGAACTTTTGACACCATTAAATTCCACTCTGCGGCTATAGATAACTAGCTGGACAAGTTATTTCAGAGCTAAGCATGACCAGTTTTTTTTAGCGGAGCTAACTTCTAGTCAGTGAAAACCGCAAACCAAAATCCATAAAGATAGACTTGTACAGGATTCAAGATGACATCATCACAAGATAGGTTGATTATAATTAGGGAAGAACAGTGTGAGGACCTGGTATTCACTGTGTGGTAATGACCGAGTCTTCACTGTGTGGTAATGACCGGGTCTTCACTGTGTGGTAATGACCGGGTCTTCACTGTGTGGTAATGACCGGGTCTTCATTGTGTGGTAATGACCGGGTCTTCACTGTGTGGTAATGACCGGGTCTTCATTGTGTGGTAATGACCGGGTCTTCACTGTGAGGTAATGACCGGGTCTTCACTGTGGGGTAATGACCGGGTCTTCACTGTGTGGTAATGACCGGGTCTTCACTGTGTGGTAATGGCCGGGTCTTCATTGTGTGGTAATGACCGGGTCTTCACTGTGTGGTAATGACCGGGTCTTCACTGTGTGGTAATGACCGGGTCTTCACTGTGTGGTAATGACCGGGTCTTCACTGTGTGGTAATGACCGGGTCTTCACTGCGTGGTAATGACCGGGTCTTCACTGTGTGGTAATGACCGGGTCTTCACTGTGGGGTAATGACCGGGTCTTCACTGTGTGGTAATTACCGGGTCTTCACTGTGTGGTAATGACCGGGTCTTCACTGTGGGGTAATGACCGGGTCTTCACTGTGTGGTAATGACCGGGTCTTCACTGTGGGGTAATGACCGGGTCTTCACTGTGTGGTAATGACCGGGTCTTCACTGTGGGGTAATGACCGGGTCTTCACTGTGGGGTAATGACCGGGTCTTCACTGTGTGGTAATGACCGGGTCTTCACTGTGTGGTAATGACCGGGTCTTCACTGTGGGGTAATGACCGGGTCTTCACTGTGTGGTAATGACCGGGTCTTCACTGTGGGGTAATGACCGGGTCTTCACTGTGGGGTAATGACCGGGTCTTCACTGTGGGGTAATGACCGGGTCTTCACTGTGGGGTAATGACCGGGTCTTCACTGTGTGGTAATGACCGGGTCTTCACTGTGTGGTAATGACCGGGTCTTCACTGTGGGGTAATGACCGGGTCTTCACTGTGTGGTAATGACCGGGTCTTCACTGTGGGGTAATGACCGGGTCTTCACTGTGGGGTAATGACCGGGTCTTCACTGTGGGGTAATGACCGGGTCTTCACTGTGGGGTAATGACCGGGTCTTCACTGTGGGGTAATGACCGGGTCTTCACTGTGTGGTAATGACCGGGTCTTCACTGTGGGGTAATGACCGGGTCTTCACTGTGTGGTAATGACCGGGTCTTCACTGTGGGGTAATGACCGGGTCTTCACTGTGTGGTAATGACCGGGTCTTCACTGTGTGGTAATGACCGGGTCTTCACTGTGTGGTAATGACCGGGTCTTCACTGTGTGGTAATGACCGGGTCTTCACTGTGTGGTAATGACCGGGTCTTCACTGTGTGGTAATGACCGGGTCTTCACTGTGTGGTAATGACCGGGTCTTCACTGTGTGGTAATGACCGGGTCTTCACTGTGTGGTAATGACCGGGTCTTCACTGTGTGGTAATGACCGGGTCTTCACTGTGTGGTAATGACCGGGTTGGTGGCTGGCCGCTGTTATAGGAGGGGCCCATTGACAGTCGGCCAGCCACCAACCAAGGTCATTACCACACAGTGAATACCGGGTCCTCACACTGATATTTCCATTAATAAGTACCTTTTAACGAAAAACAACAGTAAAAATCACCAGAATATGTGATCTTTTTTTTCTATTCATGTTCAAGGGTCATTGTTTAGGTTGTTCAACATTTGCGTTGTACCTAATCTCTTACACATAACTAACTATTCATGCAATTTTTCAAGAACCAGACTATGAGCTTTGAAAATTGACAACACCATAAATGAAAATACTTTGGTTGTGCTCGGCTTTATGTTTGCATTATGTTGGTTTCATATTCGTACCAGCTACCTTAAATTGATACACTGTTTGCATGCTCAAGCATATACTCGGTATGCGCATGCACATGGCAGCAATATCTCTTGCAAAAATACGCACAAAGGAAACAGTTGATTTGATAGTTCCCATCACACAGCACAACATGCACAGTGCTGACATAATTTACACAACAATGTTTAGGCTTCCTTTATTCGCCAGTTCACAGAGCCAGTCTTTGTTTCACATTTTAATACCCCCCCATGACCAGTCTTGGACCAATCAGAGTGCATAAACTCTCCAAGGCATTCATTAATGTTTCTTGCAAAAGTAAACGCATAGATAGTTCCCACTCGACTTTATACGATGTAAAGTTGGCCATCTTCACGGGCAATGATAAATAATTTTTTGAACGCATAACTACGCTTTATGTGTAAATACCGCGTGCGGCACGCTGGCGTTTGATCAAATTCCTTGCATGATCGTTCGGTGAACCACTTGGCTGCATATAAAATTTAGAACACGCGACTTGGCTCAGAGCCAAAGCCAAAGTTGCTTGTAAAGATGGTATTGATCAGGAACTACCTTTTGTGTCATACGAACAAACCATAAACCAATATCGCAACTTCTCTTCCAGGTTTGCAGAAAGTTTTCTCATTATAAGTTTATTAAAATAATTTGCAAGAAATATTCCTATATTTTCAGTGACCCTGACTGCGAGACGCATAACTTCATAAATGACGATGACATGTATGGTGGTTGCTATGAAGACCGAGGAGGGGCAAATGGTAACCGGGAGAGAGAGTCCAAACACTGTGACTGCTGCTACTGTGAATTCTTTGGCCACGGTGGGGTGAGTATTAGAGTAGGCGGAGAAGGGTAGAGGGACATGGTAAGAGGGATTGTTCATTCAGTGTGGCTACTGCTACTCTGAATTTGATGGGCCCAATGGGTTGAGTGTGAGGATGGGTGAGAGGAAGTGGGAGGAGAAGATGGTGGTAGTGGGTAGAGTGAGAATACATACGCCGTGGCTGCTGCTACTGTGAATTCTTTGGCCATGGTGGGTGAGTATTAGGGTAGGAGGGGAAGGGTAGAGGGTAGAGGGAAGTGGTAAGAGGGATTGTTCATTCAGTGTGGCTTCTGCTACTGTGAAGTCAATGGGCCCATTGGGTTGCGTGTGAGGATGGGTGAGGGAAGTAGGAGGGGAAGGGGCGTTAGTGGGTAGAGGGGAAATCCATGCACTATGGCTGCTGCTGCTGTAATTTGGCCAAAGTGGGCTGAATTTGAGGATAGGGGAGGGGAAGGGGGCGGTAGTGGGTAGAGTGAGAATACATACACTATGGCTGCTGCTGCTTTGCATTTTTTTTATCAAGGGGGTGGGGTGAATTTGAGGATAGGGGCTGTGGTGGGTAGAGAGAGAGAACCTCTACACTGTGAGTGCTGGTAGTGTGATTTATTTGGCCATAGTAGAGTATCAGAGAGATTAGAAGGTTGTGGGGCATAGTAGGTTTTGGGTTACTCCCTACCCTGTACCTGCTGTTACTGTGAATTGTTTGGCTATGGTGGAGTGGGTAATAGGGTAGAAAGGGGACGACGACGTATAGAGGGAACTGAACTATTATAAACTACTGCTACTGTGAATTCTGAGGTTTGAGTGTACTGTTAAGTGTAGGATGGGGAGGGGGAGGAAGGGGAAAAGGGAGAATTTACACAACTGTGACTGCTACTATTGTCAATACTTTGTCGATGGAGGGGTTATGTGGTGCGGCAGAAGAGGGAGGAGTACAGAAGAGTATGAAAATACTAAATGTAAACCTTCATACTGCAATTTAGTTGAAAAAGATGCAGTGAAATAATATTTGACATTTTCACAGGTTTATTTCTGTATACTTCCTTCAAACAGATGTTTTATTAAGAAAAACACTGCCTTTAATGCAGTTAAAAGGTGAAAATGTCGCCTTTAATCAAGTGTAGAATCATGTGTCAACCATGAAATTTTTTAATACAATCCACAGCCACAGCCTGCACCCACTAGTCGGAACTACACAGAGAATCGAGATCGGCTAAGATTGAAGCTCAGAGACCGGAAACAGAGGGTAAGTAGGAATCATCACTGTAGTGGGAGAGTTACTTACCGTAGAATGCTTGAGAAGTTCTGTTGGGAATACTGACTGTTCTCTGTGGGAATGTTCACTGTTCACAGAGAAGGTATTCCCTTTGGGATGCTTAATAGGGCTTGAATTTCAAGTAAATATTCAGTAGGCCACAGGGCTTGCATGTCAAAACTTTCACGGGGTCGGAAATACTTTTTACAAGACTCCCTGAACTGTTTGGTGGAGATGTAGACTTGAAGCTTAACTAATAACTACGCAAACCTTGTGTTTGTTGGAGTTAAATAAAACTAGACTGCTGGACTTGTTTGGTTGAGAGGTTACTGGCTGGGTTTGGTTGAGAGGTTACTGGCTGGGTTTGGTTGAGAGGTTACTGGCTGGGTTTGGTTGAGAGGTTACTGGCTGGGTTTGGTTGAGAGGTTACTGGCTGGGTTTGGTTGAGAGGTTACTGGCTGGGTTTGGTTGAGAGGTTACAGGCTGGGGTTTGGTTGAGAGGTTACTGGCTGGGTTTGGTTGAGAGGTTACAGGCTGGGTTTGGTTGAGAGGTTACTGGCTGGGTTTGGTTGAGAGGTTACTGGCTGGGTTTGGTTGAGAGGTTACTGGCTGGGTTTGGTTGAGAGGTTACTGGCTGGGTTTGGTTGAGAGGTTACTGGCTGGGTTTGGTTGAGAGGTTACAGGCTGGGTTTGGTTGAGAGGTTACTGGCCGGGGTTTGGTTGAGAGGTTACTGGCTGGGTTTGGTTGAGAGGTTACTGGCTGGGTTTGGATGAGAGGTTACTGGCTGGGTTTGGTTGAGAGGTTACTGGCTGGGTTTGGTTGAGAGGTTACTGGCTGGGTTTGATTGAGAGGTTACTGGCTGGGTTTGATTGAGAGGTTACTGGCTGGGTTTGGTTGAGAGGTTACTGGCTGGGTTTGATTGAGAGGTTACTGGCCGGGGTTTGGTTGAGAGGTTACTGGCTGGGTTTGATTGAGAGGTTACTGGCCGGGGTTTGGTTGAGAGGTTACTGGCTGGGTTTGATTGAGAGGTTACTGGCCGGGGTTTGGTTGAGAGGTTAATGGCTGGGTTTGATTGAGAGGTTACTGGCCCAGCTATTACAAGAGCTGGACCCAATTTCATTGTGCTGCTTACATGTACCATCAAATTCTGCACTAACGGCATCTTGTAAAGCACGCAATAATATGGGTCCTAAGAGCAGAATTTCGCGGTGAGCAGTGCCTTGACATTGGGCCCAGGGCCCCCCAGGTGTCTCTTATCTGAAACTGCAGGAAATAAAACTAGAGGATTTGAAATTGATGTACATGTATTCTTCCAAAAAACCAATGATGTATGTGTGTCTTCTTTAATTGTTGAAGGAAGAACAATGTCAAAATACAAGGGTGGGATTGTTTGGACATTATGTTTCAACATAAACAAATGGGTTGATATCTAGCTACAGGATCCAATGTCATAGAGCTGCTTAAGCAGAAAATATTGCTTAAAATTATCTGCTAAGCAAAAATGAGCAGGATACCAGTTAGATTTTCCATTTTGGCTGGTAACCTTACTCTGGCAAGCATAACTTTCTTGTGCTTAACTACTTTTCATAGCAATGTCAGACCTTCTCCGTTGTAAATATTGTTTAAATGGAATACCTGACTTTCTACAGCTTGGGGATTACGACCGTACATATAGTATACAATAAAGTCTTATTGGAAAGCTCTTCTCCCATTGAATACAAAATGCTAATTTTTTATATGGAGCTCCTCAGCTGATCAGCTGATTTCCTCTTTTTTCTTTCATTTTATTGCTCAGAAATCTGTGAAACGCTGTACAAAGATTTGTGTGTTGAGAATTTTTATTAGGTTTTTTTTGTTTAACAAAAGTGGCTTGTCAGTATTAAAAGGGCCTATGAAATAGGATTTTTTTATTACTTGAAACAACTCTACATTCATTCTGATAAAAAAAAATCACATTTTGATTGTCAAATTTGGGGTGTTTTGACACTTTTTTTCTGGATTTTGTATTTTATGCAAATTGAATTTTGCATACTTATGAGCAAATGTGTGATGTCATCGAAGGCAAAGATGCAACATCATGGTTGGTTTGTGCACGAAAAAATTACAGATTTGTTTTCTGTTTTTCAAATAACAACTTTTTCAAAATTTGGGGATTTTGATTTTGTTCATTTTTAATGCTGCTGTGAGACTTTGTTCCTAATATGAGTCACACAACAGAGCCCTCATGTGTCCAGTTTAAGATCGGTCATTTTTTAAAATTCAATTAGTACATTAAACCTTAATTTTAGTACAAAAAAACAATTTTATATTTTCCATAAACTCGCCTTAAGCATGGATATTTGATAAAAAATTGCTCTTCATAGGCCCTTTAAAGATCACCATCCGTGCTTTAGCTGATTTGATCTTAAAAAATTAATCAAAATGCTGAATTGCTATTTCTGTGGGATGACCAAAGTGATTAACTTTCAATTGAGGTATCGAACCAAAAAATCCATCAGCGACTAATGACAGAGTAATTCATTAAAAAAAGTTGTCTGCCTGCTCAAGTTCAGCCGGATGCCCAGTGACATACAGACAAAATGCAGGCTTTGTTCTGGGTACCAGCAGCGGGCATGGCCGTGGGGTAGTTGGCCTGGATAACCGTTTTGAAAAAAAAATTTTTTTATAGCCATCTTCAAGGTCAAAACGCGATTTCATTAATTTTGTTCGCTGAAATCAAATAATTTTTGAACACAAATTACAGGAGCATGGATTATACGTCTTCAAGATTTGTAATATTGATATGTGAGAGGAGAAAGCATTTAAACTTGTTGCTTTTTATTCCTGGCTTTAAATCCTGCCTGTGCACTTTGGCATCTCTCACCAACAGTATAAATACAGTCAGCCCTTCACTAGTGTAGTCATATAGCCATTTATACTAAGTGCTTTCCGAGACCTGCAGAACGAATACACTTAAACCATACGAGATCTGGGTTGCTGTAACGCTTCGTTGTGTAAATTATAGATGCGCTAACGTCCATGTGATGGAAAGAGTGTGTAAACACGATCTGAGAACTGCACTTTAACATTTTCTACAGACGTGCTGTAAAGTGTTCGAAAGCAACTTCAGTGGTGATGTTGATTTTGATATTATACTTTTGCAGTCACTCACCCCGAAGACTTAATTTTGTTTCCCCCCCCGATCCCGAATCAGCAAAGATTAAAAAGCTAAAGCTTCACAGAAGAGAACCACTTTGCGTCGCGTTGTGATATTTCCGTAAACTCGGGAGCAGAGTAACGTGGCGTGATCCCTGGTGACTGTGGAGACGGGATGGATTAACGGGGTTTGCGAGCGGGGGGGGGGGGGGGGGGGGGAATGAAGCTTTCCAATCTAATCAGGTTAGGTTTTCTTTCACGCCGCAGTCTCGGTGTAAAGCAATTGAGTATATTGGGGATACCAAGCCAGAATCCAGGGTCATGAAATCATTCTTCCAATGGGGCATATGCTCATTGAGTGTTTACAAACATTTTCGTATGGAAAGGTCAATTTAAAGCTGGCATGATTAATCTTGTATTTTTAGGTGCAGTTTTGTTTTTATTGTTTGTATATAAAAGGCAAAAGCAAAACGTCTTCTCTCTTTTTTTGGTGTGGGGGGGGGGGTGGGGGTGGGGGAAGACATATCAACTACCATCCTTTAGTTTTCAGTAAGCACACTAGACAATCAGCATGTAAAAACTGCATCCCATTCAGTGGATACATTTTTAGAGAAAACAACAAAAAACCAGCTGCCCCGCACCACTCACAAAAGACAAAATGCAGTATTATTAGAATGGCGGAAACCTGTTTGCATTTTGTAATTGGATTTTAAGGTGCCAGAGTTCTGTTGGAAGTGCTGGTTTTGTTGGAAAGTGAGGTTTTTCATACATACCTAGAAGTTGGGTATCACAAAATATACCCTTGGGTAGCAATCTTTAAAGGGACACATGGGACTGCCCAAATTGCCCAAACTGTCGGGGGGATTTATGAGTCAGTAATTACAAACGCAGTAGGTGTTTTATTGCATGAACAACTCTTAAAAAGGGATCAAGGAGCAATTCCCAAACAGCAAAATTGTAACAGTCTTGAAGGCAAAGTGTCCCTTTAAGTAAAAAAAACGAGTTTTTCACATAAGCACTTTAGTCTATAAAAGTTTAACATCCAAATTGCTTCCTCAACTGTTTGACGAGGTGATCTAGTTCCTCCTTCATCTAGATCCAATTCAGGAAAATGTAAATTTGCTGATTGTGGAGTCAATTTATTCATTGACCTCCCTGCGACACTTCAACATCTTTGCCTCCCACTTTAGCCGGTTTGAAATGCCAGTACAAGAATTTGAGATTTTAATGGTTGGTACACGTAGAGCTTGTTTTCAGGGTTATTTATTTTTTTTTTTACTGTTTTTGTTTTGTTTTGTTTTTATATCAGGGTGCAATTTTAAAAGTCTTTATTCATCTCTTCTGACTGGCCCAGTTTTTTTTTGTTTTTAATTGTCCTTCAGGTTTACTGTAATGTAAAATTACTTTATCAACCTTGCCTCACATTGCTATTAATTTTTTCTATTCTCAGTAATGTTTGATACAGTTCCCTGTTTTTATATTGTTGAATGCTTGTAATTGCTGGGCGCCTTTGAAAAACAGTGTTTCACTGAAGGATTTGCTGAGGATAAACGAGAAATAAATAAATATAACTGGGTGGGCACAAATTGGATCTTTTATTGTACCACACTCGTTTTACTGAGAAAGATGCATTCGTTTTGTTTTGAGTACCACAGTATCAAAGATATGAGTAATTTGATAGCATTTTTGTGTTAAATGTTAAATTGATGTTTTTATTTGCAGGGAGTGCCGCTTGTACTTTTAGCCAACCACCTGTTGGCAATACTCACGGCTGTGACTTGGCAAGAGAAATGTCTATGATACAAGCGCTCATTGAGGAGTTTGAAATGAGTCTCCTACCACGGCTTTACAGTCCCTTAATTAATTTGAAAAAAATTAGCAAGATTAATAACTCCTTCTTTCTCTCTTTCCCTTAGCAGCCCAAAGATCAGTCACCTTCCTCTGCGGATCATAACCACGAGTACGACCAGTTTGACCATCTGGACCTCGAAGATGACAGGACGCTGGAAGACTTGGTGTCTTTTATCAACGGTGAGAAGCAACGGGAGAAGACAAACGCCAAGACAAAAGCTGCAAAGAGGCATCGGCAGAAACAGAGGAAGGTTGGTGACTGAGGCCTCAAAAAAAAAATTCATTTGTTGAGTTGTTTGATGATTTTCTCATTTATTTTGATTTCCTTCATTGAAACACGTCTTGTCCCAAAATAGAACTGTAGATATGATCTGTGGTCTAAAGTGTTGAAACACCTCGGATTCTTTTTGATACTAGTTAAGTTTTGATTCAATTTGGAGTTTAACAAGACTAAAAAAATGTGAGGCACTAGTGAGGTCTTGTAAGGCACTAGCTGATTTAATCATTTCCATCTTCAATTGTTTTGATAAAACTGTACAGTACAGTAATTGAGACGTTAACTCTCACAACGCACATTGTTCACACTTAAATAAATGCAATGCTTTGCTTGAAACGTCACTTACATGTAACCTTACCATTTGTTGAGTGTCATTTGGTGTCACTTTGCCTAGCAAAAGAGCCATGTCAGCAAAAAAGTAATCATGGTTTTGTGCAAAGCTAAGATGTCATCCAGCAACTTGGTTATTCTATTTTTCAGGCTGAAGAAAAAGCTAAACACGAAGAGCTAGAGGAGGTCATGAGAGGTCTAGCAAGGGAAGAAGAAAAGCGAAAAGAAGAAGCTGCAGCAGCTGCAGCTGCAAAGCTGCTACAGCAGCAGAGGGAGCGTGAAAAGGCAGAAAAACAGCAGCAACTAAAGCAGCAGATGAAAAATGGCAAACCAGAAGCTCCATCATTAAAGATCAAAAGAAAAGGCACGCGAGAAAGTCTTTTGCAGAACCAGCAACAACAACAACAGGGCAGACAAGAACAGGGTCCCAAGCAGCAGCAGCAGCAGCAGCAGCAGAAAAGCAGCCAAAGCAACGGCACATGTGTAGCATCGGTGCAACTGAAGCAGTCTACTAGTCGACAGTCTCCAACTAAGCAGGTTGCAACGCAACAGGCAACCAAACAGCAGCAACAAGCAGTTCCCAGTGAAACACCTAATGTCTCCACAAAGGCCACGGCCATCAAAGAAAAGAATAAACAGCAGGGTTTGAAGCAAGACAACGTATCAACAACAGCACAACACAACAAGCAATCGGAGAAGAATCAGAAGAACCAACAGCAGCATCAGGCTAAACCAAAGCAAACAGCAGACCAGGATGGCAACTGTACCAACGGTCTCCAGCAGAACGGCAAGCTAAACATCAAGAAAGGTACAGAGAGCAGCGGCGATAGCAACGCCCCACCCAAGAAGACCGCAGCACCTGCTGCCGCTAACAACACTAAAGGCACTAAGAAGCAGCAACCGGAAAGCCAGCAAGAGAACCATCACAAGCAGAAAGAGGACCTCAAGCACAGAGCAGATCCCAAGGAGAAGAATCACATCATGGGGAAGACACCGACCCAGTGTCAACAACAACAACAACAACAACCCACCAAGAAGGTAGATGGCCAGTCATCTATCACTAAACAGGAGAAGGTGGCCATTAACGGCATTGGTGGGGACTCTCAGACCATGGGCAACGGCAGTCTGAAGAAGAAGAAAAAGAAAAGGAGTTCTTGTGAAAATCCAAATGCTTCCATTGGTGAGTAGAACTTTTTAATCAAGGTTTTTAACTCATCAAGCTGTTGCAGAACTTGCTTATTTGCCATAAAGTTAACATTTGCAAGGACCCCAGTGAATAGCAGTGAATGCTTCATGGCACGGAAACCCATGTCATCTCAACAAGATTTGGTTATTAATTTCACAGTAATGAAATCTCGTTTTACAGTAATTTTTTATGACAGTCGGCCTTCGACTGATTCGAAGAAAACCTAATGAAGTATGAAATGTCAAGGTTTATTAGACATGGATCCTGGTTTGATTCCTTAGCACTAATCCCATCCAGCTGTGGTCTTTATTTGTTGTTTGTTGTGGCATTATTTATATTCCCTTACAAGCCATTCTGAATAATCAATGTTTGAACATTACTTTTTGTTTGTTTTTGAAACTGTTTTGACCCACCGACCCAAATACTGACTGTTCAATATGTCCGATGCACTGAAGAACAGAGTGTTACCTCAGAGGAAGCAGATATTTTAGATCAATTCTCTCCCAGCTGAGGAGTTAGAAGTATCAATGTCTTTTCCTGGTTTCAGCATGCTACCTTTCAGTTGAAACAGAAGAAGAAATTTCCCAAACATACAAGAACTTTTACTGATTACTATGTTTTTTTTTTTCAATTACTTAATTTTTTTCTGAGAATTTAAAGTTTTAAGCATTGATTATTCTGAATTGCTGTTAAGACAATCTTGTTTAATTTATTGAAAAAGAATAATTGGAATAAAATGTGACGCTCCATGTCAAAACTCCAGTCTGGGCTTCTAATGAAAAAATATTTCTTAACATGGAAGATCTTTAACCCTGGTGTCAGCCGGGAGGAACCCTCGGAGCATCCACATTAATCAACAACTTAGCTGGATCCAGGAGGTAAAAAAATCGTCCACCCTGTCTTTAAGGTCAATAACCCACCCTGCAAGCCCAAAACCATTATAAATCACTGTGGGGGTGAATTGGAGTGCCAGCCAAGACTTAGACTTGTGTTATTTAGGACCAGTGTGCGGCGCAAGTTGTTTTCACAAAGTGCATACCGCCCTGTGCCAAGGGAATACTTGGCACAGGGGTCAATCAATTACTGCACTGAGATAGGTGGCTGCTGTCTTTCAACACTCCTTACTCCGCAGTGGTTAGGGTCTGTCCAATGGGAGTCT
Source organism: Marthasterias glacialis (assembly GCA_911728455.2). Taxonomy (NCBI): domain Eukaryota; kingdom Metazoa; phylum Echinodermata; class Asteroidea; order Forcipulatida; family Asteriidae; genus Marthasterias; species Marthasterias glacialis. The sequence continues at coordinate 6,826,780 of OU452231.1, forward strand.
ACAGGCTTGTGGGGTATACCAGGGGTGAGGACTACATGGAATCTTGGCCTTATTGGCTCATTAAAAAAAAAATTATGACCATATTTGGTAACCATTGGATTATTTTTTAAAACATCACATCACATTGCTATCAGGGCTAATGTTCTGGGGTTTTTTTTCACTTTGAATGCCATTTCACTATTTACGGCGTCACAGCAGTTATTGAATTTTTTGTTATAATAGATTTTTTCAATGCAAGAAACTCGTCTTTAAAATCCTGGCACATTCTTCTTTCAGTTCTCCATGAGTGACTATCAATATTTGTTATTAATTGTGTGTTGTTTCCCCATGGTTTCCGATCATCCCATGGTCGATTTTTCCTTGAAAGGAAAATCGCAAAACACGAATGAGTGCACGAATTGACTCAGATTCAGAATTATGGGCTCACACAGTGCCTTGTAAAAGCACACGATTCTATGGATTCTGGGGTAAGCAGAGCCATGAAATTGTGGCCCGTTTTGTATGTGGCGTGTCATGGCTGAGCATTCTAGCGCATGGGACTTCTGATGGTCTAGTCGTCAGAGTGTGGGTTCGAATCATGGTCATGGCACTTGTTCCCGCGAAAAAAGACACCTTTAAACTTGAACTTACTTCTCATAACCCAGGTGTGTAAATGTGAACCTGTGAGGGCAGAGATGGTATTATGTTGAGGTTAAACCTCTTAGTGTTAATATAAGCAGCTTGAGGTTGTGTACTCCCCAGGGAGTAGAGAGAGTTTCTGGATTGGTGAAAGTGTGCCTGATGAACAGGGATAATCTTTTAAATAACCTTGATCTAGCTACCAGGATATGTTCGCTATATAAGGACCCAGCATTATTACTGTTAGTACATATTCAAGTACTATTTTTTCAGTTTTAACTTTATGACTCCTTTACATTGGCCTTTGAACACACACTATTAAATGGTGTTGTATAATTGTGGTCAAAAATAAAAAGTCTGTTACACATGTGAGTGATGCACATTGGGTTAGATGCAGTGGGATGAAGTCATGAGCAGTGATTACCCTGGGCACATTGCCGACGTGCTTTCTATTTGTAATCCAATTCATCAAGTCAGTTCCACCGAGACCCTTATTAGTTCAATATTTGGAAGACCGGTTTTTTCAATAAATGAGACATGTGGTTGCCCTATTTTTCTGTTTTCACAGAATGCTACGGATAGAACAGCATGTAACCCACACTAGGGTGGAACACTTACTAGTCATTTCAAGTTTGCATCACACTGACACTGAAGAAATAACTCTCGAAGAACTACAGCAGAAAAAAAATTCAATATGCAAAGACGGCACTTTCCAAGTGTCATATGAGTTATGTCTTGTTTTTGCGTGCATCATGTTATCACAGCCGTCACTTTAGTTGCTTTCCATTCGCGCCTGAGTTCTCGAGAGAATCGGCTGCGCAATATAGTCTAATAACTTCAAGTCATGGTTGCTGCCGCACTGTGTAATGTTTGCCTGCAACCTACACACATTAATCAATGTGGCATCTGTGGGGTATTGGGTTTGTACTAGTTCTGTTTGACAGGAATTGTCTCTTATCGCAAATGTTTACCCCGAGGTTGTCTGTCCTGCCTCTCCATTGATTCCAAATTCCGTTGCCGCTGGGAAATTACCACTAGTGCGAAAATACGGGGCTTTTCTTTCCTCACCCTGGGATTGCTCCCGAACCTGGAGAATCATAACTATTTACAGAAATGTTGGAGGTATTCATGTTAGACATTCAAGTGATGTTCGAGGATCGCATGTATTTGTTTAGGGGATGGCTTTGTTTTCCCCGGAGGTGGAGATAAAATCCCTCGACTGGTTATTTCAAATAAGTGGTCCCAAATCAAACGATGGAAGACGCTGTCGTCGTGTAACAAGTGGTTTCAGAGGTATACATTGTTGATTCTCTAAACCAATTCATTCTGTCCAGGAAAGTTGCTCCAAGTATTTCAAGAAAACAGACATTCTTCTGTCAGATGTAACAGTATTTTGGGAGAGAGATTCAGATTGTTGACCGAGATTTTTTTACCAAAAAGGTCTGTTGCCCCTGGTTTGTTGTTGCAGATGGAACTGCTGAGCACTTTGATTCTGCCGATTAAGGAGTGTAATTAAATGCAGTTTAGCCATTTTAAAATCCTCTGCTTTCAACTTGCTGTGACTAAGCTAAGCTCAAAAATAGTTTGACTTCTATGCAGTTTCACGATGGGGATTTCTTTATGATATCGTAGCTCCTTTTCCTAAAGTTAAAGAATTTTATTTTGTAGACCTTGGAGTTAAATGCAGCAGGTGTTTTTGATGGCGCTTGAAGAAAGCCAGTCTCTCTTCCCAGCACCCAATTAGTAGACTTTTAAAAAAAAAATTCTTTAGATATAGCAAGGGTACATGAACTAAGGATCAAGAAGCAGGTGTAGTTTGGTTGAGGTGCTAAGTAGCAGAGATACAAAGCTTGAACGGGCAACCTAAAGGTTAGAAGCTGCCCACCCAAAAAAACGTGAATGGCGTCAAATTTTCGGCCATGCACACATTAATGTTCTTTATCCAGGTTAATCCGGAAGAAGCGAGTGTGACTGGGGGGATGGAGGATCTCACACTTTTAACCCTCCATGAAGTACTTTGTAGTGAAATCCCCAATCAATTTGTGATCCCTTTGCACATTACAGAAACTGTCGTTGAATCTGTCTGTAAAGTCTACCTCACCTACTCGTCACATTTTCCGACTAAGCATGCCTGTACTTAAAGGGTAATGCACTATTGGCTTTTGGAATTGAAAGTTCATTCCAATCATGTATGTAGTCTACAAGAATGTATCTCATACACTTCACGATTGTATTAACAAATCTTTACGGGCCACTGGGCGGTATTATTTTCTTAAAGTTGCATAGTGTTGTTTTTTGCTGAAAAGCCAAAACATTTAGATTTTTTACTTTTGGGGGGTAGGAATTTTGACAGATGACGTTTACAAAAAAATAACTAAATACTTTCACGTATGCCACACACAAATCTTTACTGGCAACTGCGCGATATTTTCTAAAAGTTGCATAGCGTTGTTTTTTGCTGAAAAGCCAAAACATGTAGATTTATTTTTATTTTTTTTTCGTAGGAATTTTGACAGATGATGTTTTTCAAAACGAAAAAAACCCCCATAAAACACTTTTACATATGCCACACACAATGCATGAAATGTGCACAATAAGCAAACTGTTCGTTGTACATGGATGAAGGTACGTGTATGTGAGATAATGTCAGGTTCTGACAATAAGTTATAATGTATTTGCATCTTTAAACTAAATTTGACTAATTACTGATGGATTTTTTTTGATTGATATCTCACATGAAAGTTTGTAAAATAGCTAATGCATCTAATATTATTTATATTATTTTTTTTTACCTTCAATTTGGTATGGAATTTTGGGCGGCGCATCATTAAAAAAACACTGTGTGCTTTTTCTTTGACTAGATGAGATCTTCATGCCGAAGGACAACGTGGACATGACCGAGATGGATGAGACGGAAAGAGAGATCGAGGACTTCAAGAGGTACGTCAACGTTTTTATCGCTTCCTTCGCTGAACGTTTTAACGTATTGTTCCATTTTGCCTCTCCGTGTCTCCCTTGTGTATTGCAGTCATGTTGTTCTATCTGACTATGTGTGGACTTAAATTCCAGAGCAATTGATTTCCTAGGCTTTTGCTCTGCTATGGAATTGCTGTAAAAACATTGTCATCCAGTAATGGAAATGCCCTTTACTAGTGAAAAGAGAAAAAGGGGTGGTTGACTCCTCTATATTTTCCACCAGTTTCACGAAGAGCGGAATTCGTTAAAATAACAATTTATCCATTAATACAGGAAGGGGCGTATAGATGTATCTCAATAATTGCATTTTTCATTTTCATGACGAGCTACACATCCCCAAAGATGCATGTACTACATTGCAACAAAAGAGCAGAGATGTAGGTCAAATTATTTTTATGGTTTCATGGACTGCCACATATGTCAGTGTGTGCGTGGTCTCATGAAATGCACCTCCCTTTCATTTGTAAAAACACGGTATTCAGATGGGCGTATAAGTAGGTCATCTCACTCATGTGGTTTCATAAAGAGACATGTCTTTGACTAATTACTATGGTAATTTTGACTAATTACTATGTTTTTTTTGACTAATTACTATGGTAATTTTGACTAATTACTATGGTAATTTTGACTAATTACTATGGTAATTTTGACTAATTACTATGGTAATTAGCCAGTTTAAAAAAAAACATTAGTTGGTCAATGGAGAGGTTAAACTTTTACAGAATCATATGATGGGTCAGGGCCTGGCGGAGGCAATTGTCTCCATGCCCCTGGTCTTTGCCTTGGTGCCCTTGAAATATTCCAGTAGAACTTTACAGTTTCCTCACAGTCCCAAATCCTTCTACAGTCACAAATCCTTCTATATCCAAAGTAAAGTGCAGGATTCAGGAGGATGCCCGAACAACCAGTGCCTATCACAGGATCAGGCATTCCAAGAATTTGGTGTGGTGAGACATCGGAGAATAGGATATTGGCAGAATTGGGCCTCACTCCAGCCAAACTGACTGGTCTGTAAAGGCAAATGTTTGCCCCTATGCTGTTGCATTCCCCCAAAAAATTCTTGATTATTACGCGCTCCAGTGGTTTCCTGATGGGATATGCAAATTGGTGTAATTAGCAACTCCTAGAGGAGTTTCCGGGAAGTGCTGTCATTTTGGACATTTCCGAGATGATTCAAAACAAGGGGAAATATGTAAATCACGTAATATAAACTGTACGCTACAGACACCCAACATTTCAGCTGATCAGTTGATTTCCTCTTTTTTTCTTTCTTTAAAATAGTATTATTTGTAATGTTTTTACCCATACACCGATGTGTGTAAAACACTGCATACTCAGTACTTTCCCGAGTCCTGTGAAAAAAAATCCATAGTCTCCCATGCAATTACTGACCACAGCTGACTTTACTGATTACTCGAAGTTCCATACCTCAAATTGTCTGGGGGGACCTTTAAACGTAGCTTGTCATGGCTGAGCGATCTAGTACAGTTCTGGTGTTGTTGGAGTGTGGGTTTGGGTCCCAGTCATGAGCACTTGTGTCCTTGAGCAAGATACTTTTATCGCAATTGCTTCCTCCTTTAAATGGGACGTTAAGCAGTGGTCCCAAGCCTTGTGTAATGTATGTAAAAGAATCCAATACACTTATCGTTAAGAGAAAGGGTTTGCCCTGGTGTTTCTGGCATGGTTGGCAGCAGATCGCACTGCATCATGTTGTATTAAACATAGGTCTGCATACCTATTTTAAAAGTAATGAGCACCTTGAGACGCCCATCAGACATAGATTAAGCACTACATAAGAACTGCATCTCACCCATCGGGCGTAGATAAAGCACTATATAAGAGTTGCATCTCGCCCATCCGACGTAGACACATGTAAAGCCATAAAACTGCATCTTTTACTGTCGTGTATTTTGTCTTTTGACCGTTTCATTTCCTCTCCCGCAATTTTTTGATGAGGCTTACTCAACCACAGATAAATAACTACTAAACAAACTAAGCATGAACCTTTGGCGTCAAACATGTCCTTTTTGAAGTGAGTCTCTTGAATGTGAAGAGGGACAGCTGTGTTAACCGCTTGCCGTATCCCCTCGTATTGAACCACCCTCTTGCACTGCATGTTTTTTAGGTCTTTTTTGTGTGTGTCAATGTTTAGCTATTGGCTGTAGGATCCAGCATTGTTTACTGAGTTGCTATGGTTCAGCGCTACCCAAATAAGTCAAGGAGCCACACAGTTCATGAAACACATGCTTCGAATAAGAATGGAACTATCAACTTTGTTACGGCAAAAAAAAAACCAAAAAATAAAAAAATTGAGTGTTTGTTTAATTTTAACTCTTTCATTCAGCTTCCGGTTGTTTCTTGTTTTTCTGCCAGCTTCTCCTTGAAGCAACTGTCAAATGTTTGATACCATTGGGATTGTTCTGAAGCCAACCAAAATAGAAATACATTTTCATTCAAGATTATTGAATGAACATTGGATGCTGTACCCTTTTACCCTTTCCTGTTTGATTAAGCAATGTGGGGGCAGGGGGGGGGGGGGGCGTGTTGGCAAATCAGACAAGGAGAGGACTGCAATGTATAGGGAAGTCCAGTATTACTCCTATCAAAATATTGAGACTAAAAATAAAGTGGATTTTAGCCCCCAGCTAAATGTAGCCAGGACTACCTATCAAATATCATGCGCAGGGTGTGTTTTCCCATTGTAGGGTTGCAATCTGATGAACGATGTTGAAGAGTACATTTGATTAAGTGTCTCATGCTGTTTCCATTTCAGTCTCTTTTTCGTTCATTTCATTTGCCCTGTATTTGTTCTGAAAATCGGCACCATCAGCTCAGGTGGAACGTCTTTCACAACAGTTCTTTTTTTTCCCTCTCTCTCTGACACTCGATTTAATTAAATTTCTTCTTCAACAGTAATATAATGAAAGGGAAGATAGTTTTCTTCCTCCTTAAATTGTGCCTGGGGACGCCAAAGCCGATACGGCTGATGAATTTTTTTAAGAAATATTGATTTCATCATCGTTTTTGTTCTTTGTGTGTGTTTGTTTGTCTGTTTGTTTGTCTGTTTGTCTGTTTGTCTGTTTGTCTGTTTGTCTGTTTGTCTGTTTGTCTGTTTGTCTGTTTTGTTTGTTTGTTTGTTTGTTTGTTTGTTTGTTTGTTTGTTTGTTTGTTTGTTTGTTTGTTTGTTTGTTTGTTTGTTTGTATGTTTGGCCGGGTTTATTTTTTAGGGGTGTGTGATGAAGCCAAGGTGATTAAAAAAACAAAAAAAAACCTTTTTTTTTTTAAACCACTTTCAGTTTTGGGAGATTTTGACAGATTTCAATTGGTGGTTTGAAGCTAAATGGTGAGAAGGTTTCTTAGAAGCCAAACTCTGCCTAGGTATGGGTGAATTGTTAACTTTGTATATACCGTAGGACTTGGTAGTCCTATACTGTCCGTACTGGTTGACTTGATACATTACTTGGTTCACTTAACATTAGACATGATATTCTTCCTACTTTAATCTGTTTTTTCCCCCATCAGAAAAATCAGCAAAATTGTTATTAAATAGCCTGAAAAGTCTACCAAAGTCTATACCATATGTACATGTAGGTCAGGCTTTGTAGTGAATCAAAATCTTCCTATACTTTTTTTCCAAGGATCAATTAATATCATACATGTAATATATATTTGATTAGCTCTTGAAGCCTCCACTCAACATAAATGTTCACAGATTTACATATACCTTACATGGTATAAAGATAACGATGGTAGAAAACTTTCCTTCAAATATTTTTGTGTTCTCGTTTTTTGAAAAATAAATGAAGTAAGATCCAAAATTAATGTTCGTCGCATGTGAGACCAAAACTAAGAACGTGTACAAAATTACTGTTTTCTTGCAAATGAAACTACGAAATGAGCTGAAATTTGCACAGGTTGGTTTTATTACAAATATCTTGATTTGTGCAAAAAAAGAATGGAAGCATTTACAGTCACATTAGCAATGTTGAGCTGGGGCTTTAAAGATTGAGTCAGGGGTTAATTTCTTAGATCCTGCCAGGAGAAAGTTTGAGCTTTAAGATCGGCTCTTAGCACAGCTTTTATTTGCTCATGACATACTGGTGGTTCTTGAATTTACACATGTACATCCTAAGATACATTGTTAGGCCTAAAATATAGTATTAGTTTAGTTGTTCCCTGTACAGGGATGCAGGCTTGATGCTTTGTTTTCGTAATGGTAAAGCAGTATTTGCTTGGCAAATATTGGTAAAGGGCACCTCTATGAGATAAGCTTAAACTTGTACTGGAACATTTCAAGGGGCACCAAGGCAACTTGGGGCATGAAGACAATTGCCCTTCTTGCCTCTGTGAACTGTTAGGCCTGCGGCACATATATACAATTTGAGTGGCACGGGTGGCTAGTGCGTTAAGTGCTCACCTCTCACCACCAGGGCCACCCTGGTTGGAATCCCAGCTTTGAGTAGGCCATATGTGAGTAGAGTTGTGCGTTGGTTTTCTCCTGGTGCCAGGAGGGTTTTTCTCCAGGCCATCCGGTTTTCCTCCCTCTGGAAAAGTAAGGATAATTATCCGCCCCAAATTGATATTAATATAATGTCAGGCCTGATATTTCATTCCTCTGGTCATTGCCTTGGTGCCCCATGAAATGTTCCAGTAGAAATTTACATTTCCCTCATAGAGATGCCCTTTAAACTGCCTTGCCCTTATACAAGAACAAAGTCCCAGGTTCTGTATGGTCACCTCATCATAGCTCCCATGTTCTGATAAAAACAATTCTTGTGTTTTTTTAATGTATCAATTAACATTGTTTTAATTATCTTTTTCTCTCTCTCTCTCTCTCTCCTTTGTTAACATAGATTCTGCATGGCGGCAACTCCTGCTCCCAACAAGGAGAAAGTTGTGTTTAGCATCAAGGAACTGACCCTGAAGAAGGGTTCTGTGGCTGCACACTGACCAATGACACTTACGCATTGAACAATGTAAACTGACCCCCCCCCCCCCCTACTAAGAAACTACAGATAGCCTCAAGTTGAGGACAATCCTTAAGATTAAGAGATCTTGTTGGTGTTGAAATCTCAAACATTTTCACAAATTAGGGTTTTTTGTGTGGTACCTAGGAGCGCTAGGCTATAAAAGTGGGTGGATTTTGGGGTGCATTGGGGTGAGTATTCAACTTTCAAGTGGCACACGAGCATGGCACCCCAACCGAAGGCTGTCCCTTCAATTACTGTTACCCAGTTTACTGAAAAAAAACCCAAAACGATATGGGACCACTTTAAACCCCTGGCACCAATTAAAACAAGAACCCACATTTCACGTGTACAAAAGAGCACATCATAATGGCATCCACTGTTGATTGATTAAGATATTGAAACCATGGCTTCGGCTATGGCTTAGGCTTCATCATTCATTTTGATGATATGCACTTTTGGTATGGGGCTGTACACAGGTAGTCAAAGTCAAAGCTGTGGTATTGTAAAGGGCTGTACACGGTGAAAAGGAGCAATTTGGCAGAAAACTTGTTTTACTGAGCAAACTCGAGCATTGGAACTTGTCACAAAGAAAACGCCTCATAATGACCAGATAAAATGTAGTACTGCTTAACACTAATAGATTTGTGTAATTCAATGAAGTAAGCCCCCTCGATGGGGTCTCTTAGATTTTTCCATTAAAAAAAAAATAGTAAGATAAGGCAATGGTAAATCCATTGTTCTCGTAATTTGTGCCCATGCTCAGAATTGCATAAACAAGGGAAATTTACCTGGTATGTCTGCTGCCACCTAGTGTTCCAAAGTCTCCTATTGTAATGGAGTGGATCTTTTAACACCAAGAAGACGTTAATACCCGGATTATACAGAACACAATAGAAAGGGAGATGACCCCTTTTTCCCCCCTAAGTTGTAACAAAACCTCGTAAAGGTATCTCACTGTTATCGGCAGTCTGTGTGCGGATGTTGTTTGACAGCAGGGTCGACTGCAGTCGGCAAAAACCAATCTAATTAGCATGGGTGATGGAATGAGATTTCCCGCTAAGAGTTGAGAGAGAACGTTGTGTGCTTTTTACGAAAGGAGCAGCTGTCAGAAAGGTGCACTAAACTGTAGACGCTGCCACGCGCGCAAAAAAAAAACAACAAAAACAAACAAACAAAAAAACAAGATGGGGGTTGCTATATTAGTGGGATGGCATGGTTTGTCATCCGAGCGATGCCCATTTTCGTGACGCTGTTTTAACAGAAAATACTGGTGACTTGTATGGTGAACAAAAAATAGCCAGGAAAATGTACATGCAATATGTGTTTAACGCATGACATTTCATATGGTAACCTGATGAGAAGTTTTTTCTGAGCTTGAAACAGGCATGAGATTTCTCAGGAATTTTACTGATTTCTGGATTTCCTCAAAATCTCCTTAAGCCTTCAGATTTTCTTGAAATAAGTAAAACAGCCACCAAAGGCGGGCAGAAATAGTCTACTGTGTCCAAACCTGTAGTTTGGTCTTGTACTGAGTCTGTAAACCTCCTGAATTACAACATCTGGTTACGGGTCTTAAATAAAGGGGGAAGCCAGAGGCCCGCAAGTAATTTTTTTGGAATTTTCAAAATCATCAAATCTCGTCCCTGTTGAAAGAAAAAAAAAGTGGGTATGAAATTGAGCCGTGATAGAAATCTTCGTTTTTTATGCAGTGACCCAAATGTCACTTGTCAAACATGCCATATATGAATTATATAACACATCATCAGTTGCTGTCAATCCATCTTGTCATTTCAGGACAAACATGACTGTGAAGGCATGTAAACTGGACAGTTCTTTTGATTCTTTGACGTTGATAGTCGAAAGAAATACGTCTTGCAACAGTTTTACCGAAAGAGCAATTAACCTGCACTATATAGGTTTAGTGTGTGACTACATTTATAGTAATGAAAACAAAAATTGAGTACTCTGAGGATTTGTATGGTTGATTTAGGAGTAGTAAAACGCGAGAGACGAGTCACTCGGAGATTTTTTTTTAAACCAGATTTTCACTTGTTGTTTGACATTTTTAAAGAGGAAACAAAGTATTGTAATGGTTGTATTGAGAATTGCTGATGGATTGTTAGAAAGGAGTTTCTGTAATTGTAATTTAAAACTAATGAAGTTGTCAATAATATCGCGAAACGGAAGATTTTTCACTTAAATGTCTGGAATATATTTAAACTTTTGACATTTCCCCCACCACCCAAGCAAAAGTTGTGTCGTTGCCTATTTATATGTCATCCAAACCTGTTATTCCCAAAACTGTGGCATATGCTCCTGTACCTAAAAACTTTATAATCCTATAACCACAATTTTTTTGGTCACATAATTAATATAGTCCAAGTTGTAGCAGTAGCCTTTTAGAGTTTTTCTGATGAATATTCATGTTGTTATGGAGACATACACATACTTATGTTCCTAATTGGTCAGTGTGCTAGCACAAGTTCCCCCTTCAGTTGGATCAGAGCAACATGTCGTCTGCTAAGAGGTTTACAGGAGAGGAGGAGCCAACGTGTCAATGAACCCTAGTTGTGGATGCAGATGTACGGATGAGCAGGGTATTGTGAAATCTCTTTGTAACCAGTTCAAATTGGATTGAACCAGTTCAAACTGGAATTAATCCAGTGAGACGTGCAAGAAGTTTGAAGTTGCAATCAAGGATTGCAGTTAGATGTTTGGTTTGTTCATGATGCGATCAGATAAACAAGATATTTACAAGGAGTTCACGCCGGAGGGCCTCGTGGCTAAATTAGAGTTTGCAGGTTTCTCTGGGTGATCCACTTTGACCTGTTTGGCCGTGAGGAAAAAGGTTTAGCGAAAAAGCAAAAGCAACATGGATGAAATGGGTTGACCCGATTCAAGTGTGATTGCCTGGATCCAACAAAGAAACCAGGCTAGGGCACCTCGGACTGGTTTCAACCAGTTTAAACTGGTTAAAGGGGCTGATATCACCAGCCACTGACAAACCCACATCTGGTGAAGTCTTTGACCGATTTGAAGTGAATTGTACAGAAGAAGAAGAAAAAAATGTGAGAAAATAATGAAACTCTTGTGCCTTTTATTGACTGGAGGAAATACTTATGCACTCATTGGCAGTTATATTAACACAAAAGTGTTTTTTTAAGTGGTAAAAGCCTGTGCTGAGCGTTGCAAATTGTGCTGCAGATAAAAGTCATACATGTGCGCTCCGATTATGCAAATTGAGTGGTGTCATATGACTATTACTAGTTTAATATGAAGATAACACTGGTACAATTAATCAGCAGTTACATTGACCTGCTCTGCAGAGACCTATGCTGAGCAGCAAGTAGAGGCTGCAAACAGAGGAGCAATACTGGTGAGAACACTCTGCCTCATGTACTACTTGTTATAAAGCCTGGTATATCAAGTGCTGAATGCATTGTAGCTGTTGTTATAAAGGTCTGTGTGTAAAACAGACCGAAGTTGCTTGCGCTAACACCACAATCAATGGGTTTTATAAGACACCGTCTTTTAACCGTTGGAAACTGTGACATGTATGATATGTAAAGGTGTTGTATTGACCAGTGCTGGTCCGTTTGTCTCCAATGCTGTTGAGTTTTTAACCGTTGTTATGAAATGTTCGACCGCCGTGTTTAACAGATTCACACAAACTACTCTTCCTGTAAATGTAATAAAACATTGTTGTTATTAAAGTAGGCTGGAATGGCTTGGTATGATCGAGTCCAATATTATGAAAAAGCGCACTATGTTTATGAGAATGAGAGACTGGGCCTGCGTCTGAGGTGTGTGTGGGTTGTGGCCCAGGTGTTGGTCGACCAGTTGGTTTGAATCAGTGAGTGGGCAATTGCTGCATGTTCACTTCACTGCTTGATCACATAGGACGGCTTGCCACTGGCTTTGACAACCCACGACAGCAGGTAAACGTAGCTCTGTATGGTCGGGATATTGTCTACAAGGAGCGCGTATGATATCAAATAAACTATGTATGAACCTCTTATATGGATGATGCAAATGTTACCACAAGTGTATCCTGTCATTTATTGTTTCTTTTCTACTCCCGTTTTGGTTATTTAGAGTGCAATGAGTGCCATAGGGATATGGTATCACGTTAGCAATCCAATTCAGGATATGTTTATTTTTAACCCCGACTGAAATCTTATCGCTCAACCCCAGGCATGATATTCATCCTACTTTAGTCTGAATTCCGATTTTTTTTTTTTTTTTTTTTTTGCCCTTGGAAAAATCAGAAAAATCGTGCCTGAAAAAGTCTAAAGAAGCCTATACCATATGTACATGTAGGTCAGCCCTTGTAAAACGTGCCTACTCTTTTCCCAAGGACCAAACACCATGCCTGCTCAGCCCTTTAAGAACAACAAACCTTCAGCAAAAGAATCACAATTTAGACCTTTTTTATTATCTCATGATGGTTATCCTAGTTATTAATGGTCTCCAGTTAGGAAACACTTATGTGACATTGGCACTGTAGTCAACTGGGTTTCTCCAACGTGACATGTTTCGATGTAACATTTTGCGCCTCGTTATATACGTCCGGCAAATAACTCTACCCATCCCCTATGTCATCAGAGTGTGGGTTCCAATCCCGGTCGTGACACAATGAGCAAGACGCTTGATAATTGCTTTTCATCACGGAGGAGTAAATGGGTACCTGCGAGAGTAGAGATTGTTGATGTAAATGATTGGCAATAATATGTGCACCCGTTTGGTTGCCGGTGCTGCATTCACCTAAGGAGTTAAAAATGGTTTCTGCAATGCTTAGGGCCTGATGAACAAGGGTAAGAATAGCCTAGTGTACCGTACTATAATTGGCTTGACAAGGCGCCTAATAAATTATTATTTAAGAAATAAATTATTAATATTATCCTCACCAATGCTACCTACTAATGGCTCGCTCAAACCGCCAATGGTAGACCAACACTCTAAAACATTTGTTAGAATAATATCTAGTAAACGATACTTCTCGCCCCACCCCATTTGCCCAACGCCGAACTCGCCCCCACCCCAACTCGCCCCATCCCTAACTCGCCCCAACCCCAAACATGCGCCATCCAGTATTTGTTATCCAGCTTTAATTTACTGGTAATGAACGACGTGGCCCGGTTGCAATGCTATTGATTTTGTCCTGCAACCCTTGAAGTAATGTAATAACCATTTGAGATCAACGAGTCGTAAAGAACCTCCCAACTCCCCCCCAACCGTTTTGCACTGACGTCACCACCGGCTACTCTGCCATTTGAGGGAGTCAAATTGCATGTTAAGATATGGCGCTCGTCTAACCGCGCGTGTGGCCTACAATTGTCAGGAAATCTGACCCCAAAAATGCCACAACCAAGATGTATCGTGGGTAATGATGTCAGGTGAGTTTGGCCATTGCAATAGATGATATGCAGACACCATTTATCCTTCACTCCAACTGGCCACAACCGATTGCGAGCAGCCCATAGGAATTGCATTGAGCTAGTTTTTGTAGGAGGAGTTGTGTAAGATAAAGTTTAATAATTGGACTCGGCTTTTGTATATGGACTCGAGGTCATCTCAGATATGATTGTGTCAATAGAAACACCGTTGAATGGTGAAATGTGTGTTTTTTGGTAAAATTACACACAAACAGAATTAATAGCGATCACTTTCTGACGTGCAGCAGATGCGCCTGTGTGTGGTGCAATGACTTATCAACAGGACAAGAACCTTTGCCACAGTACAAATACGCATAGGCCTACCCAACGTAAATGTTACGTAATGTAGTTCCTCATAATTGTAAAGGTAATGATGCACTCATCTTCGCGCCGTGATACCTGGTCTGGATGACTGTAGGGTTGCTCTGTTTTCATGTTTAAAGTCCGCTAGATCCACCATTGAAAATTAAAAACACGTGCAGGCCTACTCCATAGCAGTTCAATTTCTATATTATTTTCATCAAGGTTGAAGATGAAGCCTGATCGTTTGCTATTGTCGTGCTGATTTGCTGGCGTTGTGCGCTTTCACATCTGCGTTATTGTCCGGGCTTCGGTAATTAGGACCTTGATCATCATTGTTCAATTAAGTATAACTCTAAGGGAAGGGTATAATGTGACTTTATTGGGGATTCAGTCAATTATTCAAAGGTTGAATCGTCATCCCAGGGGCGGGAAAAGCTTCATGTATTTATATCTCGTATGAGTCAGGCTTAATGCTGTCTTTTTTTTAAAGAAAAATGCAGCAGTTTACGAGAGAGTGCAGTGACTCTGTCAGGGAATCGTCATTTGGAAGGAACATCAAATATGGAACATTTCGATTTTATGCCGTTCTACTGTCAAAGAGGGCATAAATTTAACAATGGACCTTAAGGTGCGGACATTCAAATCAATGTAACCAAACCGAGGCTGGAAAGAGAAATAGTCTGGTTCTTTTTTATTATTTTTTTTACAATGGACCTTTATCAAGGTGCGGACATTCAAATCAATGTAACCAAGGCCTGAAAGAGAAATAGTCTGGTTCCTTTTGTTTTTACAATGAATAAAAACATTCATTAATGTTATTGAGTACAAGGAACATGACCAAGATGGTGGAAGCATGATAATGGCCTGTTAGGGGAAGGGTGTGAACGCAGGACCGTTTTCGGCATAGAGATAGTAATGACTTCTGAAGTGAATTGTGTAACGAAAGGGGCCCACTGTGGCAAGGTTCGTTTTGGTAATGTTGATTTCAAGCGGGAAAATTAAGTCAAAAAAGGTAACTCAATATGAACCGGTGACATAGTAACAACTCACGATTTGCATTGTTGGACAGGGATATGGTTATTTTCAAAAAAATAGGAAAACATCTAACTCAGAGTTTTCAAAAAACTATTGCCGAAGACAGTGACACTTTGACTTCCTTGTATCCTGTATACGTCACACGCATGCGCATCTGCTACACGCCCACAGTTTTTGCTACCTCCGGTTCTAAAGCTGGCATACGTTACTGCGTTATTTTACCTAAAAACATTTATTCCTTCGTTCAAAGACATTTCATACGAAAGAAACAGATATTTGATTAAGACATTGAGTCTTTGCAAGACACACGTGAAAGGCAAGTCCAGAAATTATGTTGTTCTTGCATCAATCATCAAAGACAAAACGTTCATTGCATTTCATATGTGCTTCTGGCAATCGATGGAGTCAGTTTGTGTGAAGTGGGCGTGACTTACAGTGTAATTACGTCACACTTACCAAATGAAGTTACAATCACAAGTGACGATTTCGAGGAAAAAGGAAAACAATATATCTACGCCATAAAATAGTTAATTTGTAACAGTAAGTGCTACCATTTTTCATAAGCAAATATGTAAGCCAACATAAGCTATCTTTAATTCGTGTTATTTTAATATTTAACGGTAGCAAGAAGAAAAATAATTATACCTTTTATGGGTCCGATATGATTTATGAAAAGTGCCTATTAATTACGTCGACTTGTAGCTTGATGACGCCTGTAGCTGTCACGGATTGATATTTGCAATATGCATAAAAGAAACGAATAAGTCTAGCCCCATGTGTGTGTCATGCATGGTTGTTTTTCCATTACTCGCTGTTCATGCATTCAGGATGCAGTAGCCAGACAGTATTTACTCTTTTTGTTTTTAACTTCAGTCATTGCTCATTCTTTTAAAGTAGTCACAAAACTTTCATAACAATTTAAAAAAACTGATACCATTGTGTTAAGGTACAGGCATGCAGTGGCGTAACTATATAGCATACAGCTCTGGTATCCTTGTGTGACCATTCGTAACAAATGTAATAAAAACAAATTGTAAAAAAAAAAACCGTAAAATATTCCATGTTCTTCTAAAGCGTACACAATGACACCCATCCATTGAAAAAACATGGACTTAATTACATTGACACTCATGCCCTTTTTGTGATGAAATGATGCGATCCTCCCCAAGGCATTGTGGTATATCAAATTAACCAATTAATAGTCTCACACGGTGATAATGAAACTATACGTTGCTTCACACTCACGGTATCGTTTTATGGCGTCAATAATAGGCTTATTCCTGGACGAACAAGTCCATGAATCCAGCAATGAACAGACAAGAAGAATACAAAACTCATTTACCCATAGAACCTAACATTATTATTTCGCCGGACAGGCATTGTAACTTCCCATGGTGGAAGTAAAATCTCCAGAGCAGCGGGATCACGAGACATTTTCCACGGTACGATTGACACAACTTCTTCAGTAATTTTAGAAACCGTTTGGTTGATATTCTGCAAATATTCCACCAGACGACAGAACTCATTTAAGTATGCAACGAGTCAACATTTACGTTTCCGTTAAGCGGACAATCAAAGAATCAGCGGAGCGTGGCTGGGCGACATTATTCCTTGAAATAGCGTCAACAAAATATACAGTAAAATACAAAATAGTGATACCATATAATGATATCAATATCATGGTTTGCTATAACTCTATAGAGTCATGTTTAATTTGCGTCATAAAAACATGTGTTACAACAATGTTACAGCACTTGTATAATTCCTTCAAAGAGCGTTTGGCTATTAGGTACATACCACTTTATTTAAATAAATATTAATTTGACATCTATTAAATCGTTGCGTTACACACTGTTGCCACAGGATTTGAACTGCCTCTAGCCACCGGGCAATCTCGGTGGTCTAGTTGGTAAGACATCTGCTCTAGAATGGCAAGGGTCGTGGGTTCCAATCCCACCCGAGTAATATTAGTTTATCTGAGTAAAGGAGGAACGTTATGTCTCTCCTGTATCGACACCCTTTTGCGACACCAAGAAGCCCTTTCCCTAGACACACCACCATGTACAAGTAACTTACACAGGTTGCCTTATGACGTTCGAGTCCTAAAAGCATTGACCAATAAACATGTCGCCGTTCCGCAGGCATTTTGTGTTTTTCCTCTCGTTGAAAGTATATATGTAATGTAAAATTAACAAGTCCGTGGTCCTGGAATGAAAACAAAAATAGACTGGACCTTGATTTGTGTAAAAGTAATTAAGAATTGCACACAGGGAACAAGACAAAGGTCTTTACGAAACCACGGCTTCGGATTGGGCTCCGGCTTAGGCTCTCTCAGTTATTTTTAAAAAAGCGTGCGCTTTCGGTACGGGGCCTCAAACAGGCCGACGGTGCTTAAGCCGGAGCCCAAAGCCAAAGGCGTGGTTTCGAAAAGGGACATACTGTATTCTTGATTCGAAGAGAGGCAACTAAACGTTTTAGAAGAACTGTAAATATTTGTATAATAATCATACAGTTGGTCTTTAATGCACGTAATCAGCACCATGGACACGTGTAGATACACACTTTACCAAGAATGTTAGAGCGCTCCACCGTAATTGGATGCGTAATATGAAGTGGTGGGTGTCATCAATTTGAGGGCTTGCTAAAAGCTAGTGCATGACAATTCTCATGCACGGAAAATATAAATAAACTAGAAATGAGTTTTTGTGGCATCACAAAAACTAGGTGTTCGGAGTGTGATGTATAAAAAATATTTTATGTGTTAAAAGTTAAATGAAATTAAAAGTTAATCCAACTTATATTTAAGAAAATATGAAGAAAAACATACGTTAAATTGAGGTTTATGATAGAATATTTAATTTGAACATCCGGTTTGGACAGGAATTTCTAACCACTTTTAAATGAGGAGGTACTTCCGGTTTGACCGGAAGTAGAGTTCAGAGAGGTCACGCAATGTGTGACAAAGAAGGGCCTTCCCTAACCTTGGTATTTGGTGAAAGAATCATGTTCCTAGCTCTTACCATGCATAAATGAGGAGCTACTTCCGGTTTGATCTTAAGTAGAGGTCACAGAGGTCACCCAATGTGCAACAGAGAAGGACCCTCCCTAACCTTGGTATGTGGTGAAAGAATCATGTTCCTAGCTCTCACCATTTTTAAATAAAGAGCTACTTCCGGTTTGACCGGAAGTAGATGTCACAAAGGTCACTTAACGTTTCACAAATGAAGACCTTCCCTAACCTTGATATTTATCGAAATAATCTTGTTCCTAACTCTAACCACTTTTACATGAGGAGCTACTTCCGGTTTGAACGGAAATAGAGGTCATAGAGGTCACCTAATGTGCAACAGAGAATGACCTTTCCTAACCTTGGTATTTGGTGAAAGAATCATGTTCCTAGCTCTTAGCAATTTTATATAAAAAGCTACTTCCGGAAGTGGATGTCACAGAGGTCACTTATTGTGCCATAAAGAAAGACTCTCCCTTACCTTGACATTTGTCGAAAGAATTATGTTCATACCTCAAACGGTTGATTTTTTGTTGATTTTTAAATGTTTAAATAAGCCCTGTATTAAAGACTAACAAAGCGTGGAGTATGCACCTTGAGAAGAGACTAAGAACAACGTGTGGTTAATGTGCATAGCAATGGGGCATCGATGTCACACAGCCAGGCACACACACACGTGTACATGTATAATGGCATTGGATTTTGTACAGCAATGTTGGACACGCTTGAACGCACACGGACAATCGATTTGCGTTAAACGCCCGGTTTGAACCGGAAGTAAAGGTCAAAATGGTGTCATTCCAATGCAAAAGTTTGAGAAGACTCAATTCTCTACAATCTGATGCAAGATTTGTGATCATGTGATAAGTACTTCTTAAAATATGATTTTTTGAAATTTTCAAAAATTTTCAACTTCCGGTTTGAACCGGAAGACAAGGTCAAATTGGGGTCATGTCTGTGGAGCGTTTACGCAGTTTCGAATGACCTTTCCGATGATGTATAGATTGTAAAAATCCATTGTGTACTTCAGGAGTTATGATTTTTTTAAATAATAAACTTTGATTTAATGTAATTCGACACCCGATGACGTCATCATGACGTCACTCAAACGGTTTCCTGTCCTAGTGAAGTTCTAACTGTGTGTGAAGTTTGAAGTTTGTGTGACTTTAAGGAGTGTGCATTTGTTAGCGGACAACGTTCGGTGAGAAGAAGAAGAAGAAGTATTAAAAAAAAAAACTAGAAATGAGTTTTTGTGGCATCACAAAAACTAGGTGTTCGGAGTGTGATGTATAAAAAAATATTTTATGTGTTAAAAGTTAAATGAAATTAAAAGTTAATCCAACTTGTATTTAAGAAAATATGAAGAAAAACATACGTTAAATTGAGGTTTATAATACAATATTTAATTTGAACATCCGGTTTGGACAGGAATTTCTAACCACTTTTAAATGAGGAGGTAGTTCCGGTCAAACCGGAAGTAGAGTTCAGAGAGGTCACGCAATGTGTAACAAAGAAGGACCTTCCCTAACCTTGGTATTTGGTGAAAGAATCATGTTCCCAGCTCTTACCATGCATAAATGAGGAGCTACTTCCGGTTTGATCTTAAGTAGAGGTCACAGAGGTCACCCAATGTGCAACAGAGAAGGACCCTCCCTAACCTTGGTATGTGGTGAAAGAATCATGTTCCTAGCTCTCACCATTTTTAAATAAAGAGCTACTTCCGGTTTGACCAGAAGTAGATGTCACAAAGGTCACTTAACGTTTCACAAATGAAGACCTTCCCTAACCTTGATATTTATCGAAATAATCTTGTTCCTAACTCTAACCACTTTTACATGAGGAGCTACTTCCGGTTTGAACGGAAATAGAGGTCATAGAGGTCACCCAATGTGCAACAGAGAATGACCTTTCCTAACCTTGGTATTTGGTAAAAGAATCATGTTCCTAGCTCTTAGCAATTTTATATAAAAAGCTACTTCCGGTTTGACCGGAAGTAGATGTCACAGAGGTCACTTTTTGTGTCATAAAGAAAGACCCTCCCTTACCTTGACATTTGTCGAAAGAATTATGTTCATACCTCAAACGGTTGATTTTTTGTTGATTTTTAAATGTTTAAATAAGCCCTGTAAAAGACTAACAAAGCGTGGAGTATGCACCTTGAGAAGAGACTAAGAACAACGTGTGGTTAATGTGCATAGCAATGGGGCATCGATGTCACACAGCCAGGCACACACACACACACACATGTACATGTATAATGGCATTGGATTTTGTACAGCAATGTTGGACACGCTTGAACGCACACGGACAATCGATTTGCGTTAAACGTCCGGTTTGAACCGGAAGTAAAGGTCAAAATGGTGTCACTCCAATGCAAAAGTTTGAGAAGACTCAATTCTCTACAATCTGATGCAAGATTTGTGATCATGTGATAAGTACTTCTTGCAATATGATTTTTTGAAATTTTCAAAAAATTTCAACTTCCGGTTTGAACCGGAAGACAAGGTCAAATTGGAGCCATGTCTGTGGAGCGTTTACGCAGTTTTGAATGACCTTTCCGATGATGTATAGATTGTAAAAATCCATTGTGTACTTCAGGAGTTATGATTTTTTGAAATAATAAACTTTGTTTTAATGTAATTCGACACCCGATGACGTCATCATGACGTCACTCAAACGGTTTCCTGTCCTAGTGAAGTTCTAACTGTGTGTGAAGTTTGAAGTTTGTGTGACTTTAAGAAGTGTGCATTTGTTAGCGGACAACGTTCGGTGAGAAGAAGAAGAAGAAGTATTAAAAAAAAAAAAAAAAAACCGAACAAAATCAATAGGTGTTCCGGGCTGAGTGCCCGAACACCTAAAAAAAAACCGAACAAAATCAATAGGTGTTCCGGGCTGAGTGCCCGAACACCTAATAATATTGTGAAAAATTAACTGAAACGGACGGACGTGATGTTAGGGAGGCAACAGTATCGAGTGTCTTGATAAATGTTTGTGTCTGGCCGTGTTTTTTAAATCAAGTGTGAGCAAACTATAGGCCACGTACATATACGCATGCGTTGATTGAACAATGTGACCCCAGGTCAAACCTTGATAAACAATCAAAGTATACAAACACGCTTGCTGGTGCAAAATTGACATTGAAAATGTTACGGTAATTTAAACAAATACGTTTCGGAATTACTTATTCACTTTCAGCTTTTCTTCACCAGCCACAATGTCTTCTTGAGATGAAGCTATCTCTTTCCGTTTTATCTTTGCTCTGTGCCTCATTTTGAGCTCTGTAAACTCGACACACCGTCACTGACCGCGCAACTCAAACATCAACAGTCAGAAAGGCTTAGCTGATATGGCTTATGCAAATCCTTTTCCAGTCCTATACTTCAGCTCAAGAGCACTGTCAGATTATTGCAAGAGACCAGGGATTTCCATTTATCGTGCATAAACCGATGGAAAAACCCAAGCAGAAGTGCAAGTTTTCCA
This sequence comes from Marthasterias glacialis, assembly GCA_911728455.2. Classification (NCBI taxonomy): domain Eukaryota; kingdom Metazoa; phylum Echinodermata; class Asteroidea; order Forcipulatida; family Asteriidae; genus Marthasterias; species Marthasterias glacialis. Next base: position 6,848,604 of record OU452231.1, read on the forward strand.
GAGAGCGCTGTCATTTTATAGCAACGTCTGTCTGTCGCGAAGCACCCGTCCGCAACTGAAGCGATGTTGAGACAGTACTTCAGTTGTACAGAAATGAAATCATCACAAGTAGCGAGTGTGCTTACGGGACCGAGACGGTTGGAGGGGACGCATACTCGTGCTGAGCTTGCGTAGCTCTCATATCGATCGTCTCTCATTCAATCCACGCTCAAGCTTCGCACCAGACTCCATGTGTCATTTGTGACTTCATACAATCTGAAAAAGAGCGTAGCTGGGCAAGATGGCGCCTACGTCAATCCAAAATCAAAATTAGTGATTGAGTGACTGAAGGTTTTAATTAATGGAGACTGCTTGAGTATTGTTAAGTTTGATTTTGGTGGGTTTTGAGTGCTTGTTGTAACAACGTATCATGTCTATAGTTGTCATTGTAGATTGGTGTTATATTACGTGGTAAATCACACTAAACCGTTATATTTACACAAAATTCACGAGCCTGTGGATACCTGAACCTGTGGAAATAGACTTCTTTTTTGGGCGGGGATGTTTGGGAATACATAAGAGTATATTGATCATATCGATAGTCCTGTGCCGCCATTATAATGGGAACTAATTCACACAGTGCGCCCATCAGCATTCATATTTCCCCGCACCATACGGCATGAAGATGAAGGAATGTGCCTTTGACGACACAAGCACGGAACTTGGCACTCAGTCAGAGTATGTCATGAGCCAAATTGGCTACAGGGCTACCGTGGATTTGTCATGTGAAAAATACAAGTAGGAATGGCTAGCAATTTTCAAACATTTCAAAATGGCTGCCATTACTTGTTATTCCTCCTATATTGTTTAAATGGACAAAGCTGTGATGGCCATTTAATAGCCAAATATCTTTCTCCATGACATACTCAGACTATGATTATGGTTGATTTAGACACACTCAAAATTTATGGTATTCAAAACTGGCATCTTTTGTCTGCAGCGTTCATTCATTTGACATCTAGTTATGCATTGTTTAATTAGCATTTTGTACAGGCCTAAGTTTGGATTCCGTTTTTTTCTTTCACTGCATTTAGCGGCAGGATGCTGATGATATATTATAGTCAATATTCCATTAAAAGCACTTTTCAGAAACTGCATTAAAGATAACAATGAATAATAAAGCCATTCTGCCGTGGGGCGTAATCTGAGTAAATTCGTAAAAACAACTGACTGCAGTAAAATTTGATTCTAGGGAAAATGCAAAAGGCTGTAAGCCTCAAGGGTTTACGTTAAGACGTTTTTGTTTCTTGTTTTTTGTTTTTTTCCTTTTTGCAAAGCAGATGTCAGCATTAAATACTCTGATCTTTTCATTTCAGTTATTTATACTTAATGTTTGGAGCGAGACAAACAATGTTCAAGAGATTTTCTGATAGAAGGGTAAAGGCCTAATAAATTAACCGGTGGATGACACAACCTTTCTGAAAGAGACGGACAGCTACCCGCTGCCGTAATTGAAAGGGGACACCAACAACCCTGAGAGTCTTCCGCTTGAAATTCCGTTAGGAATGAAAAATAACGACTTGTAATTAATATCTCTCAGCAATATCTACCCGTGTAAAGCAAAGTCGCATTTAAAATACTTTTTATTTGAAAACTGCAGAACTGTAGTAAAAAAACACAGAATTCTATAAAAACACAGGATTGTATAAAACACATAATTGTATAAAAACACATAATTGTATAAAAACGCAGAATTATATAAAAAAGCAGAATTGTATAAAGACACAGAATTTTTAAAAACAGAATAATTATATAAAACACAGAATTGAATAAAATCGCAGAATAATTCTATTAAACACAGAGTTGTTTAAAAAATTGTATAAAGACAAAGAATTGTATAAATCGCGAAATTATATAAAAACACAGAACTGTATAAACACAGAATAATTCTATAAAAACACAGAACTTTTTATAAAAACACACAATTGTATGAAGACACAGACTTTTATAAAATTGCGGAATTATATAAAAACACATAGGTGTATAAAAACACAATTTAATAAAACACAGAACTGTATAAAAACACAGAACTGTATAAAAATACAAAGTTGTATAAAAACACAAAATTGTATAAAAACACAGAATTGTATAAAAACACAATTGCATAAAAACACAGAAATGTTAAATGCCTTCCACTTATTTTTTAAACAGCAGAATTATGAAAAAGCACGTGGTTTATCCGCCGCTCTATGGTATCCTTGGATGCTATTGGCTTTACAGAAGCGTCGAAACACCACAAAGTGGCCATATGGAGTGGATAATATTCAGGATTTGAATCTACGGTCGTTGAAACAATCAGTGAGCAGTCATCAGTGAGAGATATCGGCAACGGTACATGAATAATACATATAGAAGGACGGACAATATAAACCCAATTAGATTTGTTGACAAGACAAACGTCCGCCCTAGGTCTAATAACTCACAGCTTCTTGTTAAGGGAAATACCTGCAGTTGGGTCTCTCTCTGTCTTCAAATAAACCCGAACGAATAATAAGGACAAAACTCTTTTAAAAATATTTTCATTTTTGAGAGAATAAACATCGTAATAAAAAAGTTTTGTACAATGGTGATAAACACGTAGAATCGTTTGGGTTTAATAATTTACGTGCATGTGACTACCATTTTGTATTAGTTTGCTCAAGCAGATTGAATTTAAGTCTTCATTTGAATATTTTACCAACTATTAAGGATTCACAACAGTAATTTACACTGCACGGAGTTATAAAATTATTATATTATTTTAACAAGTAATAATTTAAACAATTTGAACTCGAACATCGAATAGCTGCATAGGGGCCACTTGTCACTGCGCACCCAACTGTTTGACTCCCATACGTCACCGGCACACCTTACCAACAGAGGGGGTCATAAAAACCATAATCATTAAATGACGCTTTTTTTGTTATTTCGGGAAACATGATAGCATTGATTTGTGGAATTAGTGCATAAAATTTCAAAACCAATTTTTACTTTTCTCCTTTTACAATTATTAGTCTACGTTTTTAAATAATTAGTACGTTAGGTAGGTGATTAGATTGTGCATTTGATGATACAATTACAAGCATGGAATGTGGCACCAGTCAGAATATGTCATAAGAAAGATATTTGGCTATATAGGGCCATCGCACATGTGTGTCCTTTGAAACAATATAGGTAAAATGTTAAAAATGGCTGTCATTGCTTGTCATTCCAGCTGTATTTTTTTTTCAAATGACAAATCTGCTATGGTCTTTTAGCCAAATAGCTTTCTCATGACATACCATGGCTGTGCTAAACTCCATGCTTGTATCTTTAAAAAAAAAAAGGGGGAAAGAAGAAGAAGAAAAAAACCACATCGTGTACGCTCATACTCATTACGTTAAATGCATATTTGACAACCCTTTCAGGGTGGCATTGACCAACAATACATTACATTCCTCCATCATAGTACAGCAGTGTCGTTAGGAATCTAACACATAATTATCCAAACAACCTACACATTGTGTATGTTATATTACCTTTACGTGACACTATCATTCTTCCCTTGTCAGATGCTTCTTGGAAAGACAAAGGATGCACTGATGAGGTTGTATGTAAAGGTTAATCGTGCAGTTACACTCTGCGCTTCTTTATGATGAATACAAAGCAACTATTATGTGCTGCAATTTAGGCTCCTACACACATTGTGTAGAACGCTCACACCCAACATTAGTTTAGTTTAACTCAGAATGGATGTACGTGCTTTTATATTGGCTGTTTTATACTGGTATCCTTTCTAAGCAACGTCAGTTTAATATATTGTGTGTAAATGTAGCATTCTTGTGAAATCATCCAAACCGGTGCCAAATTAAAATTAAGTGGACCCACAAATTGTTCTATTTATTTTATTAAATGTAAAACCATTTGGTGAAACTGTGCACTGGTACATGACAACAAAATGGATATCATTTCGCTGTAATGATTAATCCTTGATGTAGATATTGCGTTTCTCCACACAGAAGTGGTTCAAACGGACGCAGAATCTTATTTAAAATCCCTTTTTTTGAAAAGAATTTTCCGGATCAGCCAGACCCGGAAATGGGTCAGGCCCAATGAGACCCGGAATCTGGGTCAGTTATGACCCGGGAGTGTTCAGAGTTTAAAACCATCTTGATTGTGGTGGTTATGGGCCACCGTGGCCTACCCGCTCCACATTTCTTGAAATTCTTTTTTTATCAAACCGATTCAATCTCGAGTCAAGGTGTTAAAAAAAGAGTAAAATATAAATAACAAGTACTGAAATTTTCAATCTGAAACTTTGAAGGCATGTTTTCTTATTCTACTGAATGATGTAGAAATAATGGAATTGAACGTACATAAGCCTCAAAACTATTCGATTTTTCGGATGCTGTCAAAAATGTTCTGTGTTATTTCAACCAAAGGTCTATTTCTGTATAGATGACATGAAACTGGAGGCATAAACTTGAACTACTTTATACTTCAAAGCAAACGAAATGGACTCATTCCGCAGATTCTCGTTCGTTTTAGCTTCGCCTGTGTGGTTTTTCCCCCTCTTTGCTGGACGACTCAACTTATGACTTCTCATTGACTTAGCAATTTGCCGCTTGTGTGATTTTTGCGAGAGTATTATTGCTAGAGCGAGGCCGTAGGCCTAATAAACAAGCCCCAATGAATGCAATTTTTTGCCGCTACTAGGATCCCGCCTGACATTACTGGATGGCTGGTGATAACTCATATAGTATAAATTTGTACGTTTTCTGCCTCATATAGAGCAATGGACATATTTATGGTGTATTAAGTTTTAGTCGCAATCCTGAAAACAAAGAGACGTCGTGTATGACCAGTGGCGTAGCCGGGGGGTAGGGGGCAGCTGCCACCCTGTGGAACATCTTGCACCCTGCTTCCCCATGTCAGCCTCTGGACACCGAGAAATTTACAATAGTCAAGCAATTTTTAGACTTGACCTCAACTGAAATTGCCACCCTCCACAAATATCTGTGCCCAGCATCCTTTCCCCCCTGCGAGAGGGATGCTGGGCTACGCCACTGTGTTGGACATGGAATCAGTGGTCACTATAAGCCCAACTTTTTAGAACTACCGAGCACAAGACAATGTCAGCAAAGTCATTGATTTCATTTCGTAACATTTCTACCCACTAAAACATATCTCAAAAACAACTTGTACACACTAGAAGCTAGGTTGTCATGCTTGCCTTGGGCTCAGTCAAACTTACTCAACATAAGTGGCCCTGATAACCGCATGCGGATATGAGATGAAGTCATTTGAGAATTCACGGTTCTACTACATCAAAGTAAAAATTAACTTAGCAAGAGATCAAGGAAAGAAACAGACCTACGTGCAACGAGGTTCGACATCTATCAAAGAGAGGCAAACCTCATTTATATTATAATGATAGCCCCGCTGGGTTTTTGTTAGACTCTCCACACGCTTAAAACTGAAGAGTTGAATCTAACACTTACAATGTGTGCGGTCAGTGACTACACTTTGAAAGTGTTAAACCCAACATTTTAAAGTGTTAAATCCAGCATGTACAACTTGCAGTCTTGCCTTTAAACTGTTAACATTTAAAGTGCCGATTCAACAATTTCAATGAAACAAATTTGAAAATGTTGGATTAACACTTCAAGTTTTGGGATTCAATCCTTTGGCGTTGGATTTGATAGTTTAAAATGCTGGATTATACAGTGTTGGATTCAACACTTCCAAAGCACAGTCGTTGACCGCACACACAATGTAAGTGTTGGATTCAACACTTCAGTTTTTAGTGTGCACGTTGTCTGGTACTGAACACGAGGTGATATAACTTCGGGAAAACATGTCACCGGTTTGTTTTTCGCCTACTGTTCTACCCAATTTTAAAATAGAAAAACAACCTCATCTTCTAATTGGCTAAGTCAAGCAATCTGATGTGACAAGCTCGGGTACGTGTTTTGTTGGATTGTTTTACAAAACACATGTGGGGCTCGATGTCATAAAACACTCAGATTTATCTTAAGTTAATTATTAAGTATGATGCCAAATCGATTTGTTTTACCTTACAACTTGCTTAGCAATTTAGATCGATACATAGGACCTAAACCTGTTTATGCTATACGTTAAACATGGTTATGGTTATGGCATCAAATACTGGGAAATGCCGAGGGCGTAATAAGAACTGACATCGACAGTAATGACAATGTTCTTCACAATAACTTTAACCCTATCTTTTAACCGGATTTGAAGTCCATAGAACTCTGATCATAGCCAATAACACTGATCCCGGTCTAGGGACAGTCTGGTGCCCATTATAGGCCCTTTCATGTCAATTCTTTTCTCACAACCGACATTGAGCGAGAGGTGCTTTGACGTTGACCTAGTTAATATTTCATATGAAACTGAATATCGAGGTGCCTGACGTGCACATTGCTGCAAAATCTTTAATGGAAGTCTTCTTATGAAATTGTAGACATTTCTTAGACCCAATTTAACGTGAGATCCGTACGATGCACGTGACTACTAGCAATATGAGTACGGGATCAAAAGCAAAGAGTTTAAAAGTGACGTGGCTATAGGATTCGTTTTGAGTTGCAGCAGAAAAAAATCCATAAAAGTCTGGTCCTTGTCGTTACCGTACAATAGAACTGAAATTTCATACTACGATTTTTGTTGAAATGTCAAGGACAAAATTGTGTTAACTATTTAACCCTTTCAAAAACATTTCTGAAGTTACCAGACTGCGGCTCTTGCGCATATCTGTCTACACGTTTACCCCAAATTTATTCAGAACGATGGAAGTAATAACGGCGGTTCCATAGTGCCGGCGTTGTGGTTGGAGATGGGGCAAAGCTGGAGGGGCAAACTTACCAGGGCGATGAGCGAAGCCTCTGGTGGTGCAGGGTCCGAAGCCCACTTCAAGTCTCCGGAAAGTTTAATCACCTGTATGTTTTTTTTTGCACGGTGTGAGCGTGCGCGATTACGCGACCAATCTTCGGATAGTACCTGTTTATGCAAACGCTCCCACCACGCCTCCCAGCTACGCTTTCCTAAAGAATCCAATGATTTACATTGACATTTGGATCCCTTTTAACACATTTTCCAAAAGCTCTTTCCAAACATTTTAGAAAAGCACTTATTGTTCGCGTTTCTTTTCAATATAAATTGACAACTAATTTTCACATGCAGACTTAAAGGAGACTGGTCCTCAAACATTTTCCCAAACGTTGTGACACATTAACATTCCAATGATTCCCTCTGAACCCCATTCAACAAATCCTAAAAACTCGTCTCAGAAAAAAGTGAGAAAATAACGGGAATTAGGCCTATACCCTGATTTTGCTGGAGCAAGTCGCAAAACCGATGTTATCATTCTAGTCAAAGTAAGTGCAAAAAACATTAATGACCAGAATCCTGAAAGCATCAAAGCACTTTGTCACAATTGGAATGAGAATGTAGGGTAGCCACGTCTGATCAAATGACATGGACTTCCGACCAGACAGGTTGAGGTGACAAATTGACGATGACAATTGCATACAAAAGTAGCTAAGTTACAAATTGTCCATCCACCTATAGCTTTAATCCATTTCAAGACATGAGTTTGTCATTGGGGGGTGGGGGGGAGGGGGGTTCTTGTCTGGTCGCATTCTGGGCCCCAATTTCATGGCCGGCGCTGGTTACCAAAAAACTATGAGCTTACGGCGCCCTGTTACTCCAAGGGGCCGTGGCAGGGGGGTATAAAGCAGAATTCTGCGGTAAGCAGAGCAATGCAACAGGGCCCTGGTAGTCCGTGGGTCCGTCCCCGTACAGCGGTGCCTTGAATTGAAGTAGTAGCCCCGGGATTATGTAATTATTGTGGCCTATTTCGGCGCAGTTAGTGGAATTGAGTTTCACCAGATATGGCTGAAATTAAACCTGTCTCCAGCTAAAAAGAAAATGGAAATCCGACGGGGGCTATGTGTTCGTGCATCCCGCCCGGACATCCGTATGAGCCGCACCCTCAGTCAGTCTAGCGCCTAGCGGCTTGTATTGAATCCCAATGGATACGTCAAAGCCTTACATCTTGTAACTCGGTATCACTTCCATACTTTGGGTATTATTAATATCATAGGTGTTACATTACCATAATGGCCGACAAATCAGAATAACTAGGATGTCGACCTTGGGTATCGAGGACAAGATGGTGTCACTGTTAAAGGTACTAGGAGTGCCGAAGCTGATAGCGCAGTGTCTTTACTTTTGTATGATTCAATCTATACATGCAAAGCCAAACCTGTGAAAATTTGGGCTCAATCTGTCGTCCGACTCAGGAGAAAATATTAAAGTGAAAAACCGTGCACACTTTTCAGCATGTAAACACATTGTCCTTAATTTCGATTGTTTCAACCAAAATCAGCTGTTGCGTTTTTTTTAAAGGTTTTCAGATACAGTTTTCTCGAATATGACAGCATTTCAGAGGGAAATATTTCACAGAAAAATTGGTTCTAGTATTGACGTTATAAACAGTGTGTTTTCAGACTGAAACTAAACAATAATGTTTTTTATCCTTACCAATCCTGCAGAGTGCCTTTAAATGTAAACTTTCATTATAGCCAGACTCATATTGCGCATGCGTTTCTCATCTCCAAAGAAAAAAAAACGCAACCCGTTCATTCCGTACATTCAACTGGATATTTCCAAGCAATGCTATTAATAAAGACACTTGTAGGGGTGAAATAGGTATACAACTCATTGGCCAGAGCGGGCTTCATTGTCTAGGTGAGGTGTCTCTGTTTACCAAGCCCTTGCAAGAAGGATTTCATAGCAGTTGCAAAATGGTTCATCGTTAAAAACATACCCTAAAAATTGTACGAATATAGTACAAATTCGTAAGATCTTGATTTAGGGCGTCGTTAATAATGCAGAAACACAAAACGTTGAATGATCGTCAACTCTCAAGATCATTCTCTGTTCGTTGCCCCCTCGTCTTTGGAACCCGATACCGTACCTTTCACATCAAAATCTCATAAGCCATTCGAGCTTCTTTAGATTCTCTCAAAACATACTTTCTCTTTGTTCACCCCGAAATAGAACATACATTTTCCAAACTGCACAGCGCTCTGACCTGGGGTGGATCTCACAAAACTAGTCCTGACTTAGGACTATAGTCCTAAACTGATGACAAGTCCTATAAGTTAGGACTAGTTACTCCTCCTAACTCGAGATAAGACTAGTCCTAGCGCTTTGTGAAATCCACACCTGAGCACCTTTATTGCTGGATTTGTGCACTTTACAAGACTCCAATAGTTGTTATGTTTGTAAAAAAAAGGTCTCGGTATTTTAGGGCTCTTCGCTTCCTTCCCTCAAAAAAGTAGCATAACTTTAACAAAAATTATAAAAAGAATAAAAATGTCAGCGTCCGAAACTCACAGTAGAATTGTAAGCGATGTTGCCAGTTCATAATTTGCTGCCTGTCCTTGGAGATTATTCCGAGGGTATGGAAAGGTCAAACTGTCGGTTGTGGTATCTCTCAGAAAACATGACGTGACCGTAATGGGACTGTTTTTTTTTCTCTGAAAGTGTTTTCTATATTGAAGAAAAGAAAACTCATAATTTGATGGTTATGAGTCACTTGACTGTGTGGAAACTCCAAAATTCAAAATCGCCTTCAGAAAACACGATGAAGAGTCTTCATGTTGGACAGGGCGTAGCCAACATCTTTTTTTTGAAGGGGCGGAGGGGGTGGGGGCAATTTCAGTTAAAACTGCCTGGTTATTGCAAACTTTACGGTGTGCAGAGGCTGACGGGCAGGGGGCAAGCAGGGGAGCAAGATGTTCCACGGGATGGGGGGAAGCTGCCACCTTTGCCCCTCCCCCCTTAGCTACGCCTCTGATGTTGGAATACAAAGCCATGCAGTAGATTTGGTAAATGTCATTTTTTAAGTAGGATTTTTTTTTCACTCCCTAAGACTATCAGAGCAAACTGATCGAAATGTTAAGTCGTTATACATGTCGGACCCTGTTATAAATTGCATTTATAACTTTTTTTAAGGCAGTCCGACGAATTTTCCTTTAAGTTAAAACTCTCATATATTTTGGCATTTCCCCAAAGTCTTGGAGTGTAAGATACTTTAACTTCCCCCTTATCTTAACTCTGTAACTTATTGTTTATCACACTTCCATGGAGGAAGGGTGAAGTTGCTGTTCCCACGGTAGTCTTGCTGACCACAGCATAAATTAGCCATGCCGGAACCATCCAGGGACATTATGTAATCCTCTCTGCATTCTCACTATTTTGCAAGTTTAGAAGTTTTCTTTGTCTTAGGCAATCTTCCCACGGATTTGGTCATTTATTGCTGACCACAGGTTTCTTAAGAATTTTGTTGGTCATTTATTGCTGACCACAGGTTTCTTGAGAATTTTAAGCCACTAGTCCTTTTGTGATTGGTTGAAATTCAATCACACCACTCCTTGTTAGAGATTTTTGACCAATTAGATAGTTTAGTTTTCTGTCCGAGTACGTGACCGGCAGGGTTTTTTATCCCCTGTTTCGCTCCTGATTCTTCAGAAGCGAAAACGGCCTCGATGCAAGAAGGACTTGCTAGAAAGTGCTAAGAGCCTTTGCACTTTGCTTAGTTGCCTTCGGTAGAAACAAGTGTTGCTTCCCTAAGAACCTTGTTCCTAAATCCTCTTCTTGCATCCCTTACCACGTGCTCTGTTGATACAGGTAAGCTACTTTTATTTTTACTTTTGTATGTATAAAACTATTTCTGAACATTGACTCTTGATCGATAATCAACAAATAGTTAAAGATGAGCTCAGGATTCGATTGGACAATGCTGATGACTGTATTAAGATGTACAAGTTCACTACTATATTTCATTGTATAACATTTTTATAGCTTTTAATCATGTGAACGGAAAAGCTTTAGGAGCTCCGTCCGATTTACTACTTTGTTATTTTATTGTCATTTATCTAGGATCTAGTCATAGGCTTATTGTATTTAGTGTTGATAAAATTTAGAATGTGCACTCGTGCATATATTGCCGTTCAAGACGTTTCCACTTTCGATAGAATCCATTGGGTTATTGAACACTTGTTGGAGTATTCCGTGATTCGATAAGTAGTTTTCCATATCTGATTAGCCAACTACTAGCCTGGCCAGACAAGCCTTGTCCTCAGATAACTCCTTTCTTACACTGAAAGATGCTTAGGCACATTCCTCGATTAATTTTAGGTTGACTATACGACCGTCTGCTGTGTAGCACATAACCAATAGTAACCTTTGGCCTTGGTTGACCACTCTGTTGCATTCCGTATGCATGCACAAACGATTCATATGAAGGTGTCGCTTATATTCTATTTACGATTCATTTCCAACGTTAGTATTTTACTAATGATTATGTTCTAGAGATAATTCTCAAATTCGTTGAACGAGTGATATTTTAGTCTGTTTAATCCGTTGCTTATAGTTCTTTATTAGTTGTATGTTAAATATTTGATAATTTTGAGTGAGAAGCGAAAACGGCCTCGATGCAAGAAGGACTTGCTAGAAAGTGCTAAGAGCCTTTGCACTTTGCTTAGTTGCCTTCGGTAGAAACAAGTGTTGCTTCCCTAAGAACCTTGTTCCTAAATCCTCTTCTTGCATCCCTTACCACGTGCTCTGTTGATACAGATGCATATTCCCCAGGTTCGCTTTGGTAGATTTGACCCGGTTCATCTCTCCACAATGCCCCGCTTCTCAACCCTTTTCATCGCTGTTTCTGGACTTTGAAGTTTTCCTACTTGGAGCCCATCTGAGTACGAGTGTGTCTTCCCAGTTCCAGACGTGGAAGTGCAGAAAACCCAGCTAAGATCATTATCATATCCATGTGTATTAACTGATTGATTGTTGTATTATATTGATTATTTCCTCCAGTGGTGTAAAATTGTTGATTGTCGTTATTCTTCACGGTCAGTGAAATAATATTTCCCTTGTTCATTTGCGATTCTTTCTAATCATTCCTTGTCGTTGACATTGGACAAACCACTGTAGGATTTAATTACATTGTGTATTTCATCAACGTGTTCGTTTGATGACTTCTAACTGAAGTGATTGTACTTGAATTGACTTATTATACTTGTTGGTATATTCAGTGAAATAACAATACGCTGATTCCAGACTAGAGAATCAAATCAAATATTGCTGTCCGTTGCGTTTCCTTACCGAGCAAGAGTTCCTTAAAGAAACATCGAACCGAGCACAGACTCTTTAATATTATAGAGGCTTATACCTGTGACAAAATTGGAGGCACCGCCCGGATTCTTGCTCAATTTCAACTAATTTCTCTCTCGCTTTTGTGTTGCTGTTAGCTTTTGCGATTTTACAATTGTTGATGTCCTTGAGGGAAATCTAAAAAAACTTTAAGCGGAAGCATTTCTAGTTGATTCTTATTTTACGCCGCTCCATTGTTATTGATCTATGCCAGAAGTATTGAAATTGATCGCATTGTATTTTAACTGAAGTACCTTCTCTCCGACTGTTGACGATATAACTTGTTGTTGTTTTTGTTGTGGAAATTGTTTCCTGAATATTTTTGTGTATTTTAATTTATTGTATCAACTGAGCACGATGGAGTTCACGGATGCCCTCAAAGATTTCTTAGAAGCACAAGGCAAAACATTAGACGAACTAAAAGGGTCCTTAGGGTTAGTTCCCGAGCCAAATTCAGACGAGCCATCCACGTCGGCCAATAACAAATCCAAGCTAGGTGTACCGGTAGTAATTGATAAGACAAATAATAGTAGATCGTATCGAAGGCTGAGGTTGTTTTCTGGCCGAACCCCTACCCCTGCTGGAGAATTAGATTTTGAGAATTGGCGGCGTCTAGCCAAACAGCTCCTGAAAGACAGTAGCATTTCAGATACAGAGAAGAGGAGCAGAGTGACGGAGTCCTTGGTCCCTCCTGCGTTAGATGTTGTTTGGGCTGTTGGAGATGGTTCATCTGCAGACGACTATCTGGACTGCCTATCTAAAGCCTACGGGTCCACAGCTGATGGGGATGAATTACTCACTTCTTTCCGGTGTGAATACCAAAAAGAAGTGGAAAAGGCGTCAGAATATCTCCTTCGTTTACACGCTCTGCTCACCAGGGTAGTTGAGGCAGATGGTGTTGAAGCATCAAGCGGTCCCAAGCTCCTCTGCAGCCAATTTCAGCGGGGATGTCTCTTCAACGACCCTCTTCTTCACACGCTGCAACTCCAAGCAAGAAAGTCCAATCCACCGTCTATGTTGGAGTTGCTGCGTGAGGTAAGAACCGCTGAAACACAGCTGGAAGAGAAGCTTGGGAGACGGATGACGAAAAGATCTCCTTCAAAAGCTGCAGTCATGGAGCAATCAGCTTCAATTCCCCAGGCAAAGCCACTACCAGTACCTGTCCCCGTTGTAAATGGTGAAGTGAAGGAACTGAGGCAGGAGCTTGATAGACTCCACCGCAGATTAGATGGACTCCTCAGAGGACAGAACAACAGCCGAGGCAGATTTTCTCCATCAAACTCCTTTACTCCCCGGCGAAATCCGACGTCTTTCTTCTGTTACAATTGTGGCCAGGAGGGACATCGCATGAGTGAATGTTCTTCACAGAAGAACCCAACCCTCGTCCAAGAAAAGATGATGGCCCGATTGACAGAAACAAAGAATTCGGGAAACGCCGGCGGACAGCTGTAGAGATCCGAACAGTCGTCCCAAACTCATCCAAGGGTCAAGTGTATCGTCAGTCGAGTGATGTGGTACAGTGTCAAGAGGTTACAACGAATGATGTTCCCCATGGTGTAGTCGGTGACCAAGCCATCACCCCTGTCTTCATCGATGGTCGTCCAGCCAAATGCCTCCTTGATACTGGGTCACAAGTTACATGTATAAGTGCAAAGTACCACGCTCTCCATCTTCCCCACCGTCAGCTTCAACCCCTCTCACACCTAGCGGTGATTGGTGCTGCTGGACAAAGGGTACCCTACAAAGGTTATGTAGAATTAAGCCTAAAGTTTCCAGCCACATCTGCTGGAGCTCAAAACGAGGTTGTAACTCTAGCCTTGGTATGCCCTGATCACAAAGAAGAAGATGATACGCCGCTGCTTGTTGGGACAAACACCAATGTTGTCAGAGAAATGGTGCGGGTTTGTGTACATAAAGGTGGCAAGAATTTCCTCAGAAAGCTCTCCGTCGATAGTGCGTGGGCAAAAGCTTACAAATTCTTCCCCAATCTGAGTCAGTCTGGTAGCCTTGGTTCGGTGAAGTCTTTAAAACTCACAACAATTAGGCCAGGGGAAGAGGTTGAAGTCACTTCAATTGTCAATAACCGCCTCCGTTCTGAGCGAGAAGTCTTTCTCGAGAAAGAGAGTTCATCCGAGCTTCCTGATGACGTCGAACTGAGGACCAGTCTGGTTGGTTTACCCGCTCGCAGGATGGCGAAGACGAAGGTAGTCCTCATCAACAAATCCTGTCAAGGTGTAGTCATCCCTGCTCGGTGCCGTCTTGCCACTGCTTTCTCCATCGAAGAGAAGTTGCCTTTCGATGAACAAAATTTGTCTTCATCTGTAACCCCACCAGAGTTTGATTTTGAAGGCTCTCCCCTCTCCGTCGAAAGTGTAGCAAGATTGAAACAATTACTGAACGATAGGACCGAAGTTTTTTCTCAAAATGATCTAGATATTGGGTGTACATCAGCCGTAAAGCACACAATAAATCTCTCTGATGAAACTCCATTCCGGGAAAACTCTAGGAGAATTCCCCCAGCAGATTTTGCCGACGCCAAGCAGCATCTGAGAGAACTCCAAGATAAAGGTATCATTCGCGAATCATCTAGTCAATTTGCCTCCCCCATAGTGTTGGTCCGTAAGAAGAATGGCGACTTGCGTTTGTGCATCGATTACCGCAAGATAAATGGCCGCACAATAAGGGACCAATACTCGATACCTAGAATTGAGGACACACTCCACGCCATGAATGGTTCCAAATGGTTTTCTTGCCTTGATTTAAAGTCGGGTTACTATCAGATTGAGATGGCAGAACAAGACAAACACAAGACGGCATTCTGGTGCCCTTTGGGTTTTTATGAATTCAATCGTATGCCCCAAGGTATTACCAACGCTCCTGCAACTTTTCAAAGGCTGATGGAGAAATGCATGGGCGATCTCCTTCATGGTGGGGTATTTGTCTATCTAGATGATATAATTATATTTGCAAAGTCCGCCGAAGAACATGAGACCCGACTCCTCCAGGTTTTGGACCGTCTCCGTCAGTTTGGTTTAAAACTCAGTCCAACTAAGTGTAAGTTTTTCCAAGCGTCCGTAAAATGCCTTGGGCATGTAATTTCCACTGAGGGTGTCAGCACAGATCCATGCAAGATAGATGCGGTCAAGTCTTGGCCTGTCCCAAATACTGCCAGGGAGCTCAAGTCATTTCTTGGGTTCACGGGATATTATCGCCGGTTTGTTGAGGGTTATTCTTCCATTGCGAGACCCTTAAATGACCTGACTGCAGGGTGTGACCTCACGAAGAGAAAGAAAACGAGTAAGAAGAAAGAGAAGCAGATAAAACTCCGCCCTGCAAATGAGCCGTTTGGCGAGTCCTGGTCTCCATCGTGTCAGAGTTCATTTGACACACTGGTTCAGAAGTTGATCACTGCTCCCGTGTTGGGTTTTGTTGACTATAGCCGACCGTTCATCCTCCATACCGATGCTAGTGGGACAGGACTTGGTGCTGCACTCTACCAAGAGGGTGATGATGGGCGACCCCATGTCATTGCATATGCTAGCCGTGGCCTGTCTAAGAGTGAGCTCAACTACCCCGCCTACAAGTGGGAATTCTTGGCTCTGAAGTGGGCGATCACTGAGAAGTTTCGTGATTATTTATACGGTGGTTCCTTCACTGTACTGACCGACAACAACCCGCTGACTTACATCCTCACAACCGCCAAACTTGACGCCACCGGCCATCGTTGGTTAGCAGCCCTCGCTAACTTTGACTTCAATATCAAGTATCGCCCTGGCAACAAGAACGCCGACGCAGATGGGTTATCGAGAAGACCGCAGTCACCCCCACTCGTAGATAACGAGTCTTTAGAGGTTGAAAGGAAGATTTCGCAACTCCGTGACCGGATCATTCATCCTCCTGAAGACGGTGTGTGTTCCAAAGAGGTATTCCGAGCTGTTTGTCAACAACATGGTGTCAATGTACTAGCAAACGATGAAGACGAGCCAGCACTTATTGAGAGTCTAACCAGCTCACCAGAAGTTGTCCCATCAGATTTTTCTACCCCATTGTCGACCCAGACTGCGTTCCCAATGATGAACCCCGACGACTGGAGACAACTACAGGGTGAGGATGACAACATCAGGCTCGCAATCGAATGTGTCCAAAGTGGCGAGAATCCTCGAGGTGTTCAACGATCAGAGTTGCCGAGAGAAACTCAACTCCTTCTTCGCCAGTGGGATAAGTTGGGGCTTGAAGATGGTGTCCTATACCGCAAGAGCATCACGAGTACTGGTCTTGATATTTCTCAGCTTGTTGTCCCAAAGAGTCACCGTGAGAGAGCTTTGCAGGGTGTACATGATGATGTCGGCCATCTTGGTTTTGAGAGAACTTTAGATCTTGCCCGATCACGATTTTTCTGGCCTAACATGTCCCCTGACGTTGAAAAGAAGTGCCAGACGTGCGAACGGTGTGTCCGACGGAAAAGACGTGCTGGTAAATATGCGCCCCTCGTGTCGATCCAGACGTCATCGCCGATGCAACTAGTCTGCATCGATTTTCTCAGTTTAGAGCCAGATGATAGTAACACTAAGGATATACTCGTTGTAACCGACCATTACACTCGTTACGCCCAGGCCTTCCCAACTAAGAACCAGACATCGCAGACTGTAGCAAAGGTGCTGTGGGAGAATTATTTTGTGCATTATGGTTTTCCGGAACGCTTGCATTCCGACCAAGGACGAGATTTTGAGGCCCGCCTTATCCAAGACCTTTGTAAAATTTCGGGAATTAAGAAGTCAAGAACCACTCCTTATCACCCCCAAGGGAATGGCCAGTGCGAGCGGTTCAACCAAACGCTGCTGAACATGCTTGGCACCCTTGAGGAGGAACAGAAGAGAAAATGGAGGTTGCATGTTGGACCCCTGGTGCATGCGTACAACTGCACAAAGCACACCTCCACCGGGATGTCGCCCTATTTCCTCATGTTCGGTAGAGAACCCCGCCTCCCTATCGACCTACTATTCGGGTTACCCCGCACTCAAAATGAAGCCAATCATGTGAAGTACGCCGAAGACTTGAAAGGACGACTTCGGAAGGCCCATGAATTAGCATCTGCTGCCATGGAGAAGAGTGCCCTCGCCAATAAGACGCGTTACGACCGACATGTTCGAGATAATTCCCTGAAAGAGGACGACCGAGTCCTAGTAAAGAACGTCGGTTTGAAAGGGAAACACAAATTGGCTGACCGCTGGAGTAAGACGGTTTACCGCGTCCACAAGAGAGTCAGTCCTGACATGCCAGTCTATGAAGTGTGCCCAATTGATGGGGGTGGCCCAACTAGGACTCTCCATCGTAACATGCTACTTCCGGTTGGTTTTCTCCCTTCATGTGATGATGCCCCTGGTAACCGCGAGCGACCCATACCGAAGCCCCGCCGCAGACGTCCCCAAAGGCGACCACTGCCAACACCACCAATAGATGATATGGTGGATGCATTGGATTCTGATATATCTGATGACAATTTCTATGTTCTCCGTCCAGTCCAAGCCGAGGGACAGTCAGCCGCACTCAATCCAGGTGCCCCAGTTTTTGTTCCAACGCCATTGACTGATGAAGTTGTCGAAGTACCTAACCCGATGGAGGAGAGTGAACCTGCCCAAGGTCCACCCAGCCTAGCCTCCGACGAGACGATGCCCTCTGAGGAAAGCCCCACCGACAACACTTCTTCTTCTCACTCATCTTCTGATAATTCAGTGGATACGAAGGCGGAGGAGGATTCTAACCCAGAACCCTCAGTTCACATAGCCAGTGGGACAACCTCAGTCGATACAGATACTAGGGAAACCCCTAACCCCTACCCCCAGCGTAATAGAAAGCCGCCTCAATATTATGGTTTTGAGGAGCAGAGAGCAAAACTCCTTGAACAACATTTAACTATGCAGCAGAGATCCCTAGAAGTTATTAGTAATCTGATTTAAGCGATTTACCATAAAGATTAATTGTTTTAGTCCTAAATGAGAGACCAGGTACATGTCGAGGACGCCATGATTCAAGAAGGCGCGAATGTCGGACCCTGTTATAAATTGCATTTATAACTTTTTTTAAGGCAGTCCGACGAATTTTCCTTTAAGTTAAAACTCTCATATATTTTGGCATTTCCCCAAAGTCTTGGAGTGTAAGATACTTTAACTTCCCCCTTATCTTAACTCTGTAACTTATTGTTTATCACACTTCCATGGAGGAAGGGTGAAGTTGCTGTTCCCACGGTAGTCTTGCTGACCACAGCATAAATTAGCCATGCCGGAACCATCCAGGGACATTATGTAATCCTCTCTGCATTCTCACTATTTTGCAAGTTTAGAAGTTTTCTTTGTCTTAGGCAATCTTCCCACGGATTTGGTCATTTATTGCTGACCACAGGTTTCTTAAGAATTTTGTTGGTCATTTATTGCTGACCACAGGTTTCTTGAGAATTTTAAGCCACTAGTCCTTTTGTGATTGGTTGAAATTCAATCACACCACTCCTTGTTAGAGATTTTTGACCAATTAGATAGTTTAGTTTTCTGTCCGAGTACGTGACCGGCAGGGTTTTTTATCCCCTGTTTCGCTCCTGATTCTTCAGAAGCGAAAACGGCCTCGATGCAAGAAGGACTTGCTAGAAAGTGCTAAGAGCCTTTGCACTTTGCTTAGTTGCCTTCGGTAGAAACAAGTGTTGCTTCCCTAAGAACCTTGTTCCTAAATCCTCTTCTTGCATCCCTTACCACGTGCTCTGTTGATACAGGTAAGCTACTTTTATTTTTACTTTTGTATGTATAAAACTATTTCTGAACATTGACTCTTGATCGATAATCAACAAATAGTTAAAGATGAGCTCAGGATTCGATTGGACAATGCTGATGACTGTATTAAGATGTACAAGTTCACTACTATATTTCATTGTATAACATTTTTATAGCTTTTAATCATGTGAACGGAAAAGCTTTAGGAGCTCCGTCCGATTTACTACTTTGTTATTTTATTGTCATTTATCTAGGATCTAGTCATAGGCTTATTGTATTTAGTGTTGATAAAATTTAGAATGTGCACTCGTGCATATATTGCCGTTCAAGACGTTTCCACTTTCGATAGAATCCATTGGGTTATTGAACACTTGTTGGAGTATTCCGTGATTCGATAAGTAGTTTTCCATATCTGATTAGCCAACTACTAGCCTGGCCAGACAAGCCTTGTCCTCAGATAACTCCTTTCTTACACTGAAAGATGCTTAGGCACATTCCTCGATTAATTTTAGGTTGACTATACGACCGTCTGCTGTGTAGCACATAACCAATAGTAACCTTTGGCCTTGGTTGACCACTCTGTTGCATTCCGTATGCATGCACAAACGATTCATATGAAGGTGTCGCTTATATTCTATTTACGATTCATTTCCAACGTTAGTATTTTACTAATGATTATGTTCTAGAGATAATTCTCAAATTCGTTGAACGAGTGATATTTTAGTCTGTTTAATCCGTTGCTTATAGTTCTTTATTAGTTGTATGTTAAATATTTGATAATTTTGAGTGAGAAGCGAAAACGGCCTCGATGCAAGAAGGACTTGCTAGAAAGTGCTAAGAGCCTTTGCACTTTGCTTAGTTGCCTTCGGTAGAAACAAGTGTTGCTTCCCTAAGAACCTTGTTCCTAAATCCTCTTCTTGCATCCCTTACCACGTGCTCTGTTGATACAGATGCATATTCCCCAGGTTCGCTTTGGTAGATTTGACCCGGTTCATCTCTCCACAATGCCCCGCTTCTCAACCCTTTTCATCGCTGTTTCTGGACTTTGAAGTTTTCCTACTTGGAGCCCATCTGAGTACGAGTGTGTCTTCCCAGTTCCAGACGTGGAAGTGCAGAAAACCCAGCTAAGATCATTATCATATCCATGTGTATTAACTGATTGATTGTTGTATTATATTGATTATTTCCTCCAGTGGTGTAAAATTGTTGATTGTCGTTATTCTTCACGGTCAGTGAAATAATATTTCCCTTGTTCATTTGCGATTCTTTCTAATCATTCCTTGTCGTTGACATTGGACAAACCACTGTAGGATTTAATTACATTGTGTATTTCATCAACGTGTTCGTTTGATGACTTCTAACTGAAGTGATTGTACTTGAATTGACTTATTATACTTGTTGGTATATTCAGTGAAATAACAATACGCTGATTCCAGACTAGAGAATCAAATCAAATATTGCTGTCCGTTGCGTTTCCTTACCGAGCAAGAGTTCCTTAAAGAAACATCGAACCGAGCACAGACTCTTTAATATTATAGAGGCTTATACCTGTGACATACACCAATCCGAGCGGCGCTCGTTTATAGTGTTTTACACCACCGCAGCTATGCACTCCGAACCGCGCGCGTGACACGGCAATAGCGCGTCAGCCCGCATATGTACTAATCAGCATGGAGGATTCACGGTACGTGTGCGTCGACGCGCGCGTGCAGCGGCCAAAGTTGCGGAGGTGTAAACGCCCATGAACAAGCTGCTCGGATTAGTCTATACGCCATCGGTTATTTTGATTAAGAACCCGTTCTTTTAAGAACCACCTTAGAACGTTACATATATTATTATACATGGTATGACCGAGAACCCTTGGTATCTAGAGCTGCTTGAAAACAAAAGCAGACTGAACATTTTAATAAACGGCAGTCAATGGATAAAAAAAAACACCAATGGGAATAAACATTTGAAACTGTACACAAATACAAAGAAGTTAAACATCAATCTTGAGTGCACTTTTATGACACTGTAATACTATTGCCTGTTTTCAGTTATTTCTTTAATGCAATTCACCCGTCACAAGGCCCAAAGGCCACTCGAGGTGTGGGCTACTTTTTGAAAGGATAGACACCTGCCCCAGTGCGCAGAAGCAAGGCATGGTGAGATATAACCGAAAATCTCTTCACAGAACAGCTAAGAACAACTGTTCAACAGTATATTTGACCTGAAGCCATGTCAGTCAATCACATAATATGATGATATTTCCTAACACGTCGTCTCAACCTCTGGATGCACACCTAGAGGGGATTAGGACGAGGAGTTTACTTTTAACACAATTCTCTCTCGTCCCACTCACACCTACAGGCTAAATGTACATCACCTCCATATTTCAGATCATCTACTCTTATGTATTGAATGGTCATTGTTTGGATCAATGATAGTGCAATGGGGATGAGTGAAGTATTTAGTTTGCTCGCGATGTGCGACCACGAAGAGGGACTATCGCTGAGAGTTTGGCTGCCCGCAGGGCGCTTTAGAGACGTGACATCGCCAGGCCGTTGCTGGGCTGTCGATCACGTTGTTGGGGGTATCGATGTCCTGGCAACCGTAACGTTATTTGCATGTTTT
Source organism: Marthasterias glacialis (assembly GCA_911728455.2). Taxonomy (NCBI): domain Eukaryota; kingdom Metazoa; phylum Echinodermata; class Asteroidea; order Forcipulatida; family Asteriidae; genus Marthasterias; species Marthasterias glacialis. The sequence continues at coordinate 6,870,221 of OU452231.1, forward strand.
ATAGAATGTCATGGTACTCCGAATGATTGGTGTTACACGTTGTAATAGACTTTTATCATGGTACGGCCGTCTTGATTTTCTCCCATTCAAACCAATGTAACCAAACTGAGGCTGGAAGGGCAAATAGTCTGGTTCCTTTTTGTGCGATGAATATTAGGATCGGTTACTGTTATTGGATACAGGGAACATGACCAAGATGGTGGCAGCAAGATAAAGGTCTATGGAGCATAACCTGGTATCTTTTGGGCACTCATAACCGCAGATCTGCTCTTGCAACGTCACATCCGCGAGTTTTGCCAACCAGTAGTTTAAATAAAATCAAACTAGGTCAGATTTTGTACCAACCCAGTTATACATTTTGTGCTTCTCAATGCCGCCCATACGAATCCTGGGTCGGCTGAGTTTGTGAATTTTAATTCTTTAAAAAGAATGATCTAAAGTGACACGATCACTCAATGCACCATTCGACGGGAATAATGTTCAGAATCAATATCAATTTGTACCAAATAAGTAAGACATACTTCTCTCATAGTACCCAAAGCTATTATTATTATTATTATTATTATTTATTATTGTTGTATATATTAATGTGCTGATTTCTTGATGACCAATATTCACCAATGTAAACGGTGACCTGCCTCGACTAGTCTGGAATCATAAATATTTAGATTACAAGCTGTTTACTATCAGCATGGTCAAGAAACACAATGACCAAATGGTATCTAAATCAGAGAGGATGAATAAATAAATGCAGCTTTCCCGAATCCTCATTATTTAGAACGATGTACATCAGTATACGATCTCCTGGTTAGGCCTAATATAATATATATATATACTTTTTTATGTAAGGCTCCCATCATACAGAACAAGGCCGCTCTAGGTGAGGGCTACAAGGAAAAGAGAAAGAAAGCAGAATAAATTAGGGCAGAAGAAAGCTGTTTAGATTCTGCTTTTATTGAGAAAGATTATAGCCCGCAGGAAAACAGGATACTGGCAAAGAGTTCCACAGTGAAGCAGTGCGTGGGAAAAAACTTGTGTAGAGTACACCTTCGAATTGCATTTTGGAACCGTTATTTTAGGGGACAAAGCCACCCTGATGATGATAGTTATCAGTGAAGCGCAAGTTTCAAAGAAAAAGTACCCTATACGCACTGTCCCATTTCAGGCAAAACGAACTTTTGTAAAAGATCGAATAAGATCTTATATGTCCGCAACACATTGTGAGAAAGGTAAAGACCTGAGACTGCCCATGCAGTTCCTTAAAGCCGTGATGACACGGAGGCCGGGTCCGAATTGGCGGCTACGGCTACGGCTACGGCTAATGCTGGATCAACGCGTCATTACGCATTGAAGTACAGGGCGTCCTTAGCAACAGCTGCAGCCGTAGCGATAGCCTCTAATTCGGATCGGCCTCAGAGCCAGCAGCAGCCGGTGCTGATTTGTGCATGAATTACGTCACACTACGAACATGGACCACGTGACTTATTTACATTTGGCGCACCCTCACTGTTTAGCGCCGATCGAGAGTCGTGCTTGATTCTAACCTATACAATGACTGCAAGAGTGAACATTGGCTCATTTATTTAAACAAGATCCTAGTATTTTTTTTTTTTTTTTCATTTTTGTCACACCACATTTTTCTCCTCATATTGCTTAGGCCTACCTTTAAGATCAATTAGAACGGGTAGTCCCTTCAGGTTTTCACGAATGCGAAACGTGTATAGTTAGAATCTCACATCCCATGGCCACTATGCCATTGGGCAATCAGTAGCGTGGAGTCTTCCTCGGTTTGGCTGCTTGCTGCTCGCTGCCATTCAGCCGCCGCTGATGTGTCAATTCGCCCAACGGCCTTACATTCTGCTCAATGTTCACCACGGATTTCAGCACGTTCTGACTGTGATACAAAACATAGCAAAGGATACTCATCCAGAAGAAGTCCCACTGGATTCAGGATTTGACCGGAGTGGATCACAGGAGGGATCGGAATGGTAATGGGAGGGTGGATTGGGGCAGGGAGGGGTAGGAAGGGGGGGAGGGGGTCAGGGCGGGTTGGGTGGAGCACGAAAAGGAGTTCACATGGGTGTCTCTGACCATACGTTTTGATCAGACAGCATCGCCACCAAATATTTTACATTTGACTCATAATGTTAAGTACGGATCTCTTGAGGTGCCATCCGACTTCTCAAGATACCCAGATAACAATCTCAGAATTGTGGCTTCCTACCAACAAGTTGACGAATTCCCAAAATATTTCTACTCAAGATGACAACATCCTGAAAGTAGGCATCTCGTGATAACTATCTCAGGCTCTTCTTCATAACTATCTCATGGCACATCCAGAACTCCGTATCGTTAATATACTTAAGCATCGACTATAAAACATCATCTCATAAGTTACTCATTATATAATGATGCGCCTTTAAAGTCTAAAATACATCCCGTGCAAAACCACGAATACCTGATTTTGTTTTTACTACTGAGAAATCCAGTATGTAAACCTGTTCTAAACGGTGTGTTTTGAGTTCCGCTACAAGTCCTGAAGTAATGCAAACTCAAATATAAACACGGCTGTATATCCACGGATCTCGTTGTAACCACATACATTAGGCCTGAACGTACATATAGCTATAATCACATAGTTACCCATGGTCAGTGAACCCGGCATGACATGGATATCCGTGAACTTGTTTTGCATTTCGATTGGTTTTTGTTTTTGTCCCCCTCTTCAAACCGAGAGCTAAAACGAACTTTAATATTCCAATATTCCAAATTGCGCAAACCTTTTGTTTGGAGCTCAAAGTACTTGCCAGCCCGTGCAGAAGTCAATCTCAGGGTCGACCGGACGAAACGCAATTGGCAATATTCACTGATGAAAAAAAAGGTTAATTTAGATCTCGCGAGGTGGATTTGTATCGTGTTTTGTATATTAAAGTAACGGTGCAACACTGAGTTTTTTAATGAGAAGCAATATACAAACCATTATGGATTCAAGAAAAACTGTCAGAAAAACGGTGAAGATTGAATTGAAATAGGTGCTTCATTTTCAAAGACAAAGACATCTTGATAGTTATATTTTTATTACACTTGTGTTACATCAGCGCCGAATGTCATAGAGCTGCTTAAGCAAAAGAAATGTGCTTAAAATTTTTCTGCTGAGCAAAAATAAGCAGGGTACCAGTCACAGATGGTACATGTGACATGGTACTATGGCTGGAAACCTTATTCTGGAGAGAATCATTTTGTTATGCTTAGCTACCGTAATATTTTGTGCCTAAGCAGCTATACGAAGTTGGGTCCTGCAGGTCGTTGCTCCTTGCCTTTCACTCAAAAGCTATAATATTTTGATTAAAATACATAATTTATTACGACATGACCAAGTTTCAGACGGAAAGTACAATCAATGTGCAAAATATTGTGTTTCTAGAAAACACTGCAAAAGTTTTATCCGTTTTCTGCCATTCATAATTCATGTAAGGAAGGCTAAATTATGCATGGGAATGTGAAAACTTGTCTACAAAAATGTAATAACAATGCCATATTTTTTTGTCAGGAGTCATTTGATTGCTAACGACATTCTGTTAATGGGGCAAAATACTTTGTGTGCCTGGGAGAAGGGCGAAGAGCCTTGCGTCCGTTTCCGGGCGCACGATGTTATTTTCAACATTTTTTTCCCCAGAAAATATTCAGCATCGCTAAACCGTATAGTCACCCAAGCCTCCGTTGAAACGCTGCTGCGTAGAATTACCAATTCCCTCAAAATTCGAGGGAGCATTTTTATGGCAGCTGTGCGGGTTTCGTGTCAGTTAAAAGAGATGTTGCTTTGGCAACCGCCTCGCAAATCGCTATGGCTGTCTTGTATTGTCAATTTATTTTCATGGGGATCCATGATGTGCAGGCATGCATGCATGGAGTCTACAAAGTACCGTATGTTGTGCGGGCATCTGAGCTTGCATTACAGCTTAATTAGAGTACATGTATTATGTCCCTGCATTATTTAGGATGTAGCTTATCCATATGAACCATTTTTAAATGGTATTTTATACCACACCCCCCCCCCCCACACACACACACATAACCTTGTCATGATAGGTGGAACACGCGTCACGTGTCATCCTATATTTCACCATGTAAACTGCCGCGATGCTCCAAAATTTAATACTGGAGTCCAGGATGGATTATAATCATTATTGGACGCTTCGCAGTGTCGTTTTTCAAAATAATCGTTCCCCGTCCGTTTGTCCAAACGAGGCAATGTCGTGTCAGTACTGTTTTTTTGTAAGGGCATTGCGGTATTCACTTGGTAAAGGGTACATTCTATGAGACAAGTGTATAAATACAGTTTCTTCTTGAACATTTCAAGGGGCATCAAGGTTTAAAATGACCACGGACGGGCATTGCGTCACTTTCCACTATTGCCTCTGCGAGGTATCACGCCTGAGACATGCCCGAGAATCAATGAAATTGATTCTGGATTTCGGCGGACTTTGGATTTTGGATTTCACCAAAATGTATTTTGGTGAACCCGCAAAAACCACAAATACACCCACACACCTTTCGACGGAGCAGATGGTCCATTATACTAGGCTGATCCCTAAAGAATTTCGCGTGAGAAATGTGTCCTTTTTTGTTTAGTTTTAGTTTTGGCTCGCGCCACCAAAATTGACAACTCGTTGAAAGCTCATCGCGGGAAATTATTATATTGCCTTGTGGCTCTCACTGGCCGACCACGATTATGTAATTTTGACTTCGTTTTGAATGCAATCTATGAGAAGTAATTGTTTCACTGCAATGTTCCAAAACTCCTCCGACCACAGATGCCAATATTTATACATGCTTTTGGTTACGAAACCAAACTATAGGAAAAGACGCTTCCATACTTTGTCATGAGCCGTGTTTGATCGATAGCTTCGTTAACGGTTCTAGGTTACATTTTAAGTGCCTTTGGACTTACGCCGAGATTGTTTTTTTTCTGATTCTATTTATTCATTTATTTCAGTTCTTGAATGTTTTGATTTCTCTGGGGGCGATGATGTTGCTGTCTCTAAGTGTCTTAGCATGATGGGTAGCACGATCGCGAATGGCCAGTTATCTCAATTAAGGAAACTGTGGCATCAACCCCCCCTTCACCATAGTTGGTCTGTTAGTTGTTTTTCATAATCTCATACAATCTACTTCACTTTCATTCTTGATTATATACATTTTGTCTTTCGGTTTGGATCCTACATCTTCACTTTTATTTTGGATCCTGCATCTTTTATTCTGGATCATACCTATTCACTTTCATTCTGTGACAGATACATCCTTTACTTTCAATCTGAATCACACTTCTTTGCTTTCATTCTCGAGCCTACATCTTTACTTCGATTCTGATTCATACCTATCCACTTTGATTCTGGGCCAAACATATTTATTTTTTATCTGGATTCTACATCTTTACTTCCATTCTGGATCATGAATATTGACTGTCATTCTGGATCATACATCTTTACTTTAAGTGCCTTTGGACTAACGCTGAGCACGCCGAGTGCATTTGGACTATAACGCCATCCTTACTTTCATTCTGGATTATACATCATTACTTTCAGTCTGAAAAAACACCTTTACCTTCATTCTGGATCAATACATCTTGACCTTGTTTCTGCATCACACATATCCACTCCCATTCTGGACCATACATCTTTACTTCCATTCGTATTTTGTTTATTGACTTCCATTCTGGATTATATACTTCCATTCTGGATCATATACTTCCATTCTGGATTATGATATTGACTTTGATTCTGGAGCATCCATCTTGACTTTCATTCTGTATTATACATCTTGACGTTCATTCTGGTTGTACTGACTCAGTGATTCCATCAGGAACTTTCGGGTAATATTCCAGGGAATATAACTTCATACGTTTAGTCAGTCGGGCCTTCTAATTAAATCGTGTTCTGTAGCAAAATCATTGACTACTGGCCTTTAGTGTTTTTAATCAAAGTTCATCAGGTTAGATTACTGATGTGCTGTGGGGAATTCATTGAGCACATTTCTCATATCTGAAATAGAAAAAGTTAAAGTTAAAATGTGAACTGGACCAATTCCACCATTTAAACAGTCAGTGCTTTTAAACTGTGCTCAAGTCAACATTATGAATGTTTTTTACAATGAATGTTCAGTCTGTATATACAGTAAACCGCTATTCTCGTTGCTGCCTGCGGTACCTGTATTTTGACCTCATTGCAAAATGCATAGCGGTACCATGTGCCCGTGAACGCCCCCATTATCGCGGACGAAGATTCCTAGCTCAAACATAATTGGAATCTTTATCAGATTTCCCCAATCGTAGAAGGGAGACTTATTTATTTACCTTACAAATGAATTTTCATCTGGCTACGTGCAAAGTAATAACTTCAGTGGAAGCGAATTATCTCCTAATTGCATCCAAACACTATCTCTCCCTCCGCAGCGGAACCTTAGCGTGAGCGGGTAAATTGCCGAGACTTTTTGGCGAGAAAATGATTTATCGGCGCACAGCTAACTTCGTCAACTTGGGGTGCGAGTTCAGTATATGGTGAATATATTAAGTATATATGTAACATGGTTATGTACAACAGCTTACTTTGTTACTTTAACAATATGATAAATTTGACATGATGCATTCCTCGAGACCCGGAACCCAGGTCAGTTCTGACCCGAGAATTTTTTGAGATTGTAAACACATCCACAACAAGAATTAAGAGAATACCCATTTTTTGAAAAGAAAGTTAAAATTTTTCGCTACACCGGGAAGAAAACAAAAAGTGACTGTCTCGCTGAGGTCCGTACCGCGGTATTTATTGATAATCACGGTGTCTCGTTGATACTTGAATCTCGTATAAATTCATTTCAGCCATTCTCGTTATCTAGACCGATCAGCGTTTTCAAAAGACATTATTTCCACCTTACCACAAAAATGAGAACTACGACGCAATTGTGGTCATAATAGTTCCTGGTAAATTAGAACCACGTAACCGAATGCTCGTTAAAAATCGTTTTAAGCAAAGTGCACAGGCTCGTTTGAGAAGATAACGAGTCAAAGTGAACCATCTAAAAATTGCATTAACTCGCGGTTAAACACTACGTTAATAATCGCTTGAACTTTCAGAAGCATTGATACCAACAATTTCGGGTTTTTTTCCGTAGAAGAATTAAAGAGATAGATAAACCTACTTACCTTTACCACAATGGTCTGTGGTAATAATGACCTTTAAAATATGTTATGGCCTATAGAAAAACAAAACTTCACCGGTGTTATTTGAAATCGAAGACTCGCAATGGCATGAATTTAGCGCGTCTAAAACGCAACTCCGAGACCTGCATTCCTTTAATTGAGGTATTCCACTTGGAGCGGATATCCATACCAACAGCGGTAATCTCATCAGAAGTAAAGGTGTGTAAAGGATGAAGGGGTGGAACGGATTTCTTGAATTGAGAAGGGATAAAGTTATCGGCGTCACGCTCTGTTTGGGTTGTCCACCTCTAATCTCTTTCCCGGGATCATGTGCCAAGCATAACAACTTCGCCGTGCTTAGTGGAGTCCCTAAGGTGACTTAGGAACGTGTGGCTGAATTCTTCGGCGGCAGTTCACTTTCCCAAGGGGTGCAAACCTCTAAGCATTCTGCCTGATCGCAAAGAGAGGAGAGTACACCTCTGGTAATTGAATCCTTAATTCATACAGTTCTGTGGCCACTTTAGAGATGTGCTTTTGAAGAGTTTGGGCTCTTAATACGATACCATTTTCGGGATACCATTTAACAGTCAAAATCTGTTTTGGGTTTTTACCGGATGACTCATCGTGTCCAGCTAGTCTGTCTTACCTTGGCTTTCATAGTGACAGCCCACTCATTGTAGGGCTTTTTATACACTGAGTTTTTTTTTAATATCATGGCTTAATTTAGCTAGCAAAGGGCCTTCCGTTGGTACCATACAAACTTGGTGATGGTAGCGCATTCTAAGGGACATGTCACACAAAAATTTACAGGCGAACATTTCAGGAAGTCTACAAGGAGGAAACAATATCTATTCAGGTTTTAAATTTTCACATAATTTTTGTGGGAATAGTGTACAATTAAAATGTACCTTGTTGCTACCAAAGTATTATTATTGTGCGTATGCACTGCAGAGTGGTTGCAGTGCAGAATGGTTGCACTGTAGAATGGTTGCACTGTAGAATGGTTGCACTGTAGAATGGTTGCAGTGCGGAACGGTTACAGTGCAGAACGGTTGCAGTGCAGAACAGTTACAGTGCAGAACGGTTGCAGTGCAGAACGGTTGCCGTGCAGAATGGTTGCGCTGCAGAATGGTTGCACTGCAGAATGGTTGCACTGCAGAATGGTTGCACTGCAGAATGGTTGCACTGCAGAATGGTTACACTGCAGAATGGTTGCACTGCGTTACCTGTAACGCGTGCCTCTTGTGACAAGGGCCTAACGTTGTTTATCCGTTAGTGTTGTGTACACAGCTTTCATGTCCTACTGCAAAATTGGTAACCAGGGCAAATTCCGAATGGTCTGTTCTGTTAGAAAGAAAACTTACTTACTCTGTGCAACAGATGAGTCCCATACAATTGCGCTTGCCGTTAGCTTGAATGTTCAACCCAATTCATTTATGTCGGGTCAATTTGCTGTGTGCCTTCAACTCATCACTCCACAACAACAGCGCTCAGCTCGACGGAGTCCCAGAGGAGACATGCAGAGCGCAAATTCAGATTCTTCAGCGTCAATTTATAAACCCTCAAGGGGTACCAATCTACTGACAGGTTCTAAAATAAATCGCACATCTTTCACCGAAGAGGTATAAGTGCCGGGGTGAAAATACTAAAATAATATTTCAGAATAACTATCTTCATGTTCAGTCATTTGTATTAGGCTTATACCTTTCATTGAAAAAGAAGGTGGTATAGATTTTACAATTGTGATAGTATTAACATCAACTTATTTTGCCAATCTGTAATTCACCCTGGGCCAAAATTAGGCCGACCAACTTTTAATTTGATACTTTTAATAAGCAGGCACTGTTAGGCTCTTTTCAAGACAGCGGCTTTGGCTTAGGCTTCGACTAAGGCTCCGTCTTACGCCCCGTAAGTTAGTTTGATTCCCCATGTGTTACCGGTACTGGTGCAGTGCGCATTTTAGGCAACGCGCGTACAGTTAAGCGCCCCCACCTTATCTTTACATGCATTTCGAATCCCAAAATGTCAGACTATGGACAGATAGCGGCCGTCTGTGACGTCAATGGAAGGGGTCAATTAGTGACGCTATGCATTCACCCTTGCGTCACAAAACTTTCAGTCTAAATAGACCTTATGCACATGACGTAATTTGAGTAGGGCGCCCTCGTCTAGAGGTCAAAATGAGGTTGTTCATTGGCCAATCCTGTGCGCCACGCGTACAAATCTCTGCGTTTCCATTGTTACATCATCGATTTACCTCTAAGATGGCGGCGTGATGACGTCAATGCATAAGGTCTATAGACCGACGTTTAAGTCCAATTAAAATGAGAGTAATGGCGGTACAGAGGTTCTCTAGGGAAGAAATAACTGTGACTGAATTGTCATCAAAAATCAATCTTAAAGTTATAATCATCAGCAATGGGAGCAAACCATTTTAATAAGTTTAGTCTTCGACTGCTGTACAAACTGTAGAGGCTCAATGGTCAGTAAATTGGTTGCATAGATCGAGTACACAAATATACAAAATTAACCTGATTAACATTCGGATCCTTTCCCGCGAACAGACTATAAAATGTAGACAAGTCTTCACTCACCATCATCCAAACATCCCCACTCTCCATCGCTTCCCGGATTATCTCTCAGATGAGACAAAGTAAAACACGTTTGTTTTTGTTTCCAAGGCGATCAAATGATTTCCTTGGTCTGCAGCGAAATATACTTGTTTTGCGAATATTAGAAATGTCATTTATTTTTAGAACACACATCACTCCGTCGGTGCTGAATTATTTTGACCTACAAAAATACTACAGTTTCACCGGCTCAAGCGTAGTTGAATTGTGAGGTGTTGAGGAGTAGTGGTTCTTTAAAATTCACGTTCCCCATTCACGACCCAATTCAGTTTTGTCGGACAGAAAATTGGGCACTTGAATGTTATGCCTCTTAATGTATTTGAGTCACGCTTCGGAGTCTTGTTTTTTTTCTTCTCCCTTTTTTCCCTTCTTTTTCCTTCTTTCTTTCTTTCTTTTGGGTCGTGCAAGTTTAATCAAATCGGGCTAAATTAGGTTAGTGGGAGCTGGCCTGGATCGAAACCTGAGGTCGTTGTCTGTCTAATACAGGAAGTTTTATGGTAAAAGCTCAGCAGTTTTTTATTAAAAAACTTGCCGTGAACGACATCGAGAGTCATCAAGAATCAACAAGTAGGTCTTGATTACGCACACATGATTTCAGGTTCAACAAATTGTCCGACTATGACAGCATTGGCCAACAATTGGATGAACTCTTTAGAGTTGATTACTTATTCGCCAATCGTTTTTTATTTATGAACCTCGAGTATTTGTTTACACGCGAATAAATTGGCCGTTCCCTTTTCACGATTGCCACGCTTCCACTTAAGAATTAATAACCAGATATTTCCACATTCAAAAGGGACTGGTTGACGGATGCTCACGGTTCGGCCTCATTCGCTCACAAGAGCCTTCGGTCTTAACTGGCCCCGTCAGTGTTACTGTTAACGCGAAACATGAATGCCGAACTGGTTTATATGGGAGTATAAATAACAGGTGAATAAGGAATAAGGAGGTATAGTCAAGACGATAAGGGTGAAAAAAGTTTCTTAAATTAATCGATAGGTTGGGGATAAAGAATGTAAACTTAGTTTTACCACGGAACAGCGATGTGTGTGATGCACTGTGTACTCAGTGCTTTTCTGGTCCTGGGGGCACGCTCGGCGGTGACGTGGTTAAAACAACTGCTCTAGAGTGCAGGGTTCAGGTTCGAATCCCAGCCGACTGCTGGTACCCTTTTAAACCAATATGATATTGATTCTATGATCAATGTCTAGCAAATCAGAAAAGTCCAAATGTGAAGGGAAATTGTTTTGAAACTGAAATAAAATAAACGGGAAAATAAAGACTTCTCACGAGACCCAAAATCAAACAGTCATTATTTGGACTCTCGTTTTCTTATACATATTTATGGATGGTCGGAATGTTACGAATACTTAAGTTATGTTCCTGTTATAAATTAGAGACAGGATACGTTAAGATTAGAATTTAAAAAGGCACCCAAAGTCACAAGAAATCTGATCAAATGTTTTCTGTAACTCGTGTTTTGATTTGGAATTATTTGTGTATTCGAGATGGTGTACAAAATAATCCGTTTGACGTGAATTCTTCAGGAGGAACATGGAAAATGTTGAAGCTTTGTCACTTTAGCTAAAGGTGGTGTTGGTGGTGGTGGTGGTGGTGGGGGGGGGGGGGGGGGGGGTGGTATGGGGGAGACCACAGTTATCGGGCCAAAGCCACTCCGAATGAATCTGTAAACGGCCGGTAGCCAGAGCAGGGTATAAAGAGTCACGTTTCTGTCCGCCTTCGCCATTCCCAGGGAATCGAATCCAGTAATCGTGATCGTAATGATAATGATAATCGATATCATGAATCACTTCATGTGGGCTATTTAGAACCCGCTTGGTCAGGGGTCACTGTGATTAAGCGTACTTCAATCTTTGTCTGCCCGACTTATTGGGTGATTTGGAGTACTATACTACTGGGGAGAGTATTGACATGGTCGTCTTAAAGTGGTGGTAAATATTTCGCAGTGACTATCCAAGTGTATGCACTCTTATAACGACCTAGTCAAAATATTGACTGGTTGCCTATATAGTTGTTGATAACCGACTATAGGAAATTAGGTAAACACACGAACATTTAAAAAATAACAATTAGAAAAAGTACAATTGGATTTGACTCTAATTTTAGCTCTTTAAATAATCCTGACTAGAAAAAACCGAGTCAGACTGACTGATTTACAGCTGCAGCCAGCTGACCCTTAATTGTTAGTCAAGTCTAACTGGTTTAGAGTCAAATCTGACAGACGTGCTTCGTCAGAAAACTCAAACTTGATGACGGAGGTTGACTGCACCTTAATAGGGTATTTGATGAGAGTGTAGGCGGCATATAAAGTGAACATTCAAGTATTTGATCCAGTTTTGGTGACTCTTACAATAATAACATAATCCTCTAATCTACCAAGAACGCATTTAATCAAAAACTTGGTTTTTGTTTGGATTTTAGGATATTATTAAAGCTGAGAGTTTGAACGAGAATTGCAAGAGAAAATATGTCACGGAAAAGTCAATGGATTAGCAGAATAATGTTTTAGAAACAAAGAATAAGTTTTCAAGAATCCTATGTTTCTGTCTCCCGACTTCGCCCATCATCGAGCTAATCCTCATCCACTGAACTTAATCATCAGCATGCATCATCAGAGGCCAGTATTCTCCTGAAGACCCCAAGAGCATATTGACCGAAACGTTGAGTTGTTAAACCACCAGTTCTTTTTAGACCCACCACAAGTCACAGACAGATCATTACACCATGGTGTAACGCAAACCTTAGTAGAAAGAATCTACTTCGTTCATTGGATTGGTTCAATCTCTCTATTCAATTGTTGTTTTCCTTTGTGTTCTCTTTATATTCGCCTTGCTTTCTTGTTTTCTCACATTGCTATTCTTTTGAATCCTGTGATTGTGATAATGGTATCCTAGGCTTTGTTTTACCTGTCTCGTTTTTGTTACTGAATAAAGACACTAATTATATAATATTATAGTGTAAAGATATTTAACTGATCGCTCAATTGGTTCTATTATTTTAAACAGTTTGTCCAGTCACTGAGCGTTGATTTATGTTACGTCCGCAATTTCTGTGTCCAGATCGTCAGCCAACTAGCCAAATCTAAATATTTATTGGCTATATAAAAACAAATATTAAAATAGTGAGTCAGTTTTAAAAACAAGTTACAGCTATTGACGTTACGTGAACTGTCAGAATTCATTCCATCCCGCAACATACAACGCTTCGTTTGTTTCTTGATGTCAGTTAATCTTTCCATGGCGGACTTTACGAAATGTGCGCTGTTGTATGTTTTTACGTATCGACATTTTAATGCCTTAATGGAATATAAGGCTGCATGTCAATGTTTTAAAAACCGACCAAACACAACACACTCTTTCGAGTTTCGCTCCTGGAAACACGGCCTACTTCTAGTGGTTTACAGCCTTATTGCCTGTGTCATTGTTGACATCCAGTTTATTCCCATCATTGTGACTGGTGCATCGGCGCAGATTACATGGCTAATGTGTCTTTGACGGGGAAGCGCTCCGTGGTTACAGATTGTTCTCTTCTTTGATCTACTAAGTACTATCCAAAACATCCAACAGCCGTGATTCTCCCAGTAGCGAAGCTTAAACTCCGCGCTCTCTTACGTTGTCCAGTTAATTCAATTCGACCTTTACTCGGCGGAAAACAACCTTGCCGAAGGTATTAGTTTTTGCATTAAGTTGTCATTAGGGTGTCGTTATGAAAGCTTCACACAATGATTCCATCTACTGAACAAAAACAAGACAAGCTGTGAAAACACCGTGACCAGCTTGATTAAAAAATGGCGGCTTCCTACATTGAGCTGTCATAGCTGAAGCCAATGGAATAAGCTGGGTGTGAGAGATGTCCATTTCATGGTCTGCATGTTCAGGCACTAAATTCTCCCGGATGCTGGTCTGCCGTATCTTGTATTAGTTGGGTGTGTTTGCTAGTCATAATGTTGTTGCTAAAATGTATTCACTTTAAAGACTACAATTTGTGGAGTCTCAATTTGTTTTGTTTTCCTCGAAAAAGCATCAAGAAAAACACAGAAACCCTTTTTATTTGTGTTCTAATTTGGGGTTTGTAGATAACGATCCCAATGTTAAACGATATATAACAAGACATAGAACAACCATAATTTCAAGCAGTTATTCTGTTGTTTAAAGCGCTGGTATACATTGGGGGATTTTCTTTTTGGAAGAAAAAAAATTATGCTCACACACTCTAGTTTTCTATCGACACACATGAGACCTGTCATTTGAAACAATACTGCTGCGAGTATTTTTTCTTCTTCTAAACTTGGTTTACCAACAGCTCCGGCGGCCTTCACTTCACTTGCTACAACAATTCATCATTTAATACAAAAATTCTGTCGGATTACCCAAACCATTGATAAATCAGAAGTGTGGGTTCGAGCCCGGCCGCGGCACTTGTGTCCTTGAGCAAGATACTTAACCATAATTGCTTTGTCCTTCGGATGGGACATTAAGCCGTAGGTCCTGTGTACAAGGATGGGTAGTGCACGTGAAAGATCCGTGAACACTTAGCGTGGAAGAGATGGGGTTTACCCCTGTGTTTCTGGCTCATGGCAAGCACCCTTATCTACAGGTTTCCTCAGGCTTGAGAGCTACAGTGATTAAGTTCACTTATAAGGCATCCTTGGTTTCATTATCAGAATTATATAATAGCAATAATAATCCATTTTGCTACCCAAAACAAAAAAGTAGTCCACGCGGCGTGTTCTTCATGAAAAAGGTTTTCATGTTTTATGTAAAAAGGCAGATTTTTGTCAACCCAGCTACGTACAATTAGATACCCAAGGCCGCCTTTACCAAATGTCGGTCAGAGTATTTTCAAACAAAAGAAAGCCCTATGCCTATATAAAACCAACCAGTGTGAACATAATTCATCACATTGTCACTGTTTCCACCAATAACCACCTCCAAAATAGTATATTATAATGTTGGATTTTGCGCATGTTTATCACACGCACCTATTTTGATTTGTGGCACGGCATAGTATAAGATCTGAGTGAAAGTGAGGAATTGTCTCTGACATTATTGTATTTCAGACGAGAATGTGTCTCACCGGCATCATATTGATTGAAAGAATGCTTCCAGATTGAAAACTGTCATTTTTGTGCGTTGATCATTGCTATATGGCAATGTATCATGCCAAAATCATGTCTAAATTTAAGGGTTGGCGTAACAGCAACAACCTTTGGATCTTCTATATTGCGATGTACGTTATACGACTATACAGGATAGGATTGAAAATGGCGGGAAAACAATGACAGATTTGAAATCTGACAGCTTACCTTCTGTGAACGTGATACTACTACTATAAACCCTGGAGTGTCGAGCGTGGCAGCCAAGTTTATCAATAGCTCTTGAAGAAATGAATCCAAAAGCAGTCACTTTAAAGTTGCACAAGTGGAGTTTTGATTAAGTACCTTGGCGCCAACGTAGTTTGATAACGTCTTCAGACCGAAGATGAGAAAGACTTCCTGAGAAACTGTTGAAAGAGCCCAACTCTTATCTCTCTGTTGCTATCAAAAATCCATTTTAAAGCTCAGCGTCGGAATCATTTTGAGTATTTAGATACTTTCATTTTTAACATAGCTCAGACAAATGAGGCGGGCAAAGGAACCTTGACGCTTAAACTAAGATTTGTAATAAATTTGTTATTTTTGTCAAAATATAAAGATCTTGTCTGCCTCCCACTCTGAAAATCATCGCAGACGGTGCCCGCTGTCTTGTATGGTTTTTTTGGAAGTAAGTTTTAACTAAGTACCGCAGTGATCCAGTTTGATTTATAGTTGCCATTATTAAGCACACGCTAGCGCTTACAGCGACTTGAAATACGCAGAAATCGTAAAGCCTTGTAAATGCAGAAGTGGTCTTCGGTTGTAGATAGTCACTGCAGGAGATATCACTGGGTAAGATAGCAATGAAAGAGACACCATAAATTGAAGGACTTCTTACGGAGGTGTGTTATCTCTGAGTCGGGAACTGTTTACTTTTCAGTGCACCATTACTAGTTGAAACACAGGGGAAAAGACTGGATGGCATGTACGAGAGTATTCTGTATTGAATATCACAAAGAACTCTTGATCAAAATATCTCGTAAAACTTTTTCTATACCTCTATTGCTTCAAGTCTTTAGACAGACACGTAAGGGATAACCGTTATTAGCTTCCCTTTTTATTTACTCTACGTTTTTGTGTAGAAATTGTATATTTTAGAGGTAGAAAGGTGGAAGCTTAGTACATGTGGATTTAATTTGAAGTTAATTTTTTCTTCTTCATTTTTTTTAATATAAATTGTTACTACGAGACGCCACAAACAAAGTGAAGCTTGTCATAATTTTCTTTCCAATTTTTATCGTGACGACGCAATCCATACTTAAAGCGCAAATAACTCGCATAAAAAACAAATTTTGTGTAATCGTTCTAAAAAGTTATTCCTCGCCTGATCCTTGCAACATCTCAAACATTGTTTTTCCAGGGAAATAGAATGAGACTTATTTGGTATGAAAACGGAAGACATCTGTATCCTTTTCACCCATGTAGATAAAGAAAATAAATTTCTAGGGCAAACATCGGGGAAAAAACACTTCCTGATGCTTTGACCTTTATAGTCGTCAGTTACCGCCTGAAGAAATGACAGAGTCCCGGTAAACTAGTCGTACATTATCGATCTTCAAAAGACAGTTCTCTTCGCAAATTTCATCATGGGCAAAGTATATTGCCCTCGGCAGCTCCAGTGAACTTCTTACCTTGGGTAGAGTAGTAATGATTATATACACAACTAGATTTTAATTTTCCCGCTTTCTTTATTCCGCTCTATCGGCGTGAAAGGGGTACTTCAATTAAGAGGATCATGACTTCGGTTTGTCCGCCTCTAGGATGATGAAAGCAAATGAAAAAAAAACACACTCTTGTTTTTTAATTCATCGGCCCTTTTTTTTTTTAGAGGGCTTCGTCTTTTGGGTAGACTGTGTTGATCAATTCATCTTGCCGCCCGCGCCCCACCCACGAGTGATCTGCTTAGTCTATATTTTAGGCCGTGCAAAACATCCAAGATGAAAATCTTGATCAGCCAAAGACCGAGGGGGTGAAGTAGTTGCCAACAAAATGCCGTGAGACTAAAAAGATACCCGGCGAATCATCTCCCCATCAACTATGGCCAATTACGCGCCTGGGCAGAAGAGGAAAATATTGTTTTCTCAGAAATATTGGATTTGGTTTGAGGGGCAAGAAGTTAAATTAGGGACCTTTTCTTTCCGTACACTGCAAAAACACTTCCTGAATGCATTGTCAACAAAATGCTTTCAGTAGCTAATGGTTGGCTTATTCACCTGTAATGATTGTTATCGCCTTGTTCTTTTTTGACGTTGTAGGGCTAGTCTTTTTTCCTTACTCTCCTGACCATTGTCTCTCAAAATGTGTAAAAGAAAGTGACTCGAACAAAATCTTAAAATTGGATGGCAGGTTCTAGCAACTTGTAAATCACATTCAGTGTGAGATGCTAAAGCTATGATTTTGAACGATAACTTGATGTTCGCTCTAAAGACGTGACTGAAATCAAAGTGGATTGTGTGTAATGCGTTAATCACTATCACCTTCTTGACAGCAATGGAACCTTACAAACAGTGTCATCTTGGCTTGCTTACCAGAAATATTGGCAATCCGGGGCAATTCTGGGCAGACAAGATACATCACTTGTCATTATGAGAAATTTTACATGTTTGTACCATAATTACAATATGGAATTAAAAAAGAAAGAAAAAAAAGATGTAGCTGAACAAAACATTAGATGTTCCATCTTTCTCCATATCAAAAGTTGATAAAAAGTCAGACAGTGCAATTTCCTTCCATATATGATATTGTTTTGCTCCATTGACCTAGTGCACAAATCGTGCCTGCGGGAAGTCCAGGCTCTGTGTTTTTTGTTGTTGTTGTAAATATTGTGATTCACAGGCCAAACAAAAAACAAAAAACAGAAACAAACAGGCTTGCACTGACGTCACACTGTATACTCTCTGTGCGTGTCATGGTCTGCCATTAGGTGAGGAGTCAAATAGATGTGTTGCAATCATTGATTTCCATTACAATAGACGCCATCTTTGATGACAATTTTCATTTCGTCCTGTAGCCGCTTCGAGCTCTGTAAATTTCAACGCAGCTTGAGTTGCTTTGAAACATGCAAGGAGTTTGTGAAACTCGTTTTGTTGCAAGGTCAATTAATACGGAGATTTTAAAAGGAGTGAGAAAAAAAAATCGTTTGAAAGAAAAAACCTTCGTTCAAACAAAAACAATGTTCGCTCGAATGCAGATTGTTTTCGCTAGAACAAAGATTGTTTTCGTTCGAACAAAGATTATTTTCGTTCGAACACAGATTTTTGTCGTTCGGACTTAGATTATTTGCGTTCTAACGCAGATTTTTTTCGTTCGAAGATATTTTCAAACGTTGTTTTTACCTATAGGCTCCGTAGATAAGGCTCCGTATACAACAAACTGTTTTGGGATATTAGTAATGACACACGCGCCAAACTAAGACAGAAGTGAAATGATTTAAAATGATTTAAAAGTGAAGACAACTGAACCATCAGCCAAGATACCAATGTCTTGCGATGTCTTACTCAATTTCTTACGTTTTCGAAATAAGTACAGAGGTATGGGTCCGTAACAACCTTTTTCTGCTACTAATAGGGCTAAATCGACAAGACTCACTTTTTGCACTTCAATGGGAGACTTTTGAGACGCTGGTGGCAGCAGACACAACGGGCCTTTTTGACACATGCTCAGTACTACTGCGTGTGTAGTTCCTGAGCGTGCGTACTAGTGGTAAGAACCGCGAAAAGGGACCGTTCAAAAGCCTGCCATTGTGTTGCTCCGGACAATAAATCCATACCCAGTTTAGCACGATCCTACGTATACTAGCTCTAGTAAATCAACTAATGTCATTTCAATTAATGTCATTTCAATTAATGTCATTTCAAGAGTCTTCTTAAAACCGCAGTTTCTGTCGATATCACCACCTTTAAGATGCTTTATTCACTTGGATATGAGCCGTGGGATCACACGAGGGCTGCAGCCTTCGAACATCTGGTTTTTACATGGCAAAATATCGGCTGAATTGCGGTATTTAGTTCACTCTGTCATTGTATAGTTGCCTATCGATTCTAGTTAAGAACGCGGCAGGTGATTCATTAGTCCGTAGAACTGGTACTTCAGGGCATACGAAACCCGGTAAAAATATCTTCTCTATTTTTTTTATTTATTTTTTTTTTTACAAAAAATTGCATGAATACATAGTTTGCGATTTCTCGATGTTTCTCGATCAGTTAACATATAGGCCTATACAAGTTATTGATCTGTTTAAGAGATGGATTTGTTGTGTGAATTCGTTGATGCCACGCCACGAATGAATGATGCCGAATGCCCCTTCTCATCTGTATACATTATGGAGACCAATGACAAAAAGGAACTAAACGTCTCCACATCATGGGAATTCTAATCTGAAATCTTCCACAATAAGACTTCTGTGTGCACAAAAGCCTCAGGTGGAAATGTGAATCACATGGCCACCAAAGGAAGGACAATAGACATCTCCATGGGGTTGTATTTAAGAATGTGTGCATTTACTCAGGGTCCAATTTCTTGGCTCTGCTTACCGCGAAATTCTGGGCTTATGGTCACCATTCTCCGCGTACACGGTATAAGCACCGAACATCTGCGCTGGCTGCTTAGTAACATGAAGTACGCATACACGCGCAGAAGCAAACATTCTTTTCTAACCTGTGAAAGACTCTTACGTTAAGCGTCGGTTGTGTCTGCTTCCGTAAGAGCTGGGCCCAATTTCATGGCTCTGCTTACCGCAGAATTCTGCGCTTACGGTCCATAGAATCGCGTGCTTTAAAGGGCGCATTAAGCGCAGAATTATGTGGTAAGCAGAGCCATGAAATTGGGCCCTGATTTTTCGCGTGCAGTAAGCCCAGCCATGGAAGTTCAGACCTGGGGCCCAATTTCATAAAGCCTGTAAGCACAGAAAAATCTTGCTTAGCAGAAACAGGTTACCAACCAACATTCCATTATGTTTACACGGTTGTGACTGGTGCCCCACTCATTTTTTTGCTTAGCAGAGAAATTTGCTAAGAAGTATTTTCTGCTAAACAGCTTTACTGAATGTAAAACACAACTGCAACCAAAAATACTTTTGGAAAATATACGATGTACTCAAAATTCAAAATCAACAACAAAATGTACCAAACAAACATCTTCAGTTCTAATTGACTTGTGAGCATTAATGTTGACTTGGTAGGTAAGACGTTAGTTAAGGTGGCTGCTTAAATGTGATGACAGGTCGTGTCTATTGATGTATGCATTTGGATGTCCAGCATGGGTAGGCACGCACCACGCAGTAGGAACTGTACAGGCCTATTAATCCCATGGACGAGAACGAACCAAGCCAGGGTGTGTCGCGTGTGGTAACTTTGCCAAACCAATCCAATTAAGGTGTTGATATTTCTGCAGTGGTGGTTCTAATCGAAGTCTCGTCCCTGTCTTCTAATTAGTGCCTAAAGTCACGCATTGCAAACGGCACACAACGCACAGACTCTAGGTGAGTAATCGCTTGGGACGCTCGTCTGAATTCCCAATCTGTTTTTTTTTTTACACACTTTAAGAAACAAAGCAGCCGAATTCATGCTGAAGGGGAAAGAATATGTGGTCTTTTTTTATCAGTATGAATCACTATTCATCATTGCAGGTGCAGATGAAACATGGGTAACATAATGTTGCACAAGTCATGTGCCTTCGTTAGGTCTTACCATCAGTTGCGTAGCCAAAGGGGGCAGCTTTCCCCTGTGGAACATCTTGTCCTCCTGCTTCTCTCGTAATCAGCTTCTGGACACCGTGAAATTTGCTATAAATCAGGCAATTTTAGACAATTGTTTTTTACCATATTTGTCAATCTTGGGGCAGCGGCTTTGTTTCAGCAGGTGATATTAAACTTTGCGTAAAAAATAATGAAGTATGCATGCTGGCCTATATTCATTTTTTGTTTACATACATCTGGCCTAACATCTGGCAGGACATGCTATGCGTAGCACGCATGTCATTGCTAAACAGCAGGTAAGTATGAATGATGTCAGTTCGTGCGGACGATAAAGCCTTAGGCCTGATATCAATTTGTATGGACTATTGTATGAAGCTTCTTTTAACAAACTAACTTCAGCTGAAGCATAACCTGGTCATAGTGTGGCAATGAATGCAGTGTATGGGGCACATATTCTTGCTTCATGAACGACTTCTTTATGCACTCAATGGCTCTATAACATGCCAGTCAAAAGCTATTGCACGAAAATTATGGGCGAATCTAAAGTGTACACTTAATTGTTAGAAAGTCAATAAAGCCACGGAAATGTTACTACAGACTACTACGGAAGCTTGAATGACCATCCTGTTACCGCTTTACTTAGATAATTTATCATGGAAGCATGGAAAAATGCTCCAAATATTACAGATTTCAGAGATTTTTTCCATGATAGATTCATCTGTTAAAAACGGACTTCGGCGATAGTATATCTGTGTGTTTGATTCTTTTGTGATGTAATCAGTCTTTGGTAAGGCCCAATGAAACCATCCAATCTTCAAATATAACAGCACAACGAACATAGACAAATTGACTAGAACGGGATTTGAACCTGCGACCTCCAAATTATTGCGCGCCGGTGCTCTACCATCTGAGTTATCTAGCCATATGATGGCAGTCTCCCTAATATCTTTGTGAGGGGTGCCAGTAATAACTCTTAGCTTCTGAGAAACCTGTAAAAAGACGGGGGGGGGGGGGGGTTGACTAGTCACAATGAAGCTATACCGTTATACTGATTACATTCAGAAGGCAGGCGTCTGATTGATTCCACGAGGTTTGAAGCGTCAAAGTGTAGTAGCCTCGTAGACATCATTATTGAAACTAATTAGTCACTAATTAAAATTTGCACAAATAATTTTGTATCATCAAAATGATTTTACAAGTTATTCTTTTCGTACAACTATATTTATACCTTATTCTCAAACGAACACAGTGATCAGTTAAATATTTTCAAGGCAGGGGTTTACTTTTGGTAGTTACTCCAAAAATAAATGACCAAAAAACTATGGTAAGGAGCAACATTGTGAGAAATGACTCCCTTTGAAGTAACGTAGTTTTTGAGAAAGAGGTAATGTCTCGCTTAAATATTTAAATCTGAGAAAGGCTTCAGGCATGAAGCCTATTCCACTTAATGAAAAACGTGCAGTTTCAGCATTTTCCGATCCTTCTGCATGGAAATAACCGCTCCAGATTTTGGCCGATATATCTCAAGGACGCTGACATTTTTTGAAACAAAATTTTCAGAGGTTAGTTTTATGGCATATATCTACAATTATATAGAATTGAAACAAACGTACGGTTCCAAATACCAAAGAAATACCCTGCCTTTAAAAGAGCACGATGATTAGTTCAGTATTTTAAACAACATGCGTTCACGTTGCTGGGAACACACGGCTTGGCTATCACTCTCTTCTGTTTTGTGCAGACATAAGGTGAAAAACAGACTACAATAATTCGCAAACCGTGATGCTCGACACATCTCTTCAATGTCAGACGCCACTTCTTCAATTACAGAGTGGTTACCCACTCTTTTAAAATACTCTCTAACTGTAGAACAGTGACAATTTCACTCTCTCACCGAGTGGTGTCATTTCGGCTCTTCTCAAGCTCAGAGTGAAACTCGCTGTGCACACCCTTTTCACGTTGAAACTTCAAGTTGAAAATACAAGTCTTTCACTCTAAAAAGAGTTGTCCGCCATGGCTCTTTGGAAGAGTGTTTATTCACTCTTTTACATTTAGAGAGTACCAGTCTAATTAGATTGAAAAAACCCTCTTTTCGATTGAGGCCAGGGACAAATCTTTTGCAGTTTGTCCCATAGTTTCAATCGAATAGAGTAAATTTCAATCGAAAAATTTTAAGAGAGCATCCAGCTGCATCAAAGTTGTTTTAATACAAAGTTCAAACATAGTATTTTGCCTCACAATGTGTGATTTAACCAACCGAGTGTGGGGCGGGACTCAGGTCTTCTATAAGGACAAACTATTTCTTGTAACTAGTCCTATTGGTTTGAACTCACTTGGCGATAGATCTTTTTCAATAGCTGGCCTCAAACGTTGGATCTGTATTCCTAGGGACGCCTCATCTCTCACCATGCTCAGGAAACGTCTCTTTAAAGCTACTCACCATAGTATTCATTTTATCTTGTACAGTGGTTTGATTTCTCTTAATAAGTACATTTATTATTATTATTAGAATTATAGCATGTCACCGCAATGCCTAACCTTATCCTTACAATGCAAAAACTGGGGTGTTACTCTCTAAATATAAAAGAGTGAAAAACCACTCGTTTTTCCGCCATACCACTCTTGCAAAGAGCCACATAGCGGACAACTCTTTTTAGAGTGGAAGACTGGTATTTTCAACTTGAATCAGAGTAAAGTTCGCTCCAATTTTACTAAAAAAGGGTGATGCACAGTGAGTTTCTCTCTCAAGAGAGCCAAACTGACACCTCTCGGGCAAGTGAGTGAAAATGTTCACTCTTTTACATTTAAAATTGGTATCTATGTGTGCAACACCGTCATGTCATCCCCATTGCTCTATCGTTGGTAAAATTAACACCATGTCAGTGTTGTCACTTAGAGATAACACGGGAATCAATTTAACACCCCAGTTTTTGCAGCGTAGTACTGTTATACACACAGGAACCAACCTCCCTCCCCTAGTTCAACAACATCAGCGTTCATCAATGAAGCAGCAGGCCCTTTTTATACTAAGAAATAAAAAAAACTTTTCGAGAAAGAAGTCCAGCATGATTGGCACGGTCAAGTGTTTATTCATTCATTAATTGTCCACCTGTATTACAGAACAGATTTCAAGCTATCGCGGCAGACTTTGCTCCCTGTAGCGAACCTTTGTAAATTGGTGTCGTAATTGCGTCTAATTGTTTTGGATGGACCGACGAACTTTCACGTGCATCAATTTATCATTATCATTCTCCTATTAGGTCTATAGGTCAACTCAATTACACGGGCCTTTGTCCTGTAATGAAGTTGCATTTGGAATTCCCATCAATTTATCCTCATCACACTGGCAAGTATAGGGCTGTTCTGTGAAACATAGGGTTGATTCTACTTTTTATTCAAATTTGCGATATTTTGTTTGCCCAGTATAAAAACCCAGTGTAAACATCCATGTTATTCTGTTTAATGGAACAACAGCTGAAAGGAAGGCCCTAAATAAAAACAGATGCTGGTAAAATGATAACTAATACTCAAAATCCAAATGTGTTTCAAATGGCTTTAAAATATGCGAAAAGGGGGTGGGGGACCTGCGCCAGTGAAGTACATTTTATGCATTAATGTTTCCTGTTTGTTTGTTGTTTTAATAGGCAGTAGTTACAATATTTTGAGAGGATATCATTGTTCACGGACACACCAATGGGCCAATTTAATCGTTACTATTTTGGGAACCGCACAAATTAAATTAGCGAAATGGCCACACTCGTTATTTGCATTAGAGAATCGATTATACTTCTCAAATGCACGTACCCAGCGTACCATTTAAAGACTGTATAGTCTTACAAATTGATTGACATGTTGTGAAACCTTTCTTTGAAGCAGAATTGTGTAATTTGCAGATACACCGTGGCCTATGCATTCAGTTATATTTTCGCGAGTGAAGGTTTAATTGGTAATGTGAAGAAACATGATCTAACAGTAATAAACTACATGTAGGCCTACATAACAAAAACGCAATTCAAAATAAGCCGGTACTGAAGATATAGCGTGATTAGGGTCTTATATAACACACGATAACTCGGGATGCACCGGGTTCTTGAGTATGGCACGGAAGAAATCTCGTACCGGCACAAAGGACAATGAGATCTTTCTTTTGTATGCTGTGATATCGTGAAATAATAATAATAAATAATAATAATAATGAAAATTTATGAAGCGCACAAATTCACAAAAGTGCTCATGGCGCTAGTGCAAAACAACTACAAGATTACTGAAAAATAAAATGCAACGATACAGCAGAACACCCAGTAAAGAACATATGCAACTGCTTAATTAAGAAGATGAGTTTGTATAGGGTTTTCTTAAATTGGTTCAAAGAAACCGATGATTTGACATTGTGACGGCAATTTATTCCATAGACACAGTGCCGCATGAGAAAAAGATCAGTCGCCCCATGAACGATTACAGATTTAGCCTCAATGAGGAGGTTTGAATAGTCAGAACGGAGTTTGCGAAGCGGAGTGTAAGGTTGAAGCAAATCATCATCATCAATGCGTGCAGGGGCACTGTTCGTGAGGGATTTAACATTTGTAAGATGGAAATTTTGCGCAGATTCGCACATAAGTAAACATGGTATAAAGATGGTCATGGTGGAAAACTTCCCCTGAAATGTTTGCTTGAAATGCTACAGTTCTTGAGACACGAGTAAAAACAGTTAGTTTTGATATCGCGAGTCCAATACTGGGTATTTGAAAACAGCGAAAACGTGAAAGGTTTTTTCCTTACTAATGTTGTACATGTGCTGTAATATAGGAAAACATGAGCCATGAATGTTTATAAATGTGTTTAACTCCCCCTTTTTCCAGTGAGCCAGTTCGAACGACACCCTCCCACGAATGCACGAAGCTTGCCCAAAGAGTATCCAGTAAACTCCTTTACTTCACGCTTCATGGAGTAGGAAAGCACGCCCCTACCACACCGATAATTTGCATATAGCTGGCATCATTAGGTTGTCTCCATAAAAGCTTCATTAGTGGTAAGTGTGATACACTATTAACATACCCGCCCGGTAATGAGCATTAATTTCTGGAGAAAAACAAACACGATGGATTTGCATCATGGAGTTATTAAACGATCTGTTTAAACGAAAGCCCACGTACGTAAACACACAGTAACACTCCCATTTAAACTGTGTTGTTATCGCAAGCTGATCTTTTTTAGGCATGTAAGCCTTTGTACATTCAGGCCATGTTTGAATTAGCGGCTACGGCTACGGCTAGATTGCTGCATCATCATGCGTTGAAGTATAGGACATCCATGGCAACACCCTTAACAACAGCCGTAGCCGTAGATGTAGCCGCCAATTCGGACGCGGCATAAGAGCGGCACTGTCAAATCATTGCTACTCGCCTTTTGGCAGTATTCCAAATCGCTGCTGGCATGTAAGCCTTTGCTTATTCAGGCCGTGTCCGAATTGGCGGCTACGGCTACGGCTGGATTGCCGCATCATCATGCGTTGAAGTATAGGACATAGCGACACCCTCAACAACAGCCGTAGCCGTAGTAGTAGCCGCCAATTCGGATGCGGCATAAGAGCGGCACTGTCAAATCATTGCTAAACTCGCCGGTTGGCAGTATTCCACGTCGCTGCTGGCAAATCCATTTATAGCACTCATGACATTTTGAATGTCCAAATTTATTGTTGTAACCATCTTTTCTTATTTACTTACGTTCCAAAGGAACCTGAAATCAACGGTCGAAGATATCAAGCAAATGGCATACTATCTCGCATCTTTGGCCAAGTGTGACCCACATTGAAATTACAATTTACTTTTTGTTGTTCCCCCTCTCTGAAATGAGCTTGCGAGTGAAGCCGAAATTTTATAAGAACGGGGGATCTCTTCCCAAAAATCGCTGCTGGCTTGCGAGCTTTTATGTTATTTCAATTACTTATTGTGCATCTTTACAGCGACTCTCAGGGTTGTACAATTGTTGTGGATAATGGAATTGCACAGGGTGGCGGTGATTTGCTTGCTCCACGCCGCGCTTGCTCCTTCCATTTGTAGATAAAATCAAGGTTGCATGACCACCGTAAGTTTACAGAATTCTCATCTGACGTAACTACAGATTCAGATTCAGATTCAGATTTATTCACCATCAAAAAAACCCATGAAATTCATTATCCCGTGTGTTTAAAAACATTAATGACAAACTCCAAAAATACGCATTAAGAGAAAAAAAAACCTAAAGTCTTTTTCAAATGAGAAAAACAAAATTTAACTACAGTGGATTGAATGAGTGTACATGTATACAGCGTCTTAGCAGTAGATCCAAAAACGTAATGGCATATCACAATATTTATAATGGATCTTAATTTGATTAGTATTTTTTTAGCAATATTATTTGCTATATTTAGGAACGTGATTTATATGGTGTTTTTGTTCGCTTGCGACTGACGATGATCCATCACGATGGATTTACTCAATTTGAGTCAGAAGCTTTACAAAATTATGAGCTGCCACGACACAAAGCCTTCTCGGGGATCCGTTTCCAAAATGGCCTCGTGAAGGTTTGGTATAATATTATTTTGAAGATCGTTCACAGTGCGACTATTTCATCAACTTTTATAGGGGCCTAACTTATGCTAAGCAGAACAAATTAAGTCCGTATTAAAATCTGTATTTTGGGTAGACACGTTGATGGCGAGCCAATGTGGCATTTATTAGCATTAGTGTTACGTCTTAAAATAATTTCAAGATATCTCTGTTTGTCTGTATGACATAATGAAGATCGTTCACAGGCGACTATTTCATCTCAACTCTTAGGGGCCTAACTTATGCTAAGCAAAACAAATTAAGTCAGCCCAAAATCTGTATTTTTTGGGGTAGACACGTTGATGGCGAGCCGATGTAGCATTTATTAGCATTAGTATTACGTCTTAAAAACACTTTGAAGATATCTCTATTTGTTTGTCTGTAGGGCAGCATGCATGAGGTAGACTTCTTCATGTTCCAAAAGTGAACTTGTCAGATATGCGCAAAAGTTGGCGGAACAAATCAAATAAAGTTTTAGATCATGGTGTTCATGAAAATCGGCCAAGCCAAAACAAAAACCGCCGTTAGTTTTCGCTTTTCTTCTTTGTACTATAGTTGTTACTCATTCAACAAAAAGAACACTATACTGAAAAGGAACAAATAATATGACACTATTGCCAATGAGGAGCCTCGAGGGTCATAGTTGTTTGGACCCCGTCGGTTTGAAGGGAGCTAATTAGAGGACCTCGGGGAGTTTATACTCGTTCAAGACCTTGTCATCCGAGCAGACACGATGATTTCTAACGGCCACTCAAATCTGCCCGCAAACTGAACATTATGACTCCAGTAGTTTCTGCTTCTGTTTCACAAGTCCCCTAGGCTGGCGACAACTAGAGCGCACTGTCCGAAGCGCTGAGAATATCAAACCAGCTCTTTTCACAGCCGACGCACCTCTTCAACACCGAGATGTGAATGAATACCTGATACTTTCTGCGTCTACTTCTGCAAATAGTATACGCAGTTCTCGTTGTTTTGTTAGACTGAGGACTGCTAAATAGAATAAACTAACTGATAAGGCACGGAAGAATAGACAAATATGTAGGCCATGGCATTCCTTCTTGTAAAATACCAAACCGTCCCGGGGTTGTTTTCAGATTGGCAAGGGAAATTGTCCGAAGTGGAATGGAGCATTAGTTAAGCTCTATTTATGGCATCAAGGTCAACTCAGATTGAATAGGAAAATGATGCCGTGACTACGTAGGAAGCAAGACCCTGCTTTACATCCGGCACTGCCTCTGAACCAGTCTACTCAATCAACACAACCATAAATTAAGATCGTGATTGACGTCGTGCCGTGTTGAGGGGTTTTTCTTCTTCTGGCAATGAGAAACTTTTATCGATTTCACTAAGGACCCATATAATGCAGACTGAATTGTAATTAAAAGAGCGATTCATAAAATCAGTTTTCTGTCGTTCCTTGGTAATATGCAGGTTGAGTAGAAAGACATTTATAGCGGAAACTCGTGGTGTCCAGCTCTGTCCATTATTGCTGCTCACACTGCCAACAGACTGCACACTGTCAACGGAGGCCGGATTTACCTTAATTGCGGTAAGAACCGTCACGTTGTCGGTATTCTCTTCATAATATTGTCGACGTTAATGACATTCTAACGCGCATCCCCCTGACCTCCCATTGCCCGCCCCTCCCTTCCCTTAGGAAGGATAGCAGTTGTCTGTAGAAGATTGACCATTCTCAAGCAGTGGCTGTTTTGTAAAAATACGCAGTACAAAAAAAAGAGCACAATCCTGTTTTTTCTTTTTGTATCCTCAATTGATGTAGAATGCCGCTATTGGTAGAAGAATAAACACGGCATTGTATTACAAGAGTTCACTGCAGTGTAATAAATAAACCACTTCGTGTACGTGGAAACGAGTTACATCGAATTGCATTTAATATTTCAATTCAAACCTCTACTTTTACAATTTGTTATACAATAACCTTAACATCAGTTTTAACCAAAATACTTAATGAAGGCACACGTATAATGATGACAATAAAATCCATTCACTAAAACAAGTGGTGGGGAATTCTAGAGACAAGAGTTCTGGAAACATTTTTGAAACGCTACACAGATTTACTGTACAGGGCCCGTTGAAAAGCCCAAATTAAAATACATCAACTCCTATCCACGAAAGTGAAAGTCAAAGTTGTTTTGCATCCTTGGTTATTTTGGGGGCTTTTCGGAGGCTGGTTTCGTGTAGTTCTGGGTTATAGTGTTTCAAACGGAATGACTGCCAAACAGAACTAGTTTTTGCAAGAAGTATTAATCTATAAAACTGTCTCAGTGAAACAAAATAGACAGAGCCATTCAAAGCGCACCAGTGGGCAAAATATTGGCTTTCTGATTTGGTCAGATCATTTTCGCAATTTCTTTTAAGAGCAGAAGAGAGATGGGAACCAGACACCAAGGTTGACGGATTTAAGGCCTATGATTCATATCTCATTGGCGAATCAATTCACAATTGAAAAAAAGAGAAGAAGATCCCACACTTACTTCCGAAAACATATCAGTGAATGAAACTTGAGAATGACAGACCTTAAAATGAACATAGAGGTCACGTTAGACGAACATCTTTGAATGCCTGACCGTACTTCTGCTAGGATGACACGTTTCGCCATAAAGCTTTGTCTACCAACTTGACCTTCAAGATGTTTAGTAGTATCATGGTTTTGTCTCAGATTATTGTGATGTTGCAAGGTCTGGCTGTTCAAATCCTCTTTCTCTTCAAAGCCGTCACTCGCGAGGATGATTTTAAAAGCCCATCCCACGTCACATGAGTTACACCATGCTCTTCCCTAAGCATCTTCTCATAACCGCTGGGAATGTCTCAGAATGTGAGGCTTCTAAAATGCGTGAATAAACTTGACCCACATAACCTGAATGCACTTTTTGAAATTTCATATCATTTAGATATTCAAACAGCGCCCCCTTTGTCTGTTGTCCTTTTCTACCAAAGCGTTCTTTTCAAGATCTTTGTATCCTCCTTTTTATCCCAGACTCTTGACGCTGACTTTAATGCATGTCCTGTCCTTTCAAGGAGCTTTTAAACACTGCACTTTTTTTCAACGCTGCTTCATTGTGGGCTTTGGTTTGCCCATTACTCATAACTAATGACACTTTAACTTTAATTTCATGCGGCATATTAATTTCTTGCAGGTTTTATTGTCCGACTGTGATAATTGCCGTCGTTCATAAAAGGCCATGTCACACAGGGCAAATTTTACAGGCAACTTGGAGGCAACAGGCAACTTGGAGGCAACTGCATGCACACAAAAACACTTCGGCAGCACAATAGACATTCTTCTAGCTGTAACTCCCTGTCCCCAAGAAAATAATGAGAAAACTGATATGGGAATAATGACTTTTCTTCTTGGAGATTGCCTGGAACTGGTTGCCTGTAAATTGCTTCGTGTGACATGGCCTTAATTAGAGCTGCTTTATTTGGCCTTATCTTTGCTGATATTGACACTACTGATTTCTTTTTCACTTTTACCTGGTTTAAATGTTGTTCCTTTAAATTAAGCTTTGTTTTTATTAATGATCAACGGATGTTTTGATGTTTACCACAGTGTTATCATTGTAATTTTTATATTTGCCATTACTTATGCAGTTACTTTATGCTAATTTTGATGTTGACATAAGTTCTAGAATACCCTTTTCTTAAAGTTTTAAGAAAACACCTTTTAAGCGAATGTTTTTTTGAGACTTTTTTCCACCTGATGTTTTCTGTCTGCCTTATGCAGGATCTACGTCACGGATGATTCTGCAGGCCGTATTATGGTGAATTCCACGGGGTATTAATATGATACGTGACAGGCATTGAAAAGACGTATTTAGGTAACTTTATATTTATACATGTCATATCAAAGCCATTCTGTGTTTGATGAATAAAATCACCTGGAACCCGAGGATACGGGAAAAGGTATACTTGGTTTAAACACAAATAAAACCAATAAAACTGGTGCAAAGAGGTTTTTTTTTCTAAATAAGCTCTAATTCTTTGACCAGGATTTAGGGGGAAATGATATCGTTGTATTCATTGCAGGGAGTCTTTCATATCACCCAATATTGATATGGATCTCACTGAAATGTAGTGATGGGACAGTTGAAAACAGAAACGTCTCTTAATAAGAGTCGACGCATATTCTTCGCTCTGGATCCGCTTGATGAAACGGCGGTTTTCCAAAACTGGAACTACACCAAATCTTGCTTGGGTGTTCGAGAGCTTAGACGGTTAATGTGATACTTGCCAATACCGGTCCATATACTCGCTAAAATGTACTTGACTGTGCCAGTCTTTCGCGTTTTTGAACGTTAACAGAAGGGATTTTGTTTCCTTCACGTTATAGGCAGTGCTTGTGAATATAATCGCAAAGTTCACACGGTTTAAAGACCATGAAACCTTGGTTTACAAAAAGGGTGACCTTGTTGATTCCAGGAACTTTTTGGCAGGCAGGATGCTACACTGGTCATGGGAAATTTTACATGTTGTGTCGTAATTTCCACATGAATTCAAGAGTTATAAAAAATAACAGCTGAACAAGTTTTGAGATGTGCCCCCTTTCTTTGTGGTATCAAAAGTTGATAAAAATCAGACACTGCAATCTCCAAAAAAATACAAGGTTTTATGTGTTCTTACATTAGGCTGTGAACAAATCTTGGCTGCAGGAAGTCCAGGCTCTGTGGCTCTTTTGTAAACATGACTGTGACGTCAAAGGTTACAAAGGTTACAATACAAACGGATTCAACGATGTTCGATCTAAATTGAAAGCATTTCATGCGAACATAGACTTTTTAGGGCGAATTAATCATATGTCTAAATTACACACAGTCAACTTTAAATAGGCCCTACTGCCAGTTTAATACTCCAAACATCAACAGAACTATAGATGTTGCTTTAGGCCTACATTTACTATTATGACGAATTCAGTAAAGATTTGCTTGAACCAAGAAGACAATATTAATCAAAATACAATCTAACTGTACTATTGTGTTTCTTGTTCCTTGTCAAATTACGCACGGACGTTTTTCTTCAAATTACCATCATTATTTCCGACTATATGCAGCTGCCTTTAAAAATGTAGCCGGTGGAGACTTGCACCTCCAACAAATAAAAAGTGAGCTCGTAAATAATGTGAGAATAAAAACTGAAGGAAACCCACACTGGTATTGTCCACAACCCGAAAGACGAAAGGTAAGAACGCGTGTCTGGAGGCATCTTCTCTTGACCCAATTTATCTGAAGCGAGCGCCATTTTGGAGGTCAGATTCCCCGATCCCCGTAAGTTATTTGCACGCAGTGCGCATTTTAGGCGACGTGTGCAGCAAGACTCGCATCATGTCTTTATATTTACACGCATTTTGACCGCCAAAATGTTACACCATAGGCAGACAGTAGCCGCATGCGACGTCAGTGCAAAAGGTCAACAATTATAATTACAACAGAAGGCCATTGTAATACACGGGTTTAATTATTAATTTTCCCCTTCGAGGTTTTCATCTTCCATCGCTTTGGATTAATGAAAGTTTGAAATGATTGATTGATGTCTCATGAACAATAAGTTAGTCCAGATAGGACTTAATGGAACATCAAATGAGCGTTGCGTGGGCTAGGAACTATTAAATGCATTAAATTTATGGAACAATAAAAGTTCACCCCACTCATCAAAGGATCATTTCTAGCAAATATCATGTCCATTGCACATCGCACGTGCGAGGAAACTACTGGTTGGCAAATTGAGGGAACATCGTGCTTTTTGTACGGGGCTGGTGGTGGCGCGACGCATAGCGATAAATAGTGCATAAACCAATGGCGTTTGCCCACCAAAAGTGTCTGAATGCATAAGTGAATGTAACCAGTAGCGTACGCTCTAAACAATTTCCCGGGTCAGAATTGACCAGGATTCCGTGTCCTGGGGTGCCCGACCCATTTCTGGGTTAGGCTAACCGGGAAACTGGTTTTTTTTTTTTTTTTTTTTAATGTAATTCTAAGACGGATTCTGCGTCAGTTTGACCCATTTCTGAGTCGTTTTGCCACAGATTCCGGGTCATACTGACCTCAAATGGGTCAGGCCCCATATAGCGATTTTGACCCGGGAGTTTTTAGGGTGTATGTTATGGAGAGGGGGGTAATTATGTGTGCACTCAGCATTGTGACAGTTACATCACAAATGTTTATTGGTTCTTATAAAACTTCCGTTACAGACAGGCCTATGTTAACGCATTATTACCTAACTACATGTATTTATTAACAAATGACTGTTACACATTCATTATAAAAACTTACTTGGAACAAAGACGAGACGTTTACATGTATTCCGATCCGTAAAATGCCTCACTTTTGACTCATATATGGGGTCTTTTAATAGTAGTTTCGGATGAAAACATTAGTTTCAGTCCAACTGGACATTAATACAACTAGGCTATGAAAATTGTATTGGAACAAGTACTCACGTTTTCGAGAAAGGCATAATCGTGTGCATGTAGTAGTATTTGTTTATTTCTGATCTTTAATCTTTTACCAGTTTACATTATCACGTGGTTTCGCACGGGGCCCTGTGCAATAACATCACAAGGAAGATACAATAAAAACATAAATTGTTTGCCTAACGGTTTCATGTGTGTTTGGATATAGGTTATGTACATTATGTTTTAGTGGATTAGCCCGGCGCGACAGCTTGGGAGCAAATTCAATCAAAATGCTTTCCACAGTCAAATCATTTCTGATGTAAATATTGCTTCTCAATGTGATTGGTACCATTGCCTACTTTACATTTAAGGAAAACCTTCAAATAAAACAATCTACGCTTCATAACCTGTTCTACATTTTGTTTAACAAGGCAACACGCATGTTTTGGGGGAGTTAAATATCTCATCTTGAATAGAACCTAGAGACCTTGTCTCAAATCAGGCCGATTCAATAAGTGTGTGTACAAATAGAGTGCAATACAATTAACAAACATCAGAATACAATACCAGACCACGACCTCATCTCATAATGGGCTGGTTAATAAAATGATACTGCGCAGTTGTACTGTGCCCAGTCACGGCTCTGCTTGCCGCGTAATTCTACAACTATAATGGAGATCGATGCGAACAATAACAAACATTGGCCAACTTGTACAGTTCACACTTCCAAGCCAAGTCTCGGGCGTTTTTGAACGTTTTTCAGTTACGTTTTTGAACATTAAAGTGCGCGATTTTATTTAAACCACGCGTAAAGCAAAGCACGTGGGAACCAAAGGCGCCTCAAAATATTCAAATATTGTGCGATACTTGCGCGGTCTCCCTCACAAAAATTGCAAAATTTTCATTGATTTAATTCGAAAGCGAAGTGAATTTCCTTGCAAAAGGCGCGTACAGTGGTTACGTCATGAAAACTTGCTCTTGGCCCGGACTTGAGTTGGCCAATGTTGGTGTTGTTCTCATAATTTTATGTTTTGTTCCCCAGAGTGGAATGCACCCTATGAAATATGCAGTTGACCAAATATATTAGTCCTAGGTAATTATAAGACAAAATAATGAATATATATGAGTACAGTAATGAGAATATTTCCATGAGTTGAAATATGGAATGATTCATTCAACAAGGCCAACCCGAGTTGAATGGAACATTCTATTTTTCAACGAATGGGAAAATTCTCTCTTTTGCACGAATGCCAAACATTCATTATTTCTTTTACATCCAAGTAGATCTTTATCAATTGATTGGGGGTTTAACACTAGCAAAGAAAAAAGTGTACAATGTTGTTTTTTTGGCTGCTGCCACGAGGGCATTTTGTACTGCTGTGTATAACACGTGGTTAAAAGTGCAATGGTCAAAAAGGACGATACCAAAATGCAAGTTTACCAAAACGCACGGTTTATGACGTAGGTCATGTAATGAATGCAGCGTGACCTACAGTCATCCAATCAAAAGACAAGGATCGACTTGGGTGTTAAATTAACGTTGGTAATCATTGAAGATACGTATGCATACAGCGTCCTTCACAATCTTCTTAACGATTAGGTTATTACCATAGAAACTCCATAAACCTTCGGACGGCTAAAACACGATACGCTGTATGTATAATGGGTTTTTTTTAATTCGAAGGTCCATTAAGTTTACCAGGGAACACGACATGTAGAACTGGTGGTCATAAGCAATTAAACTCGGGGAAAATAATACTGATTGTCTTTAAACGAAATATGGAACGGACGCTATTTACAGTCCGTTGGCTCATGCCCAGTGGTCTGTAATGTTAAAACACAGAGGTTTAACCTCAACAAGAAAAAATAAACCATGCAGCGAAAAATTAAACCACGCAGCTGTCTTTGAATTTTTTTAATTATTCGATGGTGTTTTCTTGCACAGACTTGTATATACAGAAGTATTTTATTCCGACGAAATTTTAATATTTTCTGAGTAAACGAAAGGTACAGTTTGTGTCCACTAAACTACGCGCACTTTTTTAACATCGCATTGTCCAAATTGTCCGTCTGTAATCACCATGTCAGTCTGTCTCTGTCAGCCTGTTTCAAGTCCATCATTGTTCTCGATATATTTAGCAAGAAAGGCTATTATTGTTCACATTATACAGTTTGCATTTTCATGAGAAAGCATCGTCAACTCATTCCTTGTGTAATATGAAACACTCGCTGGCCATTGGTCGTGGCTGGATAGGGCATGTACGGCCTGCTGTATTTTTTGTGACCACCACAATTCCGTGTATTTTTCTTGATATGCGCCTAAACAGTACGTTCACCTATCCCTGACAGGTTGTTCTCCCTTATATGCACAGTAAATCAGTAAATGTATGTGTGTAGTACACACCACCATGGGAAAACGGGTTCAATTTAGATTTCGCACGACGGCTATTATACAGTTTGTGCCGCCATGTCGTCAGCGGTCTATAAACGCTCCCCCCCCCCCCATTTATTTACCTAATTCACATACACCATCACCAGTCCGCAATAAACCAACGGCTCTCATACCCAATGGGACTTGATGCGAAGTCAGGTTTTAGTTCACGAGAACCGCAGGTAACAACGCCCAAACATTGCCTCTATTTTGCGAAGCTGATGCCGGTCCAGTCAGCGCGCCAATAACCACCCCCAGATCGATACGGACACTCTAAACTTTACACATGAATTTCAAACATCTCGATTGTCCCGTCTAAAAGGTTAAAGCATCCCAAAGGGGACATTGTCCTTCCCTCTAGCCATGTCTTGGGGAAGCCGAGCGAAATAATTTAACAATTTGTCCTTATTAACATTCAGATCCCCGTGGAATTGCGTTTTGTAAATCAATTTACATAAAAGTACAGTCGACTGAAAAAGTACCGGCGTTTGCCCAGGGGCGTGTTTGAAATTCAACCTTCATATCCTGTATGGAAAATTGAAGGATCACGATGAATGTGATGCACAGCCAGATGTTTAGGATCCGGTGCTCGGAATGATTTTTTACTAAGTATAAATGAAGTAACTTAAATTGTATTTTGATAGATTTGATAATTATAATAGATGTAAACTTGAATTGAAAACGAGATACGGTACCTCACTCATAAGTTACCTTTCTTATGAATCTTTTTATATAAATGTACAATCATTTTCCTGCATAAAAGATGTCGGGTTATACACATGCTCATTACAGTATTTGATCAGGCTATTCTGTATGTTTGCTGTTAATCAAGTCACGTATGGAACTACTTTGTGGAACCATCTTAATGTTGAGACGGCTCATTAATTGTATGTCATCTACAAAACACTCGGTTTCCTTTATTACAACTGTCAAAATTAGCATACGATCGTAGTTAGGCCAATGAGCCCTAAGCCTTGGTACGTGAATTTTTAGTGGTTTTACCGCCAGTAAAACATGATCTGGGCATGTTGACGACGAATAGGCTAACACCATGAGAAACAATATCATCATGTATAGCGATTTCCGTTTTGACAATATCACACCATTGTGGTGTCAGAATCCATTCTTGATTGATGCTTATGGATGTGATATCTCCTGGTATAACTCAAACTAATTTATATAAATGTGTTTGCTTAACGGAGCTTTAAGCAGCCAACCGTGACATGGTTTAAAGAAGCTTGTTGGGTGTCGTGTAGACTTGATCAGTGACCTATACATGCGCGAACAACATGGACTTTCATCGTATGTTTAACAAACTTTTAGCAATAAGTTACTATTAAAATGTGTCCAGAAGTTCTCACTGAACCACTCAATTCTATTAATATACAACACTATAGAAGGAAAACGAATTTCCCACAGTTGAAACAAATCTAGTAATATCATACCCAGTGCCTTCGGGTTCCATGTCTGTTTGATATGGCAACGACAAAGTTGTGGTATCGCCAATCCGTGCAAGCACATACGTGTGTGCGTGTGTGTGAGAGTTAACATTTAAAAAACATATAAAATTACATACAGGCACTTTGCTCTTCATTTACAAAACGAGCGTAAATAAATGAAAGTTAATGTCATAATAGCAAAGATGACATCGAGAGCGTGTCGGGATACTTAATTTACATGGCAAACAGATTGACAAATTTGATTCATTTACATTATGAATTCGTTAGGGCTTAGTAGTTTCATTGGAATGTGCGCCAGTTTGCTGAGCGAAAAAAAACCCCAAAATTTGCTAAAGACAAAAATGCAGGTCAGAAAAGCTTGTTTTGCACAAAAATTGACAAGGATTTTGTTTGTGTAAGTTTATTTGGCCTACCACACCTACCAGCTAGAATGTTTCTCCAAATACCGACCGTGTAAAAGTAAACCGTTTGTTTATTTATGTATCGAACTGTTTCCTGTATACAACGACGGAATATATATAAAAAAAAAATAAACAAAACAAAAACACGATGGATGTTAATTTTTGCATCGGTGATGAAGAATATTATTTTTTGTTTTTACCCGAACACCAATGTGTGTTAAGCACTGTATACTCAGTAATTTCCCGGGTCCTATGAAAGGACTGTGGGTTTTTATTTCCACAGGACTCGGGAAAGTACTGAGTGTACGATGCTTAACACACATCGGTGTATGGGTAAAAAAACACAAACACATAATGATTAGTGTATTTATGACCGCTACTTCATACTTCA
This sequence comes from Marthasterias glacialis, assembly GCA_911728455.2. Taxonomy (NCBI): domain Eukaryota; kingdom Metazoa; phylum Echinodermata; class Asteroidea; order Forcipulatida; family Asteriidae; genus Marthasterias; species Marthasterias glacialis. The sequence continues at coordinate 6,908,575 of OU452231.1, forward strand.
AATACATTTGCGGGAAAATTACAAGTTTTTCCTACGCATGTAGTTCTTGCCTACATTTTGGAGCACTTTGGTTCGAGATCACGCCAACAACCGAACGGAGGGGTCTCCAACCGTAACAAAAAATAAATATTTTTTTTTGTAAAAACAATTCAAAATTACCGGTATCACTGAAGTATTCAAGAGCTCACTGAAAATGTTGACCGTTTCAAATATTCTGATCTTAGCAAAAAAAGATGATTGTTTGTGTCAAATGAAGTATGAGCAAAAGATAGCACACTGCTTACTTTAATTCTCAAAAGTACAAGCAATTGTACTCATGTCAAAGTCAGTTTGATATGTTGAATATTTTGTGTTGTAATTTATGTCATGTGAAGCAAGCACTCCCGTCCCCCGAAACAACGATGCACCTTCCCTTTAAAAATGTTCCATTATTGATCTTTGAGAAAAGGTAGACAAATGTCGGCCAAACAACTTACTTTATATTCATGTTGTTACTAAAGTGATACCTGTGTGCATTTCAATAGTCACTGATGCTTCAAGGCAAAATGCGCCATGATGAAACTCTCAGTGTTAATTCCATAAACGAAAATTAATTTCCAGCAAACATTGTAGACCGATATTTCTTTTGTATTATTCATTCCGAATTCCCATCTGTCTAATTTGCGTGATGGGTCACATATACCGAAAAGTGCCATGAGAAAATATTCCCGTCTTAACCCTCCTACTATCTGACCATTAAACCCCATCCACATGGCTTTGGATGCATACACACGATACACGGATGGTTTATGTACTGTAGCTGTTCTACCACACACAACCAGTAAGAATTTCGAATGGTAGGTCAACTTTCATATTATGTAATAATTGCATCGGGTAAAGACATGTTTTCCTTACTTGTGTTAAGCATCGTATATACTCAGTACTCTCCCGAGTGCTGCTTGGGGGAAACAATCCACATGCATAATACTCGGGTGGGATGCGAACCCAGGACCACCACCATCCTACATCAGATATCTTACCCACTAGATCACCGAGCAAGCCCGGAGACAAGAGACCAGTTCGAAATTTACTGATATGGAAAGCGGTTTTATATTTGAGAGGGGTTGTGTATGTAACCGTGGGAGGCAAGACAATAAAGCATGCAAAAAGGTGATACGATGATTTCTCGAAAACATGAGCACTGATTCGGAATGTTTTCTATTGAGGGCTTGGAAGAGTGTAATCCTACCATAGAGCTATAATTAGAGGGCGTACACGACCATGTGTCACGGCACAAGAAGCTTTTTTGACCATTGAGAAAATGGCGCAGACCAATCATAATTACTTGTCACTCATCAGTTTACACAGCAAACATTTTCTAAGCGAGCATTCGTATGCAATTGACCCGTGGGATTTTCGACGGATGCGTGACGTAGCGAGTGCTCCCTCTAGTTTTTATATAGAACTCTGTGGCGATGTTGAAATATCAATTTTTTATTAAAAGGAAAGTCTTCGAAAAAAGACAAATCAGCTGCAGCACGGGTAATGTTTTTTTAGCTTACAACATCACGTCATATTGAAGATTTCACTGATGGATGTTCCAACGTAAGGAAATAAGATTGCACACTATAAACTCCCGGGTCAGTAAATTGACCCAGATTCCGGGCTCCAGGGGGACCTGACCCCTTTCTGGGTCGAGTTGACCCGGAAGACGGTTAAAAATTGGATTATAACTAAGATTCAGCAACAGTTTTACCCCTTCCTGGGACATTTTGACACGGATTCCGGGTCAAACTGATCCAGAAATACGTCAGGCCCCATGGGTCTCGGAATCCCGGTCAATTCTGACCCGGGATTTGTTTAGAGTGCGTGGCCCAAAGAATAAGTACATGTAGTAATAAACAAGTTGTAAATTCAAAATTGCATAGTAACGAATCTAGATAAAATATTACAAAAATTAAACCCAAGTTTCAGATCAGCTTAATGGATCAGTTAATTTTTAACACAGACGTAAAGTTTTGAAATCGACCGCAAACCACTGTCATTATAACGATTGGGGTTGTGTGTACATTATTAGCTGTCCATAACCCACGTTTTTAAAATTTAAATCACTGATGTTATGTCAGTTGATGCAGCAGTGCTTTGACACTATGTCACTATATGGTCGCGTTCGAACCAAGCGACTTCGGGTACGGCTACGACCATTGGCTGCCATTAATAATAGGAGTTTCCGGCGTGTCGGCCACAGCCACTGCCGAAGCCATTATTTTGGACACGGCATTCCTACGTGTATTGACCCATTTCACCCGACGTCACCATCACAATAATCTTGGTTGCGCCATTTTGGTGGTCAATGTCACTGAGTTATTCAGTGAAGAGCGCATTTTAGGAGACGCGGCATTTACACGTAAACCTATTGACCCAATTCACCTGACGTCATCATCACAATAATCTTGGTTGCGCCGTTTTGGTGGGCAATGTTATTAAGTGAAGTGCGCAATTTAGGAGACGCGGCGTTTACACGTAAACCTATTGACCACCAAAATGGTGAGCGTGGCACAGTCGGCGCGTGTGACGTGCGTGCAAGGGGTCAATAGACTAATCCGAGCAGTTTGTTCATGGGCGTTTACACCCACAGCTAAGGCCGCCGCACGCTCGCGTCAACGCACACACGCACTGTGAATCCTCTGTGCTGATTGGTACAATTGGGCGCTGATGCACTATTGTCGTGTCACGCGCTTGCGGCGGCCATAATTGCGGACATGTAAAACACCATAAACGAGCGCTGCTCGGATTAGTGTATACATACGGGCTCCAGGAATTCGATACCAGTTAACAAGATAATTTATCTAGCCGAGTCAACTTATACTGAAAATGAGATGTCGACTCTTCCTATGTCGTCATGACTGTCTGAATCATGCCTGAGTAGATATGCCGTGACAATTATTAATCTCACCAAGACGACTTTCTGAAACTGATGTGGCAAGTCGGCCTCTTAGTTTCGTTAACTCGTCTTGGCGAGATACATTTTCACGACAAGTCGCGTTAATTTAGTTCAATATTGAGTCGTCTGGGCGAGATTTAATCATGACAACTCGACTTAATCCACAAAGACAGATGTCTTGGCAAAATAAATTATCAAGACAAGTTAACTTTTTCCATAAAGTAAGTCGACTTGGCGATATAAACCGCATTATCTGGATAAGTGGCATGACACTTCTGGAACTCCATTATTTTATACTCGACACGGATTATGATATTATAACATTACATAGGCTGGGCCGGAGTACGGCGTTGACCATTTTGTATCTCCGTTTCCTGTGTACAGTTCCACGCTTTACGAAAACTCTTTTTGAAGTTCCCGCTTAGGAATCCGTACAGAAGTGGATTGGCACAGCTGTTGAGATAACTTAAACACATAGTAAAGTCAGCCACAAGGCCATTAAACCACTTTTGTGAAAGGCACGGTACAAACACTACTACAGTTCGCCATACATAAAATGGCCACCAGCACATGAAGAAAGCCAGTACTACAAAAAACACTAGACGGTTTACCTTACGTGATTTCTTCATCTTTCCCGTGCGGGTTCCTAATTTCTTAAGACGCACCACAATGCTCGAATAGCATACGGAAATGATGAATAAAGGAATCACAAATCCCATTAAAGACGTGTAAATCATGAAAAGTTTCTGAGTTATATCGACGGCGTCACCGAATACAGACTGGAAATCGAAATAACACAGCGGGTCGCCATTGTTGTCGGTGAAACGTGTTACTATATTCATCGGGCTGGCAGCGGCCAGGGCTAGGAACCACACGCCGATGTTAACGCAGATGGCCAGGCGAAGAGTCCGATACCCGCGGACCCTTCGAGCATGGCACACGGCAACGTAGCGATCCATGCTCATGGCGGTAAGGCAAAACACGCTGGTGAACTGGTTGAGACCGTCAATCGCGTACACCACGTGGCACATAATGGGGCCGAATATCCACTTGTTGCCCACCAGGGTAGCTACAGACAAAAATATCAGGGCGATCATGAAGAGGTCATCAGCTATGGCCAGATTCAAGATGTACAAATTGGTGACAGTTTTCATTTTGGCGTAGCGAAGCACCACGAAGATCACCATGCTGTTACCAATCAGACCAGTTACGCAGACGATCAGAAGAAAAATTCCCGCCACCCAATCTCGAATTTGCGTCTGAGAGTTTGAGTTATTCTCCTCTGTGCAATTCTCCAAAGAACAATTGATGTAGAAACTATCCGAGGCTGTATCGTGGCAATCCATCTTGCTGGCGGTGAAGGTACTGCAGGAACTAGTAAGTGCAGTTCAGTCTCATGTAACTCGTTTGGAGAAGATTGTCGTTTTGCTGTGTTTTTCCCCCGAGTCTGGATGCACAATATTGTTTAAAGCTCAGGATGTGTACATTTTTAGACTCAGCACACCTTTAAACTCTTCTGAATTGTGATTTTTGTTCTGAGCGTACTTTTCGTCTCGTGTGCATTTCGACACAGATTGTTTCCAGAGAGTTGGCTTAACAACAATTTGCTTTCGGGAAAATCCTCACAAATGCCGTCACGACCGATCTTCCAGACGGAGTTAAACTGATCAGGTGTATTTGATCAAGCAAGAAATTGCAATCGTCCAAAAGAAAAAATCATGCTGCTTGAAAAAGGCGATAGGCCTATTTCTCCTCTGTTCGCGGAGAACACTTGAAAAGATGTTATATAAAACACTTAGCCGCATGGTATGATTCTGCTCTTGACAGCGATGGAGCCATGCACATATTGTATCACGTCGATATCGACAGTTTATCCTGGAATCCAGGTTAATTTGAGTGCGTGGAGCGTGCCAAAATGGAGCTCCGTCTGCCGCGGCCGTGTCTGAGTCGCCTGTCTCGCTGGCTTGCTCGGTTTGGACTGACGGCCGTGGTACTGCTTTTATGGACACACACAGCGTAATGGCATCATTGACAAATGGCGTGTCATCGGTTACGTGTGTTCTGGTGACTTTCAGTGATCAATATTCATTAGACCGCCGTGTAGTCACTCTCCCGTCTAGAAAAAAATATAACAGTGAACGTACGGTTAAAACTCAAAATGGAAAATATCCTCACCATGACCATGACAATAATTTCAGTGTCTCGTTCAACGTGGTGTTCCATAGTGGAATAAATTGGATGATTGCTATACAAAAACTAAATCAACAACTATTTACTGCATATTCATAATAAATACTTCATGATTTGAATAGTATGGCTCAATTTACTGATGGCTTTTTTGGGGGTTATTTTGTCAGTACACCTACCTTTGTTCGCCTTTCTTTGTAATCCCTCTATCTTTGTATAGTCTTGTGTATAGGGGTAAGTCTGTCAATAGGTTAGGGCACAAAAGTCACGAAGCCACGGCTTCACCCAATCCTAAGTGTTGCCCTTCTGACTTGTGAATAATTTTTGCTGACTGTTTATATCTTTATATTTCTAAGTACTAATGATGTATTGTATCATGTAAGGGCAATGACAAAATAACTGTTTTATCTGAGTGAATTGAACGTAAATCATCAGATTTTAATTATATTTATGTATTTAAAAAAGGAATCTCCACCATTCTGCGGCACTCTTTTATAGTATGGTATATCACCCGTCTGTGTGGAGTATAAAATACAACTTCGCAAATACATTTTATGCGCAATACAGTTGTATGGGGACGCATGCGTTAGGCCGTGGAACGAGGTGCATGCTGGTCTAGATAACAAAATCTGGACCATCATGCACCTTGTTCCACGGGTTAACGCGTGCGTACCCATATAACTGTATAGCGCGTAAAAAGTATATACGAAGTCGTCTATGTAATAGGTTGATTTTTTGTTTGTTTAGCGACTGGCAAAAGACTCTGTTGGTTTTAAAATAGCAATTTCTTCTACTTCTCCCGACAAAGCATTGTTGAAAAGACAAAGGATGTTCCTCATTAGTCACCACGACCATACAGGTCAAAGGTGAAAGGGCATAGCGATTGAAACGCTGGGCAAAAATCAGAAACACTTTAAAAAGCGGGGACCACTTAAAATGTAGAAGCCGAACTAAGTAATAAGCGATACATGTGCGCTCAACCAATGATTGAACGCTAAACCAATTTCAAAATAAATACCGGTAAAGTATTGCCAAAAATTATTCATTGTGTACACTAAGGTATGAACTTCAAACTATATAAACTAGCCAAAAACGAGAGTATATCAACAAGACTTTTCGCAGTCACTGGAGGATCATCTGATAGTGTGCATAGAGAAGCTGGAGAACAACCGCCATATCTGCCGTTTCACGGGTAGAGATGATGTTTTTGAGCATTCTTTTTGATCACATGACCTACTCAGCCGAGTACGCTATTAGTTAACACAGACACAGTCACATTTAAGACTGGTAAACCAGATTCTGCCTAACGGACCTTCTGTGTGTCCTGCCTCTGTTCGGAATTGCCTCTAGTGTTTGGCATCGTTAAAGCTTTCCATTGGAAACAGGACCCACAATATTCTGATGGAATTTTAGCCACGAGGTTGAACTCGTACAGCAACAGTGAAGTGTTTACCAGTTAAACGCCAGTTGAATGTGCTCTGCCCACGGGTTGGTTACATTATTACATGTTTAATTGTGTGGACTGTGGCTATCCGTCTTCTCGTCTGTTTGTCACCGTTCCCAAGGGCTCTTTTAACACCTCGCCATATTACGGGTCATTTCCAATGACAGATTGAGCCAAGCTCTGAATTTGTCTTCTATAGTGAGCCATAAACCGTGTATTTATTAATAAAATTGATACCGCCCACTGATCCAGCAAAATATGTGATGTGCGTTTATACGTTGACGCACTGCTTTGAATGCCTCTGCAAAATGCTTAAAGTACGACAGTCCTATAGCAATCAAAGAAGTAGCGCCCTCTTTTGATACATTTGGAAATCAAAAAGAGCGACTTTCTGCTTTGAAACATTGGTAAATGTCACAAAAATGTCACTTTAAATCTAAAGAGAATCACTGGTTTTAAGGTTCATACCAGTACCAATCCTCCAGAGAAATATTCGCGTCATAAAATACTGTCAAATTCGAGAAAATAGCTTTTCGAAAAACCCCTAAACACCGTTGCTGTTTTCGATTGTCACAATGCTCTATAATTCACAAAACCAAAACACCCCTTTTTAAGGATATCATTTTACGAAATAATAAATAGATTTGTTCAAATCTCACGTGTGACTCAATGAGGAAACATGCTTCGGGTACATTGTTCGCTCACTGTGATTGGTCAGGTTTTACATGACGCACTGGCAGCATCCGTTGATTGAACAAAACGGGAGAAATCGATGGCGAGTTTTATATAGTACTTCTCTCCCCCACCCCCTTGTTTATTCTGACTTTTACAGAAAAAGCCAACCATACTGCCAGGGTCGACCTCACGCCCGACCGCATCCGTGTCGCGTAGGGGCCCATTACAATGCCCTTTGGGAGTTCCCTTCGCCGTCACTGACGTTGGTTGCCATGGCGTAACATATCGTACAGCTTCGGATGTCTGCGGCATGGATACTAACTGATTCATGGATTTTGTTTGATGATGGCTATTTACGTGCAGGAGCCATTTTTGTTGATTGATGATTATGCATACGAATTGATTGTTCGTCATTCGTGCAGGGGTTGATCTGTTAAAAACAAACATAATGACGTCATCGATGACGTCCGGCCAGTCAGTGATCTCAGAATCATTCTTCTGTATTAAGTCAATATTATAATTGTAATTTTATTGAAAAGGGAGGGTAATGTGATCGATGCTATTTGACATTATTATGATTATCAATTCTTCTAAGCCAATTTTGTCATATCCCCTACAAGCAATGCTCATGTATAACTGACGTTTATTTATTACAGGATCCAATATAATTTTCCTTCTTCGAAAAACTTATTTGAAGTAGAAGAAAGTGTATAACTAATGTCCAAATAATATATCATCTTTCAAAGTTGCGGTTTCTATTATAAGAACACGTAAACAACGTACATGTGAGGGCACCTGGGGCAGAGGTGGTTCTTGTGATTGATTTAGCTTGGTGCGCTACATACCTGGCAGCACAGGCTGTATACTCCCAGGGAGGCTGAGATGGTTTAAAGGAATGACGTGAATGACCGCGGGTGATAGTGTTGGTGTTTCATGAGCATCACTGTTGTTTGACGGATTTCAACTTTATATAAGAAACCACTAATATGTTATCATCGTTACCATCAATGTTGGTATCATCATGTTTGATTGTTATTCAAATCCATATAATCAGACTCGGCAGACTCGGGCCTAAAGGACACCAATTATTCTGAATTCTTTTGATACAGTGAGGTAGAAAATTATCAAAGTCATTAATAATGCATAACAACGCATCATCCTTTTGGGAAATTAATTTGATAATGCGTTTTCCAACAGATTACGTTAATTATGATACCAATAATATATTCAGGGGTATAATTGCACCTGCATTGTGTATTGTCCTAATTATATACTCCAGACCCGTCAATCTGCCATTGCTTTCCAATTATACGGTATCTTTGTCCTTGCATCGATGGGCAAGACCGATGACACAAAAGAAACTTGTCTCAATAGAATGATTACCTTTGAATCCAGATGTGTTTGTCGAGCCTTCATCATAGCTATGAAATAATTCCGTGATGCGTTGATTCTTCGTAAACATGTCACAGCAATTTATGTTGAGCGTAATGTGATTGTCTTCGACCCTGCGCTTGGTGTTATGATGGACAGCTATTAATCCGCTCCGTGCACGACCTTTATTCGATAAATGACCGTCACTATACTACATTGATAAGCGTGCCGCAATTTTAACGCTTTTAATGGCCTGTTTTCGACGGGGGAAAAAAAACAAAACAAAACCTTCCAACTTTGGTAGCATAATGGAGTAATATAATATTTGCATTAAAATGGTTCAGTTTCTATTGTTTGGTTGGGGAAATCTACATGGGCCTCGAGTTTACAGACATGCTCATAAATAGAGAATTACAATCATTTATTTTCTATAACAGTTCAAGTAACACTGTTCTGTCAATATTGACGTTCTTCCTCAAAATTGTAGTAATTGAAGACAGCTTGCTTTTTCACGGAGCCCGAAAGGAACAGTTTAAGAAAAAGTTTAACACAACAACAACAAAAACCGCGGATATGTATTTCGTTCTCTCGAAATAATACTTTGTTCCCTCAAATGTTATCGTTCGCTCTAAATCATTTAGTGCCATCGAAATATTTCGTTCCCTCGAAACAATTATTCGTTCCCTCAAATATGATTTTCTCCCTCGAAGTGATTTCTAATTCGTTCGAAATGTTATTACGTTCCTTCGAAAGGTAACGCAAAATTATTTCGAGGGTGCGAAGTGCGTGCGTTATTTTCTACCTGTTACGTTTTATTATTATTGTTATATTATGTTACCTGTCTATAGGGGTTTCGGTTTGCCGTTACCAAAAACCAATTATAGAATGCTGAAAAAATACAATTATGACAACTCCACGCACACAAAAGAAAATTGCGCTTATTCATGTCACGTGTGTGTTGACGTCGTATATGAAGCCATTTATGGACAGAGGGTTATGAGGTTTTTAATTTGACCAATTTGCGCGGTAGCCCGTCATATTGTATAATGTGACTATACGTTTTGACCCATAAATCAACTTTTTAATTGAATAGCGTATTGCCTTGACACTCACGGACACAGGTGGGTCGTCGCCAACATTCTGAATCGAGGTGGATCTGACTTCTTTTGAAGACATGCTCCAACTACACTCCATACATTTCCTGCCAGTCAATTGCTTCGTTTTCGACAGGAATTTGCTCTAATTGAAATTCGCCCGCCATCAATCGAATGCTTTCTCCTCGGTCAGGTTTGGACAGCTGCATGCATTATTTATACCCGTATTCATCTTTTTTAAAGGATCTCCAATCGTATGGGAATTGCATGTAGGGTCTAAACTCATCTTAGCTCACAACATTCAACGGATAACAATACAATCTCATTACAAAACCGAACAGTAGATTAAATTTCGATAATTTTCGTCAAGTTATGACCACAATGCGGGACTGAATTAAGTTATTTAGACGACCAACACCCTTTGTAACTGTCTGATAATTTTATACAATGAACCTTGTGTACGGGGATATTATTGCGTTTTAATATCATCGTCCCAATTCATGAATAAGTCACATTTGACCTCTTTCATTGTAATATATGTTTTCTATCAGAACAAAATGAACACAACCGAGTCCAGATTGGTAAATAAAATCTGCCCCTGCCAGAGAGATTAACAATTTATTAAAGGTTATTTCCCTCAAGGGAACCAATTTTTTCTTCATGATAGAGGAATAGGTTCATGATAATGCTGGCAAAGACTTGAAACGAACAACCCCGAATTGAAGTAACCAAATATTTCAGAAATAAACCAACTCCGAACTAGGCAAGTAGGGCAGGAGGGACCGTGTGGTCCCTCAAATACGTGCGGTTGAAAATTTTCGCGCCATATCGGGCAGCCATTGCCCTGGTTCAATCACCTGGGCCCGGGCAGACTGGTCCCTAGTTTGTCTAGCTGGCCTCGCTCTCTGGCAATTAGGTTCTCTGCAACCTCGTCCCCATGGTTTACTATGTAAACCCTGGGATGGAAACTCCTTACTTGGACCTTGATTGGACAACGACTTTACAATATTAGCATATGTTCCATATTCATAGTATAATAGAAGAAGTACACATAATAGTTGGTGGCTTTATAAGCTTGTACTTCTTGTTAAAGTTTGATCGCGGTATCTCAATGTATATATTCGTTACGTTTGTTTTAACACCAACAACCAAACAACCAAATTTGTACCTTTGATTTCAATTTAGAAGTCAAAACAGCCGGCGCCGGCAAAACAAACGTTAAACAGGCTATTAATTCTGGTACCGGGCAACGAGACTATGACGAAGATGTGAATTTCGAAAAGCAGCCAGACTATTCTAATTTGCATGCGTATCCAAAAACTTTGGATATGCAAATGATCAAATACCAGGGTGAGAGAGCGTCAACCTCGTACTGCTCGACACACCCCGGGGACGAGGTTGGGTTCTCTGAGTCCCAATCCAAACACATTAGCTTTGTCGTGATAGTGCCCTCCATGGTCCGTGACTATGAAGTGACCATTCGTGTCATTGAGCGCGCTCTTACTCGTCTGGACCATGAGGTTGCGCGTAACGTAATAACCAATAAGAAATTACAAAAAGGGGAGACTTTTGAGACGCGGTCTGGCGGCAGCAGACACAACGGTCCTTTTTGACAGTTTTGGGCATGCGCGCACATGCTCAGTATTGCTTGCATAGTTCTGAGCATGCGTACTACCGGTGAAAACTGTGAAAAAGGACCGTCCAAAAGTCTCCCATTGTTCTGCGACATTTAATATTATAATTAACTATGGGTCATGGGAGGCGGGTGAGGGGCGTCATTCGTGTCATTGAAGCGTGCTCTCTACTCGTCTAGACCAGAGGTTGCGCGCAACATAATAACCAATAAAAAAAACTAGAAAAGTGTTCCGCGCAACTTCATTATTATAATAACTACGGGCCATGGGGAGGGCCATTCGTGTCATTGAAGCGCGCTCTCTATTCGTCTATAGACCACACTCAGATTGTTTCGAAGTGTATGTAGAAACAACCTTTCCATCAAACGAACCAGTGTGCGCAAAGTGCGAAGCCCTACGCCGGGTCTGGGCCCGCTTTATGTCCATGGGAAATTTTTTGTTTTCTTTTAATATTAAATGCTCTCGTGCCATCTAGGACAGTTATTTATTGACTATTTTCATTAGAAATTTGATTCATTTTTTCTGTTAGCGAAAAAAAGGGGGCGGCGTGCACTGTGCCCACCCCTTAATCGGCACCTGATTTCGTTTCCCTTGACCTATTGCATTTTTTTCTAATCAAAATGTTATCAAAAATTATCAATGTATCCCAAAATATAGGTAACATCCTTCGTCAAGATGGATTAATAAGGAGCATCAATGGTTTCTACTGCATCTTTTTAGAACATAAAATCGCATTTTAGTGATTGGCCCAATTTTTTTTTTTAATGAAGGTTTTTCGTGTGTACCCTTTGAAAGGAAAAAATACGTGATTCTTTACCCTGATGGGCCAGACACTTTTTTCCCATTATTGTAAATTTCTCGAGTGCTTGAAGGCATCGCTGGGGGCATGGATGGCACTCGTCTGTGTTTCCTTCGTAAAGTATCAGATTCATTCCAATCATCTAGTATTTCATAAGAATATCCTTGAAGTTAAATCGAATTTTTACTTTTTTTGAGAATTACTAGGACTAATTATGGATTTCTATAGCGCTGCAGCGTAAATTGCTTCCAATCCAGTGTAACACCGGGCAAGACCCTAACGTGTATTGAGTTTATTATCATCTGTAAAACAACACATCTTTACATCAAATCCGAAGGTGAATCTTGATTTGTGATAAGAAATCCCTTTAGCACGTCCCGGAGTAACCGCAAAAACCATGCCGATAAAAGAAATGATTTCCAGGCAATGTCTTTGGCTCGGCAGTTGAGAAAAATGTTCTGTTGGGAATTCAACATGGACCTAGGTACAATGATTATGTTTTTGAAATGTAATGTTGATTTGCCTAAACTTGTGATGTTTTCATTGTAGAGCAAGTTCGTGTCCCAACCTTTCGTCACTTTGCAATTTAAATCCCGCACGCGTGGTATGATTTTTTTTCACTCGAACTCGTCTAGTCGATCGAAGTCAGATCTATTATTTCTATTATTTTCTTTACTTTAGTGCATTTATTAATTAACTATTAATTATTGATTATTAATCTTACTGAAAAGATCAGTTAGTGTCATACTGAACAAAACCTGCCGTTATCGTTAAGTTCATAAATTGTGACGTAACTTGCGAATTTGACTAGAGAAGCAGTGCTCTGGTGCTAGGTTTATCCAGTTAAACTAGCTACTCGAACTATGCAGCGTTCGGCTGACATCTAGATCGACTGTGAATACAAGTCTAGTCGACTCTAGTCATAACCAACCCAAACCTTCTCCTAGTGGAAGGTATAATATGTCATTGTTTTTTTGGAAGTATGCATATCATCTCATTTCCATCAGCACCCCACACCTCAAACTTCGTTCATCAAATGAGGTGATATTGTCGGGTTAATTGCACAAAAGTTTTTATATGGCCAAGGAGTTTGGTGTTGGGGGATTTTCCTCGTACATCGTAGAAATTCAGAGGGAAATATTCCTCCGAAAAAAAAATCAACTATAAACGGTTTTCATTCAGACAATAGATTTGTGTATACACTTGACATCAATAGTGTCAAGTCAAGAGTACACAAAAATCAAACATCGGATTGAAAAACGCTTATAGGTAATGATTTTTTCAATAATAACCAATCGTGTATAAAATAACCTTTAAGCGTGTGTGGTTTAAAGATTGAATGCGGTCCAAGCAGATGTTTCGTTATAGCGCTGGTGTGAACAGATAGTAAAAGGACCTAGAAATAATTACCGAGTGTTGATGTTTGCTTTCAATGTTGTACCGGTACCCAGCAGCAGGCGTTGGCCAAGGTAATAAACTGCAGTCAGGACCCGAAACGTCATGACCTTATTGCATTGTAGATGCATTTATTCGGTCATGGGGCACCGGACATGAAGAAGAACCTTGCAAACAGAATCGATTTGTTGTAGTTTGCGAGTTGGGAAGTTCCTCTTGGGATGACATCCCAAGATCGATCACGAATCGTCAAACCTCTTCCGGGCTCATTGTGTGTGTTTCTGAATGACGGAGAAGGTACCAAATGAATAATGTGTGTGCAATTAAAGGTATACAGGATTGGTATTTACCCATAATTCCAATAACATACAAACACACACAAACCACTCACCATTTAGTATATTATATAGAGATAATTATTTATATATAATCAGTATCTATAAATAATCTATATTTATATAATAATTTCTACATACAATTAGTATTATAAATAATCATTGTTTATAATCATTATTTATCTATACACATTATACATAAAGAATTAGTATTTGTAAATAATCATTATTTATATATATTCATTGTTTATAAATAGCCATAATTTATATACAAACATTATATATAAATAATAATTATTTATAAATAATCTCCATTTATTTATAATCAACATATATATGTGATCTCTATTGATTTACAAGCATTATATATGATCATTTCGAAGTAATCATCCTTTATATATAATTATTGCTTATATATAATCAGTATTTGTAAATAGTCACTATTTATATATATTCATTATTTAAATATAATTATTATTTGTTAAAAGAAATCAACATTATTTATGAATAATTACTATTTATATAATTTCTATTTCTATATCATCATCATTCATGTATAATCATTATTTATTACCACATACGTAGCTAATTTGTATGCAATGAGTGGCCTGAACAGGCTTTTTTCTACTTAATAACTCAAAAACATGATCTTAAAACTTATGTCTGGTCGTTAATAAACTACGAGACCATGAAACCATCGCCGTCAACATGACTGCAGCCAATTTGACAAACTGAAATCCAAAACTGAAAACAACTCATTTAGCAAAAATGTTTTCCTTGCAGTACTACAATCCATGACATCATATAAAACAACACTGATCTCCGGCAGTATAATTCAATCCGCGAGATCTAAAACATTTTAGCAGATTATTTTCCGGTAGTAGGCCTAGTCCAATCCGCGAAATCAAAGGTCTAAACCAACAGAAAGATATTTTAATAGTAGAATATAATAGTTCACATAAATATCCCTTGAAATTGTGTGTTTTTTTGTTTAATTTCAGGACAGAACATGGTCCACCATTTTGTAGAACCAGATTTTCGACTCCACAAAATAGCGGAGCTGTGCCGTTGGTTTAATTTCCAGAGTTTTTTTTTAAATCACTACTCACTAAATTTCATTTCATGAGCACTGAACATCTCTTTAAAAGGTTGAGGAGCAACTTCAAAAGAGTTTTGAAGGCAATGTGTCCCTTCAATTAATTAAGTCTGATTCCTTTGGGTATGTCAGCAGATCACATGATGTTGATAAAATTAATCCAAAGAGAACCTGACAATGCAGATGATGCTGGTTGCTTCCTCCGTGTACTTGTGATTCGGAAGACTGCGTCGGTGCGTGTCAAAAACCACAATGCAAATAACGATACAATCTTTCTATGAAGAAAAACCTTTAATATTTTCAACTACAGTAAAAAAAACTAGTCTTTTAGTTTTTGGACATCACAAAAACTAGGTATTCGGGAGGAAGTAATGAAATGCCGGTAAACATCAATGATTTAATTGGTTTCTTAGGGAGAGTAATTTAAACTAGGAACCCTAAAATTCTAACTACTTTATGATGTTCTATTAGTAGGCCATTACTTGAGTATGCTGCACCTGTATGGTGCCTGGCCTTATCCAATCAACAAGACACATTGGAAAGAGTTCTGAGGCATTTCACTCGTTTTTCTCTGGGTCTCCCAAGAGAACTTTGAACAATTCTGACAATGTGTTACCCAGACCGATGTATTCAACTGGGCCTTCTATTGTAAATAACAGGATGCATTTCCTTGCCATTTCATTTGTGGTTAAATGCTTATGTAACATGTTTGATTTGCTTGCTGTTGTTAACTCCAGACATTCTGATGTAGTGAAATTTCAACATAAAACGGGGAGAACAAATGCTGCTCATCATTCTCTTTTCTATCGTTTGCCCAGGCTGTGGGATGTGAACCCCACTGAAGTTAAATATAACATTATTTTTAGCTTTCATTCTTATACTAAATTACGTAGAAACTATCTCATGGTGCCGGGTTGAGGGGTTCCCGTCACAGAAATTAAACTGATATATTTTCCCCCTCTTTTCCCCCTCTTTTTCTCCCCCCCCCCCCATTATTCATTTGAGTGGTTTGTTGTTTGTTTGTTTGTTTTTTCTCTTAGTGCAATTTTTACTGTTTCTTGTTTTTTGCGGTAATGTGGTTTTTATAATGTTGTTTGTATAATGGCATTTAGAAAACAACTAGACAGTAACTACGTTTACTTTTTTGTAATTCTTCAGGTGTCATGTCTTTTGAATGTTTATTGTTTACAAGTTTTGTTTTTATGTTTTTCTTGCCTTTTATATAACTATATGCATATTTTTGTACAGTAATCTTAATTTTTTAACCTCGGAAATTAATAAATAAAATGAAAACATTTTTACGTAAAACCGGATCGCAACATTTTTGGTAACATTTTTAAAAAAAATTGTTATCAGAGGGCGCTGTTTAATAATGTATTGACGTCTTTAGTAACTTTGAACCAGCAAAGGGTAAAAGTATCATTTCACACACTGAAACCATGTCCCAAACTCCTTTCATATTGACCGCAGAGCTGAAATGATGGCTTTTTAATAGTTTTTAACTTCAACTTCCGGCTTAGACCGAAAGACAATGTCCAATTGGGGTTATTTCTGTATGAGATTTATTTAGTTTTCAAAGATATTTTCAAAGATGTATAGGCCTAATAATGTATATGTTCTAAAAAATTCAGTGTGTAGGAGATATGATTTTGTTTTTAAATATTTTAGCTTTGATTTCATGTAACTCAACACCTGATGACGTCATGTTGACGTAATTGTTCAAGTGCCTAAAAGAAAACATAACAGGTGTTCGAATGAAGCCCAAACATAAAAAAACAACAAACAAACAGGGGTGGTTACCTGAGAAAAAAACATGCCCGAAGAGCATTTTGGCTTTTAGGATTTTTTTTTCTCCATTTGGGCCTACTTCCCTTGTTCTCGCACTGGAATAAATTAACGTAAATCATCCGGGATTGAGACTATTACTCAACAAGTTCATTCCGTACATTCCTTGGCCTGGGATTTACTGCGGAATGTCACCTCCTATTAATAAGATCTTTATTGTTATGCAAACAAGGAGGGTTTGCGTTCGTTTCGAAGTAGGCCTGCTCGTTGTAGCGAATAAATGCAACGCATGGCATTCAGACTGGGCTGTTGCAGGCTGGAGGGCAGCATGGCCGTAGCTCTTGGCTACAACGTGGGATGTGGACGTCCCGTTTTCTGACGAATTTTACTAGTAAATTTATCAAAATTCTTACCATGGCCAACCATGTGCATTCAGAAATATTTTGGCAATACAATGTAACTGTTGCACTAGTTTTGATATTCTTTATCAAATGATTGGCCAAGATTTGGAGGTCTACAAGAATTTTAGACCCCCTAAAAAGCATAAACCTTGACAAGGTCCTTGTGCCTTTTTGTCACTGGCCAGAAAGTTTTCACTAAAAACTGCAGTATATTGAAGACAAAATTCACTGTTGAGCCCTTTGGTTCATATCGTGAGTTCCACGAAGTTCTCTAGTTCCGACTACAGACTTTACAAGCAAATTTTAACTTCGGTGTTTGAGCTTGCGAGTGGCTGGAGAGAGTTCCGGTGAATTGCTGTAGACTGCAGAGTGAAACTTCTCACGACCAAAGCCGAACACATCGTTCCAACGCAATGACATCTTGCTGAGGGTGGTTGAGGTAAGGTTTGTGAACAAATTGAAGTGAAAACTGTTTCTCGGTGTGCACTAAATTGAATATTAACTAATACACAATAAAAAAGGAGCTAAAAAGCCAAAATTTTCACAGTTGATAAAAAGGGCCAATACTAATTTTCCTTATAAAAAAGTGAGTTAAAAAGATGAATAGCACTGATGGGTAAAAAGATAGGGCAAAAATGCCGTTTCCAGCTGCCATTTTATCCACCTTAATTTAGGTCAAATTATATCCTTACCTGTCAAGAAAGGTTAGCAGAATGTATACAGAGAGGAACAGGCAATTTGAATGATTACAAAGTGTCGAAATCACGAAAAATAAGCCATTTTCACGTCTACGTTGGGCTTGGCAACGCTACTCGCTAAACGCCATTTTAGATCCTTTGGCCGCGCGATGAAATGTCCACTTGATTTTTTTCTTTTTTTTAAAGGTCAATAATCAAAAACTCTTTTAAAAAAATCCCTCAGAAAGCGGCAGCCTTGCTTTTTTTTTTTTTTATTTTTTTTAACCCTAACACAACCAGGCTTTTTGGGGATGGGGGGGGGGGGGGGTTACATAGTACCCCCCCCCTCCGTATTTTCCAAAATTTTATACCGATTTTTATGAGACTTGCCATAAATGTTTGTTTCACCAAGTTCTACATGATGACGTCAACTAATTGTTAAAAAAAAATGTGTTTCCCAATTACTTTTGTATTTTTTGCCCAATTGCTTTGAAATTTGGAAAACTTGTTCATTCTAACATGATAAATATTGATTCCAATCAAATTTGATAACTGGGGTCACCGTTGGGGTGCTGTACCAATAATTTATCAATTTTGGTGGATTTTTTTCACATAAAAATCAAAATTGCCGCCGCCCAGTGCCCAGGAAGCAATGACAAGGCTTTGGTTGACAAACCTAAATCTGTGTTTGGTCTGAAAAGTAAGAAATTGACATGTTAAAAATATTTTATTGTTAAAAAATTGATATTATTTGCCCCCTAATTACAGGCTGATAACACAAATTCCAAGTTGGCTGCCAAATATGGCGGCCATTTTGAATTCCCAAAAGCATTTCAGACCGTCACGTGATTCATCACAATTACTTTTCTGGCCAAAAAAACCCCCGAAAACTAGTGGAAATTATGTTTAAAAAAACATTATAACCGAGTGACCAAAGGTCAAACGAATGGTTGCCATGCCAACAGGTAAACCCCGGTTTCAGTATTTTTTGCCATTATGATTCTAGAAAATTTTGCAATGATTAGACTAAGCGTTACGGGCAGAAATTGTTTATGGGGCACAATGTGCCCCCCAGTCCTGATTGAATTAAAATAAATACACAGGTTGCAGCAATTTTATTAACGTGTTTCACTTAATAAGCTATTATCTTGCGGTAACCTTGGTGCAAGATTATTAGATTATTATACATACGTACTATACAACTTAAAACTAACTACAGACTGAATGATACTTGGGTAAAACAAATGTAAAATAGAATCACAAACATTAGAATACCATAACCTCCTGAGAAAATAAAGCCTCTGATTTACCTTTGCACACATTTGTTAGGTCTTTTTTTTTGCTTCAGTTCAGTTTGTTGTCGATGGTTGTCCTAAGATTGTCCCAAAGTTGCACTTGAAATGTACTCGTTGACGTGTTTAGTGTTTTTATTTACTTGTTTTCCTCAAGTTGGAGACGGGAAACGACTGGTGCAGCTGTATAAGCGGTGGACCAAGACGGGGATGACTTGAGACAGACCCAGCAGTGAGCTCCCGTCCACCTAAGCTTCAAGAGACATTGATGGGACTGACTGAAGAGACTGTGACCAGAAGATTTATGCATGTGTGGTATGTGTGTGTTTTGTCTATGGATCGAGACGTACATTGGAGTCGTCAACGGATCTAGGTAGATATAATTGCCATATCCGATCTCCACATTTTAACTTCGAGGCAAAAATGCCGTATCCGGCTGCCACTTTATCTCCCTTAATTTAGGTCAAGTTTTATCCTTACCTGTCCAGACATGTTGATAGAATGTACACAGAGAGAAACAGGCACTTTGAACAATTGCAAAGAATCGAAATCATGAAAAAAATAAGCCATTTTCACGTCTACGGTGGGCTTGACAACGCTACTCGCTAAACGCCATTTTAGTTACTTTGTGCATGAATGCGCGAAAGTTCCGGCAGCGCTTGAATGTCCTTTTTTGAAAGGTCAGCAATTAGCGTCTTAGCTACCAATTCCTCAAGACGACCATTAAAAAAAAGAGATATAAAGCCCAACATCCATTAAAAGATCCCCAAAAATCCCTAAGAAAGTGGCAGTCGGATATTGAAACGTTCCTTCTTGAGCAACTTTTATAGAATACAATCGAATTCTCTATCGTGTCCGCATAAAAAACAAATAAAATGTCATCCAAAAACTCACAAAAGCAAATACTTTATGATTGTAACAACAATAACAAGTCAATGCCCATTATAAAACCGAAGTGAACAATTTACTGGCAAAATGTTAATTATTGACCTTTCTATGAAAAGGAAAAGATAAAGCGAGAAAAAAAGAAAAAAAATTGTAGACTATTGTGGAGGTCGGATAACGCAAGTTGAAATTCAAGACAAAGACAAGAGAGTGAAGACCGAAAGGAGGGTAAATATAAGATCTAACCCGTTCTCTTGCAGAGTCCCTCCCCTTGTAACCCCCCTCCCCTCCAAAACGATGATCGGCGATCTTGTTGACGTTGTCCTTGCTTGTTCAGGATTTCAAGAGGACACCACTCTTTCTTGGCATTTCTTGGTTTGCATATTGGTCAAAGCCAATGATGCTTTTTAATTAGGAGACTAGTCTTTACTGGAAATTTCCTGGGTTGATACTTCAAGTCGTCAGTTGTCATGTTTATTTATAATTGCCGTAATTTTATGTTTCAAATAGCGTACTGTAAATAAAGGAAGAGTTCATAGTCTAACGACAACTTAATTCATAATCATTTTTAATAAAGCCTTTAAAAAGATGATCAATTCTTTCAGACAAATTAAAAAAAGTTTTGCTCTCCGCTGCTGCACTTTTACCAGCGTTTTAGAAGTACTCTAACAAACATAACATACAGTCAAATATTACAGTCCCATTACTATTCATTTGATGATTAATGTCTGATTTAGGAGTATTAAATAGATAATTTAGTCAAGCTAAATGAATATTTACATTCCTAATATCAGCATTGAATCAGTTCTAATGTAGACATTTTCAACCGATGGTCTGTTGGCAAAACAGCATGACCATAAGTGTTTTAGAAGTACTCTAACAAACATAACATGCAGTCAAATACTACAGCCCAATCACCATTCATTTGATGTTTAATGTTTGATTTAGGAGTATTGAATAGAACATTTAGACAAGCTAAATGAATATTTACATATTCCTAATATCACCATTACATCAATTCTACATTCTACTGAGCGTGAATATCATTAAGTGTTTGACATTAAACAAAATCATATGACGATAAATAAACAACATACTGTAACACTTGCTCATTTAGATGAAAGTCCAAATAAAAGAAAAAATTGGGGGGAAACTTGCTGCAAACACAACTTTTTTTAAGTTGTAAAGTCCCAAAATGCAAATCTATCATATCAAAGCTATAGGGCTCATTGCGAAAAAAAAATTGCGAGCGCTGCGAAAAGCAAAGAAAAGTACCAAAAAAAGAAGACTGAAGACGACGAGAGAGAATGAAGGAAGGGAAAAAGAACAGATCATCCATGGTTGAAAGACGTCAGTGATACCTAGGTACGTATGAATGGTAAGACGGTAAAGGCCTAGAGTTACGTGTTGGCCTAGAGATAAGACTAACCCCTTACCCTTTCAGCAGGTTTGGAATAGGTAATGTATAAGGTGTGACTGGTGTAGAACTTAATTTTGATTCTAAGATGCTTATACCCATTTCCTTTGCGGTAAAAACACAAAACGTGTAGTACCACATGAATTAAGGACAGTAACAAGTCCCTAAACGAATAAAAGACAATAACGTCTTGAATCAAAACTAAGTATTACGCCATTATCAGTAAACACAGAACTTGAGAAGAAACTGAAGGCTCTCTCTTCGATGTCTCTGATGCGTGACCCGAGGTCAATGAGGACAGGTGTTTGCAGCAAGTAGCTGGTGAGGTGTTAGGTAAAGTATGATGGTGAGTCGAAAGGTCAAATAACCCGTTTCCCTCCCTACAGCCGCTAATCTTTTTCCTCCACAGGCTACAACCTTCTTTTTGTTTTCTGTACAGTCTGTAACCTGTTTACCCCCAAAGTAAAGTGGATGTTGTGGCAACAATCGATGTGCACCGATGACAACTCAGAGGTAAATGAGGGCATGGGGTTTGCAGCAAAGGTTAAGTTGCTGGTGAGGTGTTAGGTAAAGTATGATGGTGAGTGAAAAGGTCAAATAACCCGTTTCCCTCCCTACAGCCGCTAATCTTTTTCCTCCACAGGCTACAACCTTCTTTTTGTTTTCTGTACAGTCTGTAACCTGTTTACCCCCAAAGTAAAGTGGATGTTGTGGCAACAATCGATGTGCACCGATGACAACTCTGAGGTAAATGAGGGCACGGGGTTTGCAGCAAAGGTTAAGTTGCTGGTGAGGTGTTAGGTAAAGTATGATGGTGAGTGAAAAGGTCAAATAACCCGTTTCCCTCCCTACAGCCGCTAATCTTTTCTCCACAGGCTACAACCTTCTTTTTGTTTTCCGTACAGGTAACCTGTTTACCCCCAAAGTAAAGTGGATGTTGTGGCAACAATCGATGTGCACCGATGACAACTCTGAGGTAAATGAGGGCATGGGGTTTGCAGCAAAGGTTAAGTTGCTGGTGAGGTGTTAGGTAAAGTATGATGGTGAGTGAAAAGGTCAAATAACCCGTTTCCCTCCCTACAGCCGCTAATCTTTTCTCCACAGGCTACAACCTTCTTTTTGTTTTCCGTACAGGTAACCTGTTTACCCCCAAAGTAAAGTGGATGTTGTGGCAACAATTGATGTGCACCGATGACAACTCTGAGGGTTGCTCAGGTGATTTGTATGGTGAACCTGACTTGGGCTAATTGATGTGACCCCAAAATGCTAACCTTTCTATGACATTTTTTTTCCCAAATGCAGATGTTTTCTTCTTGAAGATGATGACGTAGTTTGAGCGCTGACATCTTCACCGAGCTGAGGTGATGCAAGAGATCTGGTAATCTATTGGTTGATAAAGTTACAAGTTACTGGTAAAAAAAAACCTACCTGCTGTTTAATGGGACAACAACTAAACCAAGAAATTTGGAGGATCTTAAACAAATCTTAGCACTAGTTCATCAATCACTTTGGAAGGAAAAACAAAACATGCACCAACAAAATCAGATTTTGAATCTCCCAAACAAATCTAGTAAAGTCAGTTGTAACCAGCAGTCAAGATATGTATCATTGAGATTATACAACAGCAAGCATGAAAGACACCGTAGATGACCCCAAAATGCTAACCTTTCTAGACAATGTTTTCTTCCCAAAAGCAGATGATGTTGTCTTCTTTGAGACGCTGAGGTAGTTTGAGCACTGACCTCCTCATCAAACTGTGGTGATGTCTACCAGCAGGGACTTGGTCATGTAAAGAGATTTGGTGATGTATCGGTTTATAAAAGTTACAAGTTACTGGTAAAAAAAAATCCTACCTGTTGAGTGGGACAACTAAATCAAGACATTTGGAGGATCGTGAACAAATCTTAACATTAGTTTATCAATAAATTTAGAAGGAAAAACAAAACATGCATCAACAAATCAGATTTTTAATCTCCAAAACAAATGTTTTAAGTAGCAAAGCAAAGCCAGTTGTAATCAGCAGTCCATATACTATATTTCATTTGAGATTACAGCAGCAAGCATGAAAGACACCATAGATGACGTTGGTTTGGTTAAGTATTGGGGTTGCCTCAGGTGATTTGCTTGTATGGTGAACCTGACTTGGGCTAATTGATGTGACCCTAAAATGCTAACCTTTCTAGATCATTTTTCTTCCCAAAAGCAGATGTTTTCTTCTTGAAGACTATGACGTAGTTTGAGCGCTGACATCTTCACCGAGCTGAGGTGATGTCTACCAGCAGGGAATTTGTCATGCAAGAGATTTGGTGATGTATCGGTTTATAAAAGTTACAAGTTTCTGGTAAAAAAACTGCTTTTTAATGAGACAACAACTAAATCAAGAAATTTGCGGGATCATGAACAAATCTTAACATCACTTTATCTGTAACTTTGGAAGGAAAAACAAAACATGCATCAACAAATCAGATGTTGAATTTCCCAAATAAATCTCTTAAGTAGTAAAGACGGTTGTAACCAGCTGTCAAGATAGCATTTGAGATTCTACTACAGCAAGCATGAACGACCAACCAGCCAACGAGATAAAAACAACTTAAGAACCAGCTAACACTTGCTTCAAGAGTAATTGTGTTCGTATAAACCAAAAAAGTGCAATCCTTCCTCAAACAAAAATTCCTCTTCTTGCAATTTATCAAAAAGCCGTGTGTAATTACCTACTGATAAATTTGTCTGGGCCTTCTAAATTTCTCCTCAGTTCGGCCGTCTCTTGTGCAGTGGTGGTGACTTGGTGGAGGATACAGGTGCCTAGTGTCCACAACAGAGCACCAGGTAAGATTGAAAAAAATAACCCAAAATTTATCTTTGAAGACGAGGTTCATTCCACAAATCTGGTTATGCAGTTAATGTTTCAGAAAGTTGCACCTTTGAAGGTTTGAAATTGTCAATTTGAAAAAATAGACCTTCTGACAACAAGAGTCCCATAGAGCTATGTACAACAGCGCCCTCAATGAGGTCAAAACACAAACAAGTTTACTGAAGGAAACCGGCTCTGCATACCCTCTACACATCCATCCCCCATCCTCTAGTTTGTAATAAACACACCTTACAACCAAATGATGGTAGAAAACGTCATTAAAATCTGATGTCAAGTTTTTCAGAAACAGACTAAAATTATTTTTTAACAAAATAAATGAAAATTGTAACATTGTGTCATGTTGTGTGTGCATGTACAATGGAACTGGAAGGAGAATTTTCTTGCATTCATGCTTAACTATTCCTTAAAACAACAGATATTGTTTCTTAAAACAGTTTATCAAAATTAATCTTTAAAAAACGCATATTTTCTATCGCAGATTGAGACGATGAGCTTGGAGATGATGTACACCCAACCTTGAGGCTTAACCAATGCTATTTGGACTGTGTGCAACTAGCTGCAGGAATACATGAAGTCTAGCCAGATGACTCTCCGCTACAAGCTGACGTAGGGATGTTGAGGCTAACCAATGCTTCTTGGACTGTGTGCCACCAGCTGAAAGACTGCGTCAAGTCTAGCCAAATGACTTCGCTACAAGCTGACGTAGGGATGTTGAGGCTAACCAATGCTTCTTGGACTGTGTGCAACTAGCTGCAGGAATACATGAAGTCTAGCCAGATGACTCTTCCGCAACAAGTTGACGTAGGGATGTTGAGGCTAACCAATGCTTCTTGGACTGTGTGCCACCAGCTGAAAGACTGCGTCAAGTCTTGCCAGATGACTCTGCTACAAGTTCAACTACTACTAAAGTGACGAAGGGATGTTGACGCTAACAAATGCTTTTTTGGACTGTGTGCCACCAGCTGCAGGACTGCGTCAAGTCTAGCCAGATCACTCGCTGCTCCAAGTTCAACTGTTCAAGTGACGTAGGGATGTTGAGGCTACCAAACACTTTTTTGGACTGTATTCCACTAGCTTAAGGACTGCGTCGCGCATGTTCATTCGTAACTATTGCATTTTGGACTCTCACCAACTGAAGCAAGACTGTGTCAAGTCTAGCCAGAGGATTCTCCATATACCTTTTATAGCTCCATGGTTTAACTGAAACAAGCTGGACAATGACGGTGCTTTACTGTATGAAGACACTCAAAGACTCAGTCTGACTTTGCTGCTGCGGCTACGGCTTTGGCTGTGGCTTAAAGGGTGCTGTTTGGGCCTCATATTATGCTTTAATCCATGTTCACGTGACAAAGCCGCAGCCGCATCCGCAGCCACAAATTCAGACACGGCCTTAGCTTCATGTTTCAGTAGGCTTTTCTGGAATCCATCAAACTCCAACACCATTGAACAACATGTATGTCATTATGTAATGTAGCTCGGCACTCACATCAGTTGATTTGATCAAATTGGCACGCCTGGCTTCATGCCCAGCATTGTTGGTTTCTAATATCACAGAAAATGCAATTTATTATAAGTATAATACCCTGTGGCTTTGGATTTTAATGGATTCAGAGTAGTTAAGAAAACAGCTTTAAAGATGGTATCAGCTTTTGTAAAGAGAAACAAACAATCAAAATGTAATGTCACTCAAAACATCTGTCGTGTAATGTAGTGCAATTTACTTTTTGATTGTTTTGACTCAAAATGAGTGAACATGTAAAAAGTCAAAGAAAGTTAAATGCAAGGGAAGATTACTCACGTTCTTTGTAATTGGAGAATTATTGTTTATGCATGTTCTTGTTATCAACAAACTTAAAGTCACAATTATTTTGGAAGAAACCACGGCGGGAAATGTTCACGTTTAATAATTTTCAGTTGTGAAAAAACAGTTTGTGGAATAAATTATTTGATGAAGTTAGACAACCGGAAAAAAAAAATCTTCCCAAAGCTGGTTTTGGACTGACTAAATTATGATGTTTACAACTATCAAGGTATTTTTATATCATTAAGTTCATTTTGTAAGATGAAATCGATTGGAATTGTTATCGGCTCTTTATGTAGACTAGTGATGCAAACTGTACGCGTTGCTCAATGAGAATTTAACAAAAAGATGTGTGGGAAACTCAAAGTGTTCACTTGACCGCAAATAGATAGAATGCGTGTTTACTAAGAGAAATTTTGCGAGCTAAACTCTGTTGCAATGCACACACAAACCATGACCACAGTCACAGCACCAGGGCTCGGTTTCACAAAGAGCTAAGACTTAAAATCAGCGATGTGTTAGCAATTTAGTGTTGGCAAAGTGCGATGTCAAATCACTATGGTAATATTGACGACTCATCTTGAGATGAATCTTAGTGTTTTGTGAAATCGAGCCCAGCATTCCTCACCCTCACACTTTAACTTAACCCTGCACTAAATCCATACAAAACATCACTCATATTTCATTAACACCTCACCCTCAGCACCAACCATTCAAACTGCGCAGTTTATAACAAAATTATCAAGCGTAATTTTATACAACATGCATTTTGTCTATACTAGAGGTCAAAAACATTGTTAGTTAATATGTAGTAGATAATTATAATTTTCTCAGTTGTACTGTACTTTATCTGAAGTAATGATACTGTAGCAAAGCCCACGTAAGCATTAGGCATTGTTAGGCCTCTACATGTTTTCTTATTATTGTCGGATGTTCACAAATTTACATTGTTCTGTTATAAACATTTCTACCCCTACAATACATGCTCTCTAAATGTAAAAGAGTAAAACAAAATCACTCTCGCTCGCCCGAGTAGTGTCATTTGGGTTCTTTTCAGAGTGAAACTCACTGTTCATCACTCTTTTTGAGTGAAATTGGAGTGAACTTCACTCTGATTCAAGTTCAATCATACTCATCTTTAACTCAAAAGAGTTTTCCGCCATTTTCAATGGCAGACCAACCGAGTGGTTTTTCACTCATTTAGATTTAGAGAGTGTAAATGCCTTGCTTTTCTTAAGAACCTAGTCCTTATCGTTGAGAGATGGGGATTCGCTGAAATGTTTTCTGACATGATGTGGGCTGGCTGCAGATTCTGCTGCAGGCATGCAGCACCTTGTAAAACTTACACGGTAATAAAATTGTCAGGTGTCATAATTCAAAATTGCTAAGTACACCTGTTGTTAGCAGGCACTTTGAGATGACCGTTGATAATATTACTGTCGTGAATTATCCTTTCAAATACAAAATTGTTGAGCTTAGTTATTCAAATACTTAATGACTATAGATATACGTGTTAGCCACAAGCAGTAAAAAATGTAAATATAGTGATGTATCTTAATGTTTGCTGAATGTCTAACAATCTAAACAAATGATTGTTACAAATATTAAGGTCTAGTTGAGAAGAGTAAGAAATAAGCTTTCAATTTTCATGCAACATGATATAAACAAGTCACAAATAACCAAAATAATGGGTGATTGAAAACAATTTTTGACGAGTTTATTTTCATGTAAATTAACCTAATTTTAAATTGTAATAGAAGTTTTTCATTTCTAGATTTTAGAGTTAAATAGATTTTCACCATGTTGTCATGTGCCCTATGTGCATTAGCAGTCACCGATACTGTTTATCGTTATATTAAAACTGATACCAGACTATATTGTCTTCTAGTCTTGGCTTATAGTATGGCCGTGTCCGAATTGACGGCTGTGGCAGTGGCTACGGCCGGATTGATGAAAACACCCATTCCTCAATATTGTCTCCGCTGCCATTGGCTATAGCCGAAGATGACTGCTACATTATGAAAAAGGTCAACAGCAATGTCAGTAACTGAATTAAAAGCTTTAGATTTACGATAACAATAAAACACTAAAGAGTAGTTCTAACTTGTAACATGTAATGTTTATATTAAAGTTATTGTTCAGGGAACAATTTCATCAGACAAATTTGCATATTATAGCAACATTATTTAGACTGAACATGTTTTGTGCACACTGATTGCTACTTAATGTAACACCAAGTTCGCAAAAGGGTGATTTTTTTAGGAGCAACACAGTTTGTGTAGCATTTTGATATGCTTTAGAAGGGAAATATTTCACTGGTGTGTACGACATTATGCTGTAAGTAGCGTGATGTGGTCGAGTGGTCCAGAGCATTAAACTCAGTCTAGTTCTGATGTCCGAATCACCTGACTGTGGGTTTCAATACAGGGCGTAATTTCATATTTAGCGCTACCATTAAGCAGACGATCTTGCTTACCAAATATTCTGCTGAGCAAAACTAAGTAGGATACTGGCCAGTAAAAGATGGTACAGGTGACATAGTGCTTTGTCTGGTAACCTTATTCTGGTAAGCAACATTTTCTTTGTGCTTAGCTGCTTTTGTGCTTCAAGAAGCTGTGAAATTGGGCAGTTGTGACACTTGCATGTTCTGGGGCAAGACACTTAAATAATTGCTTCTCGTCCCCAGGAGTAAGTGGGTACTTCTAGAGTGAATGATGGGAAATGTGGCATCAAATTAGTGCTGCATACTAAGAAAGAGTCAGATGGTTTCTGGGGTTACGTGTACTTTGATACAATGTTGAAGCACCTAGTGCCTAATTGTGCAACGTATTTGTATTATTATTATAATAATAGATTTTTATTTGGTTTTAACTTGTTTAACAAGGCAGGTATTCTCCCCTCCGAAAAATAAAATTGAAGATATGCCGCCATCTTTGTGAAGTTCCCTTTGTACTCTTAATATTAGGGATTGGACTATTTTTTTCCTCTGAGCCTCACTTTGGTTACACTGGGCTGAATTGGAACAATACAAGATGGCTGCCAAAGTTTGCCCTTAAAATGTTTGGTGACTACGTAGCCAGCAGGAGCAGTTAGCTTGCTGTCATTTCACTAGCCCTTAAAACTGTTTCACTAGTCCATGTTTCATATTAAATAGGGATGTTTGTCAACACTGAACGTCACATAAATAGTTTGTGGCTAGCCGGACCACTTGGATTGGGGGAGAATTTAGACTGGTCCTGATCCTTGGCCCAGGTGTTTTAAGTTCTAGAATTTGGCAGGGGGACCACGCCCCACTGGCTGCATATGATAAAGTCTTTACTCAGGCATCGACTTATTACTTCAAGTACTTTATGTAATAATATTATTGCAATTGTGAATTCACTATGTGAGAAAAATTGAAAGAACAAAACAAAACAGAAGAATAACAATAAACAGAGTAATAAATGGGTCGGCACCGTATCCCCGTGCCTAGCGGGATGGTGACCAACCCAAATCTTTGGAACCGACCCTTGTTGTATAGTGTACTTTAAGTTCTTTAAATTAACGAGATATTACCCTAATACTGATTATCTTAACTTTTTGGAGGCCGGGGGTAATTAACTACGACAATCTTAAACTACAGTCTACTGGATTTTCTACCTCCTTGGTAATCTCAATCTACGAAATTCACTGTTTAATAAAGTTCCTAATTATATGTAAATATTCGGTAAAAAAAGAAGAAGATATAATCCGAGAAAGTTAGCTTTGAAAATACATTTTTTTGAAGACCACACAAATCACCTCAGAAAATAGGTTTATATAGTAATATAGCTTTTCCTAGAACAAAAGCAAGAAACCGAAAAGAAAAAGCAATCAAGGGAGAGATTGGAGTGCAGTAGAGAAGCAGCAGTTTGGGCTGAAATCAGGTGGAATTCATGCCTCTACTGATGCCGGGGTTGACTGGCGTTGATTAGGGAATCAACCTTGCGGTTGTCGGCTCGGCTCAAATCACATCGCAGGTGATGAGGAGAGACTTATTAATTTCTGTATCGAAAAGTATGTACAAGTTAACAACAGATTTTCAGCAAGCTGAAATGCCATTATTCTATTGTATAGGAGTTACACTTTATGTTACTTATATACTTAGATCTCAATGGCGGATGAAGTTTACCGAAAGAGACAATCGATCATCCGTCGTGTATTACTTGATGTAAACACCTCCATTTTTCAAACAGTGTCTGAAAAGTTCAGTGACGCGCGGCATGCTCAGGTATATTTGCATTTCGGGAAAACAATACTAAACTTCAATCACGCACTGTAAAGCATTGACTCTCTACTTCTAGTGCGCTTGCAGTCATTGGCCAAATTTCATGAAGCTGTGCTGCAAATAATGTTGCTTAGAAAACTTCTTTGCTTAGCAGAAAGTTAGCAGGGCAACAGTTTTCTCAATGTGAACTTCATATTGCTGTAATTGATATTTCAATGTCACCTTCGTATAATACGTCTGTGTATAGCACAGATGGAAAGTGCTACATAAGGCTAATCTTAAATTATTTAGTTTAATTATGAACGACGTGCGCAAACTCGAACCTGACAAAATACAAACGGTTTTCCTGTTTTCACAAAAACGAGACCTGGGCTCGATTTCACAAAACACTGAAAGATTCATCTAAAGATGAGTTGTCAATACCACCATAATGTGATTTGTATTGTGACATCACACTTTGTTTAGCACTTAAGAGCAATTCCCACTTAAGATCAATTTAAGGTTTTTTTGTGAAATCGAGCTCAGATAAGTTTTTGACAGGTCAGTATTGTACGGTGTGTATTGAAAACTTGAAATAATTCACTCGATTCCCCAAAACAATGATGTATACTGTACCTTTCAGATTGATTCAAGTCTCCGTTAATAAGTTAAGTTAATTTGTTCGTTATATGAACACCTGCCAAATATAAACACACCACCTGAACTATAATTATTTCATTAATAATTGGTTACTAGTAAAGGGTTGGTTACTTTTGTATTCAACAATAAAAATTATAAATGAAAACGCGTAACGCTCATAAAACGATAGTTTCATCAATACCATTCTGATCAAACAAGATTAGCTCTTACGGGAGAACCATGTTCTGATTTCCTCTTCACATTTCACCTGTATAGCTACTCAGGTCTTGCCATAAGCTTGGATCAATTAAGAGGAGCCACACGGGAGATTCATCCGTTTAGTCACCCGCCCTTCCGCAAGGACATCTATCGCTAAATTTCAATCACAGTTGGTCCTTGAGTGTAATTGCGGCAACAACAAAAAACAGACCCGTGGGCTGACATAAAGATTAATGGTTGAACTCCCTCTCACAAAGCGCCGTGAAACGCGATGACTTTTGTAGCTTTATCTGCCAGAAACAACCTCACTCCGTCGCCCTCGTGTTCTCTTAGAGGACGTACATCCGGGCCGCATCCTCTTTGATCGGTGATTGAGGTCCATCGTCACAGGTCTGATTGAGCGCAGCGGGTTGCTTTTGTGTAGCTCTGCTTGGCGCGATTGGTTCATGAAGAACGCGGAACTGAGTGGCCGCTAGTGACTAATTTGTCAAATTGCGCGGGCGACACGTTCTGTCAACTAATTGCGATTCACAATGAGATCCGGAGGGAGATAAAGCCAGAGCGAGTGTTGGTCGGTACATCTTTACCTCTATTTCCACCCTGAATTATCCAACGCTATGCCGAGTGAGTTCTTTAAACTACGCCAGGAGAATCAAGGGTGGGTGTCTTATCACCCAACTTTCTTCTATACACACGCTGGAACTTTCGTTTCTTTCACTGGAGAGGCACTCCCGATCAAAATACTCACGTAAATAGTAATAGACGTGAATCAAAGTGACGTAAGCACTGACGTGAATATTCACGTTTAGGGGATGCATTCCGACTGGATAAACTGCTCGTCAAAATTGACGAGTAAGACTTTGGCTTCGTCCGGAATTGTGGCTTTTCTCAAAATGGGACCATGGAGCGTCCTACTGTTTTTGCCCTGCATGTGTGATCATTCTTATCAGAAATTCTGGTTTCCTCCAGGGGCATGAGACAAGTCAGACAAAGGAAATTATCTCACACGCCCCTGTTTGGGGAAGGGCCAGTTTGGAATTGTTCAAACAATAAAATTGTGCAAATCGGTTGCCATAGGATCACGAATACTAGTAGCTACATGGTAGCCAGTCGGAAATTGGAATTGAAGAAACTGACAATGTATAACGAAATTTCCCCCCAACTCGGGGCCAAAGTAGTAAATGTTCACACCTATAATATCCAAACTGTTAAATGTCCCTCCCAACCCAACCTCTACCTGATTCACCATCAAATCATCACACGTTTGATTGTCAACTATGTCAACTACTTCATGCTTCTATCGGTCTCTATTAAGCGCGCCCTCTTGTGGCCCAGCATAAGTTGTATTTAGCTGAAATTGTATTACCAATCCTGTTATGTGTCTTTATCCCCCCCCCTCCACCCACCCTCCCAATTCTCCCAACCTCTTGTAAAGACCATCATTAATTGAGTATTATCTTAATCTTGTCAATAAGTCCGTGTTTGAATTGGCAGTTACGGCTGCGGCTGCGGCTACGTCTGGATTACCGTGTCATCATGCGTTGAAGAATATCAAGTCCAGTGCAACACCCTAAGCAACAGCCATAGCGGTAGCCTTAGCCGTCAATTTGGATACGGTCTGAGTCTGTAAGGACAATATAGTCGCGTCCCTTTTATTATTGGGGTTTTAATCACCATTGTGTAGATAGGGAGCCTGACAAAGATGGGAACGTGAATGGAAGTGATAGGCCCTTAAGGTGGACGAAGCCCACGCCGTGGTTTCAAAAAATGTCCATTACTTCAAAACATCTACTTCAATTAATTACCAGGCATTGTTTTCGTTTTTATTATATATATATACAGACGAAGTCTGTAAAAGTAAAAGAAGGAGAAAAAAAAGAACAAGAAAGGGGGGGGGGGGGATTTGGAGATACTTGGGCCATGAAGGTGTCTTCCTTCCTCATTGCTTGGGCCAATTGCCAATTTAATTTTTGACGAGTATTTAAACCCCTTTTTCTTTTAATTAATCGAGGCTTTAAGCCAAATGTTTAGAAATTTTTGATAAATTATCACAATGTAAAATGAGTACAGTGACAAAGGAAGACATAAAACTCGCAATATTCCTTGTAGGTTCATCTCTTTAAGAACAGCTATGATTGGTTGATAATACTTGGTAAATATTGCCTCGGCAGTTCTTTCAATCAATAATTAAGTTTATTTAACATCGGGACTGTATTTCTCAATGCCGAGCCTTCAACGTAAATAAGACACACCCCCAAATTGACCAATCAGCGGTTACAAAAATGAAATTACACGTAGTCAAGAGAGGGCGCTCTTCAGTATCACATGAACCGGTAAAACATCGAGAGACTACACCGCAAAACGTTCTACATTTTACCAGCTTTTCACAAGGTAAAGGGACAGTGTTGAGGGATCCGTGTTGAGATATTTCTATCGAAAATTATTATTCCAGACTTGATCTATGTAACATTTAAATTATATCTGGCGCTGCTAGTACGGCCTTATTCATAATGAAAATGTAAACAGTCAGTAACTATTTATCGAGTTTGTATACAATGTGTCGCACTGGTTTGATCACAGACAGGCCTAGGTAATTTCTGTACCAGCAGATCAAAGATTGCTGACATGGCAAGCCATGTCACAAGTCCCAAAACAAATTTAAAGTACTACTCGAGTGTCAAATAATAGCATAATTGGAAAAGTTTCCATATCCGGCTGCCCATAATTGGAAAAGTTTCCATATCCGGCTGCCACTTTTTAAGGGAATTTTTAGATTTTTTAATGGATGTTGGGCTTTATTTCCTCTTGGATAAGTTCCTCTCGAGGAATTGGTAGCAAAAAATGTAATTATTGACCTTAAAAAGAAAAATCAAGCGAACTTTTCATTGCAATTGCATGGCTGCAAATTTCGTGCGTTTATGCCCAAACGAACTAAAATGGGGCTTAGCAAGTTGCATTGTCAAACCCAACATACATGTAGATGTGAAAATGGCTTATTTTTCATTATTTCAACACTTTGTACTTGTTCAAAGTGCCTGTTCCTCACAGTATATATTCTGTCAACCTTTCTGGACAGGTAAGGATATAATCCGACCTAAATTAAGGGAGATAAAGCGGCAGCCAGATACGGCGTCTTGGCCGCATAATTTAATTAGATGCTGTATAAGTATAACTCCCATTTGTTATTATTAATTACAGACGTGATGGCTGCTTCCAATGAAGCTGTGAATGATGCAGTTCAGCTGAGGCTGAATCTAAATGAACCGAGATGGGACCAGTCCACCTACCTTGGGCGAGCTAAACATTTCTTTACAGTGACCAATCCCCTGAACGCATTTCTAATGAACAGCCAACTTGATGAGGCAAAGGCATTGGTACAAGCGTACAAGTAAGTGATGAGGATCAGGGGTAGAATTTGAAGAAGAAAAAAAATGCGCTGGATTGCAGGTCTTGCTGCTTTGACCTGACTGGACAAGAAATATCTCTAATGAGCAGCCCTTGTAGCTGTGCCAGTCAGCACTGACCACCACTCGGTAATGCTGACCAGTACAGAAGAAAAATGAAGTCACTCCGACTGGCACTCAATTTAATTGCAAAGTCCTGAATACTGCATGATTTAAAGCCCCGGCTCAACATTGGTAAACTGACTGTAAATGCTTCCATTCTTTGCAAAAATCAAGATATTTGTAATAAAACCAACCTGTGAAAATGTCAACTCATTTCATTGTTTCGTTTGCGGAAAAACAATTAAAAATGCATTCTGCATTTTTGTACGCATTCTTATAGGCAGAGTTTTTGTCTCACTGAGACGAAAACTAATTTTGGATCTTATTTCATTTATTATTTAGAAACGATAACACTTCAGGCAGAAATATTTTAAGGAAAGTTTTCTAGCTTCATTATCTTTATAGTATACCATGTAAAGTATATGTAAATCTGTGAACATTTATGTTTTTCTTCTTACCAATGTTGAGCTAGGGCTTTAATTGAATAATTGCCAAACTTTTCTTTTTCATTTACTTTTAACTCGACCAAACACAGTAAAACATTTGTCTTTACCGATCTCAATCCAATCATACAACATGTGTTACGACAGACTGCATGGATGTGTAACCTTTTCATGCTGTGTAGTATTATTTAAAATGAATGATGACTTTAACCGCTCTAGTTGCACAATTTGTTTTCAAAGATGCACTATAAACCATTTTTTCTCATTATTTAATCCTTGTATTTGATTAAACCCCCTTTTTACTGCCATCCAGAAATGGTCAAGATATGCCCAATGTGACCGAACCGGAGCTCTGGCGGGCAAAGTACAGGTATGACTCTGCCTTCCACCCGGACACTAAGGAGAAGATGACCTTGATAGGGAGAATGTCTGCTCAGGTTCCTATGAATATGACCATCACTGGCTGCATGCTGACCTTCTACAGGTAAGATGTTATCAGTGTTAGGATGAGGAGAGTGGTTACCAGGTTGAGGGGGGGAGGTAGGGGAGAGGGATTGACCATCACTGGCTGCATGCTGACCTTCTACAGGTAAGATGTAATCAGTGTTAGGATGAGGAGAGTGGTTACCAGGTTGAGGGGGGGGGGGAGGGGAGAGGGATTGACCATCACTGGCTGCATGCTGACCTTCTACAGGTAAGATGTTATCAATATTAGGATGAGGAGAGTGGTTACCAGGTTGAAGGGGGAGGTAGGGGAGAGGGGATTGACCATCACTGGCTGCATGCTGACCTTCTACAGGTAAGATGTAATCAGTGTTAGGATGAGGAGAGTGGTTACCAGGTTGAGGGGGGGGGGTAGGGGAGAGGGATTGACCATCACTGGCTGCATGCTGACCTTCTACAGGTAAGATGTTATCAATATTAGGATGAGGAGAGTGGTTACCAGGTTGAAGGGGGAGGTAGGGGAGAGGGGATTGACCATCACTGGCTGCATGCTGACCTTCTACAGGTAAGATGTAATCAGTGTTAGGATGAGGAGAGTGGTTACCAGGTTGAGGGGGGAGGTGGGGTAGAGGGATTGACCATGCTGACCTTCTACAGGTTAGTAATCATCAAGATTATGATAGGGTGGGTGGTTACCAGGTGGAGAGGATGGGGGTGGGGACAGGGGAATTGACCATCACTGGCTGCATGCTGACCTTTTACAGGTTATACAGTTATCAAGATTATGATGAGATGGTTGATTACCAGTTGGGGGTTGGGTTGGGGTAGGTGGGATTGACCATCAATGGCTGCATGCTGACCTCCTACAGTTACCATTAATGTTAGGATGAGGTGGTTACGAGGCTGGTGGGGGGGGGGGGAGAGTTGACCATCACTGGCGGCATGCTCATCATCTACAGGTTAAACAATAGATCTGAAAGTGTTGGTTGGGTCTGTTCAACATGCCTAGAGGTCCATCTTGGGACAAATGCTCAAGATCAATTTGGCCCCAAATATGTGTTGGATATGTGAGAGTGGGAAGGGGTCTTCGTACATCATGGCGTTAAATTTCTCTATGAATGTGACAATCCGTGACTGCTTACCTTATAATCAGGGCCCAATTTCATGGCTCTGCTTACCGCAGAATTCTGCGCTTACGCCCTGCCATGGTCCATAGGAGTACGCGCTTTACAGGGCGCCGTAAGCGCAGAATTATTTGGTAAGCAGCACCATTAAATTGGGCCCAGTTGGATCAATGTCGCACCTGTAAGGATGGGGTTTGGTGTGGGAATGAAGGAGAGTAAGATGCAACCTTACTGGATGATTAGGGCCATACAGGTTTCTTAACCCTCCAAATGTTTTGCTGCGAGTTGACCAACCATTTGAAACCATTCAGTTGCATGGGATGTGTATGGTGTCACAACTGGGCACAGAACTGTGTACAGATGTATTCTGTGTAGATTCATTCACCACATGATATATTCCAGGCTGGCATAAGGGCATTCAAAATCACAGTGGCTGATGTTGAATGGTCAGACAGTAGGACGGTTAAGGAAAGCATTAGGCTTCTCGGTGAAAATGACAGTAAATAATTGAATGGTCCAGATCATTGATGTTTATGGTTTTTTTTTTACAGAACTACACCAGCAGTATTATTCTGGCAGTGGATCAACCAGTCTTTCAATGCCATCGTTAACTACACAAACAGAAGTGGGGACTCACCGATATCTGTCAAGTAAGACAAAGTTGTTCTGGTATTCTTAATACTACACCATTATGTCAAACCTCACTGTTTTTCCAGCTCATGCTTGTACACTCAGCTCATTTACATCCAGACTCCAATTGAGCCATGGTTCCGTGTTTAGTACCACTCCTGTGGCGTAGGTAACGGCCAATGTTTTGCAATTCATGGTGCGTGAATTTGACATTTTCTCGGTGGAGAAACAAAACGGACGATCCAATAAAGAAATCTTTTTTTTTCATGGCATTGTCAAGTCAAGGTTTCTTTGTTCCAACGGTACCCCCCCCAAAAAAAAAAATCCCGTCAGGGCGATGGGACGAAAACAAAAAGAATCCCAACAGCAACTGGTTAAAAGTTAAAACAAACCAGAAAAATTCTCCATAGTTACAAATGATCATAAGGGGTGGTCCGAAGGCGCCCATATTGAATATGACTGAAGAGGAGTCATTGTGATTCTTCAAAAGCAAAATCATATTTAATTTTTCCCAAAACTGTTTGTTCCCCTTGCAGCCAGCTGGGATTATCATATGTACTAGCAACAACAGGTGCAGTCACAACAGCAGTGGGTCTAAACAGCATCGTCAAAGTAAGTCATCATCAGGCCTTGAACTTCGCTCTTGAAGGGGCACAGCAATTTTCCTCTGATAAGGGTCACTTCTATGAGGAGAATGTAAATTTGTATCGGAACTTTGCAAAGGGCACCATGGCAAAATCACAGGGCACCACGGCAATTGCTGTGGGTGCAGTGGGTTAATTCGATGCCTGCATGATGTCCTCTTCCTTGTCAAAAATGTTACACAGTTAAACAGTTATTTCCACAAACAAATATCAAGGAAATACAGAATCTAAAAAAAACAGAAGCCCTTTTCACACTGTCCCAGGAAAAAAAAGCCCCAGGAAATTCCTGGGGAATTTTAACCTCACCATCATGTACGTCTTACACTTGACACTTGATGCACAATTCCTGGGATAAAATGAATACTTCTTGTGCTAACCTTGAGTTGTCTTGCTTAAAAACCCTACTCCCAAGCAGGAGTCGGTATATCCCGGCAAATGGCTATTTACCGGGCTTAGCAGTTTCACCAGTTAATGCTGGATGGAATGCCGGGTGAAGTGGAAATCAAATAAAGAATACAAGGTGTTTACATGAGGGAAGTTTTTGAAAAGGATGAGACCATTTTTTTTCACTTAATAGTCGTATTTATAAGGAGGATGGTGCAGCTTGAAAAACACATTTGCAAGAAGGCTACATAAAACTTCCTGGGTATAGTTGTAAGTTTTTATTTGATGGAGAAGTTTAGAGCAGTTAGACTTGTTAAACTGAAGACTTTATTCTGTAAATGATTGAAGCCTTTTCTCACAAAACAAAAGTTCTTACAATATAATATATCTGTGAACATTTTTGCTGTTGTTAAGTACACTTCTAGATTCCTTGTACAATTCCATTTTGAGCATGTAGTCCTCTCCGGTGTTATTTTTTACCAGAAAGCACCAGCGATTGTTGGTCGATTCGTTCCCTTTGTCGCCGTAGCAGCAGCCAACTGCATCAACATCCCCATGATGAGAAAACAAGAGTTAGAGAACGGGATCACGGTGTTCGATGAGGAAGGAAACCGCTTAGGGGACTCAAAGAAGGCCGCTCGCAGTGCCATCGGACAGGTTGTCTTCTCTAGAATATGCATGGCTCTTCCTGGCATGAGTAAGTTTGTGTTATAGGAAATAATATACAAATATTAACTGCTTCTAGTGCTGTGCCCCGGAGTGTTCTATTTTCCCGAATCGAAGCTGAGGAAAAAATTGAATACTTCATAGTTTTAACTAAAGCATGAGTAAAAGCAGTCAGTATTTGTTTTACATCACCCCATACATAGATTCTGCCTAGACGCCTAGGTACCAAGAAGCTGCCGTTGCAACAGGTGTAGTACATTGGTTGCTATGGGTGTAGTACTTTGGTTGCTACGGGTAGAGTACATTGGTTGCTATGGGTATAGTGTGTCGCGTTGGGGCGGTTTTCTAGTAAAAAAAAAGAGGTATCATGTGACACGCTCAAAATCCACTCTGAGATTCAGATCTTGCGAATTACGTTGAAACTTTTATGACATGCCCAAACAGTTAAACTGGTTTCCATATGGGCCCTGCATACATGACCACATTATAATTCAATATTTACCACATGCATAAATTTAATTTACTTGAAAAATTATGGTAAATTCACTTCAAATAAAAATAGCATAGCACCATGATACTGGGGTGCATCACCCAGCAACAAAAGGTTTGCATCTGCCGTACCCTTAAGGGCCACAAAAATAAATAATGTGAATCATGCTTTAATGTAATTAATATTTGTTCTGTCAACCCCCAAGGCATGCCACCATTAATCATGAGCAAGTTGGAAAAGGGTGCATTTCTGAAGCGATACCCCGTCATGAACGCACCGGTACAAGTGGGTCTAGTAGGTCTGACGTAAGTACAACGTAAACTCAGTCATGTAATTGCATCCCCTCTTGCTAACAAACAAGCCAGCATCATCAAACAGTTTCAAGACGCTCTTCTAAAAAAATGTTGTTCAAGTCCTCATCAGGCAAAATTCTCTGCACTGTTGGTAGCAAACTTAGCGCCATCCAAATTTTTCATTATTTAGACGGTCATACAAAGAGTACGATGGGGGAGAAGGGCGGGGTTGGGGACCACGCATGTTTTAGAAGGTTTTTTCAAAATGTTAACGTTTCTTCAGTAGCATCAACAGAGGATACAACAAAAAGCTGGGGAAAAAATTACAGACAAATGTAGCAGGCATTCAAGTTGATTATACAGGAGGTTGGTTACTGTTAATAGTATAATGTGCTAATTGCCTAACACCTTTTTTTCTGGGGGTGGGGGAGGTTCTTAGAGTGTAGTACTCTCTGTACAACCTTAAAAATATTGAGAACTTTGAACGACCTCTTAGTTGACAACAATAGCCTAAATTTAACACTACTTACGATACACTTCAAGTCAGTATTATTGAAGAGCGGAGTTCTTCAGATGTCCTATGCCCATCAAAACTTTGATGTCGCACTTTCTGTAAGCTCGTTTTTATATTTTGCCTTGTCCAGGTTGGTCTTTGCAACACCAATGTGCTGTGCACTATTCCCTCAAAAGAGGTAAGTACAGCTATTATGGATGTTAAGCATGATGACGTCACAGGGGTTGGGAACCCTCACATAGAGGTCAAAACGAGGTGGCTGAATTGCCCATAGATGCTGGGCATACATGGCTTAAAGCCCCAGCTCAACATTGGTAAGAAGAAAAAAAATAAATGCTCTCAGATGTACACATACCTTACATGGTATAAAGATAATGATGGTAGAAAACTGTCCTGGAAATATTTCTGCCTGGAAGTGTTATCGTTTTTAAATAATGAATGAAATAAGTTCAAAAATTAGTTTTCGTCTCAGTGAGATGAAAACTCTGCCTGTAGGAATGCGTACAAAAATGCTGAATGAATTTTTACCGTTTTCTCGCAAATGAAACAACGAAATGAGCTGACATTTTCACAGGCTGGTTTTATTACAAAAATCTTGATTTGTGGTAAAAATGGAAGCATTTACAGTCGGTTTACCAATGTTGAGCTGGGGCTTTAACCAATATTTATTTAGCTGATTTGGAAAACTGTACTTTCAGATTGATAGATAGTCTTTTAGTCAAAGCAAAAATGATGCACACCTAATTATGAACAAAACTTACTCGGTAAACATTGTTTTTATACTTTCCTCGGTAAACGTTGTTTTTATACTTTTGGTGATAAGCGAGCCACCAAGCATGACTGCCTCGCTTAGAAGCTACAGTAGCTCTATGAATCGGGTGAATGCACCCAATGACTAACCATCTGGGACTACTTTGATGAGAGTTTGCCATGTTAATCTTGTTTGAGGGAGATAATATTGAGACCCAGTCCTGTCAAGTACTCCAACGTCCCGTCTCGATTTTCCCGCTAGTGACATTCGTTTTCTTTCTTCACAGCTCCATCGCCACCAATCACCTTGAGGAGGATCTCCAAGCAAGTATCAAGCAAAGAGGAGGAAGCATCGACAGGGTTTACTTCAATAAGGGTTTGTGATGAAACGTTCAGTCGCTTTAGTTATGAGATAATAATCGTCCGGGAATTAATGCTTGGTGTGTCGCGAATCTAACTGTAAATAAAAAGGCCCCTCAAAATAGCTTCTGTAAGGATATCAATGTGACACAATGTTTACTTTTATGGAGCAGTGAATATATAGTGGCAGGAGTGGTTAGAAAGAACGTCGCATTACAAAGCATTTTGGCTGGTAAAGTGGGCTGGTTAACATGACAGACAACACAGCTCGTACTGGTTTGTGATATCGGCTGGGGTGAAATTGTGACATGGGTAGTGGTGTTAAATATCTAGAAAATAAAGAGTGATTGAATTGTATTTTTGAACAAATAAGGTGATCAGCGAGTAGGGACAGGATGTGTTACTGTACTAGGTAAAATATAGATCCAACGATAAGAGACGAGTTGTGAGAGTGTTCGACTCATTGGCAAATGAATTAAGAGTTGACCCTTTACTGACCATTTATTCTCTTTAGTCATCAACATACACCCCGACACGGCTAGTATTGTGGATTATTTTGACAAAATGTTCCCAGTAAAAATGTCTGCGAAAATAATACAGAAACGAACATTTGGTTTGGCTCTTTCCCAATAGAAAGTGAAGTAACCATTTACTAAATCTTGCAGCTGCTAAGGGCATTTTAGAACGAGCTGCTCTCCCACCATGGTCTCCAAAGGGTTAGCTTTTTATGTTGCAAAACATCAGACAATCAAAACCAATGAAAGTATCCACAGAGTAAATTGCTCTGTACTTTATCGTACACTCAGAGCACCTTCTTTTATTATGTGGATAGCATTGCAGGCAACACGGGCTTGTAATATTGGTTTGGGTGAAAGTGTGAAATAACTTAAGTATGTGTACTGATTATCTAGAAACAATGAACAAAGATATTTAAAAAAAAAATAGGGAGACCGCCAACATTAGGGCTGGATAGCTCAATTGGTAGAGCGTGGGTATGTTAAGCCGGTGGTCGTGGGTGGCACTCCAGCCAATTTTTCTTTGTTCACCCCAAAATTGAATATCTAGAAAATAAAGAGTGGCAATTCTGTCACTCTTTATTTTCAAACTCTTGAATGAATGAGACGATCATATGGTTCTTGATTAGGGAAAGGTTTTGTGTGAAGTATATAATAATTAGAGGATGTATTGATGTATAATATGGAAACCTAAACAATGCTGGCGCCAAGTTACAGGGGCCCAATTTCATGGCGCTGGTTGCCAAAGAATTCTTCGCTTACGACTCCCTGTAAAGCATGTACTCCTATGGGCCATGGCAGGGTGTAAGCGCAGCCATGAAATTGGGCCCTGATGTCAAATAGTCCGTGACAATTTTCAAAACATATTTTTAAATAAGAACAACCATGAAACAGTCACACTGTGATGATCAGGTTGTGGGCTCAGCTGTATTGTCAAACAAAGCAGGGTTGAAGCCAGAAATCTTGACATCCATTGACTGAAATGGGTATCTTCATGATACCTGTCAGCATGTTTTTAATCCAATAGTTTTATTTATGTACACGTTGTATGTGAATAACATATTCTTATTTATTGTTGGACTGTGTACCCTTTTAAAGTTCTGCTACAACAATGTCTCGGTGATGCATAGGTACAGGGTTTAAAGTTTAAAAATGTTTTTACTTGTACCCAAGTAATCAGACGATACTAATGGCTTCTTGGGTGCTGGATGTTACAATTCCATAGAGCGATATGAAAATTCTTCAAAAAATTTCAGAATTTTGTTTCAATCACCTATATTTCAGTTATTTGTGACTTGTTGCGTACCATGTTGCATATCAATGGATAGCTTATTCCTTCCTCTTCACAACGAGACCGCATTTGTAACAATCACTTGTCTGGGGCCTCAGCTACTCTGTTGTGAATGCAGGGTGGGTCGAACGTAGCATTTGCCAAATCTGCATACATTCATGCAAGGTTGAGCTCTAAAAACTGCTAATCTAGTCCCACAACCAGCGAGTCTTTGGGCTTTGGTGTTTACTCCAAACATTATCATGCCACATTTATCCAGTCTCGAGAAGGCCCGTGCTGACATTGGCAGTGTCTTGTTTCTTTTTCGTTGACAGAGACTTGGTTGTTACCGACGGACTTGGTTATTCCGTCAAGCCAAATAATGTCAATGGGCACATTGTGTTTCAGACCCCCTGCTGAGCCCTCAAACAAGTGATTGTTACAAATATGGTCTCGATGTGAGGAGGTAGGAATACGCTCTCCATTGATAATCCATAAGCCACTTTGAGATATGTTGGACACATTACTGTGACACTACTTGGTTTGGGGTAAATCTGTATACACCCAAACCAGACAGTGCACTCGAAGAGTGTCCACCATACCTCAACAAGGCTAATGAGAGACTTTTGAGACGTTAGCGGGCGCCCCAGTAAGCGGTCCTTTTCTATTGCTCTCATAATAGAAAAGGACCAGTTACTGGGGTACACGCTAATCTCTCAAAAGTCTCCCATTTGTTTTTCTTTCATAACATGATATCATTATGTCAAAGCTTTTTGCTTAAACATCGAAGCACAACAAAATTAACTCAGGTTATTTTCTCAAGAAAGTGTCCCACCATTGTATTGAAATTACTTGTAATCTCAAATTTACAACACACAGTTAACTTAGATGTCTGAGAGCAATTTACATAGATGTTTCTCTAATGGATATTGTTTTAATGGTTTTTGTCAATATAAGTGTGCATATTATTACAATAACAACATTAAAATGAACAGGGAATTTGTCTGTCTGATTGTTTTTATTTTTCTTATCTGAAACTAAGAAAATAGTTCTCCGAATTTCTTGTTAGTATTTTGCAACTTAACACAAACCGACAATCGGCGTCCGACATTTCGATGATCACTTCATCAAAGGGAAAGTGCTCAGGGGTGCCTTCAATGCTTTTGAACGATGCCAACATTGGCCAACGTACGAGACCCATTTGTACTTGCCGCGAATTACAAAAGCAAAACCAATTTCAATGAGTCACATTGGGAAAACAGTATGTACGATTGTTAATGTTTGCTTTTGAACAGGACTTATGATGGCCAAAGTTCGCATTGCCACTCAATCCGTTAATGAAAACAGACAGAACACAGGCATTTCATAAAACTATTTTTATTGCATATCACTTGAAAAACGTCATGTCTATCAAAAATACAAGATAAAATTTTATCTAAGAGGTATTCCTTTATGCAGAGGAAAATCCAGGAAATTTCGTTCATCATTGCAGCAACTGATTACATACAGGACAACTAAAACATACATTTATAAAGGTAAAGACTAACATTTTTTACAAGGATATCTTTCCTTTCCTCATATATTATTACTATTCATAAA
Organism: Marthasterias glacialis; assembly: GCA_911728455.2. Taxonomy (NCBI): domain Eukaryota; kingdom Metazoa; phylum Echinodermata; class Asteroidea; order Forcipulatida; family Asteriidae; genus Marthasterias; species Marthasterias glacialis. Next base: position 6,953,373 of record OU452231.1, read on the forward strand.
TTCCTACAAATCTCCTTCACTTTACATGCACATTAACAGGTTGATAAGTCTGAGCATCAACAACTGCAGGGTCCAATTTCATGGCTGTGCTTGCCACAGAATTCTGTGCTTACGGTCCATAGAATTATGTGCTTCACAGTGCACCGTAAGCACAGAATTCCATGGCAAGCACAGCCATGAAATTGGGCCAAGATCCTGTTCCTACTCGTTTTCCAACTTCGGCTTGAACCAGTTTGGTAAGAGCATGCTGTATGTAAATTAAGGAATCATGAGAATGTTTGCATTACACAAATTCCTAAAAGCAAATCTGTGACAACTAGGGCTCAATTTCATGGGCAATACTTACCACAACATTCTGAGCTTACGCTGGCATGTAAAGCATGTGAATCTATGAGCCTGTAGGTGTAAGGGGTAAGGGGCTGTCAGCGCAGAATTTCGTAAGCAGCACCTTGAAATTAGGCTCTAATTTTAATTAAGTATCACATCATTTTTTAATCTACACACCAGCACTAATCAGCCTGAGCAAAGAGCAAGTTCGATCAAGGACCATACTTAACCATGGTTTGACTAAGTCTGATTGAACTCACGCTAGTCAACGATGGTTGGACTAGTCAAGTCGACTACTCATGACCAGCCTATACAGGTTGGTCGCATCACTGGTTAGCTATAGTGACGAGGTGACCAGTTATCAGTAATGAGTGATAACGTTGATTTCACCATTTTCTCATGGTTGCGTTGACGTGACGTAACTAGAGTCGTTCACACTTCAACTTCAGTGCGCATGCACTCAGTATGCCACTAACCAAGCACTAGTTAACCACTGGTCCATGATCGAACTTGCTCATAGATTGATCCACCTCCATCCCTTAATGCACTGACCAATCAAAGCTGCAGAGACGTGCCCAAAAGCCTGACAAAAATCTGGCATGTTAAAAACCAATTTAAAAAATGTACACAAGTTTCTGCCATTTGGATCACTGCCTCGTGTCTTTAGTCTGTGGTGCGGAGGAGAGCATGAGGCATGGGTTTTGTATGTGCTACCCATGTGGGTGCTGATAATAGACAGGGACTTAACGGATCAGTCTGCTACTCCCCTCATAGTGCTCTCATCTTTAATAAAAAGATGATTGGATTACTTTCCCCCCGAGTCCTGTGAAAAAAATTCACAGGCATATTCCTCGGGTGGGATTCCAACCCACGACCCCCGCCATTCTAGAGCAGAAGTCTTACCAACTAAACTACCGAGATTGCCCAGTAGCTAGAGGCAGATCGAATCATATTAGCAACTATTATAGATGTTAATTTTTGCATCGGGGAAAAAGAACATTGTGTCTTTTACCCACACATGGATGTGTGTTAAGCACTGTATACTCAGTACTTTCCCAAGGAAAAAAATTAATATCTATAACTAATAACAACATAACATAAAAATGTAAGCTTCTAATTAAACAAACTTTTAAGTATCTTGAAAACTAGACAAATATAATCTTTCAAAAGTCCACAAATCTCCAATGCTTTATGGTTTTGTCTCTTGTATTTCCATCTACCCCCCCCCCCCCGCAAGAAAGTTGTGTTTTTTTAATTAACTTTTGTAACCCTTTGACAGATGTAATCACGAAAATGATAAATTCATAATAATCAAATTCAAATTCATAATAAATGTATGTACATCAACTTGATATTGTGTTTATATGATAAAATCTTTAACCTACAAATTGCAAACGTTTTTATCGCACCTGTTGGCTTACTCTCATAATATAATCAATCAACGATGACATCAATCTTTTCCAGATGCAACCAGTTACAAATAATCTCTATGTTAAGGTTTAATTAATTAACTCCATGCCTTACAAAGGCTAGATTCATTATAGGTGGTTATTAAATCACACAATAAAAACTAACAGCTAGGCCGTTGAAACCTCTCAGCCCCAGCTCACCAAAGATATCGACAATGTTCCTATTCCAAGGCACTGTGGCTTTGACATTTGACCTGTGGACAGTAAAACAATCCCAAGTTGCCTTATTTCAAGGGTAACTCTTCATCCAAAATAGCTACCACTAAGGTAAAGTTATGACACAAAAAACTGTTAATAACTGAACACTATGACCTTGACCTTTAACCTTTGACCTCGAAAGGAACCCAATTTTCCTTTCATCCAAGTTACAAGTCCAAATGTAACTTCTAACTATATTTATGGTCTTGATTGTGACCTTCGATCTTTTCACCCCATAAACAATCTCAACTTTCCTTTCCCAAGGGCAACCCCCCCCCAAACCCAAGTTGAAAGTCTAAATGTCCAACAAGTTACGGTCAAGAAATCATACAACCATGATAAATCTTAAGCTGACCTCAGGTCGACCTTGCGATGACATGGAACAGTCAGCGACCGACTTTTCAGGATGATGCTGCGCCTGAATTAAGACCGTCGGAAACAACTCAGTCGACAATAGTTTCTGACCTGATTGTAACTACGACGTAACTACGACGATGTTGAGATGATTGGCATCAGTCGCCGTCAGAAAAAAATCAACAGTCGCAAAAGTAGAAAAAAATCCAACTTCTGCGACGTGTTCCCAACGCTTGTTCCATGACATTCACAAGATTTTTTTTTAGATAGCGAACTGAGCGTTAATTTTCTGCTTGATAAAGCCGGTTCCGTCGCAGCGCAAGCAAAACCAGGTTGACCTGAGGGCGATTTTAGTTGCGCCATTTTGGGAGTCAGATTCCATGTGCATTAGTGTGTCCAGCGTGTATTTTAAGCGACCCACAACAGCAGTTAGACTTGCACCATTCTTCACTTGCAATTTAACTTCCAAAAATGGTAGGCCAAGTACGTCAGTGCACAGGGTCTATATGTAGACATAGAATTTAAAACTGTGATTGAAAGTAAAAGATTTACTTAGCGAATTACTGTACACTGAATTTATCAAAAAACAATAAATTTCACTTGAAAAAATGGTAATGGAAATGTCGGCCATTAGGTCACAATAATTGTACACAGAATGTGTGTCAGATACCCTTTGGGTATTCTTTCATGTATCTATTTCATACCGACCTTCTCCGGGGTTGTTTCACTGGTGCCCTGAAATCATGCCTTTGGCCGTATTGAACAAGTTGACAGGATTGTCACCGTCCATGATGAGTGTAGTCTGGATCCCAAGGCTCTCCAGAAGTTCCGCCTACAAAGTGATATCAGAGTATAGAAAAGGGCTTGTTACAAGACTTCAAACAACTTCAAAAAAATAAAATAAATTAACCTTAAATATAACTCTAAGGGTAATCTAACGACAAGTACAAAATGGTTATAAATAAAAAGCTAAATAAATATATAACCAAATAACTAGTTAACGAGATAAATCAAAATAACCATAAAGTAAATAAATAAACAAATGGAAAAAAATACAAAAATAAAAAACTATGCATTTAAAAAAAGCTGTTTTCCGGAAAGCACCTTTTTGAGCTTCCTTTAGTAGAAAAAACTGTGTAAGCATAACGAGTATTTCATAAACGATGGATAAATGGGAGGAAAAGGGATCATATTTTCTTACCTGAAGTTTGGGTCCTGAATTGGCAATATCAGCAATTGTATTTGCACCGAGGGCATTCACCATGGAATCAAACTGAGATACCTGAATAACACATTGAAATGAACAATGGTAACATCCCCAGTAATAAGCAAGCTTTGACTGACGCATTTGTGAGAGAATTTTCCTCGGCTATTCGCTAATGCTCATTCCAAACACTGATCTTGCTTTTTTGAAAAAAAAAAATAAAAGTTTGAGCGACATTTCAACAACTGCTAAACCCAGTTCTTATCAATATATATTTGAATGTTGACTTAAATGTCAGGTTTTATACCCAGACAATTTGCCGATATGAGACAAGTCTACAGCACTGCACTGAAAACTGTCTGCATCCACAAACATCTTGTCACATATACAACCATTTTAAAGCCCAAGCTCAACATTGGTAAGAAGAAAAACATATATGTTCACAGATTTACATATACCTTACACGGTTTAAAGATAGTGATGGTAGAAAAGTTTCCTTGAAATATTTCTGCCTCAAGTGTTATCGTTTTTAATTAATAACTGAAATACGATCCAAAATTAGCCTATAGGAATGGGTACAAAAATGCTGAATGCATTTTTACCGTTTTCTCGCAAATGAAACAACGAAATGAGCTGACATTTTCACAGGTTGGTTTAATTATATATATCTTGATTTGTGCAAAGAATGGAAGCATTTACAGTCAGTTTACCAATGTTGAGCTGGAGCTCTAAAGTCAATGTTCTTTAAATGTATAACTTCAATAACATTTTTGTAACATGGCCTGACTCAAGGCCTATTCACGTGTCACTGGACCAGCAGGCAAAATGTTCCCCGAAGCCAAGCACCTTTTAAGAAGGAAACAAATATATCTGCAGCTGGACCCCTCGGCTGGATCAATTCTGAGCAGTGATTATAAAAAAGTTGTATCTACCTCAACATCGCAGAGTTTGTTTAATTTGTTGATCTCCATCTCATTCTGACGTCGATTATAGCCGAGTTCTGACATGCGTAGCAGGCTCTGGGTTTTTAACTCAGTGCTGTGCACAATGTCTTCAGCTTGTGCTTTGAGTCTTGCCGAGTCAATCGCACTTTGACACTCAATCAGGAGTGATTCGGCCCTGGCCTGGTAACATGGAAAGAACAACGGGATTGTCGTCAGTCAGTTTTAAAAGATTTATTACAACGATATATGATGGTAGAAAAATTAGGGACAGCAGCCTGGAAGAGATATTCTAAAGACAAAGACACGTGGTGTGATATGACAGAGGCCTTTCCCACTACTGGGAAGAAATAGGCTCAAGATGATGACCATGACGATGAAGTGATGTAATTTGAAAAGCCCCCTGATACAAAAAGCTCTGAAAGCAATTGACAGTGCGAGACTTTTGAGATGTTAGCGGGCGCCCCAGTAAGCGGTCCTTTTTATTGTTCTCATAATGGAAAAGGACCGCTTACTGGGGTGCACGCTAATGTCTCAAAAGTCCCATTAAGTACAAAATTGCATAAAAAAGAGAGTTCAGTAGTTTTGATCAAATTAAAGAAGTTTTGCCTAAAAAATACCTCCAGTGAAAGAGAGAAAAAATTGTATTCCATTTCTTTCGAGGATGATTGAAAGTAACAAGGCTTGGGAACATTTGAACCGCTTGGAGAAGTTTTCATATTACATGTAATCAAAGCTTCAATACAAACGGAGTATAAAGAGCTGCGTAGGTTTACTAGTATTTTGGGAGGCCCATACATGATCACGGAGCACAGCCAAAGATCAAAAGTTTTTTATTTTTCCTGAGAGAGGAAAACCGGAAGGCCCAGAGAAAAACCCTCATGGCACAGAAGAGAACCAACGCTCAACTCTACTCACATATGGCCTTAGCCTAAAATCCAACCAGGGCCACAGTGGTGAGAGGCGAGCACTTTACACACACACAACCCATACCACCTTGGGGTAACAATCATGTGAATATTAAATCTCGTTTGGGAGAGGTGTGGTTATGAGAAGAGCCAGGATTGAGAGTCTGAATAATTTTGGACAGAGTGCTCTCTACTTGCGATCAGGTGAACTCAGTAGTTTTAGTTGTTACAGACAGAGTATCTACTTAATACCAGAGTCAACAATTAAGGTACTCAAGGCGCTCATTATATTATTTTTAGGGCAGGTTTTTGAGTTTTTTGGAATTATGGGAGCCATTTATGTAGCACCTTGTAATGGTTTACAAGGTGCTGTGGTGCGTTCAGCAGCCACTGCCAGAAACATCGGGGCAAACCCCTTCTCTTGAGATAAGTGTCACTGGGTTCTTTTACGTGCATTGCACAACACATTGGACCAACGGCTTTACGTCCCATCCGAAGGACGCAGCAATAATGGTTCAGTATCTTGCTTAAGGACACAAGTGTCAAGACCGGGACTCAAACCACACTCTGCTGCTCAGAAACACCAGAGCTTGAGTCCGGTGCGCTTGACCACTCGGCCACGACTCCCCACTTGATGTGTCTGCGAGGGTTTTTATACCTGAGCCTCTGCTTTGGCCTGACCAGTAGATTCTATAGCTGCAGCTTCTGCCTGTAACTCAAACAGCAAGGTCCTCTGTTTCTCAGCCTCGTTTTCATTATTCAATATCTGTCTATCTAAGACCCCTCTGGCTTCTTGCTCCTTCCGGGCAGCATCATGAGCAGCAGCTCTCTCTATTGATCTGAATATACAGGAGAATAAATGTCCAGAGTTAAGATCATCTGTTTCTTAGTCTCATTCTCATTCTGCAGTTTCTGCCTCTCTAAGACCCCCTCTGGCTTCTTGCTCCTTCCTGGCAGCCTCATGAGCACGAGATCTCTCTATTGATCTGAATATGTAGAACAAAGACACACAGTGAACATCTTCTGTCTTTCAGCCTAATGTCAAAATTCCCAATACATTATACAAGTCTCATGGATATTCCATCACTTATCCCCACAGAAGTGCCTGACTTTGATCTCTTTCACGCATTGAAGCAATGAACATGGGAACCCAAAGTTCACAGAAATGTTCTAATCTACATGAGACTTTTAATCTGCATGAGCACTGTTTTAAGAGATGTTAAGTTTGCATCGGGGATAAAGAACATCATTTGTGTAATCATAAATAACATTATTTATCCCGACGCACAATTAACATCTATTAAAATTTAGGATTTGAACTGCCTCTGGCTACCTGGAAAGCTCGGTGGTCTAGCGGTAAGACATCTGCTCTAGAATGGCAAAGGTCGTGGGTTTGAAATCCACCTGAGTAATATGCCTGTGGATGTTTTGTCAAACGACTCAGAAAAGTAATGAGTATACAGTGCTTAACACACAACAGCTTATCATGTGTTTGGGTAGAACACAAATAATACGTGTTAATTGCATAATACTTACTTGGTTGATATCTCAATAGCCATCTGTACCGACTTGATCAAACTGTCTCTCATTGTGACATCCACCGGCTCAATCCCCTGAATGTCAACATTGCTTATCACCTGAAATGGAAATAATTATAGAGTCAGAAATGATTTGAAGGTTTGCACGGTGAAGGTACATCGGGGTGCAGGTTTGCGGTGACACCATGAACATAATCTCTTAAGGAGAGGCTTTAAGGTCAAATTCAGTTTTGTAATGCACTAAGTCTGCAATAGATAGAGCCCTTCAAGAAAGTGGAGAAAACAAAATCACCGTAAAATGCCATTTTATTTTATGCTCTTTAAAGCGAAATTTGAAACATGACGTCATCTGATATCAACAACAAATAGATTTGTACATTCCAAATAGGAATTTTTGCATCAGTCAGAAGGTCAAATTCAATGCCGTTTTGATGGAATATCATCACAATATAGGAATGAACTAACAATTTCTTGTACAAATATCTACAGACCCTTATATTTTAAATGTGACATCATTGAACGTCTCCAGATTTAGACAAATTTTTCATTGGAAGGGAATAAAAAACAATGGCATTTTGTTAGAGACTTGTAAAATTTTCCCATTTTCAGAAAGACTCTTTAGGATAATTTCTTTTTTTTAGTTGTTACCCTGCAGGAGGAAGCACTGAATACACAATGAGGTCATTACCAATTTATTGGCTTCAAATTTCAGTCTATTCTTCATGTTTCCCTTCGCGTCCACGCCAAACACTGCCCTCTGGAGTAGCTTATTAGAGTGGCGATGAAACTCATCAAACCGCACCCTTGAAACAGCTCCACGGATACGACTGCCTGTAAAACAAACGACCCTTGTTTTTATTTATTTATTTACAACAGTAACATTTGTAAAATGGGTATCCTATCCAGCATAATTGATCATGTTACAGCCAAACATGCAAGGAACACTGGGATGAACCCTTTCTCTTACCAATTACACAACACATCTACTCTACAAGTTTTTTCCCACGCACTGCTTCACTGTGGAACTCTTTGCCTGTATCCTGTTTCACTGCGGGCTATAATCTTTCTCAATTCAAGCAGAATCTAAGCAGTTTTCTTCTGCACTAATTTCTTCTGCATTCTTTCTCTTTTCCTTGTAGCCCTCACCTAGAGTGGCCTTGTACCTTGTGATGGGCGACTTACATAAAAAAAATAATAAAAAAACGCAGGTTCGACCACTTAATCCCCAAGACCCCTCAGGCACGTCACTGCCTCAGTTTTGTTAACAAATCTCTAAAACCACTCTGACAATTTTTCAGTTTGGTTTTCTTGGGTTTATTTTATGTCTGGCAAAAGTGAAAACTCGGAAATTGAGATCAAAGTGTCAGACATGAAACCTTTTTTCAAGCCTGAATACTTCACATCGTTAACTAAGTCTACCATTCTGCAACGACAGAAAGTCCCAACAAGGACTTGATGCATTCAAAAATTTTAATGACATTATTTGACTTCCATCTCTAGCAGTTGTACAGTCTCAAATGACAGCAGATTTTAGAACAAGATTCCAACATGTAACACTGTAAACATACCCACTTGTCTGCAAGCAAAACCAATAAAGTCAGGAACAGCAAAGATGGATTTCTCTGACGCTTCGTTGCCACGTTCAAACTGGGAGAAGAGATAACATAGGAGAAGGAATGAAAAGGATCAAGTCGGCTTCTGAATGTGTCTTTCAACTCTATTAATATCATAGTGCCATCTTTATGAAAACTACTTATTAATGTCCCTTGAGTCATTTTTATAAATAAAATCAATTTATGAAAATTTAAGTTTGGAAAAATGCTGTCATTGTGGGTTTTTTTTTTAATTATGCCAAAAATAATTGGTTTCATTTTTTCAGTTAGAATTACCCAAATGACTGAGACAATTTTCTTTTACCTGAATCCTGACTTAATGAATATTTTTCGAAACATTGATGATTTTTGCAAAAATACGATTTAAATAAGGGAATGTAAGAGTGGTGACTGCAGTCTTAAACGGCCATTTGAGACCGGCAGGGTCATGGCTGTGTGGGAGGCGAGGTCCTTTATCACACAGCCAGACCCTGCAAGGTTTTAAACGGCCGTTTAAGACCGATTCACTACTCTTTTATTCCCATTCATAAATGCCCTTTTTGTTTAAAAATGTAATAATGTAGGAAAATATGTGAAACTTTTCTGTTTTTTAATTTTGTATTTGTAAATTATTTATATTGTTTTCTTTTTTTATGCGTAATGCTCAGTTGTGTGCTCAATAATGTGCAGTCATTGTCATCAAAGATGGCTGATTTTCTCCCAATGTTGACGTCATTTGCAACCCGTCTATGCAAGGCGTCTGTTTCCCACCCCCCCCCCACCCCCACCCCAAAGGTAAAGTTTTGATCTTTTACGTTACCTCAAAGTAATTGTTGAAAGCAATCCTCACTCTCAGTCTAGCATGGTCAGATGTTTCAACCTGAAAGGCATAAAAATATAAATACGGTATATAAAACATAAAATCAACGTCTGTTGATCCTTTGATAGAAGAATGGTTTATAAAGAATGCGTGCCGTACTACCTTGTCCATATGCCAAGTTAAAGGTTGTAAATAATCAATAATAAATCAGCTAAAAATACGACCTCCTTTTCATGTTGCACGAACAGCTGGACACAGAGTGGGGTCAAGCTCAGTATTCTCCAGGAGAGCCCAATTTCAAAGAGCTGCCTGCTTAAACCGAAAACATTGCTTACAAATTTTCTGCTAAGCAAAAATGAGCAGGATACCAGTCACATGAAACGGTATTTTGGCTGGTAACCTTATTCTAGTAAGCATAACTTTGTTGTGCTTAGCTACTTCTTGTGTTTAAGCAGCTCTATAAAATTAGGCCCAGGCTCTAATCCTATGGTCTTTGGTCATATTATGATAATAGTAGATAATAGAGGGCAGCATTGGAGGCCCCAAACACCCAAGGTTCATGCTGTCACTAATCTCTAGTCTTCATCAGAGGACAGAGTCACTTTTCTTTATTAGTGGGGCAGATAGGGGAAATATTGCGGGGAATGGTGCCTTTGATGATACAAGAATGTAATTTAGCACACTGTCATAGTATCTCATGAGAAAAATATTTAGCTATAGGACCATCAAATTTGAATTTTGATAAATTATGGGTAGAATAACAAGCACTTATCAAAATTTTCAAAATGGCTGCCATTGATTGTAATACTACCTACATTTTTTCAAAGGAAAAATCTGTGATGGCCCTATAGCTAAATATCTTCCTCACGAAATACTCTGACTGTGTGCTTGTATCAGCAAAAAATAAAATATAGGGCTGGATAACTCAGTTGGTAGAGCGTTGGTACGTTAAGCCGGTGGTTGCAGATTTAAATCCCGCTCCAGTCCATTTTCTTTGTTCATCCCAAAATTGAATTATAAGTTTACTCAGTGAGTTTCCCTTGTGGTTTATTGCTTGATACAACAAATATAAAGGCGCAATCCCATAACCAACCTGCTGTACTACATCATGGTTAACCTACCTCTAATATATCTGTAATATAATCCGGGCCAAGCATCAGACAGATCGTCTGCAAGGCTTTCTCCACCTTGGGCTTACCAGCTGAGGATGACACACATAAAAAGCACATCTTAAAATCATTCAAGAATTTTAGGCAAAAAAACACAAAAAAGGATAATGTCCAGTGTAGAGATTTACTGAGAAGGTACTCTTGGTTTAAGACTCTCCTGTTTATGACTCTCACTGCCACAAGAGGGTGTGCTCTCACCGTTATCACCACGGTGAAAGGATAATGTCCAGTGTAGAGATTTACTGAGAAGGTACTCTTGGTTTAAGACTCTCCTGTTTATGACTCTCACTGCCACAAGAGGGTGTGCTCTCACCGTTATCACCACGAGTCCGCCATAGAGAGATGATAGCAGTCTAGGGTGAGAGCGCGCCCTCTTGTGGCAATGGATCATGGGAAATATCCGTAACAGGAGAGTCTTGAACCGAGACTACTCAGAAGGCAGTGGGTACTGGTACTAGTCATGATGAGATATAAATAATCGTTGGTTTCACAACAGAATTTCCAATGACTCTGTGACTCTTTGTCGGGCATGAAAAGTGCAACATTTTGGCCAAACAGAAGGTTGTACACAGTAAAATGGCTGCTTTTTTTAAGTACGGTGCATATCTGTTATGTATGTTTGGAAATAATCCACAGACATGCTCTTCCATTCCAATGTGGAATTTAACTTTTCTACGATGACTAACGAATGACAGAGAAACGCTCTAACTTTCACATTCTGTTTTGGGCATTCAGGTTGGCTCAGTGGTTTCTTTCCCTGCCTTTCACCTCTGCGGACCCCTGTTTGAATCCTGCTTCAGACTGGATTGGGTTTTCAGTCCCTACCTGACTGTAGTGGTTTTTCCCTGTTTGGGGTTTTCCTCCGTCTAAAAAACTTAACTTTCCTCATTGTCTTCTTCTACAAGTTGGTGTGATGTTTCGATAGGATGCTTTGCTAACTACATAATTCAGTCAAGTAAGTTTTGCAGTGACACCATGTAATTATCTCTAATGAGTTGGTGTGGCTCTGAAAAGAACCGATGGTTTAACACCAAAATTCCTGTGGAGTTGTTAAACCATCGGTTCTTTTTAGAACCACACAAACTCATTAGAGATAATTACATGGTGTCACTGCAAAACTTACGTTTCCAATCTTACATAATTTCAGATTCAGATTCAGATTCTTCAAAACAAAAGTTTGCACATAAATTACTGCAAACCTTTGCCTGGCAAACTTTTTTTTATTATATTCTTATGCTGGGCACACAACAATATAACTTGTTAACAAAATATTTGGGAACCAGCAGTGAAAGTACTGATATTTCGATAACACAATAAGGTCATCTTCCAATAGAAAACATACCACTCAGACTGAGAACATTGAAGTCTTCTTGAGGACCAAGAATCACCATATCAGGACCAAAGACCACACGGGCAGACTTCTCTTGATACTTGTACACCTTGAATAAAAAAGAAATAGCCGTTACAAACTGCTTACCAACCAAATTGACAAGTGTTAATACAAGTGCAAGTTATTGGCAGCGGCCTAGGATTTTAACCCTAGCACAAGTTTAGCCTTTGAATCACTTCTTGCACTTGTACACATTGTGAAAACAAAACAGAAATGATTCACCAAATAACATTGGAGACAACCACATTACCATCGAGATTATAAACACAAAGCCTACTAAAAAAGTATGTTTTGTTTCATTTGCAAACCAATTTATAAGACGTCAAAGTTTCCCTGTTCTAGAGCAGCAGTTGATTTCACGAAGATCAATCTTAAGATGAGTAAATGTACCAATCAATCTTAATTGCTAAGGAAAGTGTGATGTCACAATACAAATCACTATGCACCTTAAAGTTTGGATGATTCCTAAGTTAGGAAGAGTTTGGTGAAATCGACTGCTGATGTCATAACCTCTGAACCACTGAGGATGCCTGGTGACCTGAGGTCAGTTTGAATCCTGTGATAACTTGAAAGGTTTACAGTACCCTCTGCTAATTGCAGGATTCAAACTTGGGTCTTGCCATGGGGCGCCCTCGGTATAGTGGTTAAAACGTCTGCTCTAAAATGCCTGTGGATATATTATTTTTCTGCAGGACTGGGAAAGCACTGAGGATACAGTGTTTATCACACATCGGTGTGAGTGTAAAACAAAAATAACAATTCATCTCACCTTATAGATTCTATACTACTTATCATACACATTAGAATGTAAACAAATTTCTGTTTAGAATTAAGACATCTTTTCCATTAATAAATAAAAAAAGCAAAAAAACATATTTTTGATGAAATATGTTTTCCGAAATAAAGAAAGGAGCTCCAGATGTACTGATGTTTCATTAATTAAAATTGTTAGAGCAAATAGTCTGCGTATTCATATGAACAAAGTACAAAACGGGGAGTGTCTCACCTGTACTGCTGTGTTTCCAGGGCAACGATACCTAACCACTCTGGTTTTATCTCTTGTCTAGGAAAATCAAAGCAAACCAAAGGGAAATACAAACTCATTTGCACACTTGTGGTAATATCAACAAAAGTTTTCTATTTAAAATCAACACTCCGCACTAAATCTTGTAGAGGAATTTATTACCAGGCGAAGTAGTGAGTACTGTACGTCCCAAAACTTGCTTGAACTAGTTTGAACTTGTTTGAACCAGTTCAAACTAGTTTGAACTGTAATTTGAACTAGTTTTAATAGTTATGTCTTACTTTTGTCAAGAAACTAAACTTTAAAGTTTCACCACAATAGATGCACATCTTCCACAGAAAGGAGCAAAGATGGTTCCACTTTTGCAAAAAAAAACAACTTTGTTTTTGAACTTATAAGGAGTCTTTTTTTTTTCTTTTTTTTTTCGAATAATAATAATACTGGAGCCTTATACATGTATGGCACACATGTTTAACAACAATTAGGTACTCAAGGCGCTAATTGTTTATTTTTATAGACATGTTTTTAAAGTTTTTGAATTATGAGACCCATTTATGTAGCACCTTGTAATTGTTTAAAAGGCGCTGCCGTGCATTCAGCAGCCAATGCCAGAAATACAGGGGCAAACCCCTTTACTAAGACATAAGTGTACTGAGTTCTTTTACGTGCATTACACAACACATGGGACCTGCGGCTTTACGTCCCATCCGAAGGACGAAGCAATAATGGTTAATTGTCTTGCTAAATGACACAATATCATGACTGACCGGGACTCAAACCCACACTCTACTGATCAGAAACACCAGAGCTTGAGTCCAGTGCGCTTGACTGCTCAGCCACGACCTGCTTTCGAACTAAGGTATTTCAGCAAAAAGACAATTTCTTTGGATGATGGGAAGCTGAGAACACCTGTCATTGTAGCATGTAACATTGAAGTCCAACCACCACTTTTTCATTAATTATGAAAAAAAAATAGTATCTAATTCATCCAAAATAAGATTTTGGTTTTGGTAAAAATGAGTGAAAATGTGGCAGGCTGGTATAGAATCTTACCCTAAATTGACCATCTTGATTGTTTTATTGGAATAATAAAGTAAAATAAAAATAACAACCTCATCAATTTTTAACAGATTTTTACAAATCTGGTAAATATGAAAGAGGAAAATCTAGAGAAACAAACTATAGCAAAATCTTAATTTTAAAAATAAGGTCAAGGGTTAGGGTTTTTGCCAGAGCTGTACACATTAGTTGGATTTCATACCTTGCCTTGGGAATAGTCAGCATCGATAGACGATTCAAAATAAGCCAGCTTTCTTATGTCTCCTTCTCCGTACCCTCCTCCGTTCCTACAGGTAATAAAAGTATCATCATCATCATCAAATTAATCAGCGTGCTGTTCTTAAATTCCAGAATACCCAAAAAAGTCCTTCTTTGATTTAGATTTTCCCTGCCAATCAGGCGTACTGAAACTATTCTTAAAACCAAACACGACACCAGACTCTCAAATTCGGGGAGGGGGGGGGGGTGCAAGTGACGGGTTAAGAAATGGTTTTAGGGGAGATCGGATATCTGACTTCCACCGCAAGACTGACATAATATAGACCAATTGTAGGGTGGAGAGCAATTTGTAGAGCAAAGTTTGTTTAAAAAAATGAAAAAGATAATGATATAACGGGCCAACTGTGAGCAAGGAACCAAAAACCACTATATTCTCGGAAATACTAAAATGGCATTAAAAGTGAAATCAACTGAAACATTAGTCATGATATCTTAAAACACCCTTTGTGTTTAGAAACCCAGTTTTAGTTTTGACAGGGAGCGTCTGGTTTTGGGTTGGAGTGTCACATATCTTCAGCAAGAAAGTGGTATGTCATTATTTGACATGACTGCTCCAACAGACTCGCCACCAACTTTGAGATCAAACGCTGCATTGAATGTGCCACGTAGTCTGTTTTGACCTCAGGGCGAGGATGCCCTTTCACATGCTAAATGCTCATAGTAACATCATACACATAGAGTCTACGCAATGCTGTCACCAATAAATCAACTCACTGGAGAATTTTCACGACCAAAGGAGGCAGATCTTTTTCCCAGAGTTGTTCATCCGCAGTCAGAAGATACGAGTCTGGACCCATCACTGCACGGACCTAGACAATCAAATTATATTAATTTCTAGTGAGAAAAAAAATAACAAATAATAATTAACTCATATCCTGTGACTCTCCATGTCAAAACCAGGCAGTTCTCAGAAATAGTGATGAAATAAACCGTTTTTAGTTTCGGCATGAATCGACACATACATTATTCATTTTATTGTACCAGTTAAGTAATAAACCACATGACCCTTTTCAAGCCATGTGGGTCACTCAAAGTACCTGACACTATAATTACCGCTGATCACTGGACCCTAAGCATTCCTGAAACCATATCAACTCCTTAGGAGTATGCAGCACCGGCAGCCACATCAGCGCACAGGTTGCTAATCAGTCACATCGACAATCTCTACCCTCGAAGGTACCCAATTTACTCAGTGGTGAGGAGTAATCATTATTAAGTGTCTTGCTCGAAAGGACACAGGGGCCCCAATCAGGATTCGAACCCAAACCTCGATGACTCAGCCACCAGAACTTGAGTTTGACGTGCTAGACTGCTGAAGTATTGCGTTGGAAGCTTTTTCATTTAGCAAATTTGATGAAAAACTGGTCCTTATTGACATTTCAAAATCTGTAACAATTTCATGCGTCTAAAAGTACAAAATAAATTACAAGTCAGAGGTTTGTGGTGACACCATGTCTTAAATAACTTCCTGAGTGTGTGGTTCTTGAAGAACTAGAAGTTTACGTGAAGTTTCAAACATCAGGACTATCTTACTGTAACCTCCACCATAAGCCTTCAAATCATTCTTAAGTCAGGGAAAGAGACTCAAATGTCTGCTATTAAAACTCAAGATTCTTTTACACCCAGAAATTTGTACAAACGGTTCAGCACGAACTTCAAAAGCTGAAAAGTGCATTATATGAAATTCGTCTAAATTGTTTCACAGTGCTAAGCCAAGGATTTGCAATTGCAAGAAGAAGAAAAAAACCTCACTGATGCCTCAGTTCAAGTGACGATGATATTACCTTGCCTGTCTTCATGTTGCGTACATAGATTCCTTCCATGTCATCAAGGGGTATAGCTTGCCTGTAGAAATTGTTTTTAAAGAGGAACAGACATCATATCAGGGCCTTGATTGCAAGACTATGGGCATCCCTACTGGGCAAGTCTTCCTGCCCCACCAGGGCAGGCTTACTAACCATTCACACACCTCTTGCATGCAGCCCCATGCCACCACACGACCAAATAGTACAAGTCCTGAACCAAAGCCGCACACACTGCAGTTGAGGGAACGGGCTGTGTGTTTTAATTTGCTAGCCTGCCTTGGGGAAGACAAAGTATTTGAGACAGCCCATAAACAGCCCTTCAACCAAGGCTAGTAAAATCAGAGATTTTAGAATGAGCAGAAATGATGAGTGCACCAGCCATTATAGATAGTTCCTACTCATTGATGTCACACAGTGTAATGTCAGCCATCTTTACAATCAATGATATAGACCTTTCTTTTGAAACACAGCCCGAGTTTTTGCCAAACCAAGATGGAAAAACTACGGGGAGCCGTCAATGCAAAGCAAAAATAGATAATCACAGTTCACAAAAATGTTACCAAAAAAATCAATTTTTTTTTCAAAATTTTTTGGAAACAAACCAACCAATAATGGGATGTATTTTCTTTAAAAATAGAAAGTTGCAAAAATGTTGAATTTGGTCACAACGTCTGTCAACAAGACTTGAATGTTTTGCTACATTTGGCCGTCCATGCCAACCAGCACGGTTTGTTTATCAACAATGGAAAGGTCTATATCGATTTTTTTAAACACAACTACACTCGGCACGCAAAAGTTTTGCTAAATTCCTTGCACGATTGGTCAGTAAACCAATTGGCTGTGTATAAAAGTTAGACGCTTGAAGCCAAAACCCAAGTTCCCCATAAAGATGGCATTTATCGGGAACTATCTGTTAAGAGTAGGGGGAAAACAATGCCTAGTTGATTGCAGGTCCAAAATAAGGAACTTTGTATTTCCGATAGATTAATACATGCAGCTTCTTATTTCTTTTCCTGTTTATTGCATAGAAAAACCCCCACGACATTTCCACTGTGATATAATTCTTTTTTAGAGAAAGCAGCCCTTCCTTGGTGGTCTTTCCATACTAACCTGACTAGGGTTTGATTTCCCTGGTCTACAACCTGCACTTGGACAGGTGGTATGTAGCAAATTGGACCCTTAATCATCCAGCGATCACCTGGAATCCTCTTCTTGGCCTTCCCTGAATCAGACAAAGAAAATGCAGTTCATCATAAAACCAGTAGCTATCATAACAATGGCTCTTATGCTACACTCTGAATCAAAACATAAAACCTTCGTTTCTAACAGACACCAACCCCCAAATACAGCAAGCTTTACAAGTTACAAGGTCAATATCAAACTTCTGTTACCCCTGCTGGCCCCCAACCACCATATTAAAACATGAAAATCTCAGCCTCTTTTGATTCATTTCATTTCATTTATTAATTTTGGTTGTGAAGCCAAGGATTCTCAGACAGTGAATTTAATCAATATACTATCGGGGTCATGGGTTCGGGTCCCGGTCATGACACTTGTGTCCTTGAGCAAGGCACTTAACCATTATTGCTCCGTAAAAGTTGGGGAGGTAGAGCCTTCTGCTCTACCAGCCAGGCTTCTGATGGATGATACCCAAGCCTACATCCTTACGGACAGTAAAGGGGGTTACCCTGTTTCAGCCCCAGGAGTAGGTGGCAACGGTCCCTGGAAAAAACAATTGACTTGTAGCCCACACCTCGAGTGGCTTACTGGCATTGTGTGTCTGGCACTTCCATAAAAAAAAAAAATAAATAAATAAATAAACTAGCCAAGAACCCCCATGGAGAGAAGACAGGCAAGTTTCAGTTTTAGGTGTGAGAGGAAAACCCGAGAGAAATAATCCAGGGAAAACTCACACAATTGTGTAACCATAAGTCCACATAGTGCCCCCGGCAATATTCAAACTGGGTTCCAAAAGGTGGAAGGGGAGGAAAGATACCACTACGCCAACCCAACAACAACCCAACAACTATGCAAACAATGCCACAACGCTCATCACTGCTCAGAAGGGTCCACTAGCCAGAGTAAATTGATCCACTGGCCAGAGGTCAGTAATTTTAACACCTGGTCAGTAACTCCAGAATTGAACCATCTAGTGTTTTTCCCAGAAACGTACATTTGAACATTTATTAATGTAATCTTAAGCTTTTCCAATTTTAAAACCTCCTCCTAAAAGTTCAGCAAACATAAACAAGAAAAAAATGTTTTAGGTCTTGTAAGAAATATTGTAGGTCTTTAACCAGTTGCCACCGGGAGTTTTAAATTTTTTTCTCGTACACCCTAACGGGATTGTTTTCTCGGAACTGCCAGAATCATTCTTCTTCGAGAGTCCCGCAGGCACAAACAAACCTTGACTTGACAAAGCCAAGAAAGATTCTCTTTATAGCACTCTTGATTTTGAAATAGAACAGGTCTCACCTGGCATAGAGTCATCTTCAAACTCATTAGTAGCTTGGAGAACAATAGCCTGATCTTCAGACAATACAAACTGCTCCTGTATACCATTCTTAATTAATTCACCTAGGAAACCAAACAACATAGATCCAAGTCAAACAGCAAAATAATGAAATTTCAAATTTTTCATACATAAATACTAATACTATATTAATGAAAAGTCAGCTATTTAAGAATTGAATAACCCATATGCACAAGCACCATCTTAAATATATACCGCAATGCATCTTGGGAAACTGAGTACTGCTAAAAAACTAAATCAAGTTGCCAAGATGGACACCGTGCTGTAGTTTACGTGTAACTATGCTAGCTTTTACGTGATGTGTACCACATTGCTTCAAAATCAGCATGCCATAATGGTTGCCGATGTTGTTTCCACTAGGATTTCCCCCAGAATCCCTTGCCCGCCGATTATTTCTGGTCATGGGCACTGGGGCGTGCATATGGGCTATTGTGTCAATGGGATAAGGGATTGTTTTGGGTTGGGTGAGGTGAAGGCAGAGGAAAGATCTCTTTTTAGGGTTGGTGGATGGTCAAGTAGATAGACCTACCTGGATGAAGGAAGAAGCTTGTATGACCCTTGCGGAGTTCTTCACATCCTAGCTGGGCGTGGCCATCTGCATCTACTGGGTTACACACAACACAGTATTGACTCTTTTCCAGTACCACCTTGGTAATGGGACGAACTGCTTTCTACAAACAGATAATGTTTTAGATTAGAGCAGGTGTACATGTAGCATAGCAGTATAGATCATAAGGGTATAGACTTTATGCAACTTCGTCACAGATCACACACGTGCTTTCAACATTGCCATTTTGGTGATCACCTCTCCATAAGAAAAGTACACAAGGTTCATGTTTATTGTAAATATTTAACAGATTCGAGCGGGAATTTTCCGAAAACTGAAAACTATTATGTCACTTAATGAATTCACCAAGCTCACTTTCACAATGAAGATTTTTGTATTTTGAGTTTAAAAAGATTTTATGTGGTAAAATTACCCCAAACTTATCAACAAGTGTGTCAGCCTGACACAAAATTGAAAACTATTATGTCACTTAATGAATTTACCAAGCTCACTTTCATAATGAAGATTTTTGTATTTTGAGTTTAAAAAGATTTTATGTGGTAAAATTACCCTAAACTTATCAACAAGTGTGTCAGCCTGACACAAAGCAACATTACGCACCTATTTAAGCAAAACGCAACAGCTATTTCTTTGCAGTAATTGGCTCAATTCACAACTTGTGTCGTGCGCAGGATAACTGTAACAGTTGCACACAACTGGAATACGCACTGGTGATCCCAAATTGATTGCAAGTGGTCAGTGACGTCACGTGCACAAGGTCAATAAGTAATAATCTGACGAATGGATAACTGACTAAGCTGATAAGAGAGTCTACAGCCCCTTTCACACCAGACGAATTTACCCAAGAAACTTACAGGACATTTTTGTGGACTTTTTCACACTTGAATTGCTAACCCTAGCAAACTTCCGGGAAAAAGCAATTTTTCCATGAAAAAGCTACCTCTGCTTATGAGTGTAGCAGGTCATGGCTGAGCAACTCAAGGTCTGGTGGCTAAGGCACTGGAGTGAGGGTTTGAGTCCCAGTCGTGACACTTGTTCCCTTGAGCAAGACGCTTTATTATAATTGCTTCACAGTGCGCTATATTCTCATTCATATAATGGCTGCACTGTATCAGGAAGGAAGAGTCGGGTTAAGTGTGACAACCCTGGGGTTAGAAAACCAGAGTGTTGATTTTTCCCAGGAAAATTGCGTCAAGTCTAAAACAAACTTTTATTGGATTAGAATTCCCCGGTAGTTTCCTGAGTTTTATTTCCTGGGAATTAGCTCTGTGGTATGAAAAGGGCTGAAAGTTGCAAGTTCCAGTCTGTTTTACCTCTCCTATTTCTGGGATGTACATTTCGGTGTCATCCACTGTGACCAGCCACTCCTCCCCAGCTTGTCTAAGATGGCCAAGGCCATCTCTGCAGCTGTGCTCCGCAAGGAGGTGTAAGGCCACGTCTTGCTTCAATATGTAGGCCGAGACAACCTCAACCACCTGATATTAAGACAAATTGCAAATGGAGAGATTGTTTTATTCCAGATCTTTGCTTTCCTGTTCTTGTCATTATGTGTTGCAAAAGTTCAAGGAATGGTTAGAGTAATGAACACTGAGAAGTGAAAGAGATAGTGTTTCACAAACTGCACATAGTTCCCACACACACTGTCAATTCTTTGTTCGTGTGTTTGAATGCCAGTATTTCTGCTATAGTAAGCACTACTGGTAAATAGCCTCTACAAAATCAACCCCAGGGCCCAATTTAATAGAGATGGGGTGGATTTCACAAAGCGCTAGAACTAGTCTTATCTTGAGTTAGGATGAGTAACTAGTCCTAACTTATAGGACTAGTCATATGTTAGGACTATTATCATTATTATTATTATTTATTCGGCCAAGATTCAATGACAATAAAGTTCACAGAAATACAGTTTGTATGAGTAAACAGACTCAAGCAAAATAATAAATAATAAATGATACATGTAGAAATAAATACAAATTATTAAATAAATAAATATGCCGCACATGAGACTATAATGACTAAACGAAGTTGGAAGGAAAAGGGTGGGAAAGTCCTAAGTCCTAAGTTAGGACTAGTTTTGTGAAATCCACCACTGCTGAAGCAGAAAGTTATGCTTAACGACTTTCTGCTAAGCAAGAATAAGCATGATACAATGCACAGATTGTACATGTGACATGGTATTTTGGCTAGTAACCTTATTCTGGTAAGCATAATTTTATTGTGCTTAGCTACTTTTTTGTGCTTAAGCAGCTCTATTAAATTCCAAATGGGTGACATAACAATGTGAATCTATGATGAGCATGCTCGAAAGGTTACTTGCCAACTTGTGAAATACACTTATACTTCAGCAATTTGTTCTCTTATAGTGAGCACAAAAGAAAGTTAAAAACAGCGCTATGGAATTGGCCCTTGAGCATAGGTCAAATATTTTGAAAGAGTTTCGGACTAACGTCGGGATTGAGAAGAAGAAGCCTTACCTCTTCAAAGACTCCTGGAAGATAAGCTCCTTCTTTCCTGACCATCCACTCCTCACCAGCGACACGGGTGCTGCAAGGAAACAATACAGTAGTGACAGCAACTTTATTTCAAAGGTATCAACTGTATGCATTAAACAGCCCAGTTAAAAGACTGCGATATAATGAAGCACTAGTATCTACCACAGGTGGGCACGAGTGGCGCTCATATTCCTTCATTGGTTTGACGACAGGTATGCAGAGTTATGAATATGAGACCCATTTTATGAAGCAACTTGTAAAGTTTGACAAGGTGCTGTGGTCCAATCTGCAACCAGCATGCCAGAAAACACCAGGGCAAACTTCTAGTAATGAGGACAGTGTTGTTGTGGAGAATGCTCCTGCCATGCAACAAAGTTTTATTTGTTTTATCAGCTGGTCAGTTGAGATAGTTGGGAGCCAAACAAATTTCATTTGCGTTTTTTTAATTCAATGCCACCAATCATCAACAGCTGCTTTCATTTGTCGTCTCACTAGAAGGTTAATAATTTCCTCCACTCAAGAAAAACAGCTGGTAAACTTCAATCAAGTTTTTTCTTTTTAGTTCAGGCTAAAAATGTGCCTGAATACATCTTTGAAACATTGGTGTTTGAATATATGCCAGATCACATCTACCATGACTAGCAATGCATCAACAAAGATACTCTTCGTAAAGCAAAAGGAAAACTTAAAATAGGCCTAATAAATACAAACAAAACCTTTAAAAAAAGGCAAAAAGTAGCAACGGCCTGATGTTTTGATCCTTACAGTCTTTCTCAAAATGACACTACAACAGACACATACAAGTATGTTAGTCTTTATAGAAGCAGTCAGATGGAAAAGCTGCTTATCAGGAGTAAGAAAAGAGCAGAGAGTAGACAGAAGATGTGGAAGGTGAAAAAAGAAAAGTTATTACATATAAGACAAGGGTAGTACCCGTACAAGGAATTGGTGAGTGCAACCGGTGAGTGCAACCACAAACACTGGGGACAGATAGAAAGATAATAATAATGTGTATTTATTATGTGCTTTTTTAAGCCAAAGTAGGGCTCTCAAAACATCTTACAGTATTATTACCCCCTGTTCATTGGGCCCTAAGCATTCCTGAAACCATCTCAACTCCTTTGGAGTATGCAGCACCGGCAGCCAAATCAGCCCACAGGTTGCTAATCATTCACATCGACAATCTCTACCCTCGCAAGTACCCATTTACTCCTGGGTGATGAGAAGCAATTATAGTAAATTGTCTTGCTCATGGACACAAGGGTCATGACCAGGATTCGAACCCACACTCCGGTGACTTAGCCACCGAAACTTGAGTTTGATGCACTAGACCGCTCGGCCACAACGAGCCGAGATGAGTTTTAAAAAAGCATAAAGAGGGAAAAACATAAAATTATGTGTAACCAATCTACTGACATTGATAATATTTGAAAAGTTGATCAGCTATAAATAGACGCAACAAACAAAGCCTTACACTCCTTCTCTGTCGATGAATTCTTGAGTTGCTCTTAACTGTAGTGCTTCCCCTTGACCTATCACTTGAGGCTCAATCCAAGCCACGATTTTCTGTAAATGAAGTAAAATTACTGCGTTAACAATGGTAACCAATTACTTGTTAATACAAATAATGTGATTGAGTATTTTTTATTTCTTTCTCTAACAACGTCCAGCCTGCCAGGATTATTTTCATGGAATGGCCGGAATAATTTTTTTTTTTTTCGAAAGTACCCCTCTCTGACTCTGACTTGACAAAGCCAAGAGAACAAAGATTCTCTTTGAAGCATTGGGATTTTTTGTTTCTCTATCAAGAAAATGTCAATTTCATGCACCGTGATGAATTGCAAAACCTTGGCCGTTTGCCACGGCCTATGATTGGTCCTACCTCCGGAACCAAGGCTGGAAACTCGGTTCACTCGAACTTACCTCCACTGAGCTGAAATACAATGAATACACAATGGTGGAAGCCTCTCGATGCCACATGACCCTCTTCTTGGAAATAAAAGAAAAAGATCTGGAATCTGGGATTTCATAATAACCCCCGCACAACGGGCAAAAGTTTGCAAAATATTCCAGTCCATCTGTCGTCTTTGTGTGCATTTTAAGGTGAGTGGCTTCCACCATTGTGTATTCATTGTTTTCATGCACACTCCGAAACAAATTGTCTGGGCGACCTTTGGCCGGTATTCTGATTTTACACAACGGAGTGTTTAATGGACAATTTCTTGTGTTTATACATGACATCCAGTGCCAACTATTTAAGGTTCATAGAATTACAGGGCCCTGTAAGCACAGATTTCTGCGGTAAGCGATTCCATGAATTTGGGCCCAGACTGTTTCCCAGGAATACTTACAGAATAGGCAGTGGGATGATAGGTCAAAGGTCCCTCTAGCTGCCAAAGGTCACCAGCTAGCCTCTCAATCCCATCTTCTTCATGGTCAAGAACAGCCTTTAGACGAATGGCTTGATTAGGTCTGACCACAGGAAGGGGGTGGACGGCCTTCCTGTACCCTGAGACAAGTATAAGTTTAATACTCAAAGTAAATTCAAGCTATTGTTATTTTTAGTTTCTGAAAATACAAACAACATTGCTCCAATATTCTAGTTTAACAAGAAGAAAAACTTGCTCAAATATTGTCACAAAAGACGCTCATGTTAAGAAGGCAGTTTGTGTTCAGGTATCCTTTACTATGTTTTTGTACTGAGAATATTTAAAAGCTGCCCCTCCTTGCAGTAACTCTAGTTTTATTTAATCATTAACACTGACAAAAACCACGTCCCTACCCCTGACCCCCCCCATGCCCTAAGCTGATGCTACTGTATCATCACTCTTGACGAGAAGGAAGTGATTAATTACCTTGTGATGATGACTGTAGAGCCCCAGCACCTTCTAGTATCTCTCCAGGGTACAATGGAAATGGATCCTAGATAGGATATCAAGTTAAACACAACCATTCTTACAAAACATCAGATTTGAGAATGAATACAACAACAATTACTGTAAGACTCATATAACAGAGATAGCCGTGTTAGTCTAACAGATGAAATATAAAAAACTTAATGATAGCACTTAAAGACTAACTAATAGTAAAAAACTGCATGAGCTTTCATAGCAACAACTACTTCATCAGATGCAATGAAGGGGACAAGCTTAATACAATCTATATAAAGTTCAAGAAAGTTCCAGGTGAGTAAGTTTTGAGAATGAATACAACAACAATTACTGTAAGACTCATATAACAGAGATAGCCGTGTTAGTCTAACAGATGAAATATAAAAAAATTAATGATAGCACTTAAAGACTAAGTAATAGTAAAAAACTGCATGAGCTTTCGTAGCAACAACTACTTCATCAGATGCAATGAAGGGGACAAGCTTAATACAATCTATATAATGCTCAAGAAAGTTCCAGGTGAGTAAGCTCAATAACATACATGAAAGACTCATGCATGACAAAGTCACACTTTCCAACTTGTTGTACATTATCGCTTGTTGCATAACTATCAATGTGTACTATTTTGGTTTACCCTAATACACTGTTGTGTGACATATGCACTGTATACTCGATACTTTCCCGACACTTGCTGGAAATACAAAATCCACAGGCATACTCCTGGGATTGGAACCCACCAGTAGCATGTCTGTGGGTCTTTTTCTGCAGGACTTGGGAAAGCACTGAGTATACAGTGCTACTCACACATCAGTGTAGGGTAAAAAATAAAATAATAACAGTGATGCATATTTATTTTTCTTCACTCCTTTTTTTCTTGTCAACGTTCTGCTTTATTCATTCGATTTACAAAATGAATTACTTTACATTGAACTCCCTACCTGATGAAAGCGAACCTCAACATGCCCATGTTTTAGCTGGCACTGTTCGCCTGCTTCATAATGACTGCAGGGGGGAAAAAATCAACATTTAGCACAGTTAATCAAATATCTGATCTAATAATGCTCTGAAAAACTGTTTTGTTTGATGAACTAAAACAATTTTTGTCAGTAAGAAAAAAAACTTTTTCCTGACTGTTTCTTTTTACGCGAAACTTTTTCCAGAGAAATTTTTCCACTTGTACTTTTTGTCAGTTGTTACCCAAGATCTTTTCTCAGCAAATATTTTAAGGTCATAGGCCTACTCTTTAATCTCACTAGATTGTATCCAAGTGGCGTGTCGTGACCGAACAGTCTGGAGGTGAATCAGACTCAAGTTCTGATGGTCCAGTCATCACAGTGTGGGTTCGAATCCCGGTCACAACACTTTTGTCCTTAAGCAAGACACTTAACCCTGAAATGCTTCTTTTAACCCAGGTGTACAATTGGGGAACAGCGAGGGCTGAGACGGTTTCATGTTGGATGGACTCATTTGTGCAGTCCTCAACCCAACAGAATCAAACAAAACATGCAGTTGAATTCCAGTGGGATCAGGTTACCTTTTCACCTCAGCGGACCCCGGTTCAAATCCCACCTTGGGAAGAAGTTTTGCATGTGGAGAAAATTTTCAGTCCCTATCTTCTGACTGGATTTTCCCTATTTAGGGTTTTCCTCCCACATCTAAAACTGTACATTTCGTCATAATTTCAAAAAAAATTCTGCTTCACAGCTAAACTGATCATCTTGCTATTAAAGCTTGCCTTGTTGGATGTGCAATAAAATCAAACAAAATTTAAAAACAATTGAAGGGTCTGGGATGGTTAGGGTTAATAGTGTGTGTATATACCTCATTGGGTCTTTGATGCGGCAGTAGTGACCAGGGGGAACGATAACACATGATATAGGTCCTGCTACTAACTGCTCATTATTCTGTAACATCAGCCTCTTCGGCCCGACCTCAAGACGAGTTATATTTGTTCCCTGAAATTATAAATATTTATAAACTTATTCTAGGAAAGAAACAAAATTCAGTCCTGAAAAGATCTCCTAAAAAAAGAGGAGGTATTTAAACATTGATGGTGAATGAAAAGGACACTTCTCATTTATAATCTTCCTGTGTGAGCATATATATTTTATAATACTTGATAAGCACTGCTTCATCTTTTCATTTTGATTCTACTCCATTTCTCAGTGCTACGCAGAGTTCTATTTCAAATCTCCCTGACACTTATTTTTATTTCAGTTGGTTTTCCTCCTGCCCAACTTTGCATAACAAAGAATCTATTCACTGATATGCTTATCCAAATATGCACTGTTTTTTCCCCCCAATTGTCGTATTCACAAAAATGCAAACATGGCCTTGAAATTGTTGCGGATATGAATAAATGCATGTTTTGGTGGTATTTCAAGTAGTCCATTGTACTTTCGGACGTACATTATACTGTAATTATTTTCTTGGCAAAAGATAGGATACTAGGTTGGCCCTAAAACAAACAAAAAGTCAACTGTCATTATAAAAAATGAAATATCAACACCATATCTCTGAAATGCACAAATCTATACACAATAAAGCATTGCCAGTTACGTATCACAACTTGCAATTATTCAGGCCCATACATATATTTTTAACGAGATAATTTGAGATAATTTGACCTTATGCGTCTGACGTCATGAGTCCCATGAGGATGTATGCATAAGAGCGCCCTCAATCAGGTCAAAACGGCCGTAAGCTTACCATAGGAAAACGGCTGTGCATACCCTCTATTAGTAGTATGGCATACATGTAGGTCGCCAATAAAGTCTCCAATAAAATAAATCGTTACACTTTGATTGGAAAAGTTTCAATATCCGGCTGCCACTTTCTAAGGGATTTTTTTAGATTTTTTAATGGACGTTGGGCTTTATTTCCCTTTTTTTAATATTCCTCTCAAGGAATTGGTAGCAAAAACACTAATTATTGACCTTAAAAAGAGTCAAGCGGACATTTCATTGCGCGGCTGGAACTTTCGCACATTCATGCCCAAACGAACTAAAATCACATTTAAGCCCAACGTAGATGTGAAATGGCTTATTTTTTTATGATTTCAACACTTTGTAATCGTAGAAAATGTGCCTGTTCCTCTCTGTATACATTCTGTCAACCTTTCTGGACCAGAACGAGCCGCCAATGGAACAGACTAAAAGTAGATCCAGCCAGCTGCACTTCCCTTGATGCCTTCAAAACTGCACTGAGGGGATCTTCTACCAACTAGCCATGCCCCCACGGTAGATTTTTACTTGCACACATATGAGTTTCACTTGAGTTACTTTTGTACATGTTCACCCTCTTTGCACCACTCGCTGGCAACAGCAACTACCACGTATGCATGCGCATACTGCAGTGCGACAATATTCATGCCTAATGAATCTGCACTCACCGTCGTGTGGAAGAAGAAGAAGAGGTCAGGATATAATTTGAACTAAATTGAGGGAGATAAAGTGGCAGCCGGATACAGCATTTTTGCCCTTTGATTAATTGTTCTCCAACTAGCAGTACATAGCACTAGTTAGTTAGTAGTGACATGCAGCACTGCCACTAGGCACTTAGTAGCAGTAGCACTAATGTTATTAATAGGCCTGGTGTATTATTTAGCAGAACGACGATTGACAGTGAAAGTGATACAACATGCAACAAATACACCATCAATAAAATTAATACACTACACACTACAGATTCAGTGTAAAGACAATTTTGCATGAACTCACCACATCTAAAACGTGAACAAACTCTACCGGCCCGATGTTTACAATTCCAGCCATTGCTCGCCACTTTCTCAAATGTAATAATAATGGAGAAAACAACGCAGGTTCCGATGGCAAAAATTCACCACACCCGGAATAGCTTTAAAGTTTGTGTCTAAATGTGTACATGATGTAATGCATAAGTCATGACGACGGTGCTAGATAGATGGTCGGCCCCTGCTAAACTAGTGCAGACGACGTCGCAGCATTCACTTTGTCGCTTGGTGGCGCTCCATCAAAGTTTTCTGTCCATGGCTGTGTCCGAATTAACGGCTTCGCTAGTGGCTATGGCCGGATCACAAAAAGTTCCTATTCTTCAACGCTGTTGTTGCAGCCTACAGCCATAGCCAAAGCCGAAGTCGCTTGATTCGGAAACGGCCTATCTAATTCCTCTTGTAACCCACCGTGAAGAAAATCAAGATGTTCTTTCCCACGCAGTGATAGGAATAAGACAATTATTCGGATGAAGTCATATTTTTCTGTCGAATGGCAACAGGTTTAAAGACTTTATCACTGGTAAAAAAAATCTAAGAACTGAGGATTGGTAATATCAAATAAAAGAAAGTAAAAAACAAAACAAAAAAACTGAAAGCTAATTACAAAAAATCACATCAATGCCATTTTCTCCAGATAAATATTCCTTCTAAATAGTTCCTTATTACGATTGCCACAATAGAAACAATTACGAGTGTACAAAAACTACCTGAAAACATGTGACCAAAACATTTTCCTCACTTGGTTGATGGTTGGATGGTGTGTTTATAGAAATTGAGTATAGAAATGAATGAACTCCCCCAAAACAAGGCCTAATTCCTCCATTAATTTCTCTCCGACCGAATTTTCTAATTAGTTGGCTCAAATTATGAAAGCAGAATGTTCATTCAATAGACAGTGAAAGGGTTTGGAATAACTTGTGCGATTGGTTGGGACCAAATGTGTAACCAATATTATGCACTTTGTGCGCAATGTTTTCCCCCTGCTTTCCTTATTGCATTGGGATATTGTTTGGGAACACCATTCAGGTGAATTAATTATTCTTGTAAATAATTCCCATTCTCAGAAATAGGTAAACAATGGACATTGACCTGGTATGCTGATATGTCTGCTGCCAACTAGTGTTCTAAACTCTCCTGATATATTTCAACAAGATTAAATTGGGGTGGTGGTGCTGCGCTGGATGGGTACCCTCAATCTCCCTTCCCTCCCCTCCTCAACTCTTAGTTCTTGTATACTTGCAGATAAAACAAAAAAAATCATTATTTTAAACACCAAGCTTCTACAAGATACCTCTGAAGGCAATGGTGAAACCAATAATAATAATAAGTAAGGTTTGAAACTTTGCATGATGGGAATACAATCTAATGAGTTTTGCGGTGACACCATGTGAAAATCTCTAATGAGTTGGGATGGTTCTGAAAAGAACCGATGGTAAACAACTCAAGAGTTGTTTACCATCCCAACTCATCAGAGATTTTCACATGGTGTCACCGCAAAACTCACTAGATAATAATAATAATAATAAAGAGGATTTAGCAAAAAAGCAAATTTGTCAAATTATATTCTGTCAACATGTCAACAATTTATTCACCTCCACATGAGTGGCTTATTAATGCAATTTTTTTAAATATAAATACTCTTGTTTGAAAATTAAACAATCAACTGGATCAGAGTTTTGTTTTTATGTTTAAAGTACTTTACTTTTATACTCTTTAAATAAATATAACTTAAACTACGGAAGGTAACAAATATTCACTTCATGAATATTCAATGTTATAATGTGCACGGGCAGCAATTTCAGGAAACACAGGAAAATGGCCTGGAATATTTTTTTAAATATCTGCCCCAAAGCGAAAGTTGAATATATAACAATGCAACAAACATATTTAGATATGCCAAGTCCATAGGATGCGTTTTATTAAAATTGTAAATGACTTTGATACACTGGCAGTAACCTGAAAAGAATGAGAGCATGTAGCATCTGCCATTACATTTGGGTAAAACCTTTGTGATACGTTTTTTGTCCAAAGGTCCACCTCCCCATCATCATAAGAAACATCGCTGCCAATACTTTTTTTATCGTACAAATTTACACAAGATAAAAGATGAAACAATCTGTATTCATAAAAAAGATTTCTTCCAAAACATTTTGTTCTTTAAAAAGTTGCACAAATTTACATTTTTACACAGCAAAGTGTCAAATCTAAACAACCCTCAATCATAAAAAACATTTAACTTGTTGAATTTTAAGTCATTTTATATAATTACCATACACATTTTGTATTTTCTACTGACTGTAGCAGTTGTACAGTATATGCATTTGTATTTCCTTTTTACACTGTGACCTGTTTGTAGCCTTTATCTTTCTTCTTGCTGAGTTGAAAACCTGACAAAATTTTGAGGACATTTTTGTCTTCAAGTCTCTATGAACATCTTTTTGTCACACTAAAGGTATGGTGACATTATTGACTTCAATTGTGCAGGTTCTGCTAAAAAATGAACACAGACTACACACCCCATGGCAATATGATTTACAAAATGGCAAAACAGCGAGGTCTTGAGGGCGCTTTTGTGAAGTTCCTGAGTTTGTTGACCTTTAATATTGATCGTGATGCTTTGAATGGTTCTCCTTCTGTATGTTGGCTATTCTATCGCAGGTTGTTAATGACCGCACTTGTAAACTCTGTGGTTGAAGCATACCCACCTATGTCCTGTGTTCGTACCTTTAAATAATGAAAATCAATGGATCAAAGTTTAAACAATTGATTCAATCAGACACAAATTACTTGATACAAAATCCAAACCATTTCTTTCTTTATCATCATTCATGCAAATTTTCTGGCCAACCATACTTTTTGGCTGTTGGTTAATGTGTTTTTTGTTTTTGAAACAAATGGTAATTTCAAATTTTAATTCAAAATGTCATTTTTTAAAAACTGTTCGGTTTGCAATAGTCTGCCTAGGTGATATCAAGAATAACAAAATACAACCCCCCCCCCCCTGAAAACAGTTTCAATCAAAAAGCTCACTGATTGCAAAATTATACCAATACCTATCCTACAAAGACACAATTCCATCTTAAATACCATGGTTTGAAAAACAAATTTAAAATACCAAGGCTAGAAGTAACATGAAAACCGGGGTCATATTGGCATCTGTGACTCAGTCAACGAAGATTCCTAATCTTGGGTAAACACAAAGTTCTGGAGGGGAAGGATCTAGATGGGAGAGGAATGAAGGTAGCAGTGGAGCTTGGATGGGGTGGAGAAGAGCTGGCCATTACAAAGATTAAAGAGAACTAGTGAGGCTTCAATGGGTGCAAAATGGCAGGGGAAGTTTGGTTGGGGAAGGATGAAGGGGAGTGGTAGAGGGGAAGGGCAGAGGGGAGGGACAGAGGGGAAGGGCAGAGGGGAAGGGCAGAGGGGAAGGGCAGAGGGAAGGGCAGAGGGGAAGGGTAGACAGGAGGGGCAGTGCGGAGGGATAGAGGGGAGGGGAATAGGGGAGGGGCAGAGGGGAAGGGGTGAACAGGGCAAGGTGACAATTGTATTGCTAGGTAGATGTATAGTTTGAATGGGAAATTTGAGTAAAGTGGAGGGCTGGGGCTTGGATGGGTGCAAAATGGCAGGTTAAAGGGTAGAGTCTGGTTGGGGAGAGGTGAAGAGGAGTGGCAGAATTTAAATGGGAGAGAGTGGAAGGGGCAAAGGTAAAATGGGGGAGGTGAAGCTTGTATTACTAGATTGAGTTTGAATGGGAAATCCAAGGATGAAGAGGAAGGCTGGGGTTAGAGAGAGGTATAGTGAAGGCAAGATTTACGCCATATTATTTGTATCTCACCTTGCCAGCTTTAAGAACTGATTTCACAGCAGTCTGAATGAGATTGGAGTGCGAGTCCAAGCTGTCAGGAGCAAAGAAAGGAAAGTAGGAAATAAGTTACAGCTCTGTCTATTCTTGTACATACCACTCAAGCAGCACACGGAAACAGAGTCCAGCATTCTCCTGAAGACTGATCAAAATGTGGAGTTGTTAAACCATTGGTTTATTTCAGAACCACCACAATTCATAGAGACATAAATGTACATCTCCACAAACCTCAATAGATTGTATTCCTGACATGTAAGTTTCAAATATTATACAAACACCATTGTCCACCTAACATTTAATCTACTTGGTGTTTGACTTTGCTCTATCCTTGCACTAGAAGCCTTCAGCAATACAATAATTCCCGGTAGAGATCACAAACTAAACAAAACATAAAAGGTTGCTACTCACTGGAGGTGCTTGAGCATGTTGGCAGCACAGAGCAGTATTGCAGTAGGATTAGCAATGTTACGACCAACAGCCTGGGAGAAAGTATGTCTGGCACCCTGATCAATCAATGACAAGTTACACAAGTTAACTGAAAGGAATTATTGAAAATTCAGTGTGTGGTTTTTTCAATTGCCACAATGGATGCTCAATATAGACCTGACGCACTGAAGTCAACCCGCCGCAATCTTAGAGTTAGGGTAAACTGATAATGAAACAACGAAAAATGAACAGATTTGTACGCGCGGTGCACAGGATGAGCAAATGAGCAAATTTCTTTACTTGAGGGCGGATGACTCCAGTGACGTCGTGTGCATAAGGTCTACACGAGGAACGTCCAAAGTAGGATGGTTATGTATATTCACGACTCTGCCATCTTGGGATGTCAAGGCATATGTCTTCAGGGCATTGTTTAACAGCCTGTGCAACACAGACTTGCGAAAAACAAACAAAAAGAGATGGCGGGGGGGGGGGACTGCAGAAAGGACTAACAAAGTTTAAAAGTCTGTCTTTTTTAAACCAGTTGAGAGAATTTACAACAAACTTTAGGCATTTCAGGGCTCGAAATTTACACTGAACTGCAAGTCCGAGGCTAGTCTGGCGGTCTTGCGTTTTTCAATTGAAAAAAAAAAATGACGACGTTCAAATGTTGACTTTTAGTCAATAAGACAAATGCGATAAATCTTCTCTTAAATTTCTTAGTGGTTGTTCAAATTAAAAAAAGTTTATCGGTAAAACAATGTCTTTTTTTCTCCTTTTGATTCTGGCATTGTAAAAATATTTCTGATTCAGTATAAACTTTGAGCTACAAGCCCTAAGTTCTTGTGGATCCCCACCCCCATAGTTTCTAAAAAAAAAATTAATTAGAGCCTTGATTTTCTGCCACAATTTTACATACATTCATTATACCTCAACTACCACAATCTATCAAAATCAAAAGTTCTGCATGTTTGCCCGAGGACTGCACTAGTAAACTGATTATTCATTACATTGGATCGGACAAACCACCACAATCAGATTTCAGCAGTTTGGGTGCTGACATACCATTATTGTGTTGGATTTTGTTAGAGTGAGGAAGGCTCCTGGTAAATCACTCAAAAGAGTTACGGTTAATAATTCACATGATTATTTCAACTTACAGGCTCGAATATGGCAAATTCTGTTGAATAGCTCTCCCCCGGGACTACTCCAGCTCCTCCAACTAAGCCAGCGGCAAGGTTATCAACGATGTTACCATATAGGTTAGGAGTGACCAGTACGTCAAACTGATGGGGGTTAGACGCTAGCTGCATGCAACAGTTATCAACAATCATCGACTCAAACTGGATCTTGGGGTACAGGGTTGAGATCCGACGACAGCTGTCCAAGAAAAGACCATCTCCAAGTTTCCTATACAAGAAAACGTCAAATTATATCGATGATGTTCATGTAATAGAAAAATAGAACATTTCTACCAAAACTATTTTGTTCAACATTGGAGGGGGTCGGGAAGGTGCTGTGTTGAGATTTACTGGACTGTTTGGGTGTCTGAGTAAAAAGTTTTCCAAAATTGCTCAAGAATTCTCAATAAACCTCCTTTTTGCAGTTTTAGTTGATGTATTGCTTTACATATAATCCCTGCCAGTGCTTTCACTCCCATTCCCCCTCTTAACCAGTTGGCTACAATTCTTGGCACTTTAGAGGATTCTTTTGGTTCATTAAAAAAAAAAATATTAAGAGAAATATCACAATGTATTTACGTAATGTTACTGATTTCTTTTACTTCAATTTTGGGGTGAACAAAGAAAATTGACTAGAGCAGGATTTGAACCAGCAACCATCGGCTTAATGTACCGATGCTCCACAAACTCCTATCCTATGTTAGCCTTTCGTCACAGCCTTCATGGCTTAGACATCTGTGTAGCCGCGAAGTCATTGCAGCGAAGACCAAGTCAGCACCAACGATGAGTGGCGAAGCCACGAGGGTCTTTTCCAACTTTCTAATGTTTATCTTTGTTTCTTGATTTTTGTTACCCTAACAGGATAGCAAAATTCCCAGCCAATCAGAAGCGATGGGGTCAGCATGTATTAACCTCATCCGCATTGTGATGGTTAACCTTTCAGTGCTTTTCTTATTTGCATAAAAATTGTGAATAGTTTATGTTGAAACTTTATGAATAATTCAACAACAAAAAAACACTGCAAAATAAAGCTGGAAAAGGCCCTCGTGGCTTCAACACTCGAACGTGCGCGCTGACTTTGTCTTTGGTAACATTGGTAAGCTGACTGTAAATGCTTCAATTCTTTGCAAAAGACAAGATATTTGTATAAAACAAACCTGTAAAAATGTCAGCTCATTTCGTTGTTTCATTTGCAAGAAACTGGTAAAAATGCACTCTGCATTTTTTGTACGCATTCCCATAGGTTTTTGTCTCACTGAGACGAAAACTACTTTTGAATCTTATTTCATGCATTATTTTAAAACGATAACACTTTAGTCAGAAATATTTCTACCTTTATTATCTTTATATCATGTAAGGTATATGTAAATCTGTGAACATTTATGCTTTTCTTCTTACCAATGTTGAGCTGGGGCTTTAAAGCCAAGCAGTCCTTGACGAAAGGCTAGCCCTATGATGGCAGTCTCCCTATTAGTCACTATCTTTGTTCAGGGGTGCCAGTCCCTTGTGGTTTATTGCTTGATTTCTTTTGTGCAAAATGTTATTATTTCAGCATATATGTGTGATTAACACTCAAAAGAACAAACCTCTGATGTCAATTAAAAGGTTGAATTTATTGGAAGCAAAAATGAAATTGGAAGGGAAACAGAAATCTTCATTAAATTAGATGAACCTCTGTGGACTTTTAAAATAAAGATGGCTGCGCTGCTTATGCGTCTGACGCCATGAGCCCCATAGAGATATGTACCACAGCGCCCTCAATGAGGTCAAAACGGCCCCAAGTTTACTGTAGGAAAACTGCTGTGCATACCTTCTTTTATGCCCAGATGTACTGAGCACAATGATAGACTTACATGATGTTAGCCTTGTGAACTGCAGTTACTTTTTGACGATTGTTCCTTGTTGCATAGTCGAATGCAAACTTAGCAATCCGCAGGGAGTTATCCCTTGTGATTATCTTCAAACATTCAATGACGCCTGGAACACTCTGCCAACAAAAACAATACAGAAGATTAAAACAAAACAAAAACTTTTCCAACTAAAGGTGTCAAAGGAACTCAAAAAAACAAGTAGACAGAAAAACAGTAAAAACAAATTTCATGAGGTCTTGGTGTGGTTGAGAAATTGTTTAATGTCTGAATGTTTGTTTTTTGTTGTTGTTTTTTTAAGTAATCATTAGTTTCAGAATATTTTTCTGGCTAATCACAGCCGAAAGTCACACCACAGACATGCTGCCTTGTCTTCAAAATCTGAACTGAAACTTGTGTAAACACCGTGTATTATTTAATTGGTCCAATTGATGGTCAGGTGGTAACTGTGAAGTCAGGTATTGCATCATTTTTGGAACTTCCAATTTTCAAGTAACAAACCTTAGGGGAAAATGACTGGGTGAATTTCCAATTCAATTGTAGGGTGAACAAAGAAGAATTGACTAAAATGGGATGTGAACCTGCAACCTCAGGATTAAGGTTCCGGTGCTCTACCAACTGAGGCTATCTATTCCTAATGTTGGCGGTCAACAAATATAGACATTAATAAAATTAAATTTGGCCAGGTAAGTTACTCCCCACTTCAAAACTATTTACCTCATGTTCCAACGCACTGTACTCCCCTTCTGTCTGTTCGCGGATAACTACCAAGTCCAGATCACTATGTCTTGTTTGAATGCCAGGAAGAGTACAACACCTTACAACATTGGCAAATAGATCCAGCTCTCGTCTAGAAAGGAAAGGCAGTGTCATAGGAAATATGTCTCACATGTAATGTAAAGCCGTGTCCAAATCGATGGCTTCGGCAGTCCAAAAGTCATATTCTTCAATGTTTCTGTTGCAGCCAACGGCTATAGCCGTAGTCAAAGTCGATTGACTCGGACAATGCCTAATTATTATTATAAATCATGCGAAGATACTTCATCAGATACAGTTTATGGCCCACGTGATCAACATTGTAACCTCATACCGTACAATCTTTAGAAATATCATAATCTGATAAAAAATTCCTTGTTTACAGCTTTCAAAATTTGCATGTGTTCAGCTGATCATTAGATAAGATTTGAAGTTATGCATGATGATAGACAATACAAGGTTTGCCATGTTCACATGAGCACCATTTGTTGACTAGCAGCTGATATTAACTGGTACTCATGCTCAAAAACGTGTGATGGGCACCAGGCAATATCAACCTCTAGTCGACAAATGATCCTTGTGCAAACTTGGCTCATGTGGTAATCTCTTATGAGTAGTGTTGGATCTGAAGTGGCGGTTTGGTAGTCGGCGATTTGACCAGTGTGCTCTGGTTGAACAGGAGATCACCACAAGGTGTCAAAGCAAACTTTACTTGTACATAATCATATTTATAAACAAGTTACATGTGGAAATATTATCAGGGTGATATGCAAAGCATTATAGAGCTCAACCCTTACCCTCCCAAATCATTTTGGTGCTCGATACGTGCCAGAGTGTACCCCCTCCTATTGTGTCTTCATTGTGTTCTGAGAATCTAAGGAATTCTTTTGAGGATTTTTGGGGGGGTGCTTCTGTACAAGAGGGAAAGAGTGTGTTAGAGAATGGGAACATTTGGGGGGGCCTCCCTCTGCCACATATCGGGCACGGTATATCCCAAGTCCTTCTATTTGCCAAAATGAAGAATTCAGAAGGACTGAGGGCCTTAGGCCAAAATAACAATAGACCGATCCATTACGCCACACCCACTGAACACATTGACCAATCACAGCATGGCTGCATCATCACTGTACACGTGGGCAGCACATTGTGTGTCTCTTCAATGCCACACTGCAAGACATGAACGCGAGCGCTGTAAGTACGCGCACACATGTTTACATTTTCCAATAGCTTTTTTATCGTGTCAGACTTTTGTCGGACTTTCGGTGGCGTACCCAAGGCTGTGATTGGTCAACAAGTTAGGAGGTGGGGCTTATTGGATCGGTCTATTGTTGTACCTCGCTGCAATCAAAACAACTGGGTCAGGCATTCAAATCTTAATATCCAAAACAATTTGGTGTTGAGTGACATAGGAGAGGAAGATATTGGAGGTCAACTGCTGGCCAAAAGGCAAGGAAGTAAGGGTTTTATAAGAAGGCTCAATGTCTCTCTATAAACGCATGATTCGCTCATTTACCTAATCTTCATGTTGAGCGTTTGCAGCTCCCCACCACCTCCCCAGGGAGTGTGAATAATCCCTTTGAGTGCTACCTGGTTCCTCTTGAAGGAGTCCATGACATCGTCTAAGGTTGCGCTCTTGCCTACCTGTACTTCACTGCAATCAAAAGAAACAATTTAAATACC
This sequence comes from Marthasterias glacialis, assembly GCA_911728455.2. Taxonomy (NCBI): domain Eukaryota; kingdom Metazoa; phylum Echinodermata; class Asteroidea; order Forcipulatida; family Asteriidae; genus Marthasterias; species Marthasterias glacialis. The sequence continues at coordinate 6,991,455 of OU452231.1, forward strand.
TGTGAGAATGCAAATCCGTGAAGCAAAATGATTTGCCGTTTTTGTAATTAGTAAACTATATGTTTTCAAGACTTAAAATTTGCAGAAATGTTAGGGACACCAAATACATTTAGAAAATTTGAAAAACAAAAAAATGCTCTAAAAAACTTACTATTGGCACAGGAGTGGCACTAAACACGGAACCATGGCTTGATTGCCAGCTCACTCTGACTTACCTCCACTCAGCCGAAATGCAAAGAACGAACAACGAGTAATCCCTTTCTTGGAACAAAAGGACAAAGGTCTATAATCGGGGATTACACAGAAAACGTCTCATAATGGCCACAAAATACGAGTATATTCACAACCTATTTTGTCATTGTGTGGGTTAGGCGCCATGTGCGCGGTCTGTGCACGCTCCACAGTTGAATGACTGGGTGACCTTCGGTCTGGTGGTCCAAAATTACATAATGGTATCTGTTACTGCAGTTTTATTGTTGCTCCGCCTTGGACTGCTTGTCGCTTGAGGGCGCTATTCAACGTGGTGTTTTCATTCCACACACAAAATGTCAGGTTATTGAAAAAAAAGGCCATTTTGGTTCTCTCTCTTCAAACTTCAGTAGTGTAAATCCCCTTCAACTACAGACCCTGGGACAAAGTTTTTACGTGATCTGTGATCTGTAAGTCAGTGATCTGTGATATGTGATAAGCAGTAAACAGTGAATAAAGACAAGTGAACTCAGAGAAATAACACTTGAGCCTGTGAACTGAATGATCACAGAGATTATTAATAAAGACATGTACATGCTGTACATGTGCCGCCACAGTATCTTAAGATGGCTTCCATTTTCAGGCAGGGGAAACATTTGCAAGTAAACAGGTCATCCGGCGCTAACTGGTTAAACTGGATTGTAATGACCTACCTGACAAACAGCTCTTCAAAATCTACAGGCACCCCAGCACCTTTAAACACTTCCCGCACCGACTGCATGAGCTCTGGTCCCACTCCGTCCCCTGGGATTAACGTCACTGTCCTTCTGGTTTCTGGCTTAGCGACCGGTGCCTGATGATAAGATCAAATTCAGGGTTTATTTTATAAGAAACTTCTTCCTATGATTAACTGTAGATATCAAGTATGTTGAAAAATGAAAGGTATATGACCACAACACTTTGCAATAACTTAATTAACTACTGATTATTAATACTAGTTCAACAGGTAAGGTTGAAGTTAGCCCTGGTTAGTGGTAGGACGTCTTCCACTGGAGACTTACGTCCTACCAGGCCTAGGTTGAAGTGTGCTCTTTCCTCCATATTTAGCCGAAGTTGCTTGATTTGGACACGGCCATTGCTAGTCTGATTTTAAGTATGCACAAAATACTTAACCGACTTGGCTACTGTCTTTTACAGTGGGTGGCTGATTTCTGCCAACAACAAAACACTTTTTCAGTACAGTGTTATAACACCCTCTTATGATGTTAAAACGCTCTAAACTTATAGTTACAATGCCGTAGGGCATTATAATGCTTTAAACTCATGGCATTAGCTATGTCATTATCATCCGTTCAAAACCGGTCTTAAACAGTCATGTGACCATCTTTCAACCAATAGGAAAAATGCCCAAATTTTCCCCAAACTGGCTGGGGTATTTATGAATGCCCTATAATATTACAGTACAGGGCATTATAACGCTGTATAAACTATTACAGGGCATTATAACACTGTATTGTAACTGTAAGTCGATCAATCCATCTGCGTGATCGGTCAATCCTTGCGCAACCGGTCGATCATGAAGCTTTTATCAGCCGAATCCCACTACATGTCGAATGCTTTTACAATTCACAACTCTTGAGGATTTTTTTTAAAGGTAGGCCTAAGTAAAGTCTGATATATCCTTCAGAATCGACAGATCGTGCAAATCGACCGATCATGCCCAACAAATCAATGCCTTCCGGCTTCCCTTTGCTATTGTCTCATTAATTTTCTATGCAAATGAAAACTTACTGCAGGTTTCAGACAATAATGGCTGGTTGACAGAGCTCTCATCACTTGGATTGACGGCAACTGAAAGGAAAATATTTGTGGGCAAAATTAAAATTATGCTTTTTTTTTGTTTTCTTGTTCTCTTTCATTCACCAGTTCACTCAGACTCATCAAAGTTCACGTGAACGACCTAGACCCAGTAACTGGGGCGCCGAACTCCTTTTTTGAGATTTTGAGTTTGACATTATCGGTCGTTTCAGTCCCAGCGCCCCAGTTACTGTGTCTATGCATGGTCTATGCTAGTAACATTCGTTCAATTCGACAATATCTAAATCCAGTTGCTACTGAACAACTAGTTCATGCCTTTGTCACTTCATATCTCGATAATTGTAATACATTACTCTTTGGATTACCTAAAAATCAAATTATTCGATTACAGCGGGTTCAAAATGCTGCTGCACGTCTTGTGACACATACAAGACGGTCATCCCATATTACACCTGTTTTAAGATCTCTTCACTGGCTTCCTGTTCGGGAGCGAATTTCTTACAAAATTTGTCTCTTTACTTATCGAGCCCTCAATGGATTAGCTCCTAGATACATTTCATCCCTCATTCATTCACCCTCTGTCACTCGTCCTGGTTTACGATCATCTAAAGTCCCAAAACTGTTTGAGCCTCGTTCAAAAAGAAGTTGGGGGGACAGGGCGTTTGCAACAGCTGCTCCTCATTTATGGAATTCATTACCGCTGCATATTCAAACCTCCAGTTCCTTAAGTAGTTTCAAAACTCAACTCAAAACACATTTGATGTCTCAAGCTTATTCTCACTCATTGTAATTGCCTTTCTTTGTAATTTTTCTTGTATTTATATGGTAGGGTTTGTCTAAACTTTTTTGTACTTTTGTTTTCTTGTTGGCGCCTTGAGCACTCTTCAGGTGGATATGTGCGCCTTATAAATTTTGCTATTATTATTATTATTATTAAACATACCTTTGCAGCCATTCGCATTTTCGTCACACACGTCAGAACAGTGCGAGCCATTTTCGCATTAGACATTATGTTCCGTTCCAACTTTAAGATTACAAAAATCGTCACATAAAAAACCTAATTCACTGTCGACGAGAATGAGTTATCCGTAAGCTCTGCCGACCGCCGGCCGTCTGTAATGACGTTGTATATCACAGCTGAGTCTACAGCTCACGCCACAGTCGTACGTCGTACACACACACGCCGTCCGGATCCGTGCAGCAGCATGCAACTTCATTTTTTACCGAGTTTGAGCACAACGCCACCAACGGTGAAAATCCGCTTCTTTCTCCATGATTAAAACTCGGTCCCAGGTACAGAAGGAAAAATTACGGGGAGCCATCCATGCAAAACAAAAACAGACAATCACAGTTTGCAAAAAAGTTACACAAATATTTAACAATTGTTCAGAATTTGTTGGAAACAAACCAACCAATATTGGGATGTGTTTTCTTCAAATAGTAAGTTGCAAAAAATAATGTTGAATTTGGTCACAACGTCTGTCTACAAGACTTGAATGTTTTGCTACATTTGGCCGTCCATGCCAACCAGCACGGTTAGGCCGTCTTTTGTGTCCGAATGAATGGCTTTCGCAGTGGCTACGGCTGGAACGCCGAGGATTCCTATTCTTCAACGTTGTCGTTGCAGCCAGCGGCCATAGCCGTAGCCGAAGTCGCTTAATTCGGACACGGCCTAATAACGAAAGGTCTATACTACGGCGGACGGCAGGTAAGGACAAGAAAAACCATGAAATCAACATTACTGGTTCGTCGACTCTGGAATTTTGCAAACCATCGTCTGGTATGGTATCGTAGCTCGCCGATGGGGAGCTACCAGGTGAGGCGAAGTATGTAAACATCGCATGGGCGTAAGAGCCAGGGGGCGGGGGAGGGGGCAACTACCCCCCAAATTCGGGCGAAATTGGGGAAAATTCAGGCAAAGTAAGAACCACAACAACTAGACACGTAGTGTTTGTGAACAAACTCACGGTGTTCGGCTGGAATGTGATGAAGTGATTGCGTGATTGAAAATAACAGTTTGATATGTCACTGTCAGATATATCATCATAGGGCCCATGTTTTTAACCTGCCGCTAGAGGGTGCTCGGGTATTTTATGACGTCATAGGTAACATTTTTTAAATTGGACACTTGCCGGACTATAACATCATTGAAAGCAGTTCCGAAAAAATTTCTATCTTTTTAAATTACATGAGGCACTTTCATTTCGACCGAAAGTAGAGGTCACATGATTTCACGCACGCTAACAAAATGAAGACCTATATTAACTCTATCATTTCCCGCAAAAAGCAAGGTACAATCTTTCGAAGTTGATTTGTTACTGATTTTTAAAGGTTTAAAAAATTAATCTTTGAAAACTTGTAATTCGAGTACCAATGATGTCATCATGACCTCACTTGTTGATGCACACCTTTAGTATCAGGTCTTAAGATACCAAATTTGACTCTCTTTTTACTCATTTCATTTAAAGGCACCACACAGAATTGGTAAAGCTAATAGTGCAGTGTTCTTACTTTTTCTGATTTAATATATACATTGAAAGAAAAACCTGTGAAAATTTGGGCTCAATCTGTCGTCTGAGTCAGGAGAAAATAATGAAAAATTTTGCACACTTTTCAGCATGTAAACACAATGTCCTGAATTGCTATTGTTACAACCGAAATCAGCTGATTGCGTTGTTTTTTTTCTCGCATATGACAGCATTTCAGACAGAAATATTTCTCAGAAAAATTGGTTCTAGTATTAACTTCATAAACAGTAAGCTTTCAGACTGAAACTTAACAATGTTTTTTATCCTTACCAATCCTGTATAGTGCCTTTAGTATGGAATACCATATATAATACTTATGTGCAAAATATTGTTTGAGATTCCCACTCACAATTGGGAAATATAGATCAAGAACCTGGCTTTATATTGACTGATTGCTTTAAATTTGTATTATTTGAAAGGGAATTTAATATTAAGATTTTTTATTTTGCTCTAAAAAGAAATCTTCTGGGTGATAGAGAGTTTGTAAAATTGACCTCTGAACTCACGCGCACTGTTGTTTCTAGTGTTACTTTAAGAAAATGTGCTCCACAGTTGAGTTGACAAACAGTTCGGTCATTGGTGTTTCTTTATTTTTCAAAACAATGAGGTAACAAAAGGGTTAAAGACAGGTCATTAGGTGTCCTCTAGGCCACGTTTTAGGCAACTATACTCAATGCCTAACATTATGGTACAAGCAAGTTACTACCACCAGGGCCCAGTTTCATAGCTAAAGCAAAAATGAGCAGGATACCAGTCACAGATGGTACATGTGAAATTGTATTTTGGCTGGTAAACTTATTCTTGCAAGCACATTTTTGTTGTGCTTAGCTACTTTTTGGGCTTAAGCAGCTCTATGACATTGGGCCCAGGGGTGGATGTCACAAAACTAGTCCTAACTTAGGACTAGTCCTAACACATAACTAGTCCTATAAGTTAGGACTAGTTACTCGTCCTAACTCAAGATAAGACTAGTCCTAGCGCTTTGTAAAATCCACCCCAGGACACAGCTTTTTCTATCATCATCTCATGGCTGTCGAATTCATCTCCAGAACACATTAAGGAAGTACCCAACAGAACCTAAAATCTCTTTCCTATTTTCAAATGCTTAAAGGCATTTGTTAATTAAATAAATTCACCAGAGAGTTTCTTAAAGACAATATTCCTCTGTACTTCTAGTTGAAACTGGGCAGCTGTTCCACTAGTACAAGACATCAAGGATTTTCCAGTGTCTCTGATGATGAGCATCCTATCAGTCGCTACCCAGTTCCAGAGCAACATGATCTTCCTCAAGATATGCAAGACCAGATCAGTGAAGTGGCAGAAAAGGTAAGGCATATAACGTAAAGTAGAACCTATCATTTATTTTTCAGTCGGCGTCAGTCAGAGTTAACCTGAAGGGTATTTGGTTGTCTTTGAACTCCCTATTTATTTTAAATTTAGACACCCTCACCCTCCTATGCAAAGAGCAGTGGGGTAACCAGATTTTCATTGGGGGTGGGATGGGGGTGGGGTGAGGGGGCAAGCGGAGGCAAAGACATAAATATATGTTAATACATTAATTTATGCTTTTATTATTAATTAATTATTATTTTTTATTATTTATTTTATTTATTTATTTATTTATTTTTTTTGGGGGGGGCCTATTTAACATATTGAACCATTCATTTATACATTTTTTTTTTCGATCTCATTTTTTTTTTTTTGGGGGGGGTGCAAGCTCTGAGCGGGGTTCCCTCCTGCCCCTCTCCCTTCTGGTTTTGCCACTGACAAGGATACAAGATTCCTCACAAAAATTGACAAGGAAATGATGGCAGTGGCCTGTTTCAGCACCGGCATTGACTCAATGCACCAGCCCCCCCCCCCAAAAAAAAAAAAAAAAAAAAAAAAAAAAAAGGAATAGTATATTCCATATATATTTGGAATATCCAAGCTGGGGCACATGAGTAAAAATCTGTCTACTGCAAGGCAGAGGATCTTATTAATTTTGCGGCTTGCAGAATACAGATTACTTTGCCTCATTCCTGCTGAAACGAAATGTTCCATTGGAAATTTTGGACCGTTGAATTACAAGAAGTCACTAGGCCCCTATCACTTGGTAAATAATGTAAAAAATGTATAGGTCGATTTAAAACAAGTTTGCGACTATCTATTTTCAGTCTGGCTTTGTTCCTAATGTCTTCAAAGCTCTGGCACACAGACCTGCTGAATTCCGTGCCTTCTTCGCCTTCTATGATGCCCTAATGGGCAAGGAGACGGGATCCCTCACAAAAGCTGACAAGGAAATGATCGTCGTGGCAACAAGCTCAAACAACAACTGTCTGTATTGTGTCATATCTCACTCAGCATTGTTCAGGTTGTTCTCCAAGAACCAAACTCTTCCTGATCAGGTTAGAAAGATTTCTTGAAATCCATACTTTTGTTACATTTTATGCAGGGATGAGATACCTTCGGATTTCCGGATTTTACAAAATCACTGTAGTGGAATTTTTTTACTAAGAAAAAACACTGAAAATTATAATAATTTTTTTAATGTCATTTACGTTTAGCCAGGCCCATGTAAAGCCTTAACACACTGTATTTTGACCACACCAAGGTACTTGCCCCATCTGCATTTAAGCACAGAATGCTGCCATTGATATAGGTTATGGCGTAGTTGGTAGCCATCAAACCCTCCACCAGTGTTTCATGGATTTTTCATTTTCATCCACTCTCATCCCTGTTTATTGCAATAGCTTTAAATCACAAGTTCCCTGTATGATTTCAAGGTAGTTTTATGACCCAACTGACGTCATCACCACAACAAATCTTGGTTGTGCCATTTTGGGAGTCAATTTCCCCGTGTGTTACATTATAATGTGTAGTGCACTTTATTTGCCTTCAAAATTTGTTTAAGCAGCCTTTAATGTGACCATACTTCACTGTGATTCTTGAAGAAAAAAATTGTGATGATAGGGACATTAGAAACATAAATCACCTAAAACAGGGGACTTCGTTGGATTGAGTTCACAGGCTTCTACCCATTTTTCTAAGGTCACTTTCTGTCTTAAAGCTTTCTATGAACTTGACCCCTACCCAAACATTTTATGGAAGGTAGTGGATACACTGGTGACAAATTGATTCAAACCTTGGTTTTCAGTGTTTCAACTCCCCTGTAATGGCTTGTTTTGGCCTTTGTAAGATCCCCCCACAGATACTCTGTCTATAGGCCTTATTTTTTTACTGCAAGAGGGCGCCCTTTGGGGTAAATAAATTGTTGGGTCAAACCATAGAAATAGTGTGGTAAACCAGATGCAATTAAGACTCCTAATAAACAGTTAATATACAACTTTTGAGGTTTTTTTTACTGACAGTTTTACAATGTAATCAGTGTATTAGCTATTTGTTTGGAAAAGTTGTATTTAAAATTTTTTGAAATATTGCTGTACTTTCAAAATGGAATTAGCATTGCGCCCTCTTGCTGTCAAAAATACGGCCTATTGGCATAGGGTAAACCGAATTGACACTGGTCTCCTGTCGATAAGCTAACACAGTCTAGTTTCTTTCACCAGGTTGCTGTTAACTGGGAATGCGCCGAGCTAGATCCCAGACAGCGTGCCATCCTGGAGTTTGCTATGACAGTCTGCAAGTCGGAGACGGTCACCGAGGACCACTTTAAGAAGCTGGAGATACATGGACTGGACCATGAAGATGCTTGGGACATTGGTGCTATCGCTGCGTTATTTGCGTTATCTAATCGTATGGCCCACCTGACTGATATGAGACCAAACAAAGAGTTTTATCTGATGGGAAGGGTACCCAAGGAAAAGAAAAAATGATAAGGTGCACGTGAAAGAGAACCATACCACCTAATAGTTACTAAAGAGGATGTATATTCATGAAAAGGTCCTTTGAGAATCTTGTCAAAATAATTTTTATTCCGAAAACAGTGGGTAAAAAACAGGCCTGTACAAGCCAGATTTCACCGAGTGATTATATTCTGCAACAATGCACGAATGAAATGCATTCAATGTTTGTTGTATAAAACTCACACATAGATCCTTGTCATTTGATTTTTTTTTTTTTCACAATAAACACAAAATAGAAGAAGCTGACGTTGCTATGGCTGTAACACATTGGCTGCTATAGGTGCAGGGCATCACACTCATGCTGCTTTCTAGTAAAAATAAGACGCATCATGTGATGCCCTCCAAACCAATCACAAGGCAGAATCTAAGTATGGGGTGTTACAATCACAATTATGACACATGTTATCAGCCCTTTCATTCTTTTGAACACATTGAGAGCATACAGATCAGAATCGGCCAATCCAACTCATGTGTTCTTTCTACTATGGTTTTGCAATCCTCTCTAGATTGACACTCCTCTACCGGAAGAGTTCTCATTAACACAGTTTGACAAAATAAGGCATTTTTAAAAATATCAGTTGAGCCACACTTTATTTTTTTTACAATTTAATTACACAGATTTTGCATTTGTCATAACAATTGGATGTTTGTTTTAGCTCATAAAATCAATGACAACTTGATCAGTATGCAAGCTTTTCTTTAAGTTAAGAATAATAAAAACCTTCAAAACTTTATCACACACACACAATGGCCAGTAAGTACTACTAGGCTATGGTTTCCCTCAAAACTCTGCCATTCGTGATTTTTTTAATATTATTTACATATAAATAAAATTTTCATGACAAAATCTTAAACCTCATGCTAAGAGAAGGGGGTTGCCCCGTTCGACTTAATTGGCTGCAGATTGCATTGCATCACCTTGTAAACCCTTACAAGATGCTATACAAATGGGTCTCACAATTCAAAAATAGCTCCTTATACCTGCCCTAAAATATGGAATGAGTACCTTGAGACGCCTGTGAGGCAGTGGCAAAACTAGGGTACCAAATTCAGGGGCACAAGGGGTGCACCATTTTTTCTAGGGGGGCACTTCTGACCAATTGAAAATGTCACTTGTCCTGAACAAGACCCTTTTCAGCGCTCTTGTTATGCCGTTTACTATATTTTATAAGATACTCTGACATGGAGGTAAAAACAAATACACTCTCTGCGTGTAAAAAGAAATTGGTTTAAAAAAAAACATTGAAATTACTACATAAAAGCTCACAAAATGTAACACTTTACTCTGGTAATTTTTAATCTAAAAGTCCAGATTTCAAATGTGAGGGGGGGGGGGGGCACAGACATCAATTGGAGGGAACCAGGAGGGGGGTATGTTCCCCCCTGTAGTTACGCCACTGCTGTCAGGCAGAGATAAAGATGACTGGAAGTACTTGTAATGTTTTGAACAATAAACAAATGATATAGGATTGGCACAACTAAATTTGTCACAGGTAAATTAATGGGAAGGAGCAAACCAACTGAGATAGGTTTTTCTTAAAATAAATAACCTGGATTTATCAATTTTATTCGCTACTACAAAATAACATGCTCTCATAAAATTTGTTCGCTGGAATCAATTCATTTTCACCTGTAAATTGGCTTGAGCACTGGCGTTATATCTGTGCAGGGATGAAGGTTCATTATTCATTTTGTGTGTGTTTTGGGAGATTTGTAGGAATTATTATGATGCTAATGTATGACTAAAAGCTGAAAAAAAGTATGATAAAAATAAGTTATTCTTTAATAGTAGCAAAAAGTGTCAAATACAGACATGGTAAATAAAATCCATTTTAATTTGAAGTATTCTATATTTGTACTCTCACTCTCTGTATCTATTGCTCAACACGGTGGGGACACCATAGCGTCAAATGGTGTTTTCTTTTTATATTTTACTCCAAATAAGTTTCTACAAAGCACCACACATTTTCAAGCCAATTTATATAGTACAAACGGATGGTTTTAAACCAATGTGACAGTGAATATTTGTTCAACATTCTCAAGCACTCTATCCAGAATGTTATTGAAATTACCTTAAAGATAGAATCAATATGCTGTTCCCATTTAAATAAAAAAAAAAAAAAAAAAGAGTTAATCATACTCTTGTATCAATCGAGGGACAGTGCTAAGAGTCGTATAGACTCTTACCACACAGACTGTACAAAATGGTTATGATAAATATTTTGCAAAGACCCAATTTATCTGACATCATCACCCATAAATCTTGGTTGTGCCATTTTGGGAGTAAGACTCTATGTTTAATCGTGTTTTCGTGTGTTAACGTGCAGTGTGCATATTAGCTGATGCGCATGTGACGAGATGCGCACAATATCTTGACATTTAATTTTACTCCCAAAATGGTGTACCCGCATAGCTGCCTGTGACATGAGCACTTGGGGTCTATGTGTGCTCAGGTTGGTTGCATTGTTTTGAATGGAAGAAAAAAACCCATTATGGCTGCACCAGAATAAAATCTTGCTCGCTGGAGTTTCCCTATTACCACAAGTTGACCACCTAGATTAACGGAAGTTCTGATGTGCATGACATCCTTCTTAACCATCGTGGGATATATACAAACACCTTCGTGGAAGTCACCCCTGGCCTTCTGCTGTCATTGTCATTACTCGAGTATCTCATCCCCCCTCCCTTTACAAAATGTTGATTTACCCATAGTCGTGTTTCTTCCCACTATTAAACAATCAACTGGCTTCTTCAAACGGATTGTTGGACGGTTGCTATATGTTGACCATATGTTGGCTGGTCATGGAAGCATACTGGCAGGGAACGCGTTGTATCACCATAGGTGTGACCAAACTGGAAGCGAATCTCTGTTGGGGAAAAGACGAAGAGGTAAAACATGAAAATCTACAAACCAAACTGAGTGCATTTGTTTCATATTTTGCATTCACTTTAAATAGTATAACTAGTTGCGTTGGTTTGGTTAGTTTCCCCTAGTCATATGATACAAATTGGACTTTGAGAAGCTCAAACAATTTTTTGAACTCGCACAGAAAACTTCTGTGACTTTAGTATTAATCATTTCAATGGTCTGCTACTTTTCCCATAGAATAATGATTCTTTGGGAACAAACACAATTTCTGTTCAGAAATACTTAGCTATGCATTGACCTTTTTAGTTGATTTCATTTCACCTTTTCCCACTTGTTTTAATGTATAACATTAACACCAGACAAGTTTGATTAATATATTTGACTGAAGTACAAAAACTACTCCCCAGAATATCATTACAAATACTATTTTGATGATGCGAACCCGATATTGTACTTACGTGGCAGATATCCTGTGTATTTAGGGACCATTCCGATGTTCTTATAAAGCCGTCTCTGCATTAAGACATCCCTGTCTTCTCTCGTTAGTTGGATGCTAGCCTTGGCCTGGTCATCTGGGAGGGTTGTCCTGGAAAACACAAAATGACAAATAAATATAAATGGCACAAGTGCATAATGAAAGCAAAATTTGACTTTAAAAATGTGTAAATCTGGTCAAAGATGATCTCCAATTTGAATTCTGAGATTCATTGCACATCTGCAATCAAGTGAAATAAGTCTAGGCCTCAAGCTTTAAGAGCAAACTGATACAAAGGAGGTAAATCATATGCATCTTCATGAAGATACACACTACAACAGTTTAAGACCTCTGGGGAAAACAGCTGGCAAAAACAAAACAAAAAAAAACATCCAACAAAAATCTATCTTGAACAAAATTTCATAAAGTATTTGAATGTTGAATCACGGTAGGATGGGTTCATCATAACTTTTGTCTCATTAAGCCCGGTTCATACTTCACGAGAATGTGAAGCGAATTTGACGTCACAACTTCGTGATGAACAATTCGCCCCAGTTAAAATGTGTTCAACTTTTTTTTCGAAATTAGCTGCGAATGTAGGAGAGTGACGTCAAATTCCCTTCGCGTTGGCATTCACGTTGGCATTGAAATATGAACCGTGCTTTAGATGTCTTAAGTATCTCTGCAAGGTGTCCCTGAAAATTTGCACACTTTTGTAGTAATACTAACAATAGTGATAACTCTTTTCCATAGCTTAAACAGTTTTTAATTAAAAGGACACAAAAAACATTATTGACTTACTTTGGGACATAAGACCTGCCGATGTTCTCTGCATGTCTTTCTGTCTCGTCGTAGAAGACATTGAGCGACTTATCACAAATAGTGTTGTACCGAGCTCCAAGCCCTAGTTCGGATACCCCTTGCCTTGGGATGAAGCCCTTGTAGCCTGGGATGGGGGCTTCCCTGGATTCACGCTTATCCTCTGCAAAGGTAGAATGCCAATAAAACTGAACTGAATGAAGGGTGTAGTCACAGGGAAATAGTCCTTTGCTTTTATTGTTTTGTTAAGTCCTTGTCATGGTCGAATAAATAATAATAATAATAATAACAACAGTACTGTTATTAACCACGATAAACAGTTTCTGGATATATGATTTTTGTTTGCATTGTATAAAGGTATTTAAATAGTTGCACTGGATGTTGTGAAGCCACACAAATAGCTTCTGAACCAGCAAAGAGATGACGTGAGTTTTGTATTTGGGTGTGAAATTCCAAGCCCCCCCCCCCCCACAGTTACACCAATCAGGGATGAAAAGAACGCATATACATTAAAGTAAGCACAAGTTTTAGTGTAACAACACAGATTTTGGAATTTCCTGTTCAGTAAAAGTAAGATGCAATAAAATTGTCGGAAGGGAAGAAAGTCGATGTATACTCACCAAGAAGTATTTTGGAGGTTGGATGTCTGTCTCTGTACTGATTCAGTCTCTTGATGACGGTATCTTCACCAGCCACTGGTCGTAACTTCTTGATCTGCGTCTGGGCTTTCCTCAGTGTGTGTACCTTGGTGTCATGCTCTTGTGTGTTCCTCATGAAGTCATCAATGCAGACATCGCAGTCTTCCTTGTACGTATTGCCAAATTTAAACGGCATTCTTGGAATATATCCTAGTGCATTGAGAGATTGCAATAATTTCCAATAATAATACAAGAAATTAAAAAAGAAGAAATGAAGATAGAGAAAAGCCATGTAGGAAGAAGGGAAATAGGTTGATACAGAAATTTATGGATTCAGACTGTTTCAGACTGGCGCCCCAGAGTCATGCCAAACCAAATTATTGAATTAATCTGAAACAGGAGCGACCAGAAGCGTTAGAAGTCGAAAGATCGACAGTTGCAGTCGGTCAGAACTTCTCTGGAGCGTCTTGGGTTCACACGTTGATCTTGTCATAGGCCGAACCTAATCCAAATTTTTGTTAATTAAGTTCGCCTGCCCGAAACTGAAATTTAGAGTCGCTCATAATCTATTTGGTTCGGCGCGACTCTGGAGCGCCAGTCTGAAATAGGTGTTAGATACCAAGAGTTCATATCAGGAGAAAAGGCAGACAGAAATAAAGATAGATGTGCGAGATAAGTGAATTAAGAGGCATTACTAGATTGGTATGCTTCAATGTTTTTCATTTTTAAACAAATTCTGTTGACATTTTTTGTTAGTTTGCAGAATCCGCCATCTTCAAACCAAGCCCAACCGAGCCAACAACTCGGTTGCAGTCTGGTCGAAACAGCTGGACACCGCGGTTGAACTGAATACACAAAATACTTCACCAATAACTGAAGTTCAAACATTGTTTCTGGTCGGGCTGGCAAAACGCACCCCTGATTCAAGTACATGAGACCCTAGATAACTTTCATGAGGTGACAGCTACTTATACATGTATCAACGTTCCTACTCTCAAAATGTAATAAGTGTTAAAAACCACTAATTTTGTCTGCCGCACTACTCTTCCAAAGAGCCATATGGCAGACAACTCTTTTTAGAGTGAAAGATGGGTACTTTTAACTTGAAACTGAGTGGAGTTTGCTCCAATTCGTCACTGACACCACGAAATAACACAAATGTATAAAAAACAATGAAAAACATAAGAATTTCGTTTTTTCTGGTTATTGCCTGTTTGCATCATGAACATCAACTGAATGATATATCAAGGGCGAAACATGTGTAAAATGATAGATTTTAAAGATTGTGTGCACCAGTAATTGCATATTTTGCGCTTTAATAGCACCACGAACTAACACAGATGTGATCGTTCCCATCTTGGTCACATATGCGCTCAATCCCCGCATATGTTTGTACGTACATTCTGTACACATGCGCAGCATCGAGGTTGTCAATGTGTGTGCGCGCGCGCGCTCGGATCAGCGCTTTTTCGATTTCACGAACTAACACCAATGTGTGCGTGCGCGCGCGCCACAGCACAGAAGCAGCGTCTCACACACAAGAGGCAGCGTTTTTTTGATTCCACGAACTAACACACATCTCTAACATTGAATAACTTCGTAGATCATTGTGTTTTTTACCGGATGAAAACCACATCAGATAGTGAAAAGTAAAATTTTCCTGTAAATAAGTAACAAACCAAACAAATGAACACTTTTACTGGCTGAAGCATTCTTAACTTGCGTATGAGTGTAACTTCAAATGTTCTTACGAACAGCGCGCACTGTGTGTTAGTTCGTGGTGTCAGTGACGAATTTCACTCAAAAAGGGTGATGCACAGTGAGTTTCACTCTGAAAAGAGCCGAAAGGACACCACTCGGGTGAGAGGTGGAAATTTTCACCCTGTTACATTTAGAGAGTATTGCATGAGCTTTCAAACTTTAGTTTGAAATGAAGCTGTTCATCACCATCTAGCACCACCATTTAGTTTGGGAAGCTGTGGCTAATATATACCTGTATAACCAGGAACCATCTTCTCAGTCAGTTTGTTGTCTCCTGTTGATTTGGGAAGTTTTAAATCTCGTCTAGTTCCAGTGCCTTCCACATCATTTGGACCACTCAGGCCAGTACCAACATAGGTTGTCTTCGAGTCAAAATAGTTATGTGGTGAGATGGTTGATGTAGCTGAATGCCTTGTCCTCCAGTTCTGAAATGAAAAGTTATTCATAATCATGAATTACAACTCATTTCAAGGATTCAAGCATTTTGCGGACTTGAAGAGTAGAAATTTTGAAACAGCATTTCTCTGCTGTAAATAGTAAACAATGTAAATGTTGAAAGAATTCCTCATACATAAGTGGGAAAGAGGTCTTAAATAGCAGTTCAAGACTGGCACGGTCATGGCCATGGGATAAAGGACCTGTATGGGGTATTTATGAATAGTGATTAATAACAAGTAACTATGTATATAGTTCTTACATGTACTAACATGTGAAAAACTCTTTTGGGAGGAGTGTTGGCTCTGAGAAGAGCCATCGGTATGTTTTTGATTTTTTGAATAGTGTACTCTGCTCGTCTTCAGGTGAATGGAGATTAAGTTAGTTTGTGGAGACACATGCTATTTTTTATTTACATAATGAAAAGATCTTTTTCTTCTTTTCGTTTTTTTCCTTCAGTGTCACCATGAATAAGTATTATGAAAATTGGTGATAAACTGTGTCATTAAAAAACAATCATCATCTTTAACTAAATAATAATAATTAATTGTAATAATGTGCCAAGTTTTAGTTTGCAGCATGTGGACAGACATTTCTGCCATCACTTGAAGTTCAAAAAGCCCCCAAATTACATATTATGTGGATCATTTTTCAAAAAGAATGAGTTACTAGATGACATCTCAATACAGAAAATTATTGACTTTCCAAACGAAGCCTAAAATACAAATGAGAATATTTATATCAGTTGATAACATAAAATGCACTTCATCTCTCTTTCAAAATAAATATTTATTGATTTTTTATGTGTATCATTTTATCAGTTTGAACCTTGGCCTTCTGTGTTTGAACAACGGTAACTACAATGGGCGTTGACTGCAGCTGACTTTAGTTACTAAGCTAGGCTTTGTACAAACATACACGAACCAGTAACAACCATTGATACTCTGAAAACGATACACAGGAAACTGCCTTTTCATTACTTTCAACATCATTATGCTTCCAGGATAAAACTCTTCAGAAACAAAACATTGGTTGCCATTAAGGACAGAAAATTATACACCCAGGGTTCAGAAGACTTGATTGTTGCCAAACATCCAGTTGCACCTCTCTTTTTTATGAAGATGAGAGGTTGTCCACAAACTGATCATTTCATTAAAAATGTTTTTCAATTCATATTTTTCATGTAAATGAATTTCTACCCTCAACTCAGCTACTGTTACCGTGTCACTGAAGCTGTCATTTTGTGTGATTGTCTTTGTAGATATTCTTGCCTTTATGGAAGACCTGACAGTATAGTATTGATCGCTTAAAAATCTAAATCCATTGGTTGAGTCACAAATGCTAAAAGTAAATAATGGCAAATCAAACAAATATATATATTATATTAATGCTTTCTTTTTGACTAATAATTATGAAGTGATACTGTTTGGAAGTGATAATTATTGCTACTCTTTCTCATGGGCGTATGAAGTGGGGGGGGGGACAGGGGGGAGCAGTTGCCCCAAAAATATTGTCAAAACAGTGGGGAAAATTCCGACAAAGCAAAAAAGACCTTTTATAAGTAATTGGTCCCGTTGTTTTTATCTGTGTAATATTTCTGGCAAGTCAACCCCTCTGCCCCGCTCAATTGGAGTCCCCATACGCCTATGCTCTTTCTCCAATTTGGTACCACTATACTAATTACTGAAGTTAATTTCATTATTAAACTGTGCATGAAATGACCTACCTCAGATAACTTTTGTGTTGCATTGCCGTAAGTGTCACCAACATGGTATTTGTACTGCTCAATGTAGCCACGGTATCTGGAAAAAAGAAATGAGATAAACCAGAAATTATAATAATTAATACATTTCCGGCCTATTTTTAACCTTATTTTTCATTTGGTCAAGCAGAAGATGGGTATGATTCTGTATGGATCATGTGTGCTACTCTTCACTCATTATGATCCAAAACTAGATCCAGTAACTAGGGTTGTTGTGATCCTTTTTCAAGATTTTGATTTTATCAGTCGTACTAGCACAAATAGAGTCAAAATCTCCAAAAAAGGAGTACAGTGCCCCAGTTGCTGGGTCTAGCCCAAAACGTAACCTTAATTATTTAGGTAAGAAATATTATTAAGATACTGTTTTGGTCATGAATTAAAAAGTGTTAGAGAAATATGATTATTATTGGCTGTTTAAAAACAACAATTTTCAATGATTATAACTATAAGCTGTGAAAAAACCCTCAGACATTTAAAAATCTCAATATACAACATAATATTCCACTACCTGGACATTTAACCTTAAGATCCACCTGCAACTTACAGGTGTAATTAATTTACAGGTGTTTAGCTATCAATCAATTATGGTACACGTATCCACAATCACATTTCAACTTGATTTTTTGTGTGTTGACTTACCCCGGAAGTTCTGTACCGGGCTTCAACTGGCTGAAATCTCTTCTTCTTTTTATATTCCACGATGTGGAATTCGGCATGGATGTGTTCATCATTTTGGAGGATTTTTCTTCTGCACAATCTCCACTGAAATGTTGGTTTTGAACTCCGAAATCAGACCGACCGAATGATTGAATTAGGCCTTAGGTGTGCGTCTGTCGTGGCGCGCTGAATGGGGTTGTCATGTGTTGTGCAGCCGCTGGGTCGTTGCTACGCAAGCTCCGTTTATCTCATTATGCAGTTGTTAGGGTAGGAGTGCACACACACACGGGAAGGGCACAGTATTTCTTATTAGGCAAATGAGGATCGCATGCTGCTTGAGTGGACACCTGTGTAAATCAACCTGCAGGCTTGGGGAGGCGGACACGATAGCTGCCTCAATCATCGGTGAGTGATGATATGATGATGATCATGACGGCCGGCGAGCGTAGTAAAAGTGAAATGAATAATAAGAGAGATAACGGACTCATATAGCTCGTTTCCGAAAGCGTTCGTCATAATGTACGAAAATGTGACAGGCTCTCTTGCACATTATATAATACAATTACCTGTCTTCGATCATCGTTATTGCGCGATCACCAGTTGTGGACTTCTATTTCTAAAGAGGACACATTATTGCGTGTTTCATCACATCACTTAAGACATTTTCCTGTCGTATCAAGTGATCTCAGCCCCATCTCAACAATGGATAGAAGTCGTTCTGTCCACGGCCAGGGCAACGAATATGGAACCTGTGATAGCCGTGATGTAGATGTTTGCATGGAGATTTACGAACTGTACGAGGACCTGGTCGAGATGGCGAGGGATTCCCTAAAATCTCGCCGCGCCCGGGAGGCCCTGGAGGACAAAATACGGGGGCCAGATGTCGGTAAATTTCTGTACGACAACGGAGAAGGGAAGATGGTGTCAATCAAAAATCTGGTGAAGATCAGAAACTTGGATAATTGGATAGAAACAGATGTTGTTGACTCTGTCAAAAGCAGTCGAAAGAGGAGACCCATTGCCAAGTCTCAGAACTCTGGGACAGTTATGGGGAGCACAAATAAGATTGGAGCAGAGCAAGGTGAATCTTGGGAATCAGGAATGTTTATCATTTACCATTTTTTTGTATTTATCAATATTTAATAGAATGAAGAAATTTCCTTAAATACCAGGTGTGTAGTAACAATGAGATGACATTAACTATGTTACTTACTATGAACAAAAATAGTATCTTATTAACCCAATATAAGATTTTTTGTTGTCATAATAAGGGACAGAGTGGTGGCCAGATTTTGAGATGAAAGCTGTTTACACGGAAATTCGTTTACACTAATCCTGGTACTGTTCATGTTGTGCATTAAGCATGCGGAGGCTGCTTGGCGTAAGTCATCTATGTCCAATGGGAAATTATGCCTAATTGGTTTATTTTGGGCTTGCGTTTCCAAAATGCCAAGTTGTAGTGATCATAACCCTACGTGTGTACAGTCAGTCCATTTATTGAGCGTCTCAGGTTAATTTCGATAATAGCAACTGCAAACTGGATGTTACAAACTTTCTGTTTTTTTCTTTTGAAATTTCGCATGTATTCTACATTCTAGAAGACAGACAGCCACCGTGTTTGGTACTTTTGTTAACACAGGAAAATGGATGACAAACTGTGAAAACAAATTATTGCATCATCTCATTAAGATGAGAACAGTTATTGAGGATTATCACTTTATTGATCAGACGTTTGAAAACAAACCAAGATATTTTGTTGAGATTCATTCAAGACAAGGTGTATCGTGGCCGAGTGGTCTTAACGCATCCAACACAAGTTCTGGTGGCTGTCATTAGTATGGGGGTTCAAATCAAGGTTGTGACACTTGTGTCCTTCAGTCAGACACTTGACTATAATTAAAAGCTTCTCATCATCCAGGAGTAATTATGCTGATGTGAATGATTAGCAACTTGTACGCCCATTTGGTTACCGGTGCTGCATGTTCCTAAGGAGTTGAGATGGTTTCAGGAAAGCTAAGGCCTGATGACCAGGAGAAGAATACTGTAAAGCCCTTTGAAGGGCTCATTTGGTTTGAAAAAATGCATAATAAATCACAGAGTTGTTATAAAATAGATAACAGCATGCAAATTGTTTTTTCAATAGTTCATGATGAGTCGGTATTTCCAAAAGCACAAAGTCAAGAGAATAATATCACTTAAGCCTAGTTGATATGAATGGCTTACGCTTCCTTACAAAGACAAGGTACAGAATTACTCATTATCAAAGAACTAAATTCATGCATTTTAATCTGAAAATTCACCAAGTATGAAGTTTATACCAATACCAATCATCCAGAAAAACATTTCCATCTGATGAAATACAGTTGAAGTCGAGAATAAAATATTTGAAGGCTCCCCCAAAACCAACTGTTTGTTTACAAATATTTAAAACACTCAAAACAAGTGCGTGTATAGGAAGGTTCTCACATTTTCTGAAAATTCAGAACTATTTTCTTTTGTTATTTTCACTGAAAGGTTAATTTGATGATTTTTTTATCATTATCAATCATTATAATAGATGTTAATTTTTGCATCGGTGATAAAGAATAACATTTGTGTTTTACCCATATATCAAAGTGTGTTGTTAAGTACTGTATACTCAGTACTTTTCCTGAGTCCTGTGAAAAAATCCACAGGCATAATCCTTGGGTGGGATTCGAACCCACGACCCAGCCATTCTAGAACAGATGTCTTACCAACTAGACTACCAAGATTGCCCGGCAGCTAGAGTCAGTTTGAATCCTATTAGCAGTGGGTACTGCGACCATTAGAATAGATGTTAATTTTTTTTCAATAAATTATTATCAATCATACATTAAATCACATCTTGTAGGAATGTGGTCTTCTAACGAAACAATGTTACAAGTGTGGCCTTTAATGTGTTATGAGAAGCAGGATGCTGAATTGCTTATGAATGCAGTGAGGTGGGGGAATACTTTGGAGTAATTTGGGAAGCTGAGAGGCATGGATCTTAATGCTGAGACAGGGATGGTTGTAATGATGAGGAGGAAATGCCTGGAGGAGGATTGTGTTATGGGAGCAGAAGATTGTAGGTGGTGACACGGTTGGCTCAAGATTTACTAGAGTAGTATTGATGTAAAGGGATGTAAAAAAAGGACTGCTTACCTACCCAAATAACCTGTGGTAAAAATGCAAGAAGTGGTTGCCTCACATTTGGACCCTGTGGGAGAGGCTCTGATAAGGTTGAAACAGGGAGGCCATCACCACTAATTTGGGTAGTGCAACATTGGAGGACGTTCATTCTTATACAATTATCTGAGCTGAGGAATTTTTTAAGCAATAGATATAACTGTTCATTTCTTTCATTATGTTGCAAATGCTGAGTAGAAAGGTAAAAGAGACAACAAAATAAAAAATAACATGCAGCTTTTAATGGCATGTGTACACGTTCAATACTTAGTAAAGTGGCATTTTCCAATTATTGAAAGTTAGTGTGAAGACTATAGCAACTTGACAGAAAATGCCCAGGTACATTGATTGATTGATTGGTTGACTGATAGATTGGTGGGTAAATTGATTGATTTATTAGTAGTGCATTTATTTCATCAGTGTCCTTGAACAGTTCACTATGGACTCTTTGTGTATGTACATTAGAAATTATATAAATACATACACATGATTGCAGTTTACATCAATACAAAATAAAACATTTTGGTTTCCAGGAGAGGCAAGGTTCTTTTGTGCCGAAACCTAGGGCATGGGGGAGGGGGGATCATATCCTTCCTTCATGCCCAGGGACAGACGAAAATATGACAATTAGAAGGTTGCTCATTTTGTATGCAGTCTGACATCATTTTCAGGGAGCAGTGGTGGCACCAGACCTGTTAATCTGGGGGAGGGGGGGGGTTGTAAGAGCGGGGTTAAGTTAAATTTAAGGGGGGGGGTAAACATTAATTTTAATTCAATTTTGTATTGCTGAACAAACATTGACTTACCACAATGATGGACTTACACCAGCGTTATTCAAATAATAATGAAGAGTTTATTAATAATAACGTGAACATAATTGCATTAATGTGCGTGCAATGGTTTGGGGTCAAATTCAATTTCGCCCATCAGGGGAAAATGTAGATTGGTGAAGGAGGGGCAAAGAAAGTAACGGCGGGTATCCCCCCACCCCCTTATAGCACTGCTGCTTGCAGGGAGAATTTACTATGGTAACAATGAGAGCAGTGACATGACTTGATTTTATGAAGACTTGTAACAATGAGGCCAGTCATCATTAGGGTGTTTGGAAGCAATGAGATAGAGTTTAAATTCATATTTACATTTCACAGGTAAATACTTCACAAATTTCAAAAAGCTTATGTGGTTGTTCTAGACATTCTGTTTGCATACTGCACGCACCTCACTGAGCTGTGTACAAATCATGCCTGCAGGAAGTCCAGGCTCTGTGGCTCTTTTGTAAACACGTGATGTCACAGATTACTTGGTCTTTATAGACAGTCATTTTGGTTATCCACAGTTGGATGCTGATTTGAGGAAAATTAGCAAGGCAGCCTGTGATATATTATTGAAATGATGCGTTCCCCTTCCCCATCATATTGAATGGGCTAGGCAAATGGGCTAGATTTCCAATACAAAAGTTGACAAGTTATCTTTTTTTTTTAACATCATACATGTCATATTAAGGATGTTTAGATATAATGATGTGACTCACTTTTCGTGTAGTCATAATCTGTTTTGTGTACATTGTTTCACCCCTACTTTTTGTTTATCTTATTATTCAAGTAGACTCCATTCAGACTACCTTGACCTTTTCCCCCTTTTTGAAGATGACCAAGTAAAGCTTTTAAATTTAAAACATAGTGTCCCTGGTAGTCACTCTATTTATGGGATGTTTTTTGACTGGTTCACAGATGCTCAAAGAGAAGTGTGTTGGGACATTCATCGCCGTGGTTACTCGGGAGAGACTTTGCTTCACATTTGCTTTATGAGTCCCGTAAACAGAGACGCCAACTTTGACATCGCTAAGCTACTCATCAGGGCGTGGCCTAAGATGATTAATGACTTCATCCTTGGATGCGAGAATTATGGTGAGAAGAGTCTCTGGGGGTATTTTTAACTTGACTTGTTGGATCAGTTCTCAAGTTGAACACCATTGACAACCCAACAGTCAATTTGTTGGATTCTGGTTATGGTGGTTGACCTTGTGCACGTGACGGCACCGAGTGCTTGCAATCGTTTTGGTGATCGCCAGTGCGTATTTCAGTCGTGTGCAACTGTTACAATTATCCGTTTTGTGACACAAGGTGCGGTATTAAGCCAATCACCATTGACAACCCCCAACAGTCAATTTGTTGGATTCTGGTTATGGTGGTTGACCTTGTGCACGTGATGGCACCGAGTGCTTGCAATCGTTTTGGTGATATCGCCAGTGCGTATTTTAGTCGTGTGCAACTGTTTCAATTATCCGTTTTGTGACGCAAGGTGCGGTATTGAGCC
The DNA here is from genome assembly GCA_911728455.2 of Marthasterias glacialis. Classification (NCBI taxonomy): domain Eukaryota; kingdom Metazoa; phylum Echinodermata; class Asteroidea; order Forcipulatida; family Asteriidae; genus Marthasterias; species Marthasterias glacialis. Next base: position 7,014,756 of record OU452231.1, read on the forward strand.
AATCACCATTGACAACCCAACAGTCAATTTGTTGGATTCTGGTTATTGACCTTGGTGATTGACCTTGTGCACGTGACAGCACTGAGCGCTTGCAATCGTTTTGGTGATCGCCAGTGCGTATTTCAGTCGTGTGCAACTGTTACAATTATCTGGTGCATGACGCAAGGTGTGGTATTGAGCTAATCACTGCAAAGAAATATCTTCTGCGTTATGCTAAATTTATTTGCGTAATGTTGCTGCGCATCAGGCCGACACGCATGTTGATAAGTTTTGTGTAGTTTTACCACATAAAATCTTCTTTTTAAACTCAAAATTCAAAAATCTTCATTATGAAAGTAAGCTTGGTAAGGAAATTCATAAAGTGACGTAATAGTTTTCAGTTTTCGGAAACGATTACGCAAGGTGCGGTATTTAGCTAATCACTGCAAAGAAATATCTTCTGCGTTACGCTAAATTTATGTGCGTAATGTTGCTGCGCATCAGGCCAACATGCATGTTGATAAGTTTTGTGTAGTTTTACCACATAAAATCTTCTTTTTAAACTCAAAATTCAAAAATCTTCATTATGAAAGTAAGCTTGGTAAGTAAATTCATAAAGTGACGTAATAGTTTTCAGTTTTCGGAAACGATTACAAAATTCCTACTCAAATCTGTTATTTACAATAAACATGAACCTTGTGTATATATACTTTTCTTATGGAGAGGTAATCACCAAAATGGCAATTTTTGAAAGCACGTGTGTGATCTGACTGTGACGAAGTTGCACAAAGTCTACACTAAACATAATAAGTCTTTTGCATTGTAATTCCACATTGTAGTAACAAAAAAAATCAAACATCATTCCATTGAATTCTGTTTGGTCGTTAAGAAAACTTTTTATCATTTGAAATAAACTATCTCCAATGATTACAGTACCAGAGATGCATCAGTCTTCCTTTGAATTTTTTTGTTAGAAAAACGTAATCTTTGTACTTGCTTAGAGCAAGGAACAGCATGTACAAAGTCTCAAGGATTTTTAAAAATGATCAGTTTCTGAAATGACTGTGAAACATTATATGTCAGCTTTCAAACCGGAAGTAGCGAAAAACTTTGCACATGCAGAAGACTTGCCAGTTAGGCAGCATTGAATTGTGAATGCTTTTCTGGGAAGAGCAAAGTTGGTTTTGCTAAAATACTGTTGCTACTGCTCATCACAAGATTTTGGTTGAGATTTTCGTTGATTTAGAGTTAAATCTTGATGGGGCTCTTTGTTTCCTTTACTTGTTCATCAGGTTCATACAAAAAAGACGCCATCAGGTAAAATATCAAATTATGCAAATTTTCACATGGTCTTGGGTGTACACAAGAAGATGATACAGTTGTATTTATCAAATGAAACTTGGTTTGTCAGTTCATTGAGTTGTCCTGTAAAAATTGTTAAAGAAATGGTCTGCAAAATAATTTACAAAACTACAATTAGATGGACATGTATATCTGATCAACCAGATTATTTAAATTGTTCCCTTGAGGCGTGCGGTTTCTATTAACTTGAATTTTGTGTTCAATATCCCGTATTGTATTTCCTGCTTGAATTTTATGAATGTGCAGCAGCAGTGAGCTGCTTATTAATGGACAATGTATTGTGCCACAGACTGTTGCTATAGCAATGCTATTGGGATAATTTTTGAATAATTCAGGCGTCTGGCATTAACACACATGATTTCCTTTTCACAAAAAAGAGCAGTCTGTTAGAATTGTGACATCTATAGGTAGAATCAACTGGTGAGTGAATTGATGCAAAACATTAAATAACCAATTATGATGCTGTCATTGAGAGTTCAGTCAATTAGAATAAAAACCATAACAGTAGGAATCCATTATATTGTGTTGGACATTTATGAAGGGAGAAATTAACAGTCATGTTTAGACTGTGCGAGTCCAGTAAAAGTGCATGATTTCATTTCCATCTCACATTGATCATGTACCTGGAAGCCCATGATTCCCCAAAATGTTTGATCTTATTTATTGGCTATGACTTTACCTACATCTGTTTTAATTGTTTGGTCAAACATTTTCATGAGCTTGTTGCACTGCATCAGATCAAGCTTGGTGGTGGGTAATGCTAAACGTGAATACAGTGCATACGATGGAATGGGGACACCATATGTGTGACAGTTGGTGTCCCCGTTACATTGTGACATATTTCTTTAATTTTCTCAGCCATTTGTATCTTAATACCCATGAAGGGAGTTATTTTGTTATGGATTTGGCATCAAGGCTCTGTTGAACATTGTAAATTTGTGTATCACTTCCATAATATTGAAAAATATTGAATTTTTAAGAATATTAGCAAAACTATCAGGTTAGATGGTGTGGGAAGGATTTGAAACTTTCTGAAATACTGTGAACACCCAAATAAAAGGTGATGATTGCTAAACATAAATTAGAATCAACATTTTTTTTGAACAAAAATTATAACATTGCAAAATGTCACAAAATGTGTCCCGTCTTCATGGAATGACCCATATACAAATAATATATAGTGAAGTATGTATGACTTTATATTTATAATGACTACATTTTAGTGTATATATACTGCGGTGTCCCAAATGTGACTCATTTTAAAGTTCTGTGTACTCATTTTAGCTTAGCAGAAACAGGTTACCATCCAAAATACCATGTAGTATATATGACTGTTCGGACTGGTTCCCTGCTAATTTCTGCTCAGCAGATGAGTTATACCGAGCAGAAATTGGGCCCTTGTCAGAAACAGTCAAGTATTCTCGGCATGAAGCGCGTTTTCTCAATGCTTATTACTTATTGAGCCTTCTTGCCTGTGATGAGAATATTAAATGTCAATGAACTGATGAAGAGCGACACATTGTTGTTGTCATTCAACAAACAAGGCAGAATTTGATTAAATAAAGTGCTTTATGTCATATGAGATGTTCAGCCATAAAAACAAATAGCTAGGTATACCTTATGTGAAATTTGAACATTGAACATACATTATAATGTGACATTTTAATTTTTCAACATCATTGATCATTGCATTAACACCAACTTAACAGTTTATTAAAGAATGCTGTGTTAGTTCACATTGTTCCATTCATCAATAATTTCATTTTATTTGTCACCAACCAAAAGCGCTAAACTGACAAAAAAATTGACCACTTTTACCTCCATTGGGACAACTAATATCATCTATCAATTTCAAACTGTTGGCCAAATCATTTTTATTTTTTATTTTTTATGCAATTTGCCCGTCACAAGGCCCAAAGTCCACTCAAGGTGTGGGCTACTTTTTGAATGGATAGAAACCTGCCCCAATGCGCAGAAACAAGACAGAGCGACATAAACGCAACTCCCTTCACAGCACAGCTAAGAACAGGGAGGGGTAAATGAATCCATTGTGAGACAAACATAACTGCCTCTTCCCCTCGATTTGATGGCACTTTATACTTTAATTATGTACATATCAAGACTAAGACTATGCCAGCCTTATATACAGGACAAGAAGTGCTGAAAACATTGCCTGCTAAAACAAACATATCACCTTAGGAGATGACAAACGGATTTTTGACAAACCTACATGTAATACTACAGTTTCATATCTTTTTTTTTTTCAGGCGAAACCTGTCTACACAAAGCCATTGTCAGTGAGAACTTCAGTATGGTCAAGTATCTGATAGAGAATGGAGCCGATTTGAATGTCAGATGTTACAGCCGATTCTTCCGACCAGATGACCAGAAAGCTTGGGGTGTAGACTCACTGGACCATGAACACTTTGACCTGTACAGCAATACTAATTATGAAGGGTGAGTTTGTAAATACATGGAAGTATTATGGGTACGGCCTATAGGGAAGATAAACTTGGGGTTAAAGTTATAAAACTGTGGTACCCTTGTATTAGCTCAAATGCACACTTCAGCGAGGCTTGTGAATATCGCCAGATACCGGCCTTCGCATAGATGCAAGGGACTCTTGGGTGTAGGGGGGCTGAGGGGTTGATTTGCCGAAATTTTACACAGAAAAAAGCATGTACCAATTTTAAATAATTTTTAATTTGTTTGTCTTCTTGCTCGAATTTTCCCCACTGTTTTGACAAAATTTGGGGGGCTGTTGCCTTCAACCCCCCCCCCCCATTTTGCGTTTTCACGAAGTGGCTAATCTTTTCTGAGCTTAACAGCTGTGTAACAAAACATCAAAAATAATGAAAAAGTGTCTGTCATGTTATTTAACTTATACACCACCGCCCGCCCGCCCGGCTCGCTCGTATGCCTATGGGCCTTCGGAATCAACAGTAGCAACCGTTGACCTACTATATGAGTACAAGTACTCAAACTGTTACGTACAACGTAGCGTGAGCTGCCAGAATGGACCAATCACAACACAGATATGCAAATTCAATGAAACTGTTGGGTCTGTAACAGTGGTGCCTGTCTTTATCCAAACAGAATGAGACAGGGAACCAGTCTACCTTTTCATACTAGACTGTCATCGTTGTTGAGGTCAAACAATGGAAACATGCATGTAACGGGTATGTGCCATGTACAACTCTCAGCCGATGATAATGTAGGTCTTCCTTTGACCTCTGCGAGGGCGGAGTTTGTGACATCATGCAATTGCAAGGGGGTCTATGAAATCATCTGAAATGCTGTCATCTTCCAGAAAATAGTCTTTGAATTTAACTGTTTTTGCCTTGCGAGAGTTTATACAAGCCTAATTAAGAAACAATGAGTAGAAATGTTTTTGATTACAACTTGCACCAACCATCCGCTAAAAGAAGTAATTTTTGCCTTGCAAAATTTGCTGGAGATGTGGTTGTGTTTCTTATCAGTGTCAATTTATCACCAGAACTCAATGAAAAATTTGAAGCTCTGAATTAAATTAGTTTATGTTATCCAGCATTACACTCGCAGTAAATCTGACACTCGGTACATACATCATCTGTGATCCGCTGGCCATTGTCAAGTATGATTATTTTTCAAGCTACTTTGTTGACACTTGTCGTGTCTCACTCGCATTTAAATGTTGAGCAAATGTTGGGTATCCATTAAAGTGCCAGTTTTGTTTTCCTTCACACGTTAAAGCGCTGTACGTGGGAATCGAAGGCTAGTATGGTCTATTGACCATGGATGACTGCATTGCAAACAGAGGATACTGCTGGACTGCATGATTACTCAGTGACAAATAACGTTGGAGATTGAACATAATGCAGTGTGCGAACTGACTTTAGAACAGTACACACACAGACACAAAATAGTTTCTTCCGACTACAGAGACATAATCTGATGAGCACTTGTTTGATTATTGAAATTACACGTACACATTATAAATCTGAAGTGAGACTGTACATTTTTTTAAGTTTTGTTTCCTCTTAAGAGAAATTAACCTGCCCTTCTTTAAAGCCCCAGCTCAACATTGTTAAGAAGAAAAACATAAAATGTTCACAGATTTACATACATTACATGATATAAAGATAATGATGGTAGAAAACTGTCCTTGACATATTTCTGCCTGAAGTGTAATGGTTTCTAAATAACAAATGAAGTAACATCCAAAATTAGTTTTCGTCTCATTGAGATGAAAACTCTGCCTGTAGAAATGCGTACAAAAATGCTGAATGCATTTTTACCGTTCTCTCGCAAATGAAACAACGAAGTGAGTTGACACTTTCACAGGTTGCTTTTATTACACATATATCTTGATTTGTGCAAAGAACGGAAGCATTTACAGACTCTTTATCAATGTTGAGCTGGGGCTTTTAGGAAAGATAACTTGCCGATCGCTAATAAGTTTCAAACCATGTAGACCAACAATACCGACTTGTCCCTGTGTGTCCCTTAAACAAAATCATGTGCTGTTTCCTTTTAATGGATTGATTTAGTTTGACATACTGGGGAGAGACTCCACTGACATTTGCGGCATGCCTGGATCTGGATCACGCTTTCCGCTCTCTCTGGGTTAAAGGGGCCGATGTTAACGCACAAGACACCAATGGTAACACTGTACTTCATATGATGGTCCTACATGATAAAAAGGTAAGTATGTGATCTACCCTCTGTAGAGATACGTGTATTATTCTGTAGGAGACCAAGGATGGAATCAGCATATGGGCAATTCACTGGTGACTCAACTTGTTTTCCCGAATGATTTTCTCGGCTTTATTTGTTGAAATCTGTTATCAAAGATGCTAGGTCCAATTTTGGGCCGATTTGACCTGAAAAGTTAGATTTAAATTTTAAAAAAGCTATTTTTAAGTTCATTTTTAGTTTTCAATTAACTACCACTCATCATTTGAGTTCGCAATATTTTCTCGAAGCTACTAAAAACTAAAAACTTAAATGAAGCTGTTTTTATAGGTTCGAGAAAGTTATTTAAGGTATTGCGAGCTCAAATGATGAGTGATAGTTAATTAAAAACTAAAAATGAATTGTTGTAATGATCCAGACATTATTTCAATTCCATCACACATGAACAATGTTGCATATTACATGTATTTTGTGCATTGGCCATGGCATAAAATATGAAAGTTTTAATATGTTTTCCATTTTGAAACAGCATCTGATGTTAAAATTTGTTCAGAGAAAATCGGTCCATGCAACTTTAATATTAACAGATTTCAACATAACAATTCAAGAAAACCATTCATAAAACCACATTTCTGAGACCTGCGGTCAATGTAAATGCCGCTTTCTGTGGAGTTGCCTGATGGTCCTACATGACTGAAAAAAAGTGAAAAGGATTTGCAGCTGATGATTCCAAAGTGTCTAGATGGTTGTCATGGATATTGAACCTGTAGAAAATGATTTGCTATCCACTTAACTATGGCCTGTGTTTCTGCCTAGTTGAGTGGAATAGATGTACAGGTATCGCAGTATGATAAGTCTAGGTTGTGTCATTAGTAAATCTAGATGTGGGAACATCAGATTGATCAACCGACCAATAACAATACGTACATAAAATCGCTGTACACTTCACAAAAATCGACAAGGTTGATTGCCTCCTGAAGAGGTGGGTTCGAATCCCACCTCAGGCAGGCTGTAGATTTTTTCCCCCAAAGACCAAGAAAGCACTAAGTTTATAGTGTTTATTATACATTAGTGTAAGTGTAAAACCAATAATCCTGAAGAAGTGAAGGATTTTAGAGGATCTGGGAATTATGTCTCCAGCCAAAGACACTGGCTTTCAATGGTAAATTCCGTCTTGTTATGTCTTGTCCAGGATATGTTCACCTTGGCCTATGAGTTTGGAGGCAATTGCACCATTAAGAATAATCAAGGCTTTACACCACTGTCCCTGGCTGCCAAGCTGCACAGGGTGGACTTGTTCCAGCATATTCTATTCTTAGAGAGACAGCTCTCCTGGAAATACGGCAATGTAACCTGTGCTTCATATGCTCTTGATGGTCTGGATAGCATAAGTTATGACGGCACAGTAAACGATAAGTCCTCACTGCATCTCATTGTAAACCAGGTAAAGTGGTGATTTTTATAATAATCATTTTGGAGGCTACCTAGAAATAGAAAGTGTTTGATTTTTTCTTAAAGGAGGGAAACTGGATGGCCTGGAGAAAAACCCTTGTGGCACAGGAAAGAACCATTACACAATTCTACTCACATAAAATTATTGCCCCAGCCGGGAATCAAATCAGGGCCACAGGGGTGAGAGGCATGCACTTTAAGCACTAGCTGCCCATGTCATGCGCAACTTATGATTGACGACAATAGACCAATTATCTAATTGTCCCGTATTTCAGGGACATTGTCTATACAAAATAAAATGTTCATTTAAATTTCTGACAATCAACACAACTACATGAATAACTTAATATTGGTCTACATCCCCAGACAAGCAAGGAGCATTTACAGATGTTGAGAGGAGTTATCTACAAGATGCTGGATGAGAAATGGAAGACGTTTGGCCGATTTAACTTCTTCGCTCGGCTGGCCTCTTTCCTTTTGTACTTGGCTATACTAACCACAGCTTTCTATCTTCGACCAGGAAAGGTACATAATAATGATGTTGCAGTTAAATTTCTTGGCTGTTGTTATAGTGATTTAAGTTGCAAAGTGATTTATGTGATTTAAGTTGCATTTTATCTCGTACTTGCATATTTTCATCTCTTGTTTACTTTGAAATAAAAAAAAAAATCCATTAAGCCCCGCCTACCTTAGCAACTGCCTAGCAACAGCACATGGCGTGACTTTCTTGTCATGATCACAGCAGTGTTTCGGTTGCAGCCCACACATATCGAACACACACAGACGTGGTTTTCGTGAACGGTATGGTATTGGTTTCGTAGCCTTTTGAGCAGTGCCTTGAGTCCAAAGAACAATGCAGACAGGAACACCGATAAACCAGTTTTAAACAACTGTACAAGGACCACTGCTGTGGGATTTGCACCACCAGAAATATGAAAAAATTAAAGCGAAACAAAAGTTAGTACAGTTGTGTGTCAGAACAATGGCAGCGGTTTGTTTACTTTTCTAATGGAATTTTTAACGTGTCGGACATTTGCTGGACTTTCAGTGGTGTTGTCAAGGCTATGATTGGTCAATACATTAGTAGGCAGGGCTTAATGAATCGGTCTATTCTACAGAATGAGTTTAGGCGTGTATTCAATACTGCCAAACTCAGGTTTTTTTTAGGCAATGTTTTTATCCTTTCAGAAGTCCCCTTTAGATGATCTCTTTTTCAATCTATATTTAATTGAATGTTTTTTAGTGCACACCTGGAGTATAGCTTACACTTTTTATTTTTTAAAACTGTGATGATATAAATAAAGTTGAATTGAAATGAATTGGTCAGTAAACACAGATATCAGCGAGGCCCGCTGAGTCTGTTGACTGTCCACGGTTTTTTGCCGCATGTACAGTCTTGACTTAAGGTTTTGTTTTTCAAAGATTCTTTGATGACAACTGTTGGTGACAAAGTGGTCATTAGTTGGCTTTCACACATGTAGGTCTGTGCATAGAGCAAGGACTGTGTGAGTGTGGCATTCAATAGACGATGCAATGTGAGATACAGTATTTGCGACACCATATAATATTGCTCTTATTGACCAATGAGGATCAAGAAATATATAATGATGGAATATGAAGAAACAACATTGGGTCCCTTGATCGACGCAGATATTTATTTGCAGCGGCAATTCTATTATTTTTGTGTTATCTTTCAAAAAATTTGCAGGGTTTGTTTTCAACATTATCAATTTTATATTGTTGTCAATGTGCAGGATTTGTGAGGGCACATCTTTTTTGATGTCAGTTTTTAAAAACAATTTTGGCTGCCTTTTTTATTATTTACCAGTTTGCCTGGTTATTGTTTCAACTGTTGTTTTGCTTTCAAGGTTTTTAGTACCGTTGAACTCTGTTTATTTTATCATAATCTTTTACTTGCCATTTTCTGCTACTTTCAACCTAAATTAATTTTTGGTTTTCCATATAACGTTCTGTATTATCGATTTTATATTGTTTAAAATGAGCGGGGTCTGGAAGGGCACATCTTTTTCGATGACAGTTTTTTTCACTTTTGTCCTTGACGACCTCTGCTCGTATATTGGATTGTCCAAAGAATTGAAATAAAATGAAATAAATATTTGGTTATTTTAAACGTTGTAAATTAATTGATGATTTTTGAACAGGATACCAAAGTCTCAGACGTAGTCAATGATACAGAGAGTCAAAGAGCTACAGCAGAGACACCCAATTCTTGCTACTTGCTCTACACAGATACACCTACTGACAAGGTAAGACAAAATGAGCAATTTCGTAAAGCTGTTAAGCAAAATAATGGTGCTTAGCAAGTGATTTTCTGCTGATCAGAAATGAGCAGGAAACCAGTCACAAACAGTACAACATTTACATCATATTTTGGTTCTAATCAGGGAGGCGTGTACCGATCTTTCCTCAGCTTTAGCTTCAAGAAAAATAAAATTAGCAGTTTTCTCTCCCGGTGTCTCAAACTTGTTATTTTTCAATGTATGACCAAGCTATTTGTGAATGATGAAACCCAAATATTTAGCACCTTGTAAAGGTCAGGTATGCACCTTTCATCGGATCGGCTGATTTCATCTTTTTTCTTCACTTTTAGTGTCGTAGAAAAAGGAAAAACACTTTACAAAGTTGTGTGCGTTTGGCTATTTCCTTGTTTTCTGCAAATTCCATGTATACATGGTGCTGAAGTACAATCTACAGCCAACCATGCCCAAAAAACACTGGGGCAAGCTAAGTGGACTGGGTTCTTTAACATGCATGTAAGGTTTCGGTTTCTCAGGGGCGTACGGTTTTACGTCCCATCCAAAGGATGACGCAATTTTGGTTAAGTGTCTAGCTTAAAGAAACAAGTGCTGTGACCAGGACCTGAACCCACACTCTGTCGATTCCAGAGTTTGAGCCTGGTGCCCTAGCCTGCTCAGCCACGACACTCAACAACATTTTTAAGACACAATTGAATCCAAAGGAGAAAAAAAAAAATGAATACTCCCAGTTGTTCAGTTCAGTGAAATCTCACTAAATTTAAACCACTTTTCTATATATTTCTCTGATATTTTCAGGCTCGGTTAGTTTTTGAAGCTATGAGTCTGTCTGGAGCTCTGTTTTATCTCTTCTTTGCCACTAAGGAAGCATATCACTTAGGCAAATGGTCATTTTTGAGACTAATGGTAAGTAAACATTTTCAGAACAAAAATAAGTACTAAAATAATTCATAATAGTACTTAGGAACGTTAAGAAATTCAATTGGACACGAGATGGTTTCCCTATGTGTTTCTGTTTTGACCAAAAATAATTTGAGAAAGCTGTTTATATCTCCTGTCTAATCCAGTAACAAAAGCAGAAGAAAGTTATTATTTCTGGTCATAAATCAGATATATGTGTCTTCCTACGCAAACAACAGGCACTTCTAAGAAACTCCTTCTGAGAAAATCCATTAACCCTAACTCCCCTTGAGTCATTTACTAGGATCCTTCCCCACCTTAACAAACTCCAACACCATATGGGTAACTCAATACTTAAACTGTGGTACTCTGATTATGGTGGTATGCCTGAACCCATGTAAAGCATAACCAGTTTACTCATGCAGTCCTCAGTCCAACAAAATCCAACAAAACCTGCTGATAGAGTTTGATGGAATAGGGACTGTAAGGGTGAAAATTAAAGACAACTGAAACATCAGCTATGATATCAATGTGAGAAAATATGCCCTAATTAGCTGTTAACTGAAAGTTCTTATTCAGCTTCTATTTGATGAGCAAATAAACCCAGTTTTGGTGAAGTGCTTGGTTTTGGCCTGGAGTGTCACAAACATGTATCCAGAGACATTACATTGGGTGTCAGGTCACTTCGTACCTTTGCCACTTCGTACCTTGGTCACTTCGTACCTTCACCAAGGTACGAAGTGACTTTGGACGTTTCGTACCCTGACTTCAGAATTCTATACAGGAGTTATGACAAGTGGGGGTCGTTAATGACCCCATGGGATGCAGTGGGGGTCGTTAATGCCCCGCTGATCCCCGTGCAGTGGCGGCCGCCAAAGTCACACCGCACGCTACTGACGCCGCTAATGACGCCGCCACAGAGCCCCACATTTTCAAAAGAGAGATTAATCTTGCTTGTGTTTAAATTATTTTAAAATTTTGACAAGAATTTAATTTAAACAATCTATGAAACAAAATTAAAAAGTAGTCTTAAACGAAAATAAGTCAAAAAAATATTTTAAAAAATTAAAAAAGGGCTTTAACGAAAATTAATCAAAAGTCACTTCGTACCTTGGTGAAGGTACGAAGTAACCAAGGTACGAAGTGACTCGAAAGCTTTAATTGTGGATAATGTTTTTGTTTATTGGAATAAGAACAGGATACTACATTAAAACTTTTAGCCTTTGAGAAAGACTCTGCTAGGGTCGAAATGTTAGGCCATTAACAAAATGTTGCATCAGGCAGGGTTCTCCCAAGGATTTTTCAAAACTGGGGGGCATTCTGGACCCAAATTTTGGAAGTGTGGCCGAAGCAGGCTGAATCGGTAGCAGGTTCTTGGAATATTTTCATTTAATGTTTATGTTTAGTTAGAAAAGTTCTACTGTGCAATCTGGAGCATTTAAAATGGTTTCATGTCAGGATTTTTTATGAATTTGAAATTAAAATCAAAAAAAAAATTATATAAAAAAAAAAATATATATATATATATTTTTGTGCGTATCAGCCGTAAATTATGCGTATTGGCCCGTTATTTGCGCATATCGGCCCGATACGCTAGCTTGTGCATGGGGAGAACCCTGACAGGTCCTTTTGATTGGTAAGCAGCTTGCAACAGTTCACTTTATTTTTTCATTAAAACTTTTACTCACAGTTTCTCACACTTTGCTTATTAATTATCCTAAATTATTCTTCAGGTGTTTGCTCCAGCAAAGGCAATTTTCATCTTATCCTGCTGCTTCGTTGTCTTGGCATGCTTTGGACGTATCCCGCCGTGTAATCCTTACTATGAAGATATCTTTGTCACTTTTGCCATTCTCACTGCCTGCCCCTACTCACTGTTTTTCTTGAGGTAATAGAAACAATTGCCCTAACTGTTTGTATAACATTGCTAGGCCTTAAAAAAAAAGTGTGGTTTATCATTAACCAGTCAATGCGGGATGATTTGTGTACACGCCAATATTTTTCCCCGCCCAAAATCGGATGACGTGAACTTTTTATTGTGTGAAAACGGAAGATCGAAATGAAGGTCACCCGGATGTTTCATTGCGGAGCGTACACAGCGCATGCACTCATCATGCAGCGCTTCATTTCACCCCCACAAAGAGGATAGACGGTACTGAAAAAATGCTGAAATTCTCCCTTTATTCGGAGATTAGTCAGAGTGAACCAAGATTCTAGTCTTGGTTTCGGCCATTGGACCAATTATCAGATGTGTTTCACGGCCAAGTTTTACAATTCATGCACTTGAATCTGATATTTTCTCGAAAGCAAAACAAAACATTCCCGTGCTTCAATGGGAATACTTGTTCTCTTGACTTTTTTTAGTCAGGGTTTCTTTGTGCTAGCGGTATTCTCTACAACAGATCGCGGTTGTTCAAAAAAATTAATCTCCTCAGGTGGCACGGAAAAATTTTAGAGAACCTCGTTGGTGAGTGGTTAAGGGGCTTACATTACAAATAGATTGTAGAGAGATTTGAATGTGCTGAATGATACATGTGTAGAGGGAGCTTGCTTGAGAGCATTAGTGGTACTCTAGTTCAAGCCATAAGCCAGGCACTTCATGCATGATGTAAGACTCTTTCACGATACCCATTTACGGATTTCTAAGTTATTAAGGCCTCTCACTGTTACATGTTAATTTGATAAATGCCACACATTTATCATGGAGGAAGTCTTGGTATTTGTTGTGAGTGCAAATTCTAGGCTGTTTGTCTTTTTTAAAACATAAATAGTAGTCAAATTTTACGCATTTAGTAAATATATTCTTATCTGGGCGCCATTTATTACATTTGGCAATGGTAGTCATGCTTCTCCCTCACAAACTTTGCTTTCAGACAAAATTTACAAAAGGAATGTCAAACTGCTACCAATTTCTTCACTTCACCCTGTAAATCGTCGGACTAAACAGCAAATCTGAAACAGTTCAAAACCTGTAACAAATGCTGAATAATGTATATTATACATTTGTATAAATATTATATGATGTACATTTGATATACCATTAAATAGTTTTGAATGTAGTTAGTAAACCTTGCATATTAAATCTCTGACCATTACAGAGCCTTGAAGCTGGTGGGTCCGTTCATTTTCATGATTTACAAGATGATCCACGGTGACCTTCTAAAGTTTCTTGCCATTTATCTTATCTTCCTCTTCGGCTTCTCTCAAGGTGAGGACACAATAAATACAAAGTTATCTTGCATTGAGGAACCTGTCACAGGTTTTGTTATATCACGACCCCCACCCCCACCACCCACTTTATTAGAGCAGTTTAAGTAGCACTTCACTCTGATAAACAAATGAGTTCAAATAATTCAAATGAGTGGCAGCCTACCCCACTACTTTTAGTGACCACCTTAGTAATTTTTTTTGCAAATATGACCACCTCGCTGTGAAGATTTGCTATAAATGAAATAAATTTATGTTTTTTGTCGTTGACCTTTTATTATTTCCGATTGTGTTATCAAGAACTTTACAATTTGGGTGTGTCCAATTATTTGTAGTTATTTGCGATTATGTAAATGTTGGTAAATATATTGAAATCGGACCAATTTGCCATAAAATTGCATACTTTTCATGATGGTTTAAAGGCTACCCCGGATAATTATAAGCTGTTGAGCTCATTGTCGGAATGAAAATCTATTCACAAGCTGCGGCTAATATTCCAAAAAATTACGGCAGATTGCATTCTTGTCAGTTTGCAGGCTGCGAAAGTTTTGATTCAAGTCGTCAATTTAAATTTGTACCACCACGCTCAGTTTCTGAGCCAGGGCAAACATTGCAGCTAAATTTATTTCTCGATTGAGACATCCCCTTTTATAATACTTCAGTTCCCATAACATACCCTCTTTATGTTTGTATAAAGTCTTCAGAATTTGTGTTTGGTAATGTGGTGTAAAAACAATTGAAACATAATGAAACAAAATTAATGATATTGACACCTTTTTTTTTAAACCTCAGCTTTGCATATTGTATTTCTTGGATACCATGGCGAGTTTGAAATCTTAGATTCCATTGTCGGCATGTTTGTTATGTCACTCGGCGAATTTGGAGATATCTATGCAACATTTGATGAAACAAGATACCCAAGGATGGGCAAGGTAAGCATAGAGATACATCTTATTTTCTACTCAATTGAGTTGAGTCATAGATTTAGACGAGTCACAATTACTGACCCCCATCCACTTTATTTAATGGCTCAGATGATGGCTTGTATTTTTCGTTTGCTGTACTTTGCTTTAAATTCCAACCAACTTAGTATACATGCTCACCACACATCAGGCGCAAGGGTAAAACAAATATAATTTGCAGTACTTTTCACTTGTATAGGCTAGCGTGTCGTGGCCAAGCGATTTAGTGCATCAAACTCAACTTCTGGTAGCTAAGTCATCAGGGTGTGGGTTTCGAATCCCGGTCATGACACTTGTGTCCTTGAGCAAGACACTGAACTATAATTGCTTCAAATAGGGGAAGAGGCAGTTATGTTTGTCTCACAACGGATTCATGTACCCCTCCCTGTTCTTAGCTGTGCTGTCACGGCTGTGGAGAGACTTGTGTTTATATCTCTCCATGTCTTGTTTCTGAGCATTAGGACAGGTTTCTATCCCTTAAAAATGTAGCCTGCACCTCGAGTGACCTTTGGGCCTTCTGATGGGCGAATTGCATAAATAATTTTTTTTTTTTTTAAAGTTAAAAGCACACAGACCTTTTGATTTTCCTCTGCTGGCAAACACCAAATTATCTACAAACATGTGACACCTCACACACAAATCAGGCAGTTCTCAGAAATAGTGAGATGGCATTAAAAGTAAAGACAACCAAAACATCAGCCTTAACGTCAATGTGTAGTGAAGTCTTAAACATTCTATACGTTAAAAATTCTTATATTATAGGTCATAATTTGGTGTAATTTGAAAGATATTTTTCTCATCTATTTGATGAGCAGATAACCCAGTTTTGGCATGAATTAGTGCTTGGTTTTTCCAAGGAGTGTCACATCTAGAGATCCTAACAAAGTCCAACCCAACAGTGTCTGCACTTTTGATGAAAAAAACCCCTTAAATTTGTTTGGTTTATTTGCTTATTTTCCCATTGTAGTTTTTGTTCTGTGTGTATATGGTACTGGTTGCTCTGCTGTTAGTCAATCTACTGATTGCTATGATGGGAAGTACATTCAGTACTATAGCAGAGACCGAGAATGAATGGCAAAGACAGGTAATATTATAGATCATGTAACCTGATATCACGTGTTTATAAATGAGCCACAGAGCATGGTCTTCCTGCAGGCATGATTTGTAGATTTGCATCAAGCTGAACATGGAGGAAAACATCAAATCTTACATCTTATGGGCATTGCACTGTACAATTTCAATCAATTTTTTTATAAAAGAAAGGGGCACATCTCAAAACTCGTGCATAAGTTTGAGAAGAAAAAAAACGGCCAGAAAACGACACAAGTTTAAACAAAAAAATTCAGAGTCCAAACAAATCAGTCATAAAACGGTACAGAAGACTACAAAAAAAAAATCTAGGTTAAAAAAGAAGAAAGGCCCATGCAGCTGTTAAGTTTTTATGTTAAGCCAACTCCAACATATCAATTTGTTAGCGCTCCTTTTCAAGCATACGCGCAGTCTCTGATTTTCCCGCTATGAGAATTGCCAGTCAAAAACTGCGCCTCGATGTCAATTTTTGTACACCATTAAACATAGCAACAAACGCATTGACCTGTTAAAAAGATATACATATAATGAAGACAACAATAGTCTACATCCCAGTGATATAAAATATCAAATTTTTATGACAAATAAAGTTCGTACTTTTATTGCTAAAAAAGGTTGCTTGAGCAGAATTTATCAGCATTTTGTATGTGAATCATGGTTTTCAGTGATACATGAATACAAAACGGCGCCACTGTGTGACCTTCTTTAAAAAAGTGTTGTTAGGGGAGGTCCTGGTCTAAATACTTCTGCAAAAGTTATTTTGATTGGACCTTGTTAAGGCCCGTACTTCTGGGATTAAAGAAACTTTTTGCCAATCAAAATCTCGCTTAAACCGTGCTTTCGCTCACCGAAGCACAACAGTACACACATCACTTGCACACAGGCTTGTGTGTGCGCGCGTACGTGAATTGTATTACATTTTGATACATTCGTGGCGCGCTATATTGAGTAAAATCAAGAAAAATAAACAGGAGCGGTTTTTGCCACAAACAAATTGATTTGTTTGACCATGTCTTCTGGTCCAAATCAGAAGTTGAAACAATATTCCCATGCCCTGGGTCTTTGGAGACAATATAAAAGACTTACCCTCTACCATCCCTTTCAATTATTAAAACACTCTCTATGAAATGACCAATGGGTATGTCATGACATCATCGAAGGTCATAGCACCATTCGTTCAAAAACCTGACCACTACTAGTTTATTCTGGTTATCATTACAGAGTATCACCAAGACGGTTGAATTATTGATGATGGGATGACTTACTCTATTACCACGTTACTTGTTTATTTCAGTGGGCCAAGATTGTGTTGATTTTAGAGCAATCATTGTCACCTGCTGTGAGGGTCAGCATACAACATAAATACTCTACACCAGTGTGGGATGGACGGCAGGACCGCGCTATGATTATACAAACTGAAAATGAGGTAATTAGGCTTTATAGACCTTCATACGGTCGGTCGGCTTTATCATGCTTTTTCTGCACGCAGTACAGAATCTCACCCTCGTATAAACCAAGCCCTTAGTTGTAGCCATCTTGTTGTATTCTTTTAAGATCAAAGGAATACAACAAGATGGCCACCAACTGAGGGCGTGGTTTATAAACTAATCCGAGCAGCTTGTTCATGTTGGTTTACACCACCGCAGCTATGGCCATCGCACGCGCGCGCCATGCGACAATAGCGCATCAATCAGCATGGAGTATTCACAGTGCGTGTGCGTCGACACGCGCTTGCAATGGGGGGGGGGAGCTGCGGCAGTGTAAACGCCCATGAACGAGCTGCTCGGATTAGTCTATAGTCGATGTGCCCTCTGACATCACAGAGAAATCAAAATCATGAAGAATCTGCTGGATGTTTTTTTGCCCTTACATGATTAATTTGGTACGATTTGGTACACAGGTCTGATCGCCTTTGAATTTTGTGACCTTTGACGTCACTTCTTAAACAAATTCAGACAAAACAAGAGTTGCGCTTATAATGCTGGACAGATTTCAATAGAGGGCAGTTTAGGAGTATACAAAGGGCCATGGCTCATGTCTCAAGTTTCTAGAGCTCTTCAAGTGAATTTTTTTTTTTTAAGTTTAAATTTTAGTTTACATCCTGCCCTGCAATTGCAGAGATATTAATGACATAATTTATTCATGGATGAAAGTGAATGTGTTATGTTTGGTCGTCACCAGTGGATACGACCTCTGAAGGATTGTAAAAACAGACAACTAGACCTTGTAACTGGCATGGTAGTTTATCTGCTATATAATGTTCAGGACCCAATCTGTCATTTGGTTATTTTTTTTGTTTTGTTGATGGTTTTAGTTTCTACTCCAACAAGACGTGGAGCCCAACCTAAAAGTTTGTGATGGGCACATCCTAACTGATAACACTCTAGCAAGACTAAAAAACATTGAACAATATTTGTGTATTTTTTATTTTTTTGCTAGGATCACGATGATGCGGTTATTCAGAAATCTAAGCATCGACACAACGTGAACAGTGAACGAGAATTTGTTGATGGTCAATGGAGAAGTATATGAAGGTATAAGTGACCACCAAGTGTTATTTATTGAACTTCATGGTTTCAGCATTGGCCTTGGATTAATGTGCAGTTGTATGAGACACCCTGTGAAGGGTTGTCACTAAATACTACATCAGTGATGTCAAAGATATTGGGCACCGTTCCCAAGGTGGCAGATTTTGTTGCAGGTATAACTGCAATACATCTTCCTTGTGAAAGGTTCCTGATTTCACCTCATCATCAATATTCACACATCCATGTAAGGGAAAAAATATATACATGTAATAGGAACATTCTATGGCTGAGTACCACCAGGGTTTGGACATCAAAATGTCATTTTTTCAAAATAGTAATTTTGTGAAATACTGCAGCACACAGTGTTATTCAAATACAAATTGTTCGTCATTTCATTGCCTATTATTAGAGTGTAGACACTTGCGTGTAGTGCTGTGCACATTGTCAGCGCCCGTGCGAACAATGGGCGTGAACATGCATAAGGCCTTAGCACCCAACAGTGTTTTTAAATATACTTATTTTTTTCACATGTTGCGCGATGGATTATTCCACAAACGGGGCCTACCATGCTTTAAAAAGAGACATTCAGTCCTGCAAAACAATGTCTTTGATAATAGGATGTTCATTCGGTGAAAGTTGAAGCCTCTTGCAGGGAAGAGTTAGGCCGTACCTGAATTGGCGGCTATGGCTACGGCTACGACTGTTGCTAAGGGTGTTGCTGAGGATGTGCTATACTTCAGTGCATGATGACGGGGTAATCCAGCTGTAGCTGTAGCCGCCAGTTCGGACACAGCCTTAAATTGTAGAATGGGCGCAATTTTCTGCCCTATTGGTCTCGGGTTCTACATCTGTGTAGCTTACATCACAGGGGAAGAGTCCATGTGTATTCTGAGATATATTATGGTGAAGTTTGTGACTGTTTACAAAGACTTTTTGTGTACATGGTATTGCACTAGTTCTAACTATAGTTTGAGTGTTGGAGATTGTTTTGGGCTGTATCTGCAACAGCAGCCCAATACACATGAGAATGGGTGTGGGTTCTAATCCTGGTCATAACACTTGTGTCCTTGAGCAAGACACTTCACTATATAATTGCTTCTCTTCACCTAGGGGTAAATGGGTACATGTGAGGGCAGAGATGGTTCTTGTGATTGATTTAGCTTGGTGTGCTACATACTTGGCAGCACAGGCTGTATACTCCCCAGGGATGTTGAGATGGTTTAAAGGAATGAAGTGAGTGGCCAAGTGACCGGGGTAATAATGTTCAAGCCCATCAGCTTCACTGCAGGACGAACTTGGGCGCTATACAAGAAGACACTACTATTATTATCGTTATTGTTACACGGCTGTGTGTTGTTCAAAAAAAATCAGACACAACCTATTTTTAGAATTCACAATGAAATGTTTTGCTTTCAGTGTTTATTGGAAAAATTTGCTGTAGTTTTATAGAGAATAAAATCAGCAAATTATTGCACTTCTTTCAAGAACACGGACACGTTTTGAACCATGTTTGGGCTTCGGTCATTGGTTAATCATTTTCATACTGCCACAGTGACATAACTGTTCGGACCAAACTGTAATCGAGTTGTTTGCTCATGTAAGCTTGGTTTAAAGACAGTGGATTTTTACAAACTAACGATAAGTGTCTACTGAATTTATCTAAAAATTGCTTTCACTAAAACATGCATCAAATATTGTTATTAAGGATACAAAGACTAAATTACATTAGTAAAAGTAATTTTCAAGAGATGCACCTTTGCTATATGTCACAAAGTGTTTCTGGTTTACCGACCGGTTTTCGTGTACTTCTCGGAAGTTGTTTCGGTCAGGATCGCCAAAGATGCCTCTGTGTGATCAATAATTTTGAAGCATCTCTTAAATCATTCTCTTGGCCCAATCATCCTGTCGGTAAGTGTGACGTTATTCCACTGTAAGCCACGCCCACTTCACTCAAACTGGCTCCAAGCGATAGCGAGCAGCCCATAGGAATTGCATTGAGCCAGCTTTTGTATGAGGAATTATGTAAGTAAAGTTTAATAATTGGGCTTGGCTTTTACATTTGTTCTTCAAAGACTGGAGTTCTTCTCAGAATTATAAGTTTGTGTCAAAAGAAATGTCTTTGAAAGATGAAATGTGTGATTTTTGGTTAAATTACACACAAATGTATGCCAGCTTTTGAACCGGAAGTAGCGATCACTTTGGGCGTGCAGCAGATGCACGCATGTGTGACGCAGGGACTTGCCAACAGGATACTGTAAGATTGTAAATAAGGAGAGTTGCCTTCCTCTTGTAGTTAAAGAAAATGTTGTTGCAAGACAAAGTGTAGGAGTTGTTTCAGTGTAGTTAAGCATGACGTAGTCATGACGTGGTCATTTTTTTGTTAGTGGATGACTGTTATTATCCAAGGACCATACTAGGTATGAAGTTGTTATACCAGGACCAATCGGAGAACTACCTTTGTATAAAATGCTGTCATCAAAAAGTTGTCATCAAAAAGTTGTGAATCCAAGAATTCTTTTTGTTTTGCTAAACAAGAGAAAATGTGACACTCCATGCCAAAACTGGGTTTGTTTTCTCATCACAAAAATGTAACAAGGTTTCAAATGACACCTAATTAGGATCTATAAGGAAAGAATTTTTCAACATATATAATGCCATTTTACATATTTGGTTTGCGGTAACACCATGTTATTATATCTACTTCGCTATATACAGTAGATTGTTCTTGTGAGAACTTGTCCCGTTATTATTCTACTACCGCGGAGTAGATTTCGGAATTCGGGGGACAACCTAGTTCTGAAAAGTGTAGTATATGCGTATAAACAGCATCATTTCCCCCCTGAAATATTATTCTAAAACAGTTATTTGTATGATTGTGCATATTTGGAAAATAATGGGTTGGTTTAACATAGAGCAAAACAAAATGTTTTTATTAGCATAAACCAACCAGCCCTAAAAATGTGGCCAGCCCCAAGTTTTTTAAGTTAACTTTAGAGGACGGAGAAAATCAAATTTTCCCCAAAAAATATACTGTAGTGTAACATTATGATCATGACCATTACTGGTACATAGACATCATATCATAGAACGAAATACTCGGTGGCATAGTGACTGGGGGGAGGGGGGGGTGACACCCCCCAATGTTTTTCCTAATTCTGCATTTAGAGCCACAGTCAGCCCTTACCCGAGTAAGGGCTCAGGCAGAATGTCCGCCCCTTAGACTTCAATAGGGCATTGGTTTACAAGTCCCCAAAAAAACCACATTTATTTTCGGCAACTTTACGGCCTTTTTAAAGTCCTGAATAACTAAAAATCTTAGAGCGACCGGGGAATTGCCCCTGGACCCTCATAAGAATTGTTGGCCCTATAAACTCCAACAGTAGGGGATTTGTCCCGAGTCCAAAAAGTTTGAATTTAAAAACTAAACGTCTATTTTAGGCAACTTGATGGTCCTCCTTAGCCCTGGAAAACACTTAAAAACCGTAGAGCGTCTGGGGGCTTTCGCTCTCTGGACCCCTCAAAGCTTGCATTTAGAGTATGAATTGTCTAATGATCGGCATCTGAGGGCCATTTTAAACCTTTGATCACTGAAAAACCTCACGAGCGTTCGGGGCTACGCCCCTGAACCCCACATGTAGGCGAGTCCCATGTCATTGCGCTTTTACTTTCACTTGATAATTTCAGTCGGCAAATTTGGGCTGCCACACCCCCAAAGAAATTGCCTTCACTACGCCGCTGGAAATACTTGTTTTAAAGTTTTGTCCAGAAACAGTTTTAAAATATTTTCAACCAAACCATTGCAGTGCAGACGTCTAAGAGACTGAAAGTGTTTAAGCATATTAAAAGAATATCATTTGTTTCCTCTCTAATCCGCCCCATCAAACATTTACCAAACATTGGGGCGAGGCGGGGAAGGGGGGAGGGGGAGGGTGGCGCCTAACATAGAAACATGGTCTATACAATAATACAGACTTCTACCTATGTATGTGTCCTGTAAATATAACTAAGTGGGCCTTAGAAAAAAATGTCTGTAATCTATGTCACAAAGGCAATTAAACACAAGGAACATGCAAATTTTGGCAATAAGATTTCTTTATAGACTTTTCTGTCGTACATATAACAAACTAATATTGGAACTAAGATGTGTAATCAAGTACAAAAGTTTACACGTTATTTTTTAACCCATCAATTAAGTGCAACACATCTTTACAAGTATGAAAACCACTACTCTGAAATAAAGATTCAAAGTGTAAGTTTTGTTTTTAACTAAATACTTTCTTTAGATAATCAATTTTTTTATATATTTATTATTTGTGAACATTCAAAAGTTTCAAACTATTAATCAAATATTTTTTTTTTTATTTTTTTTTTATAGTTTCTAAAGTTTTAACCAGGGCAGCACACAATCAAAGTTACATTATATTTCATTAACAATTTTACTGCCTATTTTCATAAATATATATCTGTTAACTTTGTTTATATCTATTTTGTTTAAAATTCTTTAAGACTTCCTCTTCATCTGTAGGCCCTATGTCAAGTGCAAATTAGAAACTTTTATATATTGCAAATAGTTTTGTTGACAACTAAATACATCAAAAAATGCTACTTTCAAATTAAGTGACAGAAAGCCGGTGGCCAGGCCATCAGTGTGTACTTGGTTTATACTGTACTTGCGTATACATGGTTAACTGTTGTGATTCATAATCTGTATTAGTAACTGTTATACTGTATGTCTTTCAATCCAAAGAATGCTACATTCAAGAGCTATTAAACTATTTAACAATGGATGCTTCTATTTGTGTAACTGTGTGGTTGGCAGTGATTATTTTCAGCCAAGTCAACTTGTTATTTGCAACAAGTGTAGCTTGAACTTAAATATTGGTGCACATGTAATTTTTCTTATCTGCTCTCTATCTGAACTTGGGACATCTCTACAGAACTATGTCTCGTGGTAAAAAGGTTCTTGTAATTCCATGGGGCATTTGTTTAGGGATTTCCATCCAAGTGTCTTTAGTTTAAGTTTTCTAAGTAAGACATTCTCATGAGGACATTGATGGCATTAGTTGTCAATATGAGCCACACGGAGTAGCTAGTGGCGGACGCCATTCCTGTCTTAGTCCCTGGCTTCTCCGGGTCATCGTTGACATCATTGGTCTCCTCCTCATCCCTCTCTACTTCTGGCTCCAGACATTTGAACGACTCCAAGCTGTACTCTTTGCCGGCTGGACATCTACAGTCCAATTCCTCCTGGATATGCTCTGAATCCTCCGGACATCCCATGGTTGAGAATGGAACAGCATGACCGTGGGCATCTCTCACGCTGTCGTCAACATCCCTGTCGTGTCGCTCAATGATAGTGCCAGTGGATTTTCCTGTTCTTGTGTGTCCCCATGAGCTCTTGGCCAGTATGACGTCTTGCAACTGTGGCAGGGCTGACCTTCGTTTACGGTTTGTTACAAGCCTCTCTTTGAGTCGGTAGACGGTAGTAATTGTATAGATGGCCGTTTCTCCAGAGAGGGCAACATTCACAAATCTAGAGTGATGCACAGGAACTGTACAGGACAGAGATGAACAGTTTTATAATTTTGTAACAGTTGTTTTGTTCTATTAAGAAAATGCCTGGGATGAATCAGGTTTTTGTCATCCATTTCAAATAGACCTTATTAATGAAGTGATACAAGTCTGGCGTAGGCGGAAGAAAAATGGCAAGGATGAATTCTAAATAAAACAAAGGCGGAATGCTCAATCCTTTCTACGATGCCAATTTGAAGTAATATGTCCCCGTTGTATGAGGGGGGGGGGAGAATGAGGAACAGTCATCAACTGAAAAAGGATGAGCATTCACCGAATTCTACAAATTGCACAATATGGCGACGTCTTATGATGTGAAATAAGAATCTCCTAGACTTTAATTTATTACGTAAAGATAAGGATATGAATAAAGTACATCTACAGGCGTAGGCCATGCAGTTACTACAAAGTACAATGTAAAAGTCAAAGGTCAGCACATGGCTGAACAATGTGTACATTGACGATGACTCTTTCCCTAAAAAATGACTTGGTATAAACTCAATTGATACTGGGACTCTATAAAGTTACCCTATCCCTCCCAGGATACACATTAGGAACATGGCAAGGAGCCATGCTCCCTACAAAAAAGAGAGAATTACCAACAGAAATCAAAAGTGCTCTTTCCCTGCTGAAAGCTAAATGGAAAAGAGAACAATCCAGAGTTCGCGGACACGAACTTGAAGTTGTTATTGTCAATATGCAAATATCAAGTGACAGCAACACTGAGGGCGCACTTGGTTGGTATCCCTACATTAATGTGCAATTACATTAAAATCAACCGAGCCCTGAAGAAAAATTAGTCTGGCCCATTTTTTTTACAATGAGAATTGGTGTTAATGAGTGTTATTGCATTATACACAGGGTACAAGACAATGGCAGCAACATAATTAAGAGATATCAAGAGATTTTAGCCAAACTTAACTACATCGATGCAATGTCAACAGAAAAAAACATAAAAAGAAATGCAGATTTGTGTTCATCCAAACATAAAGTAGAAATCAGCAATGATTTTATAGTTTCAGATGATTCTATCGGCAACCGAAACAGCATTAAGATCTTTAAATGATTCAAGATACACTAATAAACCCAGTGTTGTAATAAACCATGCAAGTCTCATGTGTAGTCAAACCCAAACTTGTTGCTATAACACATGCTGAAGACCAAACAAAATCGCACACTTTAATTCCAAACATTCAAAAAAATAATAACAAATTCCTTTGCCATGTACATACCTGCCAGTGACTGGCCAAACTCATCTTCACGCAAGTATTCCTGACTCTCCAATGGCTGGAACGTGTCGCCTATCACATGACTGGTATTGTATTCATCAAGAAGTATTGTTCCATTTTCATTGCTCACCCGTGGTGTGAAACTAAAAGCACCATCTCGGTGTGCAACATAACGATCTGAAGTGGGAGCTTCTAAACAGCCCTGGGATGGATCAAGAAAAGCCAGACTAATTGACCTGAGCCTGAATAACACAAAACTCATACGAACTGCCTAGGTGTAAATGGTGCAAGCTCACAGCTAAGATAAATGCTGGCACATAATGAAGTCAGACGGTAGCCAAAAATCGTTTAATGCAGTTAGGCACTGTGTATTGCGCGTTCTTTGCAGTGCAAGGCTGCGTCCCAATCAAGTGACTTCGTCTACGGCTATGGCCGTTGGCTGAATATAGGACTTGTTGAGAGAATGTGAGTTTTCGGCGTCCAGCCATATCCAATTCCGAAGCCATCAACTCGGACACGGCCATACATAACCTTTTGTCAAGGCCTTTGTGGCTTAGGCAGCTACGTAGCCACGAAAACCAATACAAGTCAGTGCACACGATCATCTAGTGCTGACTCGGTCTTTGCTGCAGTGGCTTTTGCAGCTGCACAGATATCTAAGCCATGAAGGCCTTGAGGAAAGGCTAGGCCATACATTACTTTAGCACGAGGCCCAATTTCTGAAAGCTGTTTGGCAGGAAATGTTGCTTAATGGTATTGCCACGCCACAAGGAACAAGCAAGACACCCGAGTATAAGCAAGACATTTCTGTGCTAAGCAAAGTTTTGTTGTGTTTAGCAGCTTTATGAAATTGGTCCTTGGACTGTGGTGTCCCGTGTTTAAACTTTCCTGATACAGTAACAAGAAGTGTGGGCCATCACAGAATTGTCCTTTGAAAAAAGTGGAATAACAAGCAACTTTCAAAATATTCAAATTGGCTGCCATTGCTTGTTATTCTACCTAGGTCTGCAATAGCCCTATTGCCAAATATCTTTCTCATGACATCTGACTGAATGGCAAATTCCATCCTTGTATCAAATGCACAAACACACCACCTATATATGCCGTACACTAACAATTGATAACTGAGAAACATTTACCTGGGCATAAGTATCGCTAGCGTACTCTACTCCCTTACACACCATGAACAAAAGGAGATCGAGATCATAGTCCTTCCTCAGCAAGGCCGGGGAGAACTTGACCTTAAGGTCAACAACCTCTTTGTGAGCCACACCTCTAGAACCTGTCCCATAACTCAGGTCTTCGTTTTCTGCACCTGTTGGTTGGAGTCAGACCAGAGGATTTTTAATTGGAAGACCCCTTCATTATTATTTTTTTCCAGGGATTTAAATTTATGGTCATTTAAAATATCACGGATATTCCTTTGGAGATAAATAAGGTAGGGATCTTTGCGAAACGAGGTTTTCAGGCTCTGGAAAAACTTGAAGTTTGGTAACTCTAGTGTGACGTTTTCAAAATACATGTGTTTTATTTTAAAACGTTAAAGCCAGGTTCCTTGTTAAAAGAGAAAACCAAGGAAAACAGACATTGAATAGAGAGATTGGAACATTACAATGAACAAAACATTTGCTAAAGTGACTGCTGACTTAATTGAATAAATAGTACAATGGGGAATTGAAAAACTACAGACATTAAACGCATGGGAAAAGACAAATGAGCAAACAATTAAAACAGAATAGGAATTGGAGGAGGTGGAGGGTTATTACTCTACTCTGTTAATGCAGAATATTTCGAATATTCGAATGTATTCAGCTTATTATTTAAAAGAAAAAATATGAAATGAGGATAACAAATTTAAATGCAAAAACTCCGAAAAAAATACTATATTATATAATTATTATAAGTATTATATTTTTGAGAGTAGGCAATCATTGGAGTAGACCCTATGTACCACACATTGATATAAGGGTACCTCAATAAAATATATATAATTAAATAAATAAAATATAATACAACACCCATAGTGTTTGTTCACATGCTAATGTTAAAACATATGTCAAAATCACCAGTTCTGTCAATCAGTTAACATCTCAGGCTGTTTTGCACTGAATTTTCGTTCAGGAAGGACCCTAGTAAATCAAGTGATGTTTAATAAGGGTTAATTAAACTGAAACTGTGATAAATACCAGTAAGTGACTCTAGGATTATTGTCACTTGGTCGTCTTCCAGATCTTGAATAAATACAGTTGTTTGGATTGTGATCAGAGCAGATATCTTAGCTGGATCTGTACCCACTTGTGTACAAGTGCTTTTATCAAACACATTATTGGTCAGTTGACATCTGTAGTTGGGCAAAACAAAATAATAATACACGCTTTTAAGAGTAATGAAACTTTTCCTCATGAAATTTACAATTTGAAAGCATAATTTCATAGATTAACAGTAAGAATGTTGGGTCAAACGTTTTTAAGAGTAATCAAACTTTTGTTCTGGAAGCATGATTTTATAGACTACAATAAGATTTGTTAATTTGAATGCAGGCTCATTTTTGTCACTATCGTTTGCTAGGAAAACTTCAGCAATTAAGTTTGGGCATGCATGCTTCCTTGCTTAAAAAGTAGCACTTCAAAATGGGAATATCACCAAGGAGGGCCATGTAGATAAAAGCAGTCTTCTTACTGGGTTGATCAAATTTAGCTGTGATCAGACTTATGTCAAGTATATAGTCTAAGCCTAGTATGAATTTGATTAGGTTTTTGAGCAAATTTTTTCAACCCACGTTTGTTTTTTTTGTTTTTTTCAAATGTACTTTAAAAAGTGTTTATATTAACAATAAAATTGAGGATTAAGATAAAAGCTTACCCATAGGTAGTGAAATAAAACTCAAAGGTTCCACTAGCATCAACAGGCATTCGGTTATCAACTTGGCCTGACGTGTCCACATCAAGAATCAGTTTGAACTCCCAGGTCTTGAAAAAAAACATAAAAGAGTAAAACAAAAATAAGCCCCCATCACTCTTGAGGCTGGGTCTAAGGGTTAATTCAGTTCAATTTAATTATAATTATTATATTATATTTATTTCATCACAGTTTACAAACAAACATTGAAAGTGGTTTTCCTGGTGTGAGATTAAACATTCAAATTTAATTACTTACTATATACACAAGTAAAAGGGGAACTTCAAAACAAGAATACATTCATTTATCAAAAGATTTCCAAAACTGATTAATAAAAGAACAAATAATAATTAGTTACCTAATAAAAAGCGAGTTCAAAAGTTGAATGTAGCACCTGGTTAATAAAAAGATAGTCTGAACTGGTCTATACCACTGGAAGGAGAACCAAGGGTGGAACATCTTCAGATAATATGTGAGGATGCTCTGGATCTGCTTTAAAGATTTTGATGGGTGGTGAAAGTTTTTATCGATGGCCTAGTGATGATGAGAAAGGAGTATGCGAAGACAGCATTTGATAGAGCAACATAAAACACCAATGATTCAAGAGTTGGGCCTCTATTATATAGTTCTATAGATACAGACTCCAGGCGAAAATAATAATTCTATAGGAATATATGCAATCATGTGTTTAAAAAATACAAGTTCGTCGACATTAGCGAGATCTAATTTCAACCACAAGTGGATTCTTAATTGACAAAAAGGAACATCTGCAAACACTGGTGAGGAGCGAAGACATTATTTGGTGTCTGGGTCTCTGTACATGGTAAAATGGAACTCTAACCAACCTGTTGGCACTGGAACTGGGTTTGTGTTCCTTCGTCGAGTTGAAAGTCACAGTCTGGTGCCGCAACAAGAGTACCGACTGGTTGATACACAATCACATTGACGCCGTGGTTTGTATTTTCTGGGGCGTAGATCAGACTGTCCGAGTTGTAAGATAACATCTGGGTGTCTGAGTCAACCACAGTACGGAACCTATAAAGGTAAAATCAAATAGAAATGAATATGAAATTATGGAGAGATAGAAGATGGTTGTCGTAGTCTTTGCCAAGAAAGGCTTGACTTTGACAAATCTGTAGGGGCTCATGTTCATTTCCGTTTTCATTTTCTATAACTTTGATCAACCTGTTTTGGGATTTGACCCATTTTCAGCATGAAATTAAACAAGCAATAAGTTTTAAAATCGATTTGGGGTTCACCCCATAATTGATTTAAAAATTTACCCATACAGTCACTTTTCCTTGTGGTTTATTGCTTGATATTTAAAAATAAAAAGTCGCATCACCCTCTTCGTAGATCCCCGTGCTGCCGCTTCCCAGGTTATATCCATAGAGTTATATATAGCTCTATGGTTTTATCGTAGAATGGGGTTTGATCCGTGGCCGAACGGCAGTAACCGGTTATATGGCTTCTGAGACTGGCACGTCGTATGTATAAACAGTGGTCCCAGGTTCAAATCCCGCTCCAGTCAATTTTTCTTTGTTCATCCCAAATTTGAAATTAAACAAGTTCACACAGATTGGTAGACCTTTGTACCTGATGTGTAATGCCGATTGTGTTGGGACCGCTCTCTCCAGGGCATCATAGACAGCAGACACTCTCGCAAACTCCAGGATGGGTCTGATAAGAGCAGTGGAACTGATGAGAAACTTAGCCAGGGCTGAGCGAGACAGTCTCCAAATCAACTCAATGTGTGACTGCACAAAAGATATTCCTGGCAGAAATAATCAGAACAAAAAAACTGAAGTTGGGATAAGAGTTGGAGTGGTTCAATACCAGGGGTGCATTGGGAAAGAATAGTAACATAAAATATTTACTAATTATAAACCCTTCTTTTGCAACGTCAAAGCCCAAGTTTTACGTTTTTCCTTTTTCCAATATTAAGCATAAATAAGCAGGATACCAGTCGCAATTTATACATGTGACATGTTATTTATGCTGGTAACTTTATTCTGGTAAGCATAATTTTGTTGTGCTTTGCTGTTTTTTGTGCTTAAGCAGCTATATGAAATTGTCCTGTTGTCTTTAAATTAAAACCACAGCAATACTGTTTTTAAATAATAAATGAAATAAGATCCAAATTAAAACTCTGCCTATATGATTGCGTACAAAAATGCTAAATGCATTTTAACCATTTTCTTGCAAACGAAATTCAACGAAATGAGCTGATATTTTCACAGGTTGGTTTTATTACAAGTATCTTGATTTGTGCAAAGAATGGAAGCATTTACAGTCAGTTTACCAACGTTGAGCCTATTAATATTAAATGAAAAACACCTTTTAATCGATTTTAAAGCTTTGATTTATACTGCTTTACCTCCAGAAGATACCGATGGGTCTTTCGGTCTGACATTGGTGGTGTACAGCTTGGCTCGGTACTCTATTTCATCTTGAGTTATGTCTGTCATTTGCCAAATGAACTCTTCATTTGTGGAGTCCTTGCAGCTGAAGAACAGTCCCATATCCCCGCTGAAGATTATTTTGTTGTCGCGAAAACCCTCTCCTGGAGTAGCATAGTTGCAAATTAAAGTTCATAATTATAATATGTGTGTATACATGTGCTGAATTAAGGGTTTGCTTGATTTTGTAACCTTTTTTGTGCATTCTAAAAAGTTAAATGAAGACTATTTGGCTTACCACACACGTAGGCTTACTTTGGCTAGGAACTAGGAAGTGTCTATATCTTTCTCCATGGTTTCATGGCAAATATGTCATGGGGAGGGTGGAGGATGGTGGATGGTGGGGTGGAGGATGGTGGATGGTGGATGGTGGGAGTGGAGAATGGTGGGGGTGGAGGATGGTGGAGGGTGGAGGATGCTGGAGGGTGGAGGATGCTGGAGGGTGGAGGATGCTGGAGGGTGGAGGATGCTGGAGGGTGGAGGATGGAGGGTGGGGGATGCTGGAGGGTAGGGAAGGGCGATTAATTTGTACCATTCAGTGTTCCACGCCTGAATTCAGTAAAGAGTTTCTTTGAATTCAGTCCTGCCTCATCCTTATCAGTGAAGTATGTGTCGTTGAAGTAGTGCTGCCAAGATGCCGTCTCATACACGCTGGAACATTCACCCGTTCGTTCCATTTTCAGCTCACCTGTAATAAATATTTGATTTATAGGCCTTAAAATTCAGTGACTTAACAAAGGCTTGTCTTCCATTGTGTTAACTAAAGTTGGGGACTTTTTCACATTTTTAGTAAAAGTCTGGAGTGAAAAAAACGAAATGATAAATCATTTAGTGTTGTACTTTGAGTTTGTTTAATATGGCTTATTCTTTTGCACAAAATTACGAGATTTGAATCAGTTTGCACAAGTTAATAAATTGTTGGAACAAATTCAAGTAGAAAGCCACAAGGGAAACTGACTGGATAGATTTTCATTCAGTTTTCGGGGTTGAACAAAATGGGTGCAGGATTTTCGGGGGTGAACAAAGTGCGCGCAGGCAGGTTCAAATCCCGCTCTAATCAATTTTTCTTCGATCACCCCAAAATTAGATTAACAATCGAGTTTAGAACAAAATGACAACTCTCTACATAACAGTGATTTTGAAACACACTGGGCCTACCACTAATTATGCAATTGATTGCTCTTATTAGAAATTTGTCCAGGGAAATATAATTTGTATTTTATCTGACCCCCAAGCCTATCTTTTCATTGGGCCCGGTAACTCAATACTTTTTTAACACATAGATTGTTCTCTGGAATACTGACAAAGTCGAGAACACAGCCTTGAAGATCCTCCAAATCACCACTTTTAAACTGTTATTTCTGGTTTATTTCATAACAAATTGAAACATGTGGCCCAAGGGCCAAAATTGCTTCATTGTACAAAAGGCTTAGAATGTGTCAATTGCGGCATGTGTATTTTCTTCCTCCATGATTGCGGTAATCAAAATAAAATGACCATGCTCAAAATCCTTAAAAACATTACCAAAAAAACAACAACAATTTACTCACTTATTCACTAAATTTAATGAAACTTCTAAAGGTTGGCTGGACGGTGTGCTTTAAAGTTTGCCAGAATGAGCAATATTTCCATCTAAACTCCTTCACCATTAAAGTGTTGACAACTTTTGCATTTCACATTTCTGTCGTACTAGAGTCTGGTACCATAACTCTATGAGTGGTACCTATCTTAATGTACAAATTAGCCCGTATCCGAATGAATGGCTACGGCAGTGGCTACGGCCGGCACGCTGAGGATTCCTATTCCTCAACGTTGTCGTTGCAGCCAGCAGCCATAGCCGATAGCCGAAGTCGCTTGATTCGGACACTGCCTTTTAAATAATTACTTAACTTACCGTCCAGTTCATCGACAGGCAATGAATCTATATTGAATCTATAAGGTTGGAAGTCCAGAATCCAGATTTCTTGAATTCCTTCGGTGTCTTGCACGTTGAGCTGTAGGGTTACCACGCCGTTTTCGACATCAAACTGATCTTTTGTAACTTGTCCCATATCTATTAGAAGACACCAATAATTTGATTAACGGTCTTGGTGCGTGTACCAAAACATTGGCATGCATTAACTTTAACATTAGGTACGACCAGACTTCAGCAATTTGTAAAAGTTGCAAAAGTTTCGTTATCGTCCGTCTCATAATATACCGCTATTATGTGCTTATACGCTAGCCCCAGCTCAACATGGTAAAAAGATAATGATGGTCGAAAATTTTCTTTGAAAAAATTCTGCCTGAAGTTTTATCGTTTGTAAATAATAAATGAAATAAGATCCAAAATTAGTTTTCGTCTC
Organism: Marthasterias glacialis; assembly: GCA_911728455.2. Lineage (NCBI taxonomy): Eukaryota > Metazoa > Echinodermata > Asteroidea > Forcipulatida > Asteriidae > Marthasterias > Marthasterias glacialis. The sequence continues at coordinate 7,047,687 of OU452231.1, forward strand.
CGTGAGACCAAAACTCTGCCTACAGTAATGCGTACAAAAATGCCGAATGCATTTTTACCCTTTTCTTGCAAATGAAACAACGAAATGAGCTGCCATTTTCACAGTCTGGTTTTATGACAAATATCTTGGTTTGTGCAAAGAATGGAAGCATTTACAGACAATTACCAACGTTGTGATGTAACAACGTTTAAATGTAAAAAAAAAAAAAAAAAAAAAAAAAAAAAAAGCAAACGAACAAACAAACAACCCAGCAAACAAACAAACAAACAAACAAACAAACAAGCAAGCAAGCAAGCAAACAACCCAACAAACAAACAAGCAAGCAAGCAAACAAGCAAACAAGCAAACAAGCAAACGAGCAAACAAACAAACAAACAAACAATAACAAACAAAACATTTGTACCGGTAATGTTGGCAAAACTATTGTTGCTACTGGTATTCTAACTCGTTGAATAACAGACTGACAATGTGAAACGTTCGGTATTGGCATGCTACCGCCCCTCCCCAACCTCGTTCTCTCATGATGACTTATATTTTTCACTTTTTTCATTATTTTGTTCTGTACAAGAAAGGCAAATAGAGGGCAATTCATACCAATGCCTTTAGCCTGACAAAATGTATGCATAAACTAAAGAGAAGAAACAGAACTGACAAAAATAACCAACCCCTGGATCAAATAAAACGGAGGTTCAAAGAAATGATATGAGTGGGACAGTAATCTCAAAAAAATATGCTACAACTAAAAAAGAAAAACAAATTTTGTGAACACGTACATGCAGCCAACAGCACATAACCAGAGTGATAACTCTTAAAAAGGCATTGCCCGATTTTCGCCCAAAAATGTTTGTTCTTTTTTTTTTTTCGCTGAACGAATTTTGGCAGATTATATTTCAAAACGAAAAAACGTACACAACTTTCGCATAGGTGTGCCACGGACAATTCAAAAAATAGTTGCAATATACAAAAATGTTTGTACGTGGCTGATGGATTTGAGATAATGTTGGGATCCCGACAATCATTCATTTTTAGTTTTTAATTAACTATGACTTGCCACTTCCTTAAATGAAAGCTTATAACTTTGTCAAATGTATGAGAACTGCTGTTAAGAATTACAATCAAAATCATCGGGTCAATTCAGCCAAAAATCGAACCCAGCATCTTTAAAGATGCTGGGTTCTATTTTTGTGCATCATTTTCATGCTCGGACTGAAGTAAATGACTCACAAGAGAACAATAAATGCCTCTCAGTAACAGCCAATTGTTGTCAATAATCTAGTATCAGGCTAAATTAACACACACACAAAAGAACACAATAGTGTAGGCTTTACCTGGCATACAGATTTATTGGCAAGATGTCAGTATGATGAAAGAAAATTACATTTGTTTTGGTTATGATATTAAATGAGCACAAGTTGATGAGCGTTACGCAGTGTTTCACTTTGTCGCGGTCGGGAAAGGCTCAGTGGCTAAATGGTTGAAATTATCAACACGTTTCTGTGGGCTTTGCTGGTTACACAAAAAGGGCTTCATCTCACCATCTCTTTTGACCAAAATAAAGGAAAAAGCATTGGACGGTATCTACAAGAAATGTTGTATCACTCAGTTCATTTACTAAAAGAGGAAGGAGTCCGACCTATTTAATTCTCAATAACCTACACAACCTACATCATTTTGGGCTAGCCACGGTCAGATATTGTAGATTTCGTTCTAATTTCACCTCCTTTTCAACCGAACGAAATATAAGTTTATTATGTTTACTTGCTGTTTATGTAAAACCTAACCCCATTTTGTCAATACGTGTCTTTCATTCGAATTCCAACGAAATAATAAGTTTATTGTAATTATTTACTTGCTGTTTATGTAAAACCTAACCCCATTTTGTCGATACGTGTCTTTCATTCGAATTCCACAGAGTGACACTCTCAAACAGTGTGATATCTATCATTGGATGTGAAAGTGGGGCATCGTGGGTTTTTTTCTTCAATTGTCGAAGTCCGTACAGCTATTCTTGAAAATATTTCTGAAAACCGTCTGACTAACAACAATTGGGCAAGTATAATGCATAAACCAGAGGCTTCCAGGACAGAAAATGTCTTGACAACTTTTTCTTCCTCGACTAACTTGTAACTCAGAAGGCGAATTTAATCTCGAACCGTCTTGTGGAAAGAGTGCAAAATCCAATTGCCCTCCTTTTATTGTTCATTGCAAAAAAACAACATCAATGCTATCTAAATGGATAAGACAGGTGTTTATGAATAAAGAGTAAAAAAGGGCAGTTAGATTTGGTAGTCTTTCCCAAAACGAAAATATTGGTCTCGTTTTGGAAAGTGTTTGTAGAAAAAATCGTGTGCATTGCCGACTGCACGACTTCATAGCGTCAACATATTTGGTTATGACGTGTCTTTGCTGGACCATGAGGCTATCCCCATGGTTTGCTGAGACCAATACAAACAGGGTTTTCTGTCTATGTATTCAAGACACTTTCCCTTATTTTGACTCATTGATGAATGTTATTTAAAGATAGGTGCAATTTTGATACGACCAGCCCGATGATGTCATCAATAACAATGGGGAAAGATGCCGAATCCGACCGCAACCTTTTCACTCGATTCTACTAAAAAAATTCATATGGGTAAATTATGATACTATCATTTTGTCATAACAATTGGAAAAGTGGCGGTCAGAATCCGAACCCTATTCCTAAAAAATGTTCACTCACTTGCAAATCTGTTATCTTCGTTGTCTTGTGAAATGTCGTCACCAAAATTTGCACGACTCTTTCTGACAAGCAGTACAACCACCACGAGGCCGACGAGTAGTCTAGACATGCCGCCGTAGAAACACATCCCTGTACACCCACAACTTGCAAGAACTTAGCTTGAGGGTTGAAATCAATTTACAATATCCAAATACTAGGAAAGAATCTCCCCGTTCGAGCTGCACCCTATATCAGAAATGGCGTGGAATGGTTGGCGTACCGCTTCTTTATACCACGATTTGATAGCAAATTCTTGATGGTTATAGCACACTGGAAGTTGCATAACCACTTACGGGAAATCGCTGAGGGCATAGCTGACATATTTTGAGTATTCATCTCAACAAAAAAGAACAAAACAGAAAATCCAAGAGGAATGGGTCTACAATCAAAGAAGGAACAGCCTATAAACCTTCCACCCACCGCCTGGAGCATGTGAGAGCTCGACAGAATGACACAATTCAAACGATAGCCACAGTTCCGCCCTATTAACTACAAATTTATTGAACAAAATAAGTTATTGTAGTTTCTAAACGGATCTCATCTCACTTTTTTCACTCGAAAAAAGCCAGATTGAGCAAAACAAAAATTGTGGTCGCTGCATTTTCCTCACGAATTAGAACTAGGCTATTACGACCGCGTGAAGTAATGATTGGGTTGAACACAAAGATGAAGTCCCGTTGCAAGATTAATAAACTGGAAGCCCAACAACGAATCACATGAGTCCAATGAGCATTGGCGTTTTGGGGAAAAGCAGACATTCAAAACATTGTAGGAAAAAACAAAACGGAGGTCTGCATTTACATTCAAAGAACAAAGTCAACGCGAAGTGTGTTTTGTTGCAGATAATCATTCTGCCTCTTTTATTATGTAACAATAAAGAATCATTACAATGCACCGACTGAAACCCTTGACATCGCGAATGCAGTTGTGGTTGTGGTCACGTAACCATGTCCACGTGCCTACACCTGGGACAGACCGACGTTTTTTATCTAAATGTTGCCGACCCAACCTTTAATGGTACCGGCAGTTATTGTTCAATTGGGGAAAGAACAATTAGAGGGTTCCTCGTTTGATGGGAACGCTTCATGAATCGGATACCGATTCTGTCGGTACCGTATTATTTTATTGTCAACGTTCCCCCATAACAACCGAGTCTTACAAAGTCAGTTCATGTAGTGCGCAGACATTCGGTCAAATTCAGTTAATGTTTTATTTAAAAACATGTATCTCAATCCAAAAACTGAATTGCACATGTTAACATTAAACATTCACAAACGTTTTTTTCAGCGCCTCAGAAGTTGGTCATAGATAGATTGCGCTTTACAAATTTGTATTATTATTAATATTATTGTTTTTTTAACATGTGCAATTAAAGTTTTTCTAACATGAATTTACGAACATAGTGCACATCAATGTATGGTTAATTAATTTAATTCAACCAATCAAATTATTGCATAATAGAGTGATATGGTTAACATGCATTTTACACGTCCAAGATTAATGAATAACATTTACTGGGGCCTCAGTCAATTGTCCGAGTGCTATTGCCAAAATACTATGGTAAAATCACTTGGAATGTATAATAGTGCCTACGTGACTGAGTCATCTCGACCTGGATATGGAACGATGGATACGAAGAAACATCCAGTTATCGTTTTTGTCAGTTCTAAAGTGAACAAAACGATATTTCTTAATCATGCTTTGGTCATGTTTTTTTTTAATCGATATAAATCATTCTTAATGTAACAAAAATCCTCGAGCTAAAAGTATCGGTTCGTATTATTTGTGTTTTACCCATATAGATTAAATTCAACTCAATTCAGATAGCCTACACATTTATTTCCACATTTCAATTAAAAATAACGTAGTCATGGAGTAAAGCATCAATAACAAAAGGTAAAATAAGCAGAATAAATGTAATAGATAGAGCATGGGGTTGATTTGATAAGCAGAAGCTCGTAAAAACAAACGCCCCCAACAAACAAACACATCCCTCTGAAAAAAAAGACAAACGTGGGACATGACGCAAGACACAGGAGTAGTCGGGCCTACAGTACGAAACATTACTGTTCAGGCATAGGCCATGTAAATTGAAACGGTCACAATAAACATTCACCGCGGTGCATACATCCTCATTTTAAATTCTTTTCAAATCACTGTAACCCAAGCGAGGCTTGAGGGACAGAATGTCATTGTTAGTTAGCATAATGAGGCGTGTTTTGTTGACCCTGACCAGAAACAAGTTCCTGACCCGTACTATGCGAAAACGAGTCGGGGACAACGGTTCGTGACGAATGAATATCTGTTGAATTTGTCTTTAACTGAACATTTATTGTCACATTGACATCTTAAACAGATACGTACATGAAAATACGTTTGTACAAAGGTTGTTACAATACAGAATTAATTTATCAAAATAAACGATGTCAACATGAAGAAAATAGGTGAAGCGAAGCTTTTGTACATTTCCCTTGCACGGGACAATACACGAAACGACTACACAATGGGGACGAAGACAAAACAATAGATATAAAAGATATAATTACAAGATACACGGCCTTTAGTTTTCATAATGGAACTTAGTCGTTATAATTGTAGTCACCCTCTTGGTTTGTATGCTTCAGCGTTATTAAATTTGTAGTAAAATAGCAGACCTTTTTTTTAGTCTGTAAAATCCGCCTCTTGAAAAAGAACCTAACCGACATACTAACTTGATTGCGTTTTGGTGGGAACGTCACCGCCGCACAACTCGCAAAAACGCTCCCCAATTGACCTTTATCATGGTGCGGCCATCTTGATTTTCTCCCATTCAAACCAATGTAACCAAACCGAGGCTGGAAGGGCAGATAGTTTGGTTTCTTTTAGTACAGCGAATAATGAGCATATTGGATACTGAGAACATGACCAAGATGGTGGCAGCATCATAAAGGTCTACAACCGAAGCTCAAACACATTTCTGTCATGGTCGGGGGTCCGCTAAAAGAAACGCGCCCTGGAAAATCTGTCAATGAAAGATTGTCGCATTTCTTGGCTGGAAACAGGAAGCCATGTTACATAAAGCCTCATTAAGTTATTTTGAAATGAATTCTTTAGGTTGTAGGATACAGAGGTCATATTCTTTGATTTTCTTTCTGTTTTCATTTTTATACTTCATTTCGTGGCATTCTATTGACCCTATCCGTTTTATGAAAACAGTTTCCTAAATTATCTTTTGTTGTGTAAAAAAATTAAACTGCTGATTGATATCAGTGAAAGCAGATTGAAAAAGCAACTTACATAATATGTTTAATTTAGTTTAATATCTAAATTTAATGTGATGTTTAAAAAAACTTTAAAGGTCATAAAGTTATTGTCTAAGTTATAATGCCCCAAATTACTGTTTTTATCAGCAAATTCCCGAGTTGGCTAGCTGACTGAGAGAGCATCCGTTGCTGCAGCAATAGGTGGCCATTCCCTGGTAATCTTGTCGCTTTCGCACATGGAATACGGTGGAATCGTCGAAGTCATCGGGTATCCGCTCTGCATGAAATAGAATTAGTTTTAATGAAATGCGGGGAAGCTCATGCTTCTGCAAGTCTATATCAGAGGTCTAACTTCTGAGGATAACGGACTGATTCAACAAAGGGTATGGTAACAAAAAGCAGACATAAATACAATTTAGGTGGGCTGAATTTCAACAATATTGCGCGATCACCGCATCCGCTGGCAACGTTGTGTGAAATCAATCAGATAAAAACCTAAGCCTGTTTGGATTTGACGTGGATTCACTTTCAACGGAGACACCTCACCTGGGTACTATTTCACAGAGCTGCTTTATGCAGAAAATATTGATTAACAAATTTCTGCTAAGCGCAATTGGGCAGGACATCAGTTACAAGTTGTATATGAAATAGTATTTTGGCTGGTAACCTATACATTCTGGAAAGCAAAATTGTTTTGTGCTGAGCGAATTGCTGTGCTTAAGCAGCTCTATGAAATTGGGCCCTGGGCTTATTTTACACACAAAAAGAGAGCTGAGTTTGATCTTAAGATGTGTACCAATCTTAATTGCTAAACAAAGTGTGATGTTACAATACAAATCACTACGGTGATAGTGACAACTCATCTTAAGATGAATCTTGGTGCTTTGTGAAATCAAGCACGGATACGGACACCAACACAACGTATTGTAAAGATTCAAACCAAGTATTGTTTGAAGCTTTGTATGGTGTGAAGGATAATACGAAACTATAACTGTAGTAAACTACTAAACTTGCGGTACAACTACTATAAAACTCTTTTGGGAGGAGTGGTGGCTCTGAAAAGAGCCGGTTTGGTCTCGACGTTTCGAGCATCTGCTCGTCTTCAGGAGAAAACGGCTCTTTTCAGAGCCACCACTACTCCCAAAAGAGATTTATACATGCATGGCTGTAACCGTAAGTTTACTAGTTTACTAGTTATACTTTCGTATTAAGATTCAAACTATTGACCGATTCAGCAATTAACGGACACGATGCACTCTTTTTTGGTACTTAAACTGTGGTAGTTTTTTCACCAATGCGTTTCCCTTAATGTTTGTTATTACAACTTCCAATCTCATCAGCCAAACAATTTTATAACTATCAAACATCAGTCCACAAAAAAAAAAAAAAAATAGACACAAGAACTCGCCGTGCAGCAATTGTTGTATGTGCATTCTTTAAAACGTATAGACAATGTTATATAAGTGAAATTTGAAACTTATCAAGATTGCTCTATCAAATAAGAATGAGCAGCTTAACATAATTCCTCCTTAAACAATACCAATAATAATATCTGCTCCATGAATTGTCCATCAAGGTGGTTTTTGAGTTATAATAAACGCTTTTGTAGTAGAATAAAAATTACATGCAGTCAACATGATCTTGTTATCCAAATAATGGAAACATGATCGGAAAGTAGTGTCAGGCTCAGCAACGAATTGCGAAACAATGAATAACAAATCATTCGACCCGACTTGTCAGAACGATTTAAGACAGCACCCGTACCTTGAGATTTGAACGCTGGAAACAAGTCATAAAAGGGCGCCGACCGTATTGATCTTTTAGCCTCTGCACAAGCCGTCACGACCGCGTAGGAGAACGCCAATCCACAGTACTGCTTTACCCTGCTATCATTATTGGCATGGACGGTTGGCAGATTCCCCAGGAAGGCGATCAGAAAAATTACGGCTGCCAGCAAGGCCATTATTCTTTGGCGGCACGATGTCATTTCTACGGCAATCAAAGGAGAGAACGCAAAAACCAATCAATTCAGTATACTGAATATTCGTCAATTATTTAAAGTGAATTAGGTTTCAGACATCTGTTGGATTTTCACAGTGAAAAACAAGAAGATTGTTTCTTCTACAAGGGCTACAACTTCTTCAAATCAAATCTAAATCGCCTCCAGCCATTTGTGTTGACCGTAATCGTTTGAGTCTATACCTTAATTTTTAAAACCCGAAGAGGCCGTGATTACCAACCATCTTGCGGACGTCAATGAGATACTTTTGAGACGCTGGCGGCAGCAGACACAACGGTCCTTTTGACAGCACGCGCGCACATGCCCAGTCGAGCCCGTGTAGTTCTGAATATGCGTACTACCAGTGAGGACTGTGAAAAGGGAACGTCCTAAAATCTCCTATTGAGATGAGGGGAGGGATACACTCCAATATTTCTACTATAGACCTTATGCACATGACGTCATTGGAGTAGGGCGCCCTCGGTTAGAGGTCAAAAGAAGGCTGCTCATTGGCCCATCCTGTGCGCTGCGCGTAAATCTGCGTTTCCTATTGTTGCATTATCGTTTTACCTCTAAGATGGCGGCGTGATGACGTCAATGCATAAGGTCTATTTAAAACAAAATTATGACGAGAAGGACGCTGAACAAATGTTGATGCAGCCCATATAGAAAAAAAGCTGTAAAATGGTCAGCTTACCTCATCGCCCATTAGTCAATGTCTCATGAGCGGAAGTTGTCAAAGACAAGTGCTCATCTAAATTGAAAAAGCATGTAGGTCTCTTTTCCCTAAAACTGTGACCTTTTTTTATCGTTTTTTTCGTGAAATATTTTTAGGGGTTTGCATACCAAGTGAGAATTTTGTTGACAAAATCATCAAAAGTTTCGTTTTGCCTTCAATCTAAAAGGTGCACTCTAAAAAACACAATCATCACAATCGACCCGGATTCCGGATCACAGGGCGACTGATCCAAGTTTTTGGATCGGCTTCATCCGGAGATCGTGTCAAAGTGAGTTGTTAGGTACTATATGCCTACAGGATAAAAACATCATTGTTTAATTTCAGTCTGAAAACTTTCTATGAAGTTAATACTAGAACCATTTTTTTCAGTAAAACATTTTCCTCTTAAATGCTGTCATATTCGAGAAAATCTGAAAACCTAAAAAAAAAAAAAAAAAATGCAACAGCTGATTGTAACAACTGACATTAAGGGCAATGCGTGTACAAGCTGAAAAGTGTGTACGGTGTTTCACTGTTTTCTCCTGAATCAGACGACGGATTGAGCCCAAATTTTCACAGGTTGTTTTTTTCACGTGTTTTGAAACACAATGTAAAAACACACACTATCAGCTTTACAAATTCTGTAAAATGCCTTTATAAGAAACAAGTGAGTTATTGCTAGGACATAATCTCACATTACCAGCAAGACATGTATAATATGGTGTAACACTTAACATATTTTTTTTCTATTTTCCCGTTTTGAAACACAATCATCTGTACAAATTCTTTCTGAGAAAAAATTCAAAACTTTGGGGTGTTTCGGCGAAAAATAAGGCAATGCAACTTTAAATTGGCGTGTACTAGATCGTCTCCCATTCTTTTGCGCAGTGTTACCTATACAGGCCTTATGTTAAGTCTCTCTGCTTTTTAAAATAATATTTGTACACTAGTCTCGCTTTGGGCCGATGAAACCACCTATTATCCCGAGCGTATTCGCACATTTCATTTCGAAGGAATCTTCGGTTCGAACGTATACATTTAGTGAAGGAAACAAAACAGCAATTGTCTTTAACTGAATCAAGCTTACCCGAATTTCGTTGGAACTCTTCTGTCCTAGACTCCTCTTCGTGTGTTGTTGATATGATTGGGATTCGATTTGAGTATTTTGAGTAGCAACAGATCCCTGTGTTACGCAGTAGCAAACCGCCGACAAAAGTGAAGAAGTTGAGGGGAAAGTTGATCTCTTTATAGCCGCGGAGTCCACTCGGTTATTCATCACAGCTAGCGACCCCGGCTGAGGGAAGGACAGGTGGGTTTAAATGCGTTCCCCGGTTGAAGTCCTTGCTGGAGGCGGTAATCCGGCAGTTGCCGTACTATCCGTCAACTTGTACACCAGCTCACACGCCGTAATCACCAATTAATTACAACTGCGACACGCCCCTCACTTTACGACACAGTTATCAATATTTCATACTCAATTCAATTCTGTTTGTTTGGTGCAATATTTGGGCAGCTCGTGACCCACGCGCAACTTAGGTCTGCTCTTTACTTATTTACTTGTTTGTTTACTTATCTATCAGCCAGTGAATAATGAATTTCCCTTGAACAATTACGGGCGAGAACCTCATTGGTGACAATGTTTCCCAACATATTTTATAATTGACCAGTTGTTTCAGAGAAAAAGATATTAGTAAAAAAGATTAATATGAAAACGTCTTAACGCTATGTGGCACTTCTAAGCCAACTTTGAATTAAGTTATAATGTTTTTTATTTTATTTTATAAATACATTTTGGTAGCTGCTGCTAGCTGGGCTCCTTTCCGTAGGGCCATTAAGTAAGCCCAAGAACTCCTTGTATTAAATCCAATGCTATTGCCAGTTTGAATTTAGTTCCTGTCTTGCTGTGCAAACTTTCGAAATTATCTAAACAACTTCGTTGTGGTGTTTCTAGCGTTTATTGCTGTCGATATTTCACTGCTTACGGTGGATGGACTCTATGTTTTCGACTGTATGTTACATTTTTCTTCACCCGGTGATGGTTGTAGATGTGTTCATTTGAAACTAGATGATGTAATAATGATTGTACTCTTTAAAAAAAAAATCCATAAAACATTCTGCCATGTTGTAGGAAAATCAGATTCAAAAATAGAAACAATATCTTAAGGTTCATGTATGATTTGGTCCATTGAGATTTAATCTCTGTGCGCTGCCCTCCGGCGTACAAAAATGAGACATTAACCGCACTAAGACAGTGACGTCCATTTGTGACCCTACTTTGTGAAAATTGTCGTTTTTTTTCCGACGGCTAAAAAAAGCTTGTAAACACTGTTATAGGCATGGATCAAACCAAACTAGTGACGTCAAGATGGTCCGATTTCTGATTTGTTTTGAGAAGTAAACAAGGAAGCAATGTATAAATAAATATTAAAATTAACTTGATGGATGGTTTTGCTGCACACAATGCCAGCATAGCTGATTACAAGATGTAAAGAGGCGACTCGTCTGCCGTATACGTCAGCTGGCTTATCGCACTGCGACTCTGCTGAAAAACAAAATACTAAAGGCCACCTCGTAACGATGATTTCCGAGTTGTTGAATCGATGATTGGTCAAACAGTATCGTATTGGATAGGCGGTGCCTTTTTGCCTTTACGTCAATAATAGACATGTAAAAAAAAAGATTGTTCGTCTTGTCTGTTGTGTTAAAGTAGAGTGCCATTTCAAAGTTTGTTGCATCATATAATGTTTAAATTATTAAATACATTACATCGATTTATTGCTAATTTCTCAACTTAAATGGGTGGGACGCAGCGGCTTCTGAAACAAAGTAATCTGTTCAGTTTTCTCAATGTAGAGGGCAGGTGACAATATTATCAATATGCCTAAAGATACTTTCCTTTAAATTATAATCACTGGTAGTTTCCCCAGCGTCACGGAAGGACATATTTTGACATGGAAAAAAGTCTTGTGTGGGGATTGACAGTTGGGTGGTCAAAAGCATCAGATTCCAGTCTTTCTTCTCATGACGATCAAAGCATGCTCAACGAAACGTCGGGTTGTTAACCCATACTCTTTTCAGAGCCACCACAACTCATTAGAGAGATAATCAGAGGGTGCCAGCGAAACCGTCAGTATCTAGACCGTTTTCCAACCATGCAGAGTTTCAAATCCTACAAACAAAACGTAACGAATACCACTGAGATTCTTCAAATGATTGTAAAAATAAAATTGAACCATTGATAAACCTCAAATCGTTTATCTCTAGTTGAACACACTGCGTGCAGAGAACTATACACGTGAATTGTTAGAAGTTCAGTGTCGTAGCCAACATCTTTTTTTTTGCAGGGCGGGGGGGGGGGGGGGCACATATATTTATAGAGGGGGAAATTTCAGTTAAAATTTCCGTATAGTGGCAAATTTCCTGGTGTCGAGAGGCTGGGGGAAAGTTGTCCCACAGGGGGAAGCTACCCGACTGTGCCGCCCCGGCTACGCTGCTGGAGAAGTTCACGGTTGGCATGGAGTGGGAATCAGTCCAAGCGGTATAACTTTATTAACACACTGTAATATGAATTGAGTGCATCAATGAGAAACAGCTGGATTAATAAAACATGAGAATAATAACAAATACAGAATAACACCCACAGAGTTTGAAGATCTTTTGTAGTTGTTGTTTTGCTGACACATGCCTTTGGTCCTTTAAACAATTTGAACAACGTTTCTCTAAAGGTTTTCGTAGTTAGAACAATAGAGCAACTTCAGAAGGACTCTACAAACCGCATCAGTAAGGTAGAACTTACTAATAAACCGAGTACTTTAACAAAGGAAATCCGGGTGTTTTTAGGGAGCGAGGACGTCCTCGCATAACTTTGGTGTACATAATCAATTTAGACGTCGCTAACTTTTTTTTAAAGTCAAAACAATGGGGAAAAGAAGAGATCCACGATTTACGGTTTGGAAACATGGGGGTGGACGTGTGAGTGTTTTCGGTCTCACCACAAGGAAAAGCGCGTTTCTCTTTGTGATTTAGCAGTAATATCCGGCGATGCACGTACCGTAGGGCGGGGCAAACTTGTCAATAGCAAACTCTATTTCAAAGCAACAACGATATCTTATTGCCAGAAAAACAGGTGCAACGTTGGGGGTGAAATGATAGATGTTAAATATGAATTTACAGGACATGTGCGTCTGGCTGTTTAAAATAATCCACATTCAGTAAATGTTGACACTTTCATCCTTCATCACATTAAAGAAGACTCGAGTAAACGAGGGGAAAGAACTATATTTATCAAGTGATGAATGGAACCATCGACGATAACTATAACGGGAAAAGCTATAGGTCGCGTCTATATAAACTAACAATAAAGTCGCCGAATTAAGTCAAGCCACAGCTAGATATATGGGGCAATGTTCCATAGCAGTATTACATTTTCTTGTTGATTTGTTAAGCTATGTACACACACACACACACACACCCATACACACAGCAATCGTGCTTAACTTAATAACACTTGCATGAAGATGGTGACAAAGTCTGAATGATGCACCAAGCCGGTCACCATCTCCACTACGTGTATTTTGCTCCGTGGTTAACGCCACAAGAATCCCATGCGAGGTCTATTAATATTGGGGGCAATATGAGCACAATCATTCAATGGTCTTCAAAGTTAGTGCTCTCAGTTATCTTACTATGGGCTTGAAAAACATTAATATCACGCAGTGATTTACCGTTTTCTTTGAGAGGTTTGGTTTATGATTAACACTGATTGTGTCGTGTGACTAGATGTGGAAAACCTGATAAGCTTGATTGGTTATTCTTATTGCAATACTGTCAGTAAACAATAATGACGATTTATATTTGATGGTTAAAATCACAGGATGGAGAGCAATGTCCACGAGACTGAGACACGGTGGTTAACAAATCCTGAATATATAGTCCTTAATGATAACTTCGGGATGGTGAACATCTTCACAATCCTTCTGGATGTTTACCATGTGTAGATTTTAGGATAGGTCTGCCAACAGACGGAAAAATCCACCCGTAATGAGAGAGAGAGTCCGTTCACGATGTTCGGATCTATGTCCAGTGCTAATGGTACCCGAGGAGAAGTAATGGTCAACACATCAGAAGATGTCTTAGTCAGAGTGTTTGGAATCACCGCTATGGGTGTTTTCACTCTAGCTGTTGCCATCTCCAACTTCTTGTGTTTCTTGGTACTGTTATCGGATAGCAATAGTGGGGAGATATCGCGGATTTTTATGTTATCACTGACTGCTTCGGATTTGCTGATCGGGGTGACTATGGGAGCTCTAAACGCCGTCTCGATGCTAATCGGTAGCTGGCCGTTCGGACACGAGTTATGCGTCATCACATCTGTGCTGAATTTCACCCTGATATCGGTGACCGGAACCTGCGTCTTGGCTGTCAACATGGAGCGTTTCGTGACCATCATGTGGCCACTCCGCAGCGTTCAGTACATAACGGTGCACAGAGCCCTCATGGCGGTAGCTGCAATCTGGATTTGGGCTATTTCACTTGGTCTTATGTATGGTCTTCTCCCCGGCAGGCTGGCCCACTACGACAGCCACATACACCTTTGTATTGCAGATCCCACAGATGAAAGAGAAATTGACGCATTCGGGATATTCTCTTCCGTTACGCTGGCTCTGATGTTTGGTATCTGCGTCATGCTCTACGCAAAGCTCTACACAGTAGCTCGATACCATTCACGGGCCATTTTCTGCGTTACTACTCGTGATCATCAGTTGAGATCCACTCGTAGACCACTGATATCTAAAGCAGACATCAAAACAGCCACTACCTTCTTTGCCATGACCGTCGTCCTCGGTATCTCGTGGCTGCCCGGTGCAATACTTCTCTGCTACGAGGGCATAACGCGCCGTGATCTGCCAACCACTCTGGTGGTCATCATCCAGACTCTAGGCCTTGCAAACAGTTTCTGGAATGTCTTGATATACTATTGCAGAAATGAATCTTTTCGTCGGGCAGCAAGGAAACTTGCCCGGTCGTGTGTTAAGAAGGTCCAGCCAATGCAGCCACGAGTTTAAAAAGAACTATATAAGATCTTAGGATTACCGAGTACTATCAAACTTGACTTTATTCCTTCATTAAGCAACAAGGGCGTGACCTGCCCCAATTAAAGAAGTTTCGTAAACTAACAAACTTGACTAATATGAACAACATCGTAAAGACTGAAAATATTCCTTTAAAAATTTGGATTCGCGGTATGAAGTATGAAGCACGAAAGGAGCACAGGAAAAAATTCATTTTTGGTTTCCGAGCACCAAACTTATGGATCGTTGTATTTATGTTATCGCACTTTGTGTATAACAGTATCAAGTTGAATGTCAGATACAAAAACTAATTCTTCTACAATATCGCATGTGTTTTGCATATTCCCGGAATTTCGAGTTTGTTCTTCGAAACCTAAATTAGATTTACCCTTTATTATGAACATCAAATCTTAGGATCTTAGCACAAATTGCATTCCAATGGGTATGTGCAACAATGTTTTCGCATCAAATGTTTTTCAAAAAATCACAATATTTATGGAAATATGAATGATCAGTGTTGATCTGTGTTTTGTGAATACATTTTGCTCGCAAGGAATGAAATATGGTTTAATGTTAAAAGCGAAAATGCTTTCCACTTTTCCCCCTTAGATAATTCGATAAAACAAAGCAGAATGTGAGTGATATTCGCCTTGATATTACATCATCTGCTAATAGCCACTCAAGGCTGTAATAATCAACCATGCCTTCCAAATGGCTTCCATGTGGCCAGATGGCTTGGAATTTGTTTCATTAGGTGTAAAGGGTCTGTAACTTATGGTTTGGATCATTTGAAAGGGATCGTGTAGACTGGTTCCCGGTCCCTACATCGTTCTCGTTCTGACTGTATACAGGTACCGGTAGCGGGTAATGAAAATTTGCATATACCTGGCAGATTTCTGCCAGGTATATGCTAATGGTCTACGTAATCCCATAATGCAATGCAGCCTCTACGCAGAACATGACGGACACAGAATCTCCTTTCGTTAGGACGTTCTTCTAAAGTTAGCTTGAATTGTGATGTTGAAGGTTGGTTCAACTATGTCCAGGTGAAGGGTTACGATACACACGTGGGCTAAGTCAAACAACATGTATACGTCACGAGCATAGCCAACGTCATCTCTAAAACTAGAAAATTATTACTGCCCCCGCGCAATCGAGGGCCTATCAAAAGCGACATATCGGTAGTAGCTATAGAGAGTCAGTCAAAAGAGAACGATGTAGGGACCGGGAACTAGTCTAGGGATCATGTTGACCCAAGGTGAAATATTACACGCTGTTTTAAAACGTAGACCTACTGTTAGAAACAGTACACTGATGTAAGCGTGTGATTTTATTTCGTGGTGAACAATCCTGGCTGTCATCAATTTTGCCTTCCATGTGGCTTGATGGCTTGGAGTTTCGTTTAGTAGCTCTACTGGATCTATACATATTGGTTTAGACCATTTGAAAGGGATTCTGTTCCCCCAAAGAAATTATTACACGCTGCAACAAAACGTGCCGTGACAAACAGGACATTGGTGTATAAAAGCATGGGATATTATTTAGTTGGTGTCACGCAGGGTTGACAATTTTCAATTCAGTATGTACTAAATTTCGTTTAATCTTTTTTAAAAATTTATTTGAAGAATCAAAGAAGAAAGCCAACACAGTCCTTCGAGAGGAGGGGTGAGGAAAGAAATCAATCGAAAGAAAAAAGAGAAGAAAAAAAGAAGGGAAAAACACCTTGTAACTTATGAAATAAAGCACATAATTTTAAAATAATTTACTATTTATTATTACATTATCAACATCACTATTTTACACAACCTTTCTTGATCACTTTACAGTACCTTCTAAAACGAAACACAAGAAAATCAACATTCTACTATTATTGGGACTCTCAAAGTCTGGAAAAAGTGGCTAAATGTTCACTTCTTTGGACAAATCACAATGAAATATAGAGACAATAGGAAATTAAGTCTTTCGCAAGCATTAGCTGATCACCAATTGGACGTTAACGAATCCTTCAAGTTTAAAGAAATATTTCGACAAAATAAAAGGGGAGTGTCGCCTTCATTAAGGTTGTTGCTTCGTATCCATCCGTTTTTAAATGCTTAATTTGATATTTCTTTTATTTATTGTTTTATTAGAAAACGGCATAGGCCATAACCATGTACAGCGGTTACATTCTTTCTTAATACCATACTATTGTTCTACGCTATAAGAAGATATAAGAACACGCGTTTTATTTATTTCGTCTTGTTACACCAAGGTAGCTCCATCACGTATCAATGCACCTTTTCTCTTTTAATACATTCGACATATTCAGACAATGAGTCCAAGATCGTATAACTTCAAGCATTTCTAAGTCCACAGCAATGGGCTTTTGAATACAACTTGGGCATTTTGTAAATTTCCAGGACATCATCATTCAAGAATTGTTAGAAAATTAAAATCAAAGTAACGATTAAATAATGTTGAACTAACACTATTAAGTAGAATACTTTCATCGCTTTATGAAACACTATTGAATATTTATATCGATTGGAATTGGAATTTCATATTTGTTTTTAGACATTTAGATTCGTAATGTACTTTATAACACAATATAACATCCATTGTTTGACTATTTGTGCCAATGTTTCATCTATCTTTCTTATAATTATTATTTTCAGGAACTAAGTCCTATTGATTGCACAGTCAATAATCTGAACACAAGGAAAAGTAGTGCTAAACATGTTTAGCAACTCAACTGTAAGGAAAATAGAATACTACACACTGAACAAGTCCTACATGTATAGGGGGATGCACTCATGCCAAAATGTTAATGTTACATTTACAACAATCAACAACTTAATTAATAACTGAAGACATCAGCAAGAGCAATACTTTGACAAGACTTGACTTCAAGTCTGAGCTTGCGGTTATTTTGTCTGCATTAGCCACGCTGAACGTCATTCGCCTCTGGAATAAATTTCAATAAAAAGCCACAAGAGGGTGTTAAATTGGCTAAAAGCATTGCCTGAACAAACTTACTTAGCGGGAACAGGTTACCTTGTAAGAAATTGTTTGAAAATGGTACAAAACCGACTATTTTTTTACACAGCAGGTCTTTGGAAGTTGACACTTGCGTCTGACTTTCTGGGAATGCCAAGCAATTTCACATAAATAACAAGTACAGTAGAGCTTCGAAAAATCAATTTCAAATTAAACAGACACAATATGTGTATTTTCTGACACAATGCATTATAGAAGACCAATTTCATTTGGAGTGATCTAAAAGAGCAATGGCCATCTCTTGGTTAATCTTCAATAAAGTCAATAATCTCCAATAAGTCCAAGCTTGGCTAAAGTCCATTGGGCTCAAGCTGCCGTATGGCCTTGACTTGATTAATTGAATTCAGTCCAATAATCCCCCTTTAACACTATAAAACTTTGGTGTTAAATTCTTTTGATGAATATATATGTGACCACACGGACGCAATCTAAGTTACCCCCGCCCCCTCCCCCCCCAAAAAAAAAAACAAACAAAAAAACAAACAATGGTTCCAGTATTAACTTCATAAATAGTAAGCTTTCAAACTGAAACTAAACAATGTTTGTTATCCTTGCAAATCCTGTATAGTGCCCTTAACACCTGAGTTTTGGCACCCTAGTTCTGTTTGTGATTCCTGGTTGGGGAAGGAGGGGGAAGGAGGGGGAGGAGAGCTGGTTTTGCTCAAGAAAATCTACAAGATTACTAACAAAGATGTTCTCTTTCCACTTGAGAAAACTATCATTAAACTTAAAAAACGAACAGCCAATGATTTCATAACCATTTGGAATGCTTTATAGAGACACATTGTCTTCAAATCCCTTAAAATGTTGCTGTTTGGAAAAGCTTCTCATCCTTGAAATAAAACACCTACAGTGTGTTGTAATTATTGGGCAGTGATTAAAAAACAACAACATGCATTTGTTACTGGAAATACAACCAGCGGAACCACACTCTACATCATCATACTGTCTGGTCTGTCATTACGTTGAGTCAAAAATTTGGTTCTACAAAATGGTGGATCGTGGCCCGTCATGAAATTCATCAAAAACCACACAATTTCGAGGGATATTTACGTGAAACGTTAAGTTCTATTTGTAAAATATCTATCCAACCATTTTCATAATAAACACTTTTTATAGCCCCAAAACGCCTAATCCGAAAGCGACGTGGCCCTGTTAGTTAAAAAATACTGGTAAATCTGTGCAAATGAAAGATGTTAAGAAAAACTTAAAGAAATAAATACATAATGAAAGTTGTATCTTTCTTTAAAGCCAGTGTTATAATACGTTTCCCCAGCCACCTTCAAAAGAATGTGACCATTTATTAGCACACCTTTAAATTCATATGATGTTATTTCCCATGTTTATAAAGCTATGGTGTCTATTAACAGCAGTGTTTGTTGCATCTAATAATAGTATCTTGCACACATCACTGAAAACTCGTCATTCACTAAATGTGGTATAACCAGCCAGGAAATTGAACTTCAAAAAAGTGCTGGCCCATATTATGGTAGAGGCTTCAGCAACATCAGAAACCAAGCCACATCGGCTATGGCTATGGCTGCTGGCCCAAATAGCCACTGCCAAAGCCATTCATTCCTTTGACGGGATTGGTCATTTGTAACAAAACGTGATCAATAATGGGACTCGGTTTGTATGCACACGCCACACAGTGAAACTACTGACTTGCCAATGTTACACCAGCCAATGAAACTAGTGTTTCTTTTTCAATGAGGGAAAACAAACCCAAGCACAAATCCCAATGAAAAATGAACCAATTTAATAGAAATGTGACTATTTCTCTGCATAAAGCAACCTGCCCCTACCCCCCCAAAAAAAATAATAAATAACAAAAATGAAAGTTTAATAGAGGAAGGATATCAGGTATGGTCTAACTTGATAAACTAGAGTAAAACTTAAGACTCACATGTACAGTCGACTCTCGTTAATACGAGGTCCTCCGAACTGGCCCGTTTTTCTCGTATTAATAATAATAATGATAATAATAAGGTATTTATAAAGCGCCTTATGCTAAGCCTCGAAGAGCTTTACACAGAGTTACTACAATTAGGTAAAAAATCAAAACTTAAAAAAGAAAATACAATAAAACCGAACCTGGTATTAACGAGAGTCGACTGTAAACCTCGTAACATCCAAGCTCGTATTAAGAGAGTCGACTGTATTGTTGTTAAACTTACTGTTTGTTATATTTTATATGAACAAATTACTTGATGGCTGACAACATCATCTATGGCTTGGATGATGTTGTGGGTTCTTCTGTTGCTCTTTAAGAAGCCTTGCTATCTCCTGACCCAGGGTCTCTATGCTCTCCTACAAACAAACAAAGCAACTTGAGTCAAAAATATTGATACTTCATCCAAAATAATACTGATATGCTATTCAAGGTCTTGTACAAATAAATTGTGGATAAGGTTCCTGTATGATAAGGTATTAAAGTTGCCACATCCAATGATTTATGCTTTTGAAATCTTTATGTTTTTTCTTACCAGAAAGTATTTCAGTACTTTAAGACCTCATTATTTTGATCTGGAAGGAGGTACAAATGTGACGCCCCACGCAAATTTCAGGCACTACTCGGAAATACACCCAGTTTGAGTTTTGGCAGGAAGTGCCTGGTCTCAGCATGGGGCATCACAAATCCCAACTACCCCAAATCTCAATAGCTGGGGGAAAAGACACTAAGCAGGTGTCTTTTTGATCTGGCCTAAATTTGATTCGAACCAATCTCATCAAATTTCATACATTTTTATACTTTATGGGAATACTATTATTAAAGTAAACATATTATCAATATGCCCCTCCCCATACTATGCCGCTGATTGCAAAACCCTAAACTTTGACCTATTCTCAAAAGTGAGATTTACAGTTGTATAATGAAATTAACAATGTTTCCAACAATGATTTATAGTTTACTGGTGCAATCCTCACTCCAACAGAATCAAACAAAAGGTTAGGGTTAACAATGTCATCATTAAATAATCACGATTATTTCATCCTACAGGCTCGAATATAGCATATATGGCAAATCAACACCTAAACTGTGGTACTCAATTCAATTCAATTCAACTCGACATATATTTCCATACTGCAAAATGAATATACAACGTAATTATAAAGAAGGTCTATTGAGCAAAGATGTACAAAGAACTGCTAGAATAATAATTATGCTTTCTGATTATGGTGATACTCTGATTATGGTGGTATGTCTGATTCCATGTAAAGAATAAGCAGTTTACTAAGGGCAGTCTTCACGCAGTCCCACAGATTCAAACAAAACCAGCTGTTGAATTTTGAACAGTTGGGGATGGTCACAATTACAGGGACTATATCTAGCTTGTATAATATTGATGTCTGACCTCATACCTACGTACCTTCAAGGTGATGTTTTTCAATAACGTATCCTCAAGAACTGCCTGCAGTTTGCGATTGATCTCTAAGGAGAGGTCAAGCGTCATTCCGGGGTCAGTTTGCTGAGAGCGGTACAGCGAAGACATAATTCCACCTTGCTTGGACATCTGTGCCTGTAACACAACGACAAGGACAATAAATGACGCGAGAAATACTGACCCTAATCTCTTGTGGGCGTGTATTCGGGTGAGTGGGGGGGGGAGGGTGGTGGGGGTAAAAGGCGGTACAGACAGAGCGTTTGAAAGTTTGAAAATATCTAAGGAAAACCCAAAACAACAACAAAAACATGTTGATGCAAATCTTTTTTATTCCATCCACCGTATCCATCGATACCTACACTAATTAAAATCTGGTTATTTTGGGCCAAAATGATGCAAAACAAACAAAAATCGGCAATAATGTAAAAACGAGTAAATAAGCACTGATTCAAAGCAGACCAGTTCCTAAAAATGGAGCACAGCATGCATGATTGACAGTTCAAGCAAGGTTAATGAACAATACAAAAGCAGTTCAAGCAAGGTTTATGCAAAATACAAAAATGATGAATAAACTAGCAAAGATTGACTATCAAGACTACGGCATGAAAAAAAATATTAGCTCCATTTCAATCGGATTAAAATTTAAAGTTACAAAGACTCCTTATGAGGTGGAAACTGAAACTTTGATTAATATACCAAGAAAGAGCACAAAATGATTGAAGATATTGTCAAGGCTTTTAAACTGAAATGTTGAGGCTCTTGTAAGAATACGAGCTTCAAAGAGCAATATACACGGAAGCTCCAGAGGACCACTCATCTCTCCTGTCTTAATCACATGGTTTTAGAATGTTGAGTAAGAGAGAGACACTCATCACAGCTTCGTATCTAAACACATCAGAGTAACCTTTAAGAGAGTATAGTGGCCACAATTGGCTTGTACCAAAATGCCCATAGTGGCCACAAACGGCTTGTACCAAAATGCCCATAGTGGCCACAAACATCTTGTACTAAAATAGCCGCAGTGGTCACAAACCACTTTTGTTGTAGTAGACTTTTTTACTCAAAAAGGTTCAGTAAGAAGGATAAAAACCCACCAAAATCAGACATGCTTGGGCATCAGTAAGAACTGTCTCGCCCATTGAATGGTAATAATATTTGATCCTACCAAGCTCTCTTACAGGGCAACGCCATTTATACTGCCAATAACATACATGTACATCTCAAGCTGTTACTTTTACAATTCCTGATTTTGTGTGGCAATTATGGTACGAAATGTAAAATTACTCATTACGACCTCTGAATAATCTTGCCTGCCAGGAGGTGCCTTGGAATGCACAAAGTCAAAAGCAAGATGACATGACACATCAACTTCCTGAGAGCACTCTCTCTTACCACCGTCATTTAACCTCTGAGAAATTATTCCTTAACCCCCTCCCCCACCAGTAAATTCCTTGTTTGATTGAAATAGAAATAATTCATACTTTTTTTCTTAGTCGGGCAGTTTAAAAAGCTGAGCTGCTATTCTGTTTTACTGAGTATGATGTACATG
This sequence comes from Marthasterias glacialis, assembly GCA_911728455.2. Lineage (NCBI taxonomy): Eukaryota > Metazoa > Echinodermata > Asteroidea > Forcipulatida > Asteriidae > Marthasterias > Marthasterias glacialis. The sequence goes on from OU452231.1 coordinate 7,070,446, forward strand.
TAGTTCCACTGTAATCCACGCTGACACTTCACACAAATTGGCTCAGTGATTGCCAGAGGCACGTGGGAAAATGCACTGAGCTATTTTTCTTTGAAGCTTAACGGATGAACAAAATACTGGACTTGACTTTCACAGATATTTTGCATAGTCTCAAGGTCCTTTCATAATTAAAAAGTTTGTCATAAAAAAATGCAGTTGAATGAGGACATGAGTGATTTTTGGTAGATTTACAACAACAAAAACTATGCCAGATTTGGAGCCCGAATTGGTCAAAACCTTTCACCTTCAGTAGATGCACATGTTTGATGCAATGACCTAACAACAGGATTGTAAGGTACCAAACATACCCAAAAAAAAGAACATGATTGCCTTCCCTGTTAAAAACATATCGTTCAGCAACAGTATGCCAAAAAGGAAGGAAAAAAAAATAACAATGATGCTTGAGTTTTCAGTTCTTTATGAGTTAATGCAAGTGTTCCTGCACAACGAGCGTCAAAAATGGTGGATACCTACGCTGTGCAGTGTCCATCTTATAATTTATATTATAAATTCAGTTTTGTATTTCTTCACAATGTGGGTTTTGTAGTCGTGCCGGCCACAATGCTTGTATCAGGACACTCAATCATGATTTGAGTCTCCTCTCGGCATGTCATGGCTGAGCGGTCAAGTATTCAAGCATACCGGACTCAAGCTCTGGTGTTTTTGATCAGCAGAGTGAGGGATTGAATCCTGGTCGTGACACTTGTGTCCTTAAGCAAGACACTGAACCATTGCTGCTTAATGTTTAACGTGTAATGCACGTAAAAGAACCCAGTTACACTTATCGCTAAGTGGAGGGGTTTGCCCCAGTGTTTCTGACAGTGGCTGCTGGATGCACCACAGCACTTTGTGAACCCTTATATGGTGCTACATATATGGGTCTCGTAATTCAAAAACTTCAAAAACCTGTCTTAAAAATAATAATAAGCGCCTTGAGTACCTAATTATTGGTAGATACATGCATTATATATGACTCCAGTATTATTACTCCCCAGTTAACTCAAAGAGATCATTGAATACTGCGATGGTATTGGGTTTGGGTAATCTATCAGCATTATAAGCTTCTAAAGGGTGCATTTCTTATTTAATTTAATCTTTCCGATAAAGAAACCCAAAAGGTCCTCAAAGTTGAGTTGACTCAATTAGAGGAATAGTTTTATCATATGACCAAGGGTAATGATAAAGGCAAGGGGACCAGGACCCAATTTTAAAGATTTTTCTGTGCTTATCTATTTTTTTGCTAAGCGCAGAACAATCTTTCTTAGTAGCAGAAACAGGTTACCCACCCAAAGTTCCACATAATGTATACTGTTTGTGACTAGTTCCCTGCAAATTTTTGCTTAGCAGATTCGCTTTTGCTAAGCACCATTTTTTTTTGGCGCTTCAACAGCTTTATGAAATTGAGCTCCAACTCTCAAAGCGATGATAGCACTGTATCAGAAATGCAATCAAGTTGCTGCAGAATCATCTAGCCAGAAATCCTCCCCTCACAGCAGCCTGTGCATTGGCAGATCCACGGGGTGGGCTTAGGGGGCTTAGTACGCCCCCCTACCCCTAAATTTGTTCAAAAAGAAAATATGTAAGAAAACAAGAGAGAGGAAGAACAGAATCGGATTCAAATGGTAAAGTATTCTCCCATCCCACATGTTTTCACTCATTTCCTCCTCAATGTGCTTTGTTCTTCTCTCCTTTTGATTATTTCATTGTAATTCCCAGCACTGGAAAATCAATCTTGATTCTCAGCCCCGCCCTCAAAAATATTCAGGGTCCGCCCCTACTGTAAGCGTAGAATCACATTCACTTTGAATAGTAGCATTTCAAAGCATTTTGTTTTAAATCTCACAGCAAACAAAACAAACATCTACTCAAGCAGCCATAGTGAAATTCATGCTTCATTTGAACCAACAACCCACCATGCTTGCGAGGTGGTCTTGTCATACAGTTGCAGGACAAACATACAAAACTACACAGAAGCCACAACAAGCACGAGAAAAACAATTCAAACATGATCGAATTCTAAAAGAGCAAAGCTGATGAGAGTTCAGCCTGACGAGAGGCACAAAGTTAACCAGCCTCAAGGGCAACAAACCCTAGCGGGTGCATTCAATTGCTTATCCCAATTTCATAAAGCCACTAAGCACGCCAATTTGCTAACAGATAAATCTCGCTTTAGCAGAAACAGGTTACTTGTTGATTAATTATCATTTTAATTTTGCTTCCGATTATGCTCCTCTTGGATAAACTGGCGACGGCAAATCCAGTAAAAATCCTTTGTCTGACATTTAATATCATCCACATAGTTTTTGTGATAGTTGCATTAAGCCAGCCTGCAATAATGATATCATGTGGTGAATGCACCATTAGGTTACATGTAGTTCTGTGCACAGTCCTTCCACTATACACACCCAATGCAGTTTTTATTTATATCTTTCTGGTAATGAAACCAAGGGACCCTCAATAGTGACTAGCACTGTGGCCTTAAGATACCTGTGTAGAGAAGATGTTGAAGAAATGTCAGTTTTAGATGTGGGAGGAAAACCCCAAATAGGGAAAACCCGAGCAATCAGGTAGGGACTGAAAACCCAATCCACATGCAAGGCTCCAGTCCAGGATTCGAACCGGGGTCCACAGAGGTGAAAGGCAGGGAAAGAAACCACTGAGCCAACCTGAACGCCCAGTTGAATAGTTTCAAATGGTTGGTCAACACGCTGGAAAATGTTACCTACAGGAGGAAGGTTACATGTTTGTCATCCCCTATTACTATACCTCATACATATTCATGATCGAGGGTAGAATTCTCACTGGTCCATTCGGCATCGCGTGCCAGATGCTATTTTTGCAGTTTACCAAGTGCACATGTCTGTATTCGTGCACATGGTAAATACAGATGTCTAGTAGACTGTCGCATGTGTACCAGTCTATACCACCCATGCGCTTTAAGAAGCACCAGTGGAACTGTTGCATAGGTGTAGTGCACACATGCAAACATCGCCTCAGCTACATACACATGAAAATATGGCAGCACCACATAAAAATGTCAATCCACGTTTTCTCGAGCTCAATGATTCAGAACTAGAGAAGTTAATGAGGTATAGTTAAACAAACATAACATGGTTTATTTTGGGTGGACAGTCGATATTACCTCCCCATGTTATACTTGTATGTTGAACCCAAGCACTGATGTCACACACGACTTCTGCCTGCCTATGGTCTGCCACTTTTAAAGTAAAAGTGCATGTAAAAATATGGTGCGCATCGCCAAAATGCATACAGCACAGTGACTGAAAGGGAATCGGACTCCCAAATGTCGCCACTAAGATTTAACATGTGATGATGTTAGGTGAATTGGGTCAATACATGAGTTCCACGATTACGCTACAACACTAAAGTTTGTCAAGCAAATGCTGTGGGCCAATTCACATAAAGTTGTGAAGCCGAAAAACTTGCTAAGCTAGTTTGCTTAGTGAAAATAAGGGGGAAACCCAGTCACATGTAACATACTTTACATGACATTTTGGTTGGTAACCTCTTTTATGCTTAGCAAGATTAATCTGTGCTAAGCAAATCTGTGTGCTTAACAGCTTTATAAAATTGAGTCCTGCTTACCAACCCTACATTAAGCAGATATCGTTTTCTATCCAACTAATTTAATACTACGCAACCGGCCACAAACAACAGACATCGCATTGTGTTTTGGGCTGATAACCTGTTTCAGTTAAGCAAGATTCGTCTTAGCTTGGTAGCTTTCTGTAATTGGGCTTGTATCTTACCATGGTGCTTAGCAAGCCTGATGGCTGAAAACAAAATACGGAAGCAATGGTAGCAAAAGAAAAAGAGAGCTGCAATTTATTCAGTGTTTTACAATGGGCCTTCAATTGTGAGCATTGCAAAAGATGATCTCATTGCCATCATTGACACAGAAGTTTTTGGGTAATTTGAGCCTTTTTAAAATGTGAAACGGCATTGTAAAGAACACTTAAATAATAATAAGAAATAGTTTAATGAAATTCGTGTGACTGTGACCTTCACTCCCTGTCACTTTCAATCCTTGTGACTGTCGGATTTAATCCTTGTGACTGTCACCTTCAACCCTTGTAACTGTCACTGCCAACCCTTATGACAGTCACGTTCAGTCATTATTACTTGTGACTGTCACCTTTTATCCCTGTGACTGTGACCTTAAATCCTTGTGACTGTCAGATTCAATTCTTGTGTCACTCACAATCAGTCATTGTGACTGACACTTTCATTCCTTATGACTGCCATTTTCAATCCTTGTGACTGTCACTTTAAATCCTTCTGACTGTGACCTTCATTCCTTGTGACTGTGATCTCTGTGACAGTCACCTCCAACTCTTGTGACTGTCACAATTCAAGTTACATGACAGTAACCTTCAATCCTCGTATTAAGCTATGACAGCCACTGAGACTGTCAGAACAACCAATTGAGAAACAACATTTTCAAGTAAGGGTCAACAAAAAGGAAAAAATGTTTTTGACCCAAACTAAACTTGACAAAATGTTGACTGTAACGAATGATTCGGTTATTACAGCATCATTCACAGTTTGGCCTCACATTTGTTGTTTGGCACAACAAGATTTGCCATAACCTCTGCTCAAGGATAGAGGCATTCATCATGTATGAATAATTGAGTAAGCAATTTCAGTTGCCTTAAATATGAATGTGATGAAAAAGTATGGATGAGCCACCATCAAGTAATAATGTGAAACTTGAAATGTTGAAGAAATATGATAGAAAACAGGATATGAGCCAGACAAATAGGTCTGAACAGGGTCAATCTTCTTATTGCTTGCTATATTATTGACTTGACGAGATTTTAGGTGAGCACACACAATTTTAGCTACCCCCTTTTCAATGCAGTTACATGTCAAATAGATTTTTTTTTTTGTATTCCTTCACTTTTTGGGAGGACTAATAAGTTGGTTGTCCGTCTGGCTGGTAACACGGCAGATGAGGATACACTGGGCTTCCCCGACCATGTTACACTTGTAAAATTAATGAAGGTGTGGACGAATTAAACATAAAGTGTTTACTCTTAGATCCTTGCTAAACGAGGCAATTTTTTTACAGGCATTCAACTGCACTGCATGCAAAAGGATTGCACTAGATACATTTTATTTCCCCCTGACAAAGTCTAACTCTCCCAAAGAGGATATTGTGAAACTTGAAATGTGAATATGTCTTTTTCAAGGAGATTGTCTGAAACTGGTTGCCTGTAAATTGCTGTGTGTAACACGGCCGTCAGAGTTACAAAATATAAACACAAAATGTTAATGTTAAATTGAAGGTATAAACATTGGTAACAGAAACACTTAAACTATCAAATTTGTAGTCCAAAACAAACTGGTTACCTACTAATTCTATTTAATCCAAGAAATGAATCTTTGAAATGTTGGAGTTAAATGTGACAACCTAAAAGCATAACGTCACATTCATAAAATTGATTACAAATATCTTTGTAAGAATCAATAAGCTTAGTGGGTAGAGTTTGAGGCTATATTTTATAGCGCAGGTGAGCAGGCAATTTTTTAAGCACAGAAAATATCTGCTTAACAGAAGCAGATTAACCAGCCAAAATACTACATGATGACTGGCTCCCCTGTATTTTGTGCTCAGCAAACTTATTTGCTAAGCACACTTTCTAGAAAAAGCAGCTTCATCAAACTGGGTCCAGGGCCCAATTTCATGGCTTTTGCTTACAGCATAAAACTCGGCTGACAATCACCACTCTCCGCTTACAGGGTTAGCGCGAGTTTCTGCACTCAGATGTTTATCATGCTTAGCATCATGAAGTACACCAGGCCTCGAAATTACCGACGGCACCGACGGCAATTGCCGTCAATGCCCTGTGCCATTGCCGCAATGCCCTCGAAATCAACCAAAATTCACGGCAATATATTGCCGTGCCCTTTTTGTCCAACTGCCGTCGGTGCCCTTTTAAAAAATTTTAACATGCATATTAAATGCCAAAATACCCGCTTTGAAAGAGACCATCGGGCGAGAAAAATGGTCGTTGAACAATTGAAAAAAGCTACCCCAGCTTTATGTCACGCAAAAGAACGGACAAAATTGACTTACAGCGCTGTGTGTGTGTGTGTGTGTGTAGAAACTCGTCCTTGCTCTAGCGGTTGGTTCAATGCAACCCACGTTTCGTGTGGGCCGCATTGGTGGGCCGCTGGTGTCCATGTGCGATAGTTCGTGTTAAAATAAACTTTCATTGGTACCCGTACAGTAGAAGCATGGCCCCATGTTGCACACGATCGACTGGCGCCCTGTATACTGTGTGCGTGTTTGTTAACTCTATGGTGTTTGTAGAAAGTTTCCCTCATGTGGTATGTCGTTTGTTGTTTAAAATGGCTCCTGATGTGTGTGCGTGTGTGTATGATCGACGACCAGCTATTATGAAGTTTGTGTCGCGTTCACCACAGTTTTAGTACATTTGGCGTCAGCAAAATAAAAGGCATTGTAGAGTATGCGTAAAGTGAATAAAATAACACTCCTTTTTATTTACGGGCCCAGAATGGAGATGATAATTCGTAAAGGGTAAGAATTAATTAATTATTTTCATCATCGAGACTCAAAAAACTAGCGCAGTTCGCGATTTTGTTAAATTAAGTTTTTGCCGTGGTGCCCCCCAAATTTCACAAAATTGCCGTGGTGCCCTTGTTACACTTACAAAATTGCTGCAATGCCCTTCAAATTTGAGAAAAAGCAAGGCACTTATTGCCGTGCCCTTTTCAACACGAAGTTCGAGGCCTGGTACACTCATGCAAAAACTCCTTGTTAACCAGTGAAATTGGCTTACATTAAGCGTGGATGTTTGTGCAACCGTTAAGTGCCACTTGCCCACGTACAGTTCGCAGAGCCATGATACTGAGCATTGATCTAGTCTTTAAGAACATCCCCCCCAGGTCCAGCCTTGGCATTGCTCAAGTCAAATCTGCTACCCATTATGAACAACAAAAGTAACCAACCAACCTTATTGATGTCACTGGACACCGGTGCAAGGGCACCAGCTTCATCTCTCATGATGTACTGTTGAATAATTCTGTCATTAAATAAAGATAAAATAATACTTGTAAATAATGAAATGAATAAGTATGGCCTATGGATGTACATAGTCAAGAATGATCAACTCTTAGAGACAGCCTTTTGTAAATGAATCAACTACCAAACTGATTTGAATCCCGCCTCAGACCAGAGCTTTGCATGTGGGCTGGGTTTTCAGTCCGATATTGACCCCTTGCACCAACCTCACAAGGGGCAACTCTCTGCCGCACTCACCATTTTGGAAGTCAAATTGCTTGTAAATGTTATGGTTATCGTAATACACGCCACATCGCCTAAAATGAACACTAGACTGTATAACACACGGGGACATTGACTCCCAACATGGCACAACCAAGATTATTATGATGATGACGTCAGGTGAATTGGCTCATCATTTGGGTTTCCATTACTTGGGATTTACTTCCCACATCTAAAACTAAACATTGTATTCACTACACAGGTATCTTCTTTTGAGGGTTCCGAAAGATTGAAACAAATATACAGATCAAAATCAATAACAAGACCAGGGGTGGATTTCACAAAACTAGTCCTAACTTAGGCCTAGTCCTTCAAGTTAGGACTTGTTACTCATCCTAACTCGAGATAAGACTAGTTCTAGCGCTTTGTGAAATCCACATCTGTTCATCACACAATATATTCTCAGAAAAAGAAAAAAAAAATTTTTCCTGTAAGAAATGTTTGTTTTTGATTAAATATTTATCCTGAAATTACTGATGGGCAGGGATGAGAGTCAATGCTGATAAAAAAAATCAGAACTTGGATCCAAATCTTAAGACGCATGTTGAAATGATGGCAGTTTCACCTTTTGGTAACCCCTGGAGTTCAAGACTCCAAGAAGCTTTTAGAAACAGTATCCTCAGTGCGAGAGAAGTAGATCACAGAGCAGGATATTTTTATCTCAAAAGGAAAACATTTTTGTCAAAAGGAAAACTTCAAAAAAGTCCTAATTCAGATAAAAGTCTGAAAATTCTCATCCATGTGTATGTTGTCTGTGACATGGGACTGTTTACTTGTATGCTACACATGTAGTAGTTTAACAAGATGAAAACGGATGACGTGAATAAACACAAATAATTCCCCTGCCTGGAAACAGAAGCCATGTAAAGATGCCATTATGTAATTTTGGACCACCAGAGCAAAGGTCCCCTGGTCATTCAACTACAGAGCGTGCACAGACCACACACATGCCGTCTAATGCTTCGTTTCACCCACACAAGGACGAAAAAAGGTCTTATAAATACTGGCATTTTGTGGCTATTCAGAGGCAATTTTTTGTGTAATCCCCAATTACAGACCTTTGTCCTTTTGTTCCTAGAGGTGGATTACGAAACATTGAGAGGCTTCCACCATTGTTTATTCATTGTATTTTGGCTGAATGGAGGTAAGTCAGAATGAGCTGACAATCAAGCCATGGTTCTGTGTTTTGTACAACTCATTTGCTGTAGGCATGTTTTGCAATTCATGCTGCGTGAATTTGACATTTTCTCGGTCGAGAAACAAAATAGACGATCCACTTCTTACAGATACCTTACATGGTATAAAGATAATGATAGTAGAAAACTTTCCTTGAAATATTTCTGCCTAAAGTGTTATCGTTTCTAAAATAAATGAAATAAGATCCAAAATTATAGTGAGATGAAAACTCTGCCTGTAACAATGCATACTAAAATACTGAATGCATTTTTACTGCTTTCTCTCATATGAAACAACGAAATGAGCTGAAATTTTCAAAGTTTGGTTTTATCACATATATCTTGATTTGTGCAAAGAATGGAAGCATTTACAGTCAGTTTACCAATGTTGAGCTGGGGCTTGAAGAGTTTTCCTCCCACATCTAAAACTGACATTTCTTCATCATCTTCTCCACACAGGTGCCCTAGGCCTACGGGTTGAGGGCTCCTTGGTTTTATTACAAAAATTATATAATAATCATAATAATGACTGTATTACATGGGCTGTATCTTCATAATTATGGCAGTGAATGGAATAACCCAGTTACTATGTGGGCATGCGCGCTGACAGTCACATCAGTTTGACCAAGACGGCACCCTTTGTGATGTGACCGCAAGTGCGCGTGCGTTTGCAGTATCTGGGTGAGAGTTCATTTTTCGATGCACAGCCACAGGCCTGCTATAATCCTGACGACGCAGCCCCTTTAATGATTTACTGATTGAACTTACTTGGATTTCTTCTTGAGCTCCTCAATAAGGTGGGTTATATGTTCCTGCATGAATTCCATTTTATCATTTTTACGTTGGTGAGCTTTCTGTAGCCGGACGATGCGATCAACCAACATCCCCTTATCAACACCGGGGTAATCGTTACCAGTAGCAATCGCAACAGTGTGGTCCTATGAAGAAAAAGAAAACAAAAATCAAAATAAATTCAATTCAAACTGACATTTATTTCAAGCAGGCCACCGAGGCCATTGGCCTCATGCCCTTCACAAAAATTGCACTGTCACTACCAACTTGGCCAGCATGCCCTTGTACAATTTCTCTGATTTGGCCAGCAAAGGCCTGCCCCCGTTTTTCTTAAGTTAACTTCATAACAAAAATAACTGTATGAAGTAACCAAGAATGCATTTTCTTTGACAACACATGAAATACAACAAGTACGGAGGGATCTTCTAGAAGCCAGGCTTGTGTGGTGAGATGCCTGACAGACAAACAGAACGTAAACAGGAAAAAGAACGTACGGAAAGACAGGTCTAAAAATCGAAAAACTTCACCAAAGGTAGCACATTTAAATACAGTGTTAGAATAAATTGGAAATCCAGACGGCAAATTACCAACAGTCCCTGTTATCCCTCAAGGCTTTCCACTCAGTTTTGTAACAATAGATCACATCATAATAATAACAACACGTATCTCTTATCAGGCTAGCGAGAACAAATTTTTGGTAGGGGGTGATGGGTACTTGGTTGCGCATGCACGACAGCTTGTGCCAATCAATGTCACAAAAGTTAGACAGGAAGAGCGTGGTGCTAAAATAGTTGGAATTCTATACGGTATTCGAGAGGTCGCGGGTTTGAGTCCAGCATCAGCCAAATTTTCTTTGCTCATCCTTAATTTATATAAATATATATATATTATTTATGTGTTAAAATTTGTTCTTGATAAAGTAAGAAGTGGTTTTTGACAGAATTTGGACCCAGGTTCAAATCCCACCTCCCACATGCTTCAAGTAATCCACTTGGAAGAAAATTTTGCATGTGTTTAATGGGATTGAATAAACTTGAATCTTGAATTTTGAATCAGACAGGAGCCTAGCATAAGTGGATTGTGTTTTCAATCCCTACCTGATTATGAGGGTTTTTCTCTATTTGGAGCTTTCCTCTCTACTGAAAATTTCTTTATCGCCTTCTTTACACAGGTATCTTCACATCTACAGGTCACAATGCCAGTCTCTTTTGGGAATCCCTTAGTTTCTCTATCAGGAAGATTTTTTAATAAATACAAATAAAATGAATCTCACATGAGGTGCGCTGTGCTCTTCTATCTTGGATGAACCGGATGTTGTTATAGAAATAGATGATCCACTAGAATTAACTGCACTGGGAGTGGAGCCTGGTAGAGTATCAAGAGAGCCTGAACTACTGGTCCTCGATCCGACGCTGATGTTGTCACGAGGAGGATTCTCTGTAGACTCTATGGATTCTAGACGTTTATGAGCCTGCTGTAACTGTCTGGTTAGGTCCTGTTTGTTGTGTAGAAGAATTGTGTTAAGGGGCAATTCCACAACGACTCAGGTTTTGGTTTTCTGAATGTTTTATACCGACTTGATATGTTGAAATCTGTTACTATCAAATACATTTTTCAAGATATCAAGTCAAGAAAATCATCTGGAAAACCAGCTCTCAGATATCTGTGGTCAATGTATCAGAAGTCAACAGAGAACTTCCCTCAGGGTTTAGAAGGTTAAGATTCTGACAACGGTTATTTTCAAGGTGATGTACAGCAGTGGCTTTAAGAAGATTTCATTATTCAAATGGTCTAGTTTTTTTTATTAACCAGTTAGTGCCGGGTTCTTGAAATGTTTCCGTGCCCCTCTGAAAAGGATGAATTTCTCTGAGCGGCCGGGATCAATTTTCTTTAAGAATACTGCTGGCCCAGAGAAACCCTGACTACACAAAGCCAAGAGGACAAATCGTCGGCTCAGAACTGTAAGGTCATTAACTTCCGTAATCGACAAAAGGTCATTAACATTTCCAAACTAAAAAACAGTAAATAAGATTTAAAAATCAAAAACTAATGTTTGTCTATCCAAAAAGTAGTTTAACCTGTTATTCTAAACTACTTTTTGGATAGACAAACCATTAGTTTTTGATTTTTAAATCTTATTTACTGTTTTTTAGTTTGGAAATGTTAATGACCTTTTTAAGGTGATGTACAGCAATGGCTTTAAGAAGATTTCATTATTCAAATGGTCTAGTTTTTTTTATTTACCAGTTAGTGCCGGGTTCTTGAAATGTTTCCGTGCCCCTCTGAAAAGGATGAATTTCTCTGAACGGCCGGGATCAATTTTCTTTAAGAATACTGCTGGCCCATGTTAATGACCTTTTGTCAATTACGGAAGTTAATGACCTTATAGTTCTGAGCCGACGAAATACTCTCATTGAAACACTGGGCATATAGAGAAAACATCAGATTCAACTAGCAGTATCTATCAGAAAAACCTTGCGACACAGATGATAATTGGTCCCACGGCTGGCACCAAGGCTGGAATCTCAGTTCATACGGACTTTACCAACATCGAGGCAACATACAATGCTAAACAATGGTGGAAGCCTCTCGATGTCACGTAATCCTCTTCTTGGAACAAAAGGACAAAGGTCTGGAATCAGGAATTACATAATAACCCCTGCATATTAATGGAACATTTCAGCACTATTTCCAGTACAATCTGTGTGTGGGTCAAACGAAACACTGCATGGTGAGTGCATGCGCTGTGCACGTTCCAGAATAAAATGTCTGGGTGACCTTTGTTCCGGTCTTCCAAATTCGCCCTAAAATACAAAGTTCATGTCATCTGATTTCTGGCAGGGAAAATATTGGGATGTATACACGTCATTGGGCTTTAACTGGTTAACCAAGCTGTACAAATTCTATTCAAATAGAAACTCGAGACTGATGCACACTGTGATTCCTCCATGGCGATTGGTACATATGTGCAGATGAGGCGATGGTGTAATCCACCATGAACGAGCTGCTCGTATTAGTGTATAGCTTAATTTGGAGGATTGAGAAGGTACAGGGAACCTGTTGTTACCTTTGTGTTTGCAACATGTTTTCTCTTCAGAGTCTTATTTTCGTCTCGGGCCTCATCTAACTGGATGGAAAGCTGCTCCACAGCCCGACTCTTCTCACTCAACTTTGAAGTCAAGATAGACGCCTCACGCTCACGGAACTGACGCTCCTGCTTCAACTCAGAATTCTGTCATTATGTCAGGAAAAGGGCAGTGGTAACAATGGTGACATGTTTCGAAGGAAAAAGTACATCGTTTTTAAAGTAGCTTAAATTTTCTGTACACTGTTTTGAAAAAAAAAATAAAAAATTCCCAAGGGCTCTTCAATTCATTTCCTTTAACAACTCAAATGTTCATAAAAATGTGGGTGGGTTGTTAAAAATCAATACATCCACATAGAATTTATTGCTCTAAAGAAAACAAATAAAGAAGGGAAAATGTCTTTCATAGAAGTATGCAAAACAAGGATTCCATTACATGCAATAATCTAGGAACTTTTTAAAACTTTTTTGTTTTTTGTTTTTTTTATAAATACATGTACACTCACAAGCTGACTGTAGCTAGTCTGTAACTCCTCCAAATCTCTCTGCAGCTTTTGGACTTCAGACTCCAGTGAACTTGCCTGAAATAACAACACAGTCACACGGTCAAATACAACTTCAATCACAATACACTGTACACAAACAGGTAATGTTAAAACACCAACTATGGCTACAAATAAATTGCTACTGTGAGCCCTGTTTTCATTCTAATGAGTTAAATGTGTTAAATGTGTTAAATGCAACCACCTAGCTTAGATAGTTCTTGTATAAATCGTTGTAGAAAATGTTGGCCAATGCATTTGTAATGGGGCTTCTGAGGATGCTAGGAGCCGGCATGTGTGAAGTGGGCGTGGTTTATGCAGTAATGACATCACACTTACCAACAGGATTGCCCTATCGCATGTTAGAAAACCCAGGGGTTACATTCCTCCTTAAGAGACTTTCATATATTATTATTATATCTATTTTCACTTGTTTGTTTTTGAAAGTTCTTTCAAGTAGGACTGTCGTCACAATCAAATCAGGCCATTGGCTGAAGATGGAATTATGACCTCTAACCTGGTTACTGTATGCACTCGTGCAGGCTGGCTGTCACATCACAATATAATGACGCCGCACATCATGTGACGGTCAGCGCACATGCGCGTGCAGTAACGGGGTTAGAGTTCACAATTCTACGTACAGCCACAGGCCTGCTATGATCATGACAGTCCCCCTTTAAACTATAAATACCAAAACAAAACCCCACTTTTCAAAAAAGCTAGGTTAAAAGTGCACCTTATCTTCACAAGCAATCTGACCCCTAAAATGGCAGACCATAGGCAGACAGTAGACTACGAACAACGTCAGTGCAAGGGGTCTTGACTACATATTGTCCCAGTAAGAATTAAAACAGACAAAGCTTTTTAAATTAAAATCGCACAAATCAAAGGCCGAGCTTCAGTTAGGAAATCCACATTATACACCACCTTTGCTTGAAGGACAGAATTTTCCGAGCTGAGACTAGTATTCTTGGCTGTGATTTTCTCAGTAAACTGCAGAAGCTCTGTAGCCTTCTCTCTCGAAGTCTCCAGCTCCATCTCAAGGTCCGATTGGTCAACTTTCTGTCCAGATACCTCAGATCTCAGCTGAACCTCCGTCTCTTTCAAACTGAACATAAAATACATTTCCTTAAAACCAGCCAATTTCATAAAGCAAAAACCTGTAACAGAAAAAGGTAAGCCAGCAGCAAGATTGTTTTTCCTAGCATGTTTATCTTGAAAAAACACATCACATACACATAACACTACTTACTGTTCCAGCTGCTGACTTAAGACTTTCTTTTCTTCTAGCTGCTTATTCAGTCGACGATTCTCCTCTTTCTGGGAGTTCAAGAGTTCCTTAAACTTGGCCAGAAGTTCCTCACTTTGGAGTCGCTCATCTTCGAAACACTTGGCCTATTTGATCATTGAGTTTTATACCATTAGTCAAAAGCCCCGAGTTACGATTAAAGGTTCCAAGTCAAAAGTCCTCTGGGTTAGGGTTAAAGGTTCCAAGTCGAACGGCCTCTGGGTCAGGGTTAAAGGTTCCAAGTCAAACGTCCTCTGGGTTAGGGTTAAAGGTTCCAAGTCAAATGTCCTCTTGGTTAGGGTTAAAGGTTCCAAGTCAAAAGTCTTCTGGGTTAGGGTTAAAGGTTCCAAGTCAAAAGTCCTCTGGGTACGGCTTAAAGGTTCCAAGTCAAAAGTCACCTGGGTTAGGGTTAAAGGTTTCAAGTCGAACGTCCTCTGGGTTAGGGTTTCAGGTTCCAAGTCAAAAGTCCTCTGGGTTAGGGTTAAAGGTTCCAAGTCAAAAGTCATCTGGGTTAGGGTTTCAGGTTCCGAGTCTTCTGGGTTAGGGTTAAAGGTTCCATTTCAAAATGATTCTCCTTAAGGGTAAAAAAGAATCCCTTACCTTGACTTTAAAAGAATCAAGCTCAGCCATGTTATCAGTGAGCCTCTTCTTCAGGGATTCTAGCTCTCTAAGTCTTGCCTGATGGACCTCCAGATGATCTTTCTGTTCTTGCAGCTTCTGTTCCAATTCACTGTTTTTCACTTTCAACTGTTTATCCAGACTGTTAGATTTGACTTCCTCAGATGTCTGCAACAGATAATTTTTAAAACACAGTTTGAAAACTACATGTACACTTCTGGAATGTTTATCAAAATACTAACAACATAACTTATAAAGAGATAAGAAAGAAAAAATACACAAATTATTGATCGTGTTACCTTGTTTACAAAAAGAGTGACATTGTGCATTCCACAGCTTTTTTTGGCAGGCAAGATACTAAACTGGTCTCAGCAGAAACTTTACATTTTGTATCAGAAGTACCAAATAAAATCTAAAAATAGCAAGTTTAAAGACGTCACCCTTTCTTCATATCAAAAGTTGACAAAAGTCTTATGGTGCAACCTCCATCTAATGTCCGTCAATTAAACTTTGTACAAATCGTGCCTGCAGGAAGCTGAATTGCGAGGGATGCAGCTACACGTGTTGGAGCATCAATTAAACTTGTTACAAATCGTGCCTGTAGGAAGCTGATTTGCGAAGGACGGGGCTACACGCGTTTGAGCTGCAGGCATTCAAGGGCGCCTTCAGCAGCCAGCCACATCAACCCATATATATGACCACAGAGCACAGCCTGAAATCGAAACTGTTTGGTTTTTCTGGAGAAAGGAAAACCGGATGGCCTGGAGGAAAACCCTTGTGGCACAGGAGAGAAGCAACACACAGCTCTACTCACATACGGCCCTAGCCAGGACTTGAACCAGGGACACATTGGTGAGAGGCGGGCACTTTACGCACACGCCACCCATGGTACTTCATAGAAGTGATAGACAAGATATGGTAAATACACTACATTGATATCTCAACCTGATATGTCTCGATCATCTCCTGACAGTTCTTGCGGATTTGCTCCGTTTCCTCTTTTGCCTCTATCAATCTCTGCTCCGTCTTTGCTAGTCTTGCTCTGGTATCCTTAGTAATTATAAAAAAAAGGGTACTTATATATGTAATTATTTACCTACTCCTCAATCTCGAAATCAAAACATTCCGAACACCTGGCCGAGGGCGACATGCAATCACCGGAGTAGGCATGTCTAACAAACGTTTAAAATAACATTTTTTTTCCCACCAAAATGCTTATTTGCTTAGAATGACAGACAAGTGTTATTTCCCTACTGAATAGAAGGAAAAGCCAACTGTTATCTAAGGTTTAGGACCTCTTTAATTGACTCTTTGATAAACTTACTGCCGAGATGCACATTTTGAATGGACCTCCATGTTTCCACATGAGAGAGTGCGATGTCTGTACCGCAAGGTGTGAGAAACACGAAAAAGAGGTCAAAAGAGGGCGCCGCAGATACGCAAAACCACAAAAGGATCTCCGGATCGTGCACAAGGGGCCAGCTAATAAAACAAGCAATTTGAATGTCACCATGAAGCTATACTCACAGATTCTTTTTACTTATAGAATTAATCTTTAAAACATCAGCATAAAATTTAAAATTCAAAGTTAACAAAAGATTACGAAAAAATAATGATGACACACGGAGCGGTCAAAGGGCACCGGTGGAAATCTGGCAGTCAAAAGAAGGCACACTTCATGGTTCACTGTTCATGGGCACCATCTAGGAATTTGTCTTCATTTAGGGTGCCACAAATCACTAAACCCAAGGCACTGCTCATAAGGCCAAGAAACTAAATCCATACTGTTCACAAAAACCATGTACGTGTGTGTATCTGATACGTGTGTGTGGCCGCAACCGAACCACCACTGCGATCGTGGCGAGAAAGTCACACCACATGCTGTTGCTAGGCAGTTGGTAAGGTAGGCGGGGCTTAAATAGATCGGTCTATTGTTTGTAGCTGAGCAAATGTTTTTTTAAACACAGCTAGATGTGCTTACCAGCTAAATGGAACTGACCCCCGACCGGAAAAAGCTTACCTTGTGAGAATCCAGCTCTGTCTTGAGTTTGTTCTGGGCCCATTTGACTTTAATTCCCTGTGAGCTGACCTCTTCTTTCAGCTGCTCGATCTCCTTCTGCAGAGAAGAAGCTTCTGTCTCCTGAAAGACCAAATATTGGGATCAATTAAATTAACTTTTCAGGTTCAATTCAATCTATTATTTCAAAAAGAATTTTGGCGGCTAAAAAGAAACAACTGGACTATTTTTAAAGCTAAATACAAATCTTCTTAAGCTTTATTACCATCTTTAATGTTGTAATCTTTGAGATCTAACAGATAGTGGGATTGACCCACAATGGTGTTCACATAAACAAAGTCCCTGGACATCGACAAAAAAACAAAACTGAGTATTTGCTGTTGGACATTACATTTAACCATGCTTCATCTAATGATCAAGTTTTAGATTAGTGGCATTAACATGCCAGGCCTACATGTAATAAGCACAACAACCACAAACAGAAATAAAGAAACTTAAAGGAGACAATCTGTCCCATACTCCACACACCTTTGAGCCAGCAACCTGCTTCATTTTATTGCGGTCTTTCTTGGCCTCCTTGAGCTGAGCATTCAGGGATTCCACCGTCAGGTTCAGCTCCTTCTTCTTCCTTTCTAGAGCCTCTCTGAGTTTCTTCTGATCCATCACCTCCTTCTCACTCTTAGCATACTTAATAACTATTGCCTCTTTCTCTCTGATGGTCTCTTCATACATGGACTTCACCTGGTGGCAGGAGTGGGATTGTATTGTCAACTCATCTTTGTTTCATTGAGCTATGAATGTACATGTCATAACACATAATGTATACATTTTAGGAATACAAATTGACCCCAACTTAAGTGACTTCCTAAGATCCTTCCCATCACTCTATAACAAAATCCTACACCATTATGTATGGCAACACAACCCCCAAACTGTTATGACTCCGCGGATGGTGGTATGCCAAAACCCAAGTACAGCATAACCAGTTTGCTGGTACAATCCCCGCTCTAACAGAATCAAACAAAACATTCAGCTGGATAAAGAAGGGCTGCGGGATGTTTAGGGTTACTAAACTCTCGCCAGTGGTCCAGTGGGTGTTTCCAGCCTTGCTCAATATCAGTTTTGACAACAATTTGGTTTCATTTCATTCCATTTCATTTATTAATTCTAATCACTATACTAGCCAAGAACCCTATGGAGAGAAGACAAAGAAGGAAGTTTCAGTTTTAGATGTGGGAGGAAAACCCCGGACAATTAATCCCAGGAAAACTCACACAATCAGGTAGGGACTGAAACCCAATCCACATAGTGCCATGGCGGGATTCGAACCGGGTCCTAGAGGTGGAAGGCGAGGACAGATACCGCTGCGCCAAACTTAATGCCTGGTTAAACTACATACCTGGTCCACCCTTAGAATCATCTCCTGCTGTAGCTTTGTTATGGCTTTCTTCGCTGCACCATCGTGAGATATCAAGCGTTCCTTAGCTGCTCCCAACTCAACTTTCTGCTGGTCAATCTCGACTTCCAGCTAAAATGAAAAATTACTTAGTGTTAAGACTGCTCTTTGTTATTTTATCACGTCCACTATTAAACAACATAAGAAGATGCATGAGTTGTTTCATAAGACAAGGCATGTAACACTTCACTCATTACACAAGGCATGTGCTACAGGCAGTTTCCATGAAGAACAAAATCTAAAGTTTTTGCCTAAAAGTTATTGGGATAAGAAGACAAATATTTCCTGTTCAAACGAAGGGCTCCTTTTGCATGCAGTGCAGTTGGTTGCCTCTAAATTGCAGCTCTACGAAATCGGGCCCTGCAGATTGAATGGGAGCTCCAAGCTTATTCAGTCAGCATGGTATGACAGTTGAAGAAACTTTGTGTAGTAGACTTCACTCAGGGTGATTGGGCGTCATAACTAACTTCACATCAAGTGCCGTCTCATGGTTTATTGAAGAGCTGATGTACATATTGAATATGAAAGCAACGTCATACCTCTTTTGCCTTGAGTTGGAGCAGATTTTGAGCAAGTTCTCCTTCCTTCAACTTAAGCACGGATGATTTCCTCTCTTCTTTTAGGTCAGCTAGTTGGGTGTTTTGGTCAGAAATTCGCTCTTGCATCCTGCATTAAAGTGAACACATTCATCAGAAAAAAGAACCTTCATGGGCCTTATTCATTCACGGGTTTTCCAATCTTGAGTCTTATTCCCTGATTACAAAGGTTTGATGCCCTGTTGGTGTGGGGCGCGTCATTCCAGTGAAGAGTCCCCGTGTGCAGCCAGTGCACACCAGCACTGACATTCCAGCTTACATGTTGGGGTAACCAGACTAATTTGGTCTGCTTGAAGGGGCCAACCTTGCTTTCAAAATATCGTCTATTTTGGTAAATGGAATGAAAAAGCAGCATCTGCATGTAGTTCTTCATAATTTAGTTCTTTATAATTTAGTTCTTAATAATCAGGTATGCAAATTTTCAACAGATGAGCGGATTTCCTCTTTTTTCTTTACTTTTAGTGTCATAGAAAACTGAAAAAGACTTTACAAAGTAAATCGCTGTAAGTCTAGTAGTTAGGTGTCACTGTGTACCAATGAAACTGTTGGGTTTACAAGACCAGTGCCTGTCTTTATACAGTCTAATGCTGACCCTGAACAACCCTCTGTCTCATTTATGAACTTTGTCTTATTGGTACGCTGGATGTAATCAAGGCATTGTTTGAGCCCTTGGGCCCTTATTCATGAGTTTTCCAATCTTGAGTCTTATTCCTTGACTACATAGGTTTGATACAGATGCAGCCCCATTCCAGTGAAGAGTCTCCGTGTGAAGCCAGTACACACCAGCATTGACATTCCGGCTTACACATTAGGGTAACCAGACTAGTGTTTGCAGCAGGGGCAACCTTGCTATCAAAATATTGTCTATTTCAGTGAATAAAATGAAGTACAACCAAGAATGAATTTGTTAATAGAAGAACACATATTTGTCATTCCTTTGGCAGACCCAATCCCAGAACAATTGTTTTGTGGAATAGCTCAGGAAACATTATGTAATGCATGTGATGTCACGTTGAGAATCAAGCCATGTTACCAAGTGACCTATTTTTGTGGGCGTTCCTGAAGACTGTTATTTTTTAAAGAAAACAAATTATGCGAAAAATACACAGGAATGCAAAAAATTATTTCTTACATGTGAATCGTTTTATAAAAATCATAAGGTGTAACATAAAAGCATTAATACTTTGTATTTCAGTGAACCTTTAAGTTTGGTGGACTAGACCACTCCTATTTGCCTAGGTTCTTTTTGAGGGGGGGGTTTCAGATAGATTCTGATACATGTACTTACATATTGTTACGATTGCATACCTTTTCAATTCTCCAGTCAGCGTTTCTACCTTGTTTTGCAATTCTTTGGACTGTTCTCTCATCGACTTGAATTCTTGGATATCATCTGTCACAGCTCCCATTCTTAGCAGTCCATTCGCAGGATCACCTGAGGGTATGACATAATTCAACATTCAACCCCATTAATAGAGACAAAACATTTCTGTACGGCTATTACCACATGCCCAGACATGGCTAGTTTTGTTGATTTCTTTTTCCAGAAAAAAGTGTCTGGAGAAACAATACAAAATAGAAAGTTATATGCTTTTGTTTTAGAATTGTAGATTCTATTTTAACATTGGAAACATGGAAAATGTCAATTCTGGGCCTGACTTTCAGTTTGACCTTTTTGTTTGTGTGGAAGTGGGTCAAATATTGAAGCCGTTTCGGGCATTTTGGTTACAGCTGCTTGCGACCACAACGGTCTCTAAAGGATTTATTTATGCCAAGAGAACTACATGGAACAGTAGCTACCTCCACAAGATTTTCTTCTATGGAATCAAGTACAGATTGTTTCTGTTGCTTTACTGTGGACCCACATATCAGGGCCCACGTTCATAACCCGATTGCTGACCCGATTTCAAGGTGTTGCCTTACTTCAATTGATGAATTAAGTGCTTTATTAATTCATATTCTGTTTGAAGGACAGAATCTGAAAAGCTGCAACAAGAACCCACACACTTGACCCATGGAGTGCGATACAACCATAGAAATAGAACTCAGAAAAATGCTGTTTATCTGTGCCTATCAGCTGTGAGTCAATTCCTGCATGCTTTCCCAAGTTGGTTTTCATAAATCCGATTGCTTGCCAAACAGGCCTTTCACACGGTTGCACCATGGAGGTTGCACTGAACCACTGGCATGTTTGCCAAGTGTTCAAGTTAATAATAATAATACTGGGTTCTTAAACAGCGCTTTATTACACCCCTAGAGGTGTATCAAAGCACTCATTATTTGTTTTACAATGGGAAAAGCAGAGCTATGTTTTTAATTGTGAGACCCATTTTATATAGCACCTTGTAATACAAGGTGCTGCGGCGCATTCTGCTGCCAACATTGCCAGAAACACCGGGGAAAACCCCTTCTCTTAACGGTCAGTGTACTGGGTTCTTTTTCTGTGCATTACACGACACACGGGACCTACGGCTTTATGTCCCATCCGAAGAAAAAGCAATAATGGTTAAGTGTCTTGCTTAAGGACACAAGTGTCAAGACCGGGACTCGAACCCACACTCTGCTGATCTGACCACAGCTTGAGTCCGGCGCTCTTAACCGCTTGGCCACGACACGCCACCAAGTTTATCAAACCTACATTGTACATGCACAATGCAAAATTGTGTTACAATCCAGCTTGTTTAAACTGATGTATTACCTGCTGCCATTGCCTGGGGGTCTAGTAAATCTTCCAGTTCAGCGTCCAGCTCTGATATCAGCTCGTCATACTGATCTTGACACAATTTCTCCGACCTCGTAATGTCTACACACTCTGATCTTGATGTTCTACTCTCAGTTGCATCCGATTCCACTTGAATCTCGACAGCTTGAACCGCAAACTTCAAGTCTTTCTGTTCAGAGTAGGAGTTATGAGGTATTGCTTCTGAGCCTAACTCAATGCAAGCTGCCGTGTCACTTTCAGGGCCTGTCACTCTGTCCATGGAGAGCCCATCGATTATATTTGATTCACAGGTTTTACTTGAAGCACGAGCCATCTGGGAATGATCACTTTTTGCATTGGAAATTGATGGAATATCTTCTGATAAATTGCTATCTGTAATTGCACAAGAGGATGGGTGTCCAATAAGGGAAGTAAGTGAACTGTGGGTGGAAGTTAGTGGTTGGGTCCGGGGAGAAACCTCTGACAAATCACTGTGTGGACCATTTGAGATTCCCTCCATATTGTTGTCTTCTTGTGTCTCAGAGTTTTGAGTAAGCTGTTCAGATTTCACGGATGGGTCTGTACAATTGGTCGGTGGTTTGGATCCTGAATCTGTTTGACTGAGGTTGTGTGAACTACCACTGTTTGGGAATGCATTCTGAGAGATGTTGATGTTTGTGTCCGTCACTTTATATTGTGACGCTGCCTCTTCCTGCAAGTTCTCAACTACATCATCAGCACTTAGGTGATTCGTTGCATGATTTATTGTACTTGAGGTAGAATCTTTCTCGCCATCAGGCACGTTGTCATTGCTCAGTTGATCATGTTCCCGCAGCCTGTTATCATCATCACACTCATCGTCGGTTGCATGCATCAAAAGCTCACCAGCAACGTCTTCAGCCTCGGATTGTTCCTCCCTAATAACACCTTCAAGATGATGTTGCTCCTGTGAGACATCTAATTCAACATCATCACCTCTTTCCTCTATGTCAAGGTTTTGATTTCCTCTCGATACCTCCATCCCAATGTCTTCTTTGACACATAGATCCTTCTTAGCATCCTCCTCAATATGCTGTCTCCCACTCACAGCTGGACTAGTTTCTACGTTATTTTCCTTCAGTGTTTGTAAATTAGTTGCATTTTCAAGGGGAAAAACCATATCCGTTTCGACAGATGATGGTAATGATTCTTGGTGATCTGTCATCATCAAGTCAGATTAATCAATGTGATGAAATCCGTCTCTCTTTACTCTGTACAATCTGAAAATGAAATGATTCATGAGATAAAGTTGAACAAAATGACATTCACAACATGTCTCACTAAAATTAGGCTCTTTGTGTTCTCAGTGAGCACTTGACGGTTCCAGAAAATTCAATCCGCAAACTAAAATATTTAAAAAAGATAAATTCTTACCACCATTCAAAATCATTAAATACGGCCACTCAATGTATAACACATTTAACTGTTGGTTATTGTGGACCAGTGTTGTGTGCAGCATACCAGTTTGCATCATTGTAGCCAGGCAACAGTCGTTGGAAAAACTACCTGTAACATGCACAAATTGGTCACAATTTAAAGTCTGACGACTGTAGTTGCGATAATCGTAACCCTCCATCCTCCCGACGGTCGGAGACCGGAGGGTTACGAACCAAGACTGATATTATCGATGGTATTGGCAGTTTTGACCAGTTTTTGCCAGACTCGTGATCAGATTCGTCCTTTTTTTCCACTTTCCAAAATCATGACAGACATTCTAAACACATGGAGTTGATCTTTATTGTATGACAACGTCATCTGGAACCCTTAAAACAACATCATGAAAACATTTGGCAGAAAAAACGACAAAAACTTACCAAAAGACTGACAGAATATATCCATAATCCATAGCGGGGCCAACTAGTGATTTTGAACGTCGCACTTGCTTGGCAACAACCAATCAGCGTGACCCATCAAAACACGCATCCGGACGAGCCATGGCTGTCGTATGCGTATCGGCCATGCGTTTGGCCGTGTGGGGGTACGGAGCAGCACACGGTACTACGAGCTGTATAGTTTGTGCACGCACGATGTTCATACATAACCTGCATGCTGCGCACTCGGTCCGGGGATCGGTGCTTACATACACAGGCGGTGAGTTTGCAAGCAGTCTGCTGGACTGGCTGATACGCATACGACAGCCATGGCTCGTCCGGATGCGTGTTTGGTTGGGTCACGCTGATTGGTTGTTGCCAAGCAAGTGCGACGTTCAAAATCACTAGTTGGCCCCGCTATGGATTACGGATATATTCTGTCAGTCTTTTGGTAAGTTTTTGTCGTTTTTTCTGCCAAATATTTTCATGATGTTGTTTTAAGGGTTCCAGATGACGTTGTCATACAATAAAGGTCAACTCCATGTGTTTAGAATGTCTGTCATGATTTTGGAAAGTGGAAAAAAAGGACGAATCTGATCACGAGTCTGGCAAAAACTGGTCAAAACTGCCAATACCATCGATAATATCAGTCTTGGTTCGTAACCCTCCGGTCTCCGACCGTCGGGAGGATGGAGGGTTACGATTATCGCAACTATGACGACTGTTGCATGCTAAGTTCAATCTCCCAAGCTTGAACGCAAGGGGGTAATCAACTCAAGCATGCTAGTATTAAAATGGTATGCTGCGCGCAATGCTGGTCCATAATATTAATAACTAACGGTCCGTGTGTTATAGTACATTGAGAGTCCATAATTTGTTTTTGAGAGGCGATGTCGATTTAAGGATTTTGAACGACGGTAAGAAGTTATCGTTTTTAAATAATTTAGATAGTGATTGAATTTTCTGGCATGTCTGGAACCATCAAGCGCTCACTAATATACAAAGAATACATAGATAGAGCCTATTTTTGGCGAGATCTGATTCCAAACAAGAGTTCTAGGACTAGGTGCAAAATGTGACTTGTAAAAAGTTTTAGGATTTACTCTAGCATGATGAGGTTCGTGTAAGAACCTTATGTAGGTCTAGAACCTAGGGTAGGACTAAGCAGCTAACGTTACTTTAATAATAATAATAATAGAGGATTTAGGAGTGCGAGTCGGAGTCGTGCTGTGGCTTTTCAACATGCAACTTTCCTGATCATAAAACTTACCAATCGAGTGCTACTGTACTTGCAGATGACCTTACTGCTGGAATTTGTTTGGAAAAAAATTGTGTGATGTTAATGCCTTTTCGTGTAAAAAACTAACTAGTCCTAGGGAGATCCATGACGACTAGGATAGGAGGAGTTTTTTACTAGACTAGACTCGGGTCGGATCGAGTAAGGCCAGGGAAATTTCGTATTTTTTAGTAAAAATTAATGTAAATGTAACGGTTCCTCGACATCTTTTTAAAGAAAACTTCCAAAGCAAAAGATATTTATACCGAACCTTTCGAGTCTTGCTTCCGGTTTCGTCTTGTCATTTTATTCAAGTATTTCCGATTCTACGATGACGACCAATTTAAAGCCAACAACTGCCAACATCTGTGTCAGTGTGTGTGTCAGTATGAAAAAGCTTAGACGAGTATGGTAACATTACTAATGGTCAGGTTAAAAATGATATGAGTTTCGTCAGGTTACCAGACTGTTCCACGACGACTGATTTGATCACCAGTCTGAAGCTAACCGCGTATTGGGCCCACCGGCCAGCCGTGGATTCAGAGGCCGGCCAGCCGCGTAGGAAAATTATTAGAATCCATAAGAATCAATGGTGGTGAATTTTTCTTCCGATTCTTTTTTTTTTTATTCAATGAAGCTATTAACACAATTTTTTTATATTCTTAAGATACATATCACTGAGCATACTTCAAAGCGGACATATGAAATCATTGGCTTAATATTTATTGAATAATTTGCCGCTACAATTTAGACCTCATTCAATCAGTACATAATATCATGCGATTACCCGTTTTCGGTCGACACCTATACCCGGTCACTCATTTTGATTCCTGTTTACCGCGAGAGGGCGCTAGATATACAGCGACTAGAAGTTTCATTCACGACCGATGTTCCTTACGATCACACACGCAAAAAATTATTGAGATTCAAGTTTCCTGTCGTAAGTTACACCCAAAAGTTTATAAAATGTTAAATTTTCAGTATAGATCACTAATACACTTTTTACTCACAATCAAATGTCTCTAAAAATTATAATCCACGGTCAAACATTCCAAATGAAAGTTTCATCGGCAAGGTCAAGTTTCATTTTCCCCAGGTAGAACGGTAGATCACGTGATTATGTTGCTAAGTGGGATTGTATGGAGTGCCAACATTGCAGAAACCTTAAGTGTATTTCAAGTGAATATGACTTTTTGTGTTTATACTGCACTCTCTGCTTAATTGCAATGGGCCCTAATGAAAGCTGCAATGGCTATATAAAGTTCATTTCTCCCCAAATTACTCATATTATTGGCCACTCTGAAATTCAAGATAATCAGAGTGATAAATATTTTTATTTTTTTTTTATTAAAAATGTGTTGAGGAAATGGAATAGTCACTTTTATTTTATTCAGTAATATTTTTTTATGAAGAACAACAAAGTTGTGTGGCCCAACTTTCACTTAATTCCCCTCCCTTCCCCATTCTTTGAACAAATTTTGACAGATAATGCAGTTTCAAAACAAAAAAAAACATCAAAAACGTTCATATTTATGCCACGGACAGTACACAAAATGTGTAAAAATAATTGCACAAAATATTTGTAGGGCCTGACATTGTACGTAGCTAATGACCATGAATTTATGTCAGGATCCAGAAAATATGTCATCTTTATTACAATTAATTTTAGGAACTTTATGATTGGTTTTATAGGTTTTTTAATGGCAATGTTATATTTCCTTCTCTTTATACAGACTGTGATACGCAAAGTAAAAGCCAGCTACAGACTATTTTATTCTTAAGAATGTCTTAATGATGAATACGAGGCTGTTGTTGATCAATCAGAAAAGCTTAACAAAATAATACATCAAAGCTACCAGCTCTGGACCTGCTCCCCTAATGAGTCAGGAAGAGGAACAAACTGCAATGCAAGAACTATTATTATGTTGACAAAGCAGAAAAGTCACATAACTTGATAAATAAATATAAATGGATTTGTATCAATTTAAAAAAAAAATTATATAAATTCAGTAAAAACCATTACATTTGATTTTAAAACAATTTATGTTAAATACTCCAAAGAAAAATAAAGAAGTAAAAGAAAAGAAAAGGTGCCATGCTTTTCTCTTGTGTCATCTGGATTTTTCTCTTGGGGAAGGAGGGCACTTCAAGAAGTATTCATTTATTATGTTGATGAAGCAGAAAAGCCACAAACTACAGAAAAGAAAAGGATAATTGATGTATATTATTATACAAATTTTATATAAGTTCAGCAAAAAAAATCACATTTAATTTGAAAATAATCATTAATACCACTTTAAAGTAAAATAAAGAAGAAAAAGAAAAGGACAATATATAGCAAAAAAAAACATGTAAAGAAGAATTTTGCTATTTTATTAACCAATAATCACCTCACTAGCCGCAGAAACAGTCTGGACAATCGTTATTATTTGTTTTTTTGTTTTTTTACATTTTGCGCGCCGTACTAGTTCGTGAAGTTGACAGAAACTGCCCCTGAATGGACCGACCGGAAACGGGTAACGCGACGTGTGAACGGCGAATACAGCACGGCTGTGAATTTAGGACGATATTTCGGAATTTATGACTGCAACTTCTGGGATTTCAACAGATTATGAATTAAAAGTGTCTTGTTAAAAGGTTGGTCAGATGGTTTTAAAAAATTTCATTTAGTTTCCGTTTCCGAACGATTTTTACCGTTAAGTGACCGAAAACCGGTCGCTCCAGGATACAACTAGTGAACAATTTGCATTTACCCCAGAGTAAATGTACCCTTCATGTTGTATAAAAGATGAAATTTTATTCCATAATCTTAAAGACCATATCACTGGGTAAACTTCATTTTGGAGGTGGCTAATTTGGCTCACTAATTAGTACCGCTAATTAGTCGCTAGAATATACGTCATTTTCTACGTTGCACGTACAGACCCTGTGAAACTTCGTCACACTCACACACGTGTTTGCAACATTGCCATTTTGAAAAAAATTAGAAAAGGTTCATGTTTATTGTAAATATTAAACAGATTCGAGCGGGAATATTGTAATTGTTTCCAAAAGCTGAAAACTATTACATCACTTAATGAATTTACTTACCAAGCTTACTTTCATAATGAAGATTTTTTAATTATTTTGAAAAAAGATTTTGTGTGGTAAAATTACACAAAACTTAAAACACGTGTGTCAGACCATAGAGAAAGATTCTTTCTCTATGATCAGCCTAACGCGCAGCAACATTACGCACATAATTTAGCATAACGCAGAAAATACTTATTTACAGTGATTGGCTCAATACCGCACCTTGCGTCGCGCACCGTATAATTTGTAAGAGTTGCCCGCGACTGAGAAACGCGCTGGTGATCGCCAAAATGATTGCAACCGGTTGGTGACGTCACGTGCACGTGGTCTATAGGCATAATGCACACAAAATGGAGTACGACTGCCACATATCGGGCATGGTATAGCACCCCACCATAGCACAAGGTGCCAATTTTTTAAGGGCGTCACATTTTCTACAATAATGTAGACTTTATGATTTGAAGGAATGTTGTTTCTTACTTCTGTGGATTAGCTCATAGAGCAACGTCCTTTGCTTAGGCAAATTACAAAAAAGGTGTTTTTGAAAGTAGCAACCCTTCCCTAAAGTGAAGATCAAGTGTAACCGATCCACAACATAAACTCGATCCACCCATCTAAACTACGCACATTCCTCAATCCGCCATTGACTGTATCGGTTAAAAATGTCAGGATTTGAAGGAATCCTAGAATCTAGCGTTTTTGCACTGGACCTTGTCCAGTACAAAAACACTTTTTGAAAGTACCATTACTATAGGAAGGTTACTGTTGAAAGCAATTTCGTTTTGCGCAAGGTCACTGACGAGTTTACAGTTTTTTGTTTTTTTTTGTTTTTTTTTAATGCGTCATAAAATGATTGTCTTCTGGCGATTATTATATTACCTTGGCATGACACTTCTCTAAACTAACTTCTTTTTCAAAGTTTTTAATTCAATTTTGTGGACCAACACATCATAACCATAAGAGTCACAGCCGTACCGGTCGGCAGTAGACTAGCACTAGTTGCGTCCATCATAACCCTCGATGTTTCTGACGGTCATAGACCGAACAATTGGCAAAATTGTAGACATTTTTACCAAAATTTTAAATGTACTGAATTGCACTGTCAATATCACACAATTGGTCTTTAATTCATACTTGCAAAAATCAAACTTGCAATAGAAGCCCAAAATTAAAGTAAAGTGAAAACATAGAGAATAGTATGCACCCAGATAAATTTCTGAGTTATTCAATTGTTGCAGTTCTATCCAGTGCTGATGAGACCGATCCTAGTTTCACCTACGTGCAATGCGATACTGTAAAAATATTTACGCATGATTTGTCATAGCTCTAAGGTCCAAGGGACGTGACCAAGAGCTACAATTATTTCAACTACAGTTGTAGCACCTAAAAATAAAAAAAAAATCCTTAAAACAGTAATATTCAATTATTGTTTTAAGGAATTTGTTCCTTAAAATTAATGGTATCAAACTTGACAGTACTTGCCAAACATGACAATAAAAACTACATATCCAGAAAACATAAGTACATAGAACAATCGTTATGCTATGTATTATGCAAATTACCATTAGGCCATGGGAATAAAAGTTTCAGATCTGCGCCCACCGCCCCCATGCTCTAAAACGCACCGCACACATGCAATCACTGAAGTGGTGTAGGCTACTGACTGTATTGCTTGGCTTTAAGTTCATTGACCTCGGTTGGGGCGGAGCCTCTGAGTTACAGCACACTGTTAGGGTTTTCCACTTGTGCAGATTGCGCATGGTTTTACCCATTCAGCACATTGAGCTACACAAACTGCAAGGCTGCGTGGTCAATCTGCAGATCAATGGTTAGCTGAGTGGTGCTGCTCACTCACAAATATTCCGCTTAGTTCCCCTCCAAAGCAAAGCCCTCCCCTCTATCCCACAGAAATTGCCCTCTGCTGAGCTTCCCCACCCCTCAAGGTTTTAAGACCTCTTCCACCCACAAGAAATTCCCCTCCGCCGAGCCTCTCAAGTTATACCTCTCCAAGTTTTAAGCCCGCCCCTCCACGGAGCACGAAGACAACACAACAAGAACAAACAAATCTCTAACTAGATTGCAAACAAATACAAACAAGCACACAAACACAACAGATCAAGAACAAACAGATCTCTAACTCGACTGCAAACAAATACAATCAAGCACAAAAACACTACACAACAACAATAAACAGATCTCTAACTGGACAGCAAACAATTCAAATAGTAACAAGCACACACAGATACTACACAACAAGAACAAACATATCTCTAACTAGACTGCAAACACTACTGACAAGTACACAAACACTACAGATCAAGAACAAACAGATCTCTAACTAGACTGCAAACAAATACTGACAAGCACACAAACACTACAGAACAAGAACAAACAGATCTCTAAATAGACAGCTTACAAATAGTAACAAGCACACACAGATACAACACAACAAGATCACTAACTAGACTGCAAACAAATACAAACAAGCACACAAACACTACACAAGAACAAACAGATCTCTAACTGGACAACAAACAAATAGTACCAAGAACACACAGATACTACACAACAAGAACAAACAGATCACTAACTAGACTGCAAAATAATACAAACAAGCACACAAAAACAAGAACAAACAGACTCTAACTAGACTGCAAACAGACAATCAAACAAGCACACAGAAACTCAAACAACAAACATAAAAACAGATACTCTAACTAAACAATGACCACCTACTAAAACAAGCACACAGAAACAAGAACAAACAGCCTCTAACTAGACCGCAAACAGACAATAAAACAAGCACAAAGAAACTCAAACTACAAACATAAAAACAGATACTCTAACTAGACAATGACCACCTACTAAAACAAGCACACAGAAACAAGAACAAACAGACTCTAACTAGACTGCAAACAGACAATAAAACAAGCACACAGAAACTCAAACAACAAACATAAAAACAGATACTCTAACTAGACAATGAACATCTACTATAAATCAAGGACACAGATACAACAAAAAGATTTAACTAGACCACAAACAGACAATCAAACAAGCACAAAGAAACTCAAACAGCAAGCATTAAAACAGATACTCTAACTAGACAATGACCACCTACTAAAACAAGCACACAGAAAAAAGAACAAACAGACTCTAACTAGACTGCAAACAGACAATAAAAAAAGCACATAGAAACTCAAACAACAAACATAAAAACAGATACTCAAACTAGACAATGAACATCAACTAAATCAAGGACACATATACAACAAAAAGACTCTAACTAGATCGCAAACAGACAATAAAACAAGCACAAAGAAACTCAAACAACAAACATAAAAACAGATACTCTAACTAGACAATGAACATCTACTATAAATCAAGGACACAGATACAACAAAAAGATTTAACTAGACCACAAACAGACAATCAAACAAGCACAAAGAAACTCAAACAAGCATAAAAACAGATACTTTAACTAGACAATGACCACCTACTAAAACAAGCACACAGAAACAAGAACAAACAGACTCTAACTAGACCGCAAACAGACAATAAAACAATCACAAAGAAACTCAAACAACAAACTTAAAAACAGATACTCTAACTAGACAATGAACACCTACTTAAACAAGCACACAGAAAAAAGAACAAACAGACTCTAACTTGATCGCAAACAGACAATAAAACAAGCACAAAGAAACTCAAACAACAAACATAAAAACAGATACTCTAACTAGACAATGAACATCAACTAAATCAAGGACACAGATACAACAAAAAGACTCTAACTAGATCGCAAACAGACGATAAAACAAGCACAAAGAAACTCAAACAACAAACATAAAAACAGATAGTCTAACTAGACAATGAACATCAACTAAATCAAGGACCGGATAAAACAAAAAGACTCTAACTAGATCGCAAACAGACAATAAAACAAGCACAAAGAAACTCAAACAACAAACATAAAAACAGATACTCTAACTAGACAATGAACATCAACTAAATCAAGGACACAGATACAACAAAAAGACTCTAACTAGATCGCAAACAGACGATAAAACAAGCACAAAGAAACTCAAACAGCAAGCATAAAAACAGATACTTTAACTAGACAATGACCACCTACTAAAACAAGCGTAAAGAAACAAGAACAAACAGACTCTAACTAGACCGCAAACAGACAATAAAACAATCACAAAGAAACTCAAACAACAAACTTAAAAACAGATACTCTAACTAGACAATGAACACCTACTAAAACAAGCACACAGAAACAAGAACAAACAGACTCTAACTAGACCGCAAACAGACAATAATACAATCACAATGAAACTCAAACAACAAACATAACAACAGATACTCTAACTAGACAATGACCACCTACTAAAACAAACACACAGAAACAAGAACAGACTCTAACTAGACCGCAAACAGACAATAAAACAATCACACAGAAACTCAAACAACAAACATAACAACAGATACTCTAACTAGACAATGACCACCTACTAAAACAAGCACGCAGATACAAGAACAAACAGACTCTAACTAGACCGCAAACAGACAATAAAACAATCACAATGAAACTCAAACAACAAACATAACAGATACTCTAACTAGACAATGACCACCTACTAAAACAAGCACACAGAAACAAGAACAAACAGACTAACTAGACCGCAAACAGACAACAATCACAAAGAAACTCTAACAACAAACATAAAAACAGATACTCTAACTAGACAATGACTACCTACTAAAACAAGCACGCAGATACAAGAACAAACAGACTCTAAACTAGACCGCAAACAGACAATAAAACAAGCACAAAGACAAACTCAAACAACAAGCATAAAAACAGATACTCTAACTAGACAATGACCACCTACTAAAACAAGCACACAGAAACAAGAACAAACAGACTCTAACTAGACCGCAAACAGACACTAAAACAAGCACAAAGAAACTCAAACGACAAACATAAAAACAGATACTCTAACTAGACAATGACCACCTACTTAAACAAGCACACAGAAACAAGAACAAACAGACTCTAACTAGACCACAAACAGACAATAAAACAAGCACACGGAAAATCAAACAAGCATAAAAAGAGAAAATCTAACTAGACAATGAACATCAATCAAATCAAGGACACAGATACAACAAACAGACTCTAACTAGACCGCAAACAGACAATAAAAGAAGAAAACAGAAATTCAAACAACAAACATATAAAGAAATACTCTCACTAGACAATGACCACCTACTTAAACAAGCACACAGAAAAAAGAACAAACAGACTCTAACTTGATCGCAAACAGACAATAAAACAAGCACAAAGAAACTCAAACAACAAACATAAAAACAGATACTCTAACTAGACAATGAACATCAACTAAATCAAGGACACAGATACAACAAAAAGACTCTAACTAGATCGCAAACAGACGATAAAACAAGCACAAAGAAACTCAAACAACAAACATAAAAACAGATAGTCTAACTAGACAATGAACATCAACTAAATCAAGGACCGGATAAAACAAAAAGACTCTAACTAGATCGCAAACAGACAATAAAACAAGCACAAAGAAACTCAAACAACAAACATAAAAACAGATACTCTAACTAGACAATGAACATCAACTAAATCAAGGACACAGATACAACAAAAAGACTCTAACTAGATCGCAAACAGACGATAAAACAAGCACAAAGAAACTCAAACAGCAAGCATAAAAACAGATACTTTAACTAGACAATGACCACCTACTAAAACAAGCGTAAAGAAACAAGAACAAACAGACTCTAACTAGACCGCAAACAGACAATAAAACAATCACAAAGAAACTCAAACAACAAACTTAAAAACAGATACTCTAACTAGACAATGAACACCTACTAAAACAAGCACACAGAAACAAGAACAAACAGACTCTAACTAGACCGCAAACAGACAATAATACAATCACAATGAAACTCAAACAACAAACATAACAACAGATACTCTAACTAGACAATGACCACCTACTAAAACAAACACACAGAAACAAGAACAGACTCTAACTAGACCGCAAACAGACAATAAAACAATCACACAGAAACTCAAACAACAAACATAACAACAGATACTCTAACTAGACAATGACCACCTACTAAAACAAGCACGCAGATACAAGAACAAACAGACTCTAACTAGACCGCAAACAGACAATAAAACAATCACAATGAAACTCAAACAACAAACATAACAGATACTCTAACTAGACAATGACCACCTACTAAAACAAGCACACAGAAACAAGAACAAACAGACTAACTAGACCGCAAACAGACAACAATCACAAAGAAACTCAAACAACAAACATAAAAACAGATACTCTAACTAGACAATGACTACCTACTAAAACAAGCACGCAGATACAAGAACAAACAGACTCTAAACTAGACCGCAAACAGACAATAAAACAAGCACAAAGACAAACTCAAACAACAAGCATAAAAACAGATACTCTAACTAGACAATGACCACCTACTAAAACAAGCACACAGAAACAAGAACAAACAGACTCTAACTAGACCGCAAACAGACACTAAAACAAGCACAAAGAAACTCAAACGACAAACATAAAAACAGAGACTCTAACTAGACAATGACCACCTACTAAAACAAGCACACAGAAACAAGAACAAACAGACTCTAACTAGACCACAAACAGACAATAAAACAAGCACACGGAAAATCAAACAAGCATAAAAACAGAAACTCTAACTAGACAATGAACATCAATCAAATCAAGGACACAGATACAACAAACAGACTCTAACTAGACCGCAAACAGACAATAAAAGAAGAAAACAGAAATTCAAACAACAAACATAAAAAGAAATACTCTCACTAGACAATGACCACCTACTTAAACAAGCACACAGAAAAAAGAACAAACAGACTCTAACTTGATCGCAAACAGACAATAAAACAAGCACAAAGAAACTCAAACAACAAACATAAAAACAGATACTCTAACTAGACAATGAACATCAACTAAATCAAGGACACAGATACAACAAAAAGACTCTAACTAGATCGCAAACAGACGATAAAACAAGCACAAAGAAACTCAAACAACAAACATAAAAACAGATAGTCTAACTAGACAATGAACATCAACTAAATCAAGGACCGGATAAAACAAAAAGACTCTAACTAGATCGCAAACAGACAATAAAACAAGCACAAAGAAACTCAAACAACAAACATAAAAACAGATACTCTAACTAGACAATGAACATCAACTAAATCAAGGACACAGATACAACAAAAAGACTCTAACTAGATCGCAAACAGACGATAAAACAAGCACAAAGAAACTCAAACAGCAAGCATAAAAACAGATACTTTAACTAGACAATGACCACCTACTAAAACAAGCGTAAAGAAACAAGAACAAACAGACTCTAACTAGACCGCAAACAGACAATAAAAGAAGAAAACAGAAATTCAAACAACAAACATATAAAGAAATACTCTCACTAGACAATGACCACCTACTTAAACAAGCACACAGAAAAAAGAACAAACAGACTCTAACTTGATCGCAAACAGACAATAAAACAAGCACAAAGAAACTCAAACAACAAACATAAAAACAGATACTCTAACTAGACAATGAACATCAACTAAATCAAGGACACAGATACAACAAAAAGACTCTAACTAGATCGCAAACAGACGATAAAACAAGCACAAAGAAACTCAAACAACAAACATAAAAACAGATAGTCTAACTAGACAATGAACATCAACTAAATCAAGGACCGGATAAAACAAAAAGACTCTAACTAGATCGCAAACAGACAATAAAACAAGCACAAAGAAACTCAAACAACAAACATAAAAACAGATACTCTAACTAGACAATGAACATCAACTAAATCAAGGACACAGATACAACAAAAAGACTCTAACTAGATCGCAAACAGACGATAAAACAAGCACAAAGAAACTCAAACAGCAAGCATAAAAACAGATACTTTAACTAGACAATGACCACCTACTAAAACAAGCGTAAAGAAACAAGAACAAACAGACTCTAACTAGACCGCAAACAGACAATAAAACAATCACAAAGAAACTCAAACAACAAACTTAAAAACAGATACTCTAACTAGACAATGAACACCTACTAAAACAAGCACACAGAAACAAGAACAAACAGACTCTAACTAGACCGCAAACAGACAATAATACAATCACAATGAAACTCAAACAACAAACATAACAACAGATACTCTAACTAGACAATGACCACCTACTAAAACAAACACACAGAAACAAGAACAGACTCTAACTAGACCGCAAAAAGACAATAAAACAATCACACAGAAACTCAAACAACAAACATAACAACAGATACTCTAACTAGACAATGACCACCTACTAAAACAAGCACGCAGATACAAGAACAAACAGACTCTAACTAGACCGCAAACAGACAATAAAACAATCACAATGAAACTCAAACAACAAACATAACAGATACTCTAACTAGACAATGACCACCTACTAAAACAAGCACACAGAAACAAGAACAAACAGACTAACTAGACCGCAAACAGACAACAATCACAAAGAAACTCAAACAACAAACATAAAAACAGATACTCTAACTAGACAATGACTACCTACTAAAACAAGCACGCAGATACAAGAACAAACAGACTCTAAACTAGACCGCAAACAGACAATAAAACAAGCACAAAGACAAACTCAAACAACAAGCATAAAAACAGATACTCTAACTAGACAATGACCACCTACTAAAACAAGCACACAGAAACAAGAACAAACAGACTCTAACTAGACCGCAAACAGACACTAAAACAAGCACAAAGAAACTCAAACGACAAACATAAAAACAGATACTCTAACTAGACAATGACCACCTACTAAAACAAGCACACAGAAACAAGAACAAACAGACTCTAACTAGACCACAAACAGACAATAAAACAAGCACACGGAAAATCAAACAAGCATAAAAACAGAAACTCTAACTAGACAATGAACATCAATCAAATCAAGGACACAGATACAACAAACAGACTCTAACTATACCGCAAACAGACAATAAAAGAAGAAAACAGAAATTCAAACAACAAACATAAAAAGAAATACTCTCACTAGACAATGACCACCTACTTAAACAAGCACACAGAAAAAAGAACAAACAGACTCTAACTTGATCGCAAACAGACAATAAAACAAGCACAAAGAAACTCAAACAACAAACATAAAAACAGATACTCTAACTAGACAATGAACATCAACTAAATCAAGGACACAGATACAACAAAAAGACTCTAACTAGATCGCAAACAGACGATAAAACAAGCACAAAGAAACTCAAACAACAAACATAAAAACAGATAGTCTAACTAGACAATGAACATCAACTAAATCAAGGACCGGATAAAACAAAAAGACTCTAACTAGATCGCAAACAGACAATAAAACAAGCACAAAGAAACTCAAACAACAAACATAAAAACAGATACTCTAACTAGACAACGAACATCAACTAAATCAAGGACACAGATACAACAAAAAGACTCTAACTAGATCGCAAACAGACGATAAAACAAGCACAAAGAAACTCAAACAGCAAGCATAAAAACAGATACTTTAACTAGACAATGACCACCTACTAAAACAAGCGTAAAGAAACAAGAACAAACAGACTCTAACTAGACCGCAAACAGACAATAAAACAATCACAAAGAAACTCAAACAACAAACTTAAAAACAGATACTCTAACTAGACAATGAACACCTACTAAAACAAGCACACAGAAACAAGAACAAACAGACTCTAACTAGACCGCAAACAGACAATAATACAATCACAATGAAACTCAAACAACAAACATAACAACAGATACTCTAACTAGACAATGACCACCTACTAAAACAAGCACACAGAAACAAGAACAGACTCTAACTAGACCGCAAACAGACAATAAAACAATCACACAGAAACTCAAACAACAAACATAACAACAGATACTCTAACTAGACAATGACCACCTACTAAAACAAGCACGCAGATACAAGAACAAACAGACTCTAACTAGACCGCAAACAGACAATAAAACAATCACAATGAAACTCAAACAACAAACATAACAGATACTCTAACTAGACAATGACCACCTACTAAAACAAGCACACAGAAACAAGAACAAACAGACTAACTAGACCGCAAACAGACAACAATCACAAAGAAACTCAAACAACAAACATAAAAACAGATACTCTAACTAGACAATGACTACCTACTAAAACAAGCACGCAGATACAAGAACAAACAGACTCTAAACTAGACCGCAAACAGACAATAAAACAAGCACAAAGACAAACTCAAACAACAAGCATAAAAACAGATACTCTAACTAGACAATGACCACCTACTAAAACAAGCACACAGAAACAAGAACAAACAGACTCTAACTAGACCGCAAACAGACACTAAAACAAGCACAAAGAAACTCAAACGACAAACATAAAAACAGATACTCTAACTAGACAATGACCACCTACTAAAACAAGCACACAGAAACAAGAACAAACAGACTCTAACTAGACCACAAACAGACAATAAAACAAGCACACGGAAAATCAAACAAGCATAAAAACAGAAACTCTAACTAGACAATGAACATCAATCAAATCAAGGACACAGATACAACAAACAGACTCTAACTATACCGCAAACAGACAATAAAAGAAGAAAACAGAAATTCAAACAACAAACATAAAAAGAAATACTCTCACTAGACAATGACCACCTACTTAAACAAGCACACAGAAAAAAGAACAAACAGACTCTAACTTGATCGCAAACAGACAATAAAACAAGCACAAAGAAACTCAAACAACAAACATAAAAACAGATACTCTAACTAGACAATGAACATCAACTAAATCAAGGACACAGATACAACAAAAAGACTCTAACTAGATCGCAAACAGACGATAAAACAAGCACAAAGAAACTCAAACAACAAACATAAAAACAGATAGTCTAACTAGACAATGAACATCAACTAAATCAAGGACCGGATAAAACAAAAAGACTCTAACTAGATCGCAAACAGACAATAAAACAAGCACAAAGAAACTCAAACAACAAACATAAAAACAGATACTCTAACTAGACAATGAACATCAACTAAATCAAGGACACAGATACAACAAAAAGACTCTAACTAGATCGCAAACAGACGATAAAACAAGCACAAAGAAACTCAAACAGCAAGCATAAAAACAGATACTTTAACTAGACAATGACCACCTACTAAAACAAGCGTAAAGAAACAAGAACAAACAGACTCTAACTAGACCGCAAACAGACAATAAAACAATCACAAAGAAACTCAAACAACAAACTTAAAAACAGATACTCTAACTAGACAATGAACACCTACTAAAACAAGCACACAGAAACAAGAACAAACAGACTCTAACTAGACCGCAAACAGACAATAATACAATCACAATGAAACTCAAACAACAAACATAACAACAGATACTCTAACTAGACAATGACCACCTACTAAAACAAACACACAGAAACAAGAACAGACTCTAACTAGACCGCAAACAGACAATAAAACAATCACACAGAAACTCAAACAACAAACATAACAACAGATACTCTAACTAGACAATGACCACCTACTAAAACAAGCACGCAGATACAAGAACAAACAGACTCTAACTAGACCGCAAACAGACAATAAAACAATCACAATGAAACTCAAACAACAAACATAACAGATACTCTAACTAGACAATGACCACCTACTAAAACAAGCACACAGAAACAAGAACAAACAGACTAACTAGACCGCAAACAGACAACAATCACAAAGAAACTCAAACAACAAACATAAAAACAGATACTCTAACTAGACAATGACCACCTACTAAAACAAGCACGCAGATACAAGAACAAACAGACTCTAAACTAGACCGCAAACAGACAATAAAACAAGCACAAAGAAACTCAATCAACAAGCATAAAAACAGATACTCTAACTAGACAATGACCACCTACTAAAACAAGCACACAGAAACAAGAACAAACAGACTCTAACTAGACCGCAAACAGACACTAAAACAAGCACAAAGAAACTCAAACGACAAACATAAAAACAGATACTCTAACTAGACAATGACCACCTACTAAAACAAGCACACAGAAACAAGAACAAACAGACTCTAACTAGACCACAAACAGACAATAAAACAAGCACACGGAAAATCAAACAAGCATAAAAACAGAAACTCTAACTAGACAATGAACATCAATCAAATCAAGGACACAGATACAACAAACAGACTCTAACTAGACCGCAAACAGACAATAAAAGAAGAAAACAGAAATTCAAACAACAAACATAAAAAGAAATACTCTCACTAGACAATGACCACCTACTTAAACAAGCACACAGAAAAAAGAACAAACAGACTCTAACTAGATCGCAAACAGTTAAAACAAGCACAAAGAAACTCAAACAAACATAAAAACAGATACTCCAACTAGACAATGAACATCAACTAAATCAAGGACACAGATACAACAAAAAGATTTAACTCGATCGCAAACAGACAATAAAACAAGCAAAAAGAAACTCAAACAAGCATAAAAACAGATACTTTAACTAGACAATGACCACCTACTAAAACAAGCACACAGAAACAAGAACAAACAGACTCTAACTAGACCGCAAACAGACAATAAAACAATCACATAGAAACTCAAACAGCAAGCATAAAAACAGATACTTTAACTAGACAATGACCACCTACTAAAACAAGAACAAACAGACTCTAACTAGACCGCAAACAGACACTAAAACAAGCACAAAGAAACTCAAACAGCAAGCATAAAAACAGATACTTTAACTAGACAATGACCACCTACTAAAACAAGCGCAAAGAAACAAGAACAAACAGACTCTAACTAGACCGCAAACAGACAATAAAACAATCACAAAGAAACTCAAACAACAAACTTAAAAACAGATACTCTAACTAGACAATGAACACCTACTAAAACAAGCACACAGAAACAAGAACAAACAGACTCTAACTAGACCGCAAACAGACAATAATACAATCACAATGAAACTCAAACAACAAACATAACAACAGATACTCTAACTAGACAATGACCACCTACTAAAACAAGCACACAGAAACAAGAACAGACTCTAACTAGACCGCAAACAGACAATAAAACTATCACACAGAAACTCAAACAACAAACATAACAACAGATACTCTAACTAGACAATGACCACCTACTAAAACAAGCACGCAGATACAAGAACAAACAGACTCTAACTAGACCGCAAACAGACAATAAAACAATCACAATGAAACTCAAACAACAAACATAACAGATACTCTAACTAGACAATGACCACCTACTAAAACAAGCACACAGAAACAAGAACAAACAGACTAACTAGACCGCAAACAGACAACAATCACAAAGAAACTCAAACAACAAACATAAAAACAGATACTCTAACTAGACAATGACTACCTACTAAAACAAGCACGCAGATACAAGAACAAACAGACTCTAAACTAGACCGCAAACAGACAATAAAACTAGCACAAAGACAAACTCAAACAACAAGCATAAAAACAGATACTCTAACTAGACAATGACCACCTACTAAAACAAGCACACAGAAACAAGAACAAACAGACTCTAACTAGACCGCAAACAGACACTAAAACAAGCACAAAGAAACTCAAACGACAAACATAAAAACAGATACTCTAACTAGACAATGACCACCTACTAAAACAAGCACACAGAAACAAGAACAAACAGACTCTAACTAGACCACAAACAGACAATAAAACAAGCACACGGAAAATCAAACAAGCATAAAAACAGAAACTCTAACTAGACAATGAACATCAATCAAATCAAGGACACAGATACAACAAACAGACTCTAACTAGACCGCAAACAGACAATAAAAGAAGAAAACAGAAATTCAAACAACAAACATAAAAAGAAATACTCTCACTAGACAATGACCACCTACTTAAACAAGCACACAGAAAAAAAAACAAACAGACTCTAACTTGATCGCAAACAGACAATAAAACAAGCACAAAGAAACTCAAACAACAAACATAAAAACAGATACTCTAACTAGACAATGAACATCAACTAAATCAAGGACACAGATACAACAAAAAGACTCTAACTAGATCGCAAACAGACGATAAAACAAGCACAAAGAAACTCAAACAACAAACATAAAAACAGATAGTCTAACTAGACAATGAACATCAACTAAATCAAGGACCGGATAAAACAAAAAGACTCTAACTAGATCGCAAACAGACAATAAAACAAGCACAAAGAAACTCAAACAACAAACATAAAAACAGATACTCTAACTAGACAATGAACATCAACTAAATCAAGGACACAGATACAACAAAAAGACTCTAACTAGATCGCAAACAGACGATAAAACAAGCACAAAGAAACTCAAACAACAAACATAAAAACAGATACTTTAACTAGACAATGACCACCTACTAAAACAAGCGTAAAGAAACAAGAACAAACAGACTCTAACTAGACCGCAAACAGACAATAAAACAATCACAAAGAAACTCAAACACCAAACTTAAAAACAGATACTCTAACTAGACAATGAACACCTACTAAAACAAGCACACAGAAACAAGAACAAACAGACTCTAACTAGACCGCAAACAGACAATAATACAATCACAATGAAACTCAAACAACAAACATAACAACAGATACTCTAACTAGACAATGACCACCTACTAAAACAAACACACAGAAACAAGAACAGACTCTAACTAGACCGCAAACAGACAATAAAACAATCACAC
This sequence comes from Marthasterias glacialis, assembly GCA_911728455.2. Lineage (NCBI taxonomy): Eukaryota > Metazoa > Echinodermata > Asteroidea > Forcipulatida > Asteriidae > Marthasterias > Marthasterias glacialis. The sequence goes on from OU452231.1 coordinate 7,113,260, forward strand.
AGAAACTCAAACAACAAACATAACAACAGATACTCTAACTAGACAATGACCACCTACTAAAACAAGCACGCAGATACAAGAACAAACAGACTCTAACTAGACCGCAAACAGACAATAAAACAATCACAATGAAACTCAAACAACAAACATAACAGATACTCTAACTAGACAATGACCACCTACTAAAACAAGCACACAGAAACAAGAACAAACAGACTAACTAGACCGCAAACAGACAACAATCACAAAGAAACTCAAACAACAAACATAAAAACAGATACTCTAACTAGACAATGACTACCTACTAAAACAAGCACGCAGATACAAGAACAAACAGACTCTAAACTAGACCGCAAACAGACAATAAAACAAGCACAAAGACAAACTCAAACAACAAGCATAAAAACAGATACTCTAACTAGACAATGACCACCTACTAAAACAAGCACACAGAAACAAGAACAAACAGACTCTAACTAGACCGCAAACAGACACTAAAACAAGCACAAAGAAACTCAAACGACAAACATAAAAACAGATACTCTAACTAGACAATGACCACCTACTAAAACAAGCACACAGAAACAAGAACAAACAGACTCTAACTAGACCGCAAACAGACAATAAAACAAGCACACGGAAAATCAAACAAGCATAAAAACAGAAACTCTAACTAGACAATGAACATCAATCAAATCAAGGACACAGATACAACAAACAGACTCTAACTAGACCGCAAACAGACAATAAAAGAAGAAAACAGAAATTCAAACAACAAACATAAAAAGAAATACTCTCACTAGACAATGACCACCTACTTAAACAAGCACACAGAAAAAAGAACAAACAGACTCTAACTTGATCGCAAACAGACAATAAAACAAGCACAAAGAAACTCAAACAACAAACATAAAAACAGATACTCTAACTAGACAATGAACATCAACTAAATCAAGGACACAGATACAACAAAAAGACTCTAACTAGATCGCAAACAGACGATAAAACAAGCACAAAGAAACTCAAACAACAAACATAAAAACAGATAGTCTAACTAGACAATGAACATCAACTAAATCAAGGACCGGATAAAACAAAAAGACTCTAACTAGATCGCAAACAGACAATAAAACAAGCACAAAGAAACTCAAACAACAAACATAAAAACAGATACTCTAACTAGACAATGAACATCAACTAAATCAAGGACACAGATACAACAAAAAGACTCTAACTAGATCGCAAACAGACGATAAAACAAGCACAAAGAAACTCAAACAACAAACATAAAAACAGATACTTTAACTAGACAATGACCACCTACTAAAACAAGCGTAAAGAAACAAGAACAAACAGACTCTAACTAGACCGCAAACAGACAATAAAACAATCACAAAGAAACTCAAACACCAAACTTAAAAACAGATACTCTAACTAGACAATGAACACCTACTAAAACAAGCACACAGAAACAAGAACAAACAGACTCTAACTAGACCGCAAACAGACAATAATACAATCACAATGAAACTCAAACAACAAACATAACAACAGATACTCTAACTAGACAATGACCACCTACTAAAACAAACACACAGAAACAAGAACAGACTCTAACTAGACCGCAAACAGACAATAAAACAATCACACAGAAACTCAAACAACAAACATAACAACAGATACTCTAACTAGACAATGACCACCTACTAAAACAAGCACACAGATACAAGAACAAACAGACTCTAACTAGACCGCAAACAGACAATAAAACAATCACAATGAAACTCAAACAACAAACATAACAGATACTCTAACTAGACAATGACCACCTACTAAAACAAGCACACAGAAACAAGAACAAACAGACTAACTAGACCGCAAACAGACAACAATCACAAAGAAACTCAAACAACAAACATAAAAACAGATACTCTAACTAGACAATGACTACCTACTAAAACAAGCACGCAGATACAAGAACAAACAGACTCTAAACTAGACCGCAAACAGACAATAAAACAAGCACAAAGACAAACTCAAACAACAAGCATAAAAACAGATACTCTAACTAGACAATGACCACCTACTAAAACAAGCACACAGAAACAAGAACAAACAGACTCTAACTAGACCGCAAACAGACAATAAAACAAGCACAAAGAAACTCAAACAACAAACATAAAAACAGATACTCTAACTAGACAATGACCACCTACTAAAACAAGCACACAGAAACAAGAACAAACAGACTCTAACTAGACCACAAACAGACAATAAAACAAGCACACGGAAAATCAAACAAGCATAAAAACAGAAACTCTAACTAGACAATGAACATCAATCAAATCAAGGACACAGATACAACAAACAGACTCTAACTAGACCGCAAACAGACAATAAAAGAAGAAAACAGAAATTCAAACAACAAACATAAAAAGAAATACTCTCACTAGACAATGACCACCTACTTAAACAAGCACACAGAAAAAAGAACAAACAGACTCTAACTTGATCGCAAACAGACAATAAAACAAGCACAAAGAAACTCAAACAACAAACATAAAAACAGATACTCTAACTAGACAATGAACATCAACTAAATCAAGGACACAGATACAACAAAAAGACTCTAACTAGATCGCAAACAGACGATAAAACAAGCACAAAGAAACTCAAACAACAAACATAAAAACAGATAGTCTAACTAGACAATGAACATCAACTAAATCAAGGACCGGATAAAACAAAAAGACTCTAACTAGATCGCAAACAGACAATAAAACAAGCACAAAGAAACTCAAACAACAAACATAAAAACAGATAGTTTAACTAGACAATGAACATCAACTAAATCAAGGACACAGATACAACAAAAAGACTCTAACTAGATCGCAAACAGACGATAAAACAAGCACAAAGAAACTCAAACAGCAAGCATAAAAACAGATACTTTAACTAGACAATGACCACCTACTAAAACAAGCACACAGAAACAAGAACAAACAGACTCTAACTAGACCGCAAACAGACAATAATACAATCACAATGAAACTCAAACAACAAACATAACAACAGATACTCTAACTAGACAATGACCACCTACTAAAACAAACACACAGAAACAAGAACAGACTCTAACTAGACCGCAAACAGACAATAAAACAATCACACAGAAACTCAAACAACAAACATAACAACAGATACTCTAACTAGACAATGACCACCTACTAAAACAAGCACGCAGATACAAGAACAGACTCTAACTAGACCGCAAACAGACAATAAAACAATCACAATGAAACTCAAACAACAAACATAACAGATACTCTAACTAGACAATGACCACCTACTAAAACAAGCACACAGAAACAAGAACAAACAGACTAACTAGACCGCAAACAGACAACAATCACAAAGAAACTCAAACAACAAACATAAAAACAGATACTCTAACTAGACAATGACCACCTACTAAAACAAGCACGCAGATACAAGAACAAACAGACTCTAAACTAGACCGCAAACAGACAATAAAACAAGCACAAAGAAACTCAATCAACAAGCATAAAAACAGATACTCTAACTAGACAATGACCACCTACTAAAACAAGCACACAGAAACAAGAACAAACAGACTCTAACTAGACCGCAAACAGACACTAAAACAAGCACAAAGAAACTCAAACGACAAACATAAAAACAGATACTCTAACTAGACAATGACCACCTACTAAAACAAGCACACAGAAACAAGAACAAACAGACTCTAACTAGACCACAAACAGACAATAAAACAAGCACACGGAAAATCAAACAAGCATAAAAACAGAAACTCTAACTAGACAATGAACATCAATCAAATCAAGGACACAGATACAACAAACAGACTCTAACTAGACCGCAAACAGACAATAAAAGAAGAAAACAGAAATTCAAACAACAAACATAAAAAGAAATACTCTCACTAGACAATGACCACCTACTTAAACAAGCACACAGAAAAAAGAACAAACAGACTCTAACTTGATCGCAAACAGACGATAAAACAAGCACAAAGAAACTCAAACAACAAACATAAAAACAGATAGTCTAACTAGACAATGAACATCAACTAAATCAAGGACCGGATAAAACAAAAAGACTCTAACTAGATCGCAAACAGACAATAAAACAAGCACAAAGAAACTCAAACAACAAACATAAAAACAGATACTCTAACTAGACAATGAACATCAACTAAATCAAGGACACAGATACAACAAAAAGACTCTAACTAGATCGCAAACAGACGATAAAACAAGCACAAAGAAACTCAAACAACAAACATAAAAACAGATAGTCTAACTAGACAATGACCACCTACTAAAACAAGCACACAGAAAAAGAACAAACAGACTCTAACTAGACTGCAAACAGACAATAAAAAAAGCACAAAGAAACTCAAACAACAAACATAAAAACAGATACTCAAACTAGACAATGAACATCAACTAAATCAAGGACACAGATACAACAAAAAGACTCTAACTAGATCGCAAACAGACAATAAAACAAGCACAAAGAAACTCAAACAACAAACATAAAAACAGATACTCTAACTAGACAATGATCACCTACTAAAACAAGCACACAGAAACAAGAACAAACAGACTAACTAGACCGCAAACAGACAACAAGCACAAAGAAACTCAAACAACAAACATAAAAACAGATACTCTAACTAGACAATGAACATCAACTAAATCAAAGACACAGATACAACAAACAGACTCTAACTAGATCGCAAACAGACAATCAAACAAGCACAAAGAAACTCAAACGACAAACATAAAAACAGATACTCTAACTAGACAATGACCACCTACTAAAACAAGCACACAGAAACAAGAACAAACAGACTCTAACTAGACCGCACACAGAGACTAAAACGAGCACACAGAAACTCAAACAAAAAGCACGGATCCGCACCTGAACACATAATAAAACACACACACACACACACAAACAGACTGCAAACAGACAACAAGAAGCAAACAAGCAGATATTCTAATAACTAGACAGTGAACATTTACTGGTACAAGCACACAGATTCTCTGACAACATGCATACAAACCGATATTCTAGACTGCATAAAAAGATACTTAAATAAGCTCATTAAACAGCCACCAGTGACAATGATGTCGTCATGATACTTTCAATGTTTCAATTAGGTTTCAATTCAGCACTTTATTATTATCATTTAGTCACCCATTCACAAACAAAAATAACAATACAAAACAATACTTCCAGATGAGCTATAGGATCAACAAAAGTTAAGTAATTATTGTGATCCTTAGACTAGTTACCCCACATCTGGTTGCAATAAATAACAATTAGATTTGACACATATTATGAACATTTAAATTTAGAGGTAAAAACATCAAAGCAGAGATGAGAAACCAATCAGCATAAATAAATGAGAAACGAATGGTCAAAAGTATAAACGCGGAGCATGAAAACATTTGAAAAATAGGGAATTAAACTTGAAGAAACATAATCAAATCAAGATACACGAACTTCAAATATAGATGGTAACAATCTTAAAAAATGTATTACGAAGAAATTGGAGTGAACTTCTCGATGATTCAAATTGAAAAAATTTGTCTTTCACCAAAAACAAGAGTTGTCTGCCATAAGGGTCTTTGCAAGAGTGGTATGGCGGACAAAACAAGTGGTTTTTCACTCTTTAATATTTAGAGAGTAATGATTGATAAATAAAGCATGGTACAGTTTGGGCAATTTTCAGGAATGTCGACGTAAACAAAATATTTGACTTGCTCTTTATACTAACTCGTCAATGGTCCTTTAAAATGGCTTCCCTGAAAGGCGAAGGTTTGATACAACTTCAATCTGAGCGTTACACTGAAATTGTGCAGATTGGAATGAAAGAACTCACTCAGCATGAATCTTAAATCTTTGCCTTTAAAGATGATTCAAACAAACTAGATTGAATTCCATTACTTTGAGTTACTGGTTGCTCATTAGAAATAACTATTCAAAAATGTTTTCAAGAAGGACTACAAGTCAAAACGTGTTCAAGATGTATACTTGATTACAAAAGGCAGTTAAAATTACAATTGTTTAGATTTTCTTAACTTTGTACAAGGTGTTGGCATTTGTGTATATGCTATTGGGGCTGTGCAAGCATACAAATCTTATACAATTAAAAAAAAAGTTACCATTACAGAGTGGAGGATTGTGGAGGATACTAGAGGGTACAAATACTTTCTGTTATTATTGTTATTTGTATATGGGAGGGCATTGCAAAAAGAGAATAAAGCTAATAAGTAAGTCTCAACAAAGAATACAAAACAGAAAATGCGCATGACTTTCAATGAAATTAGGTGAAGCTGTTTTGGGGAAATCTACTCAATGTGCTGAACAAATGTTTATGGCGATCTTTTAAGGTACTGAAAGAGCAAGGTGCTTTTAATGGCATAACACATTTTGGTTTTTATCCTTATATTGATTTGTGATAAGCACTACAGTTACCATATGCTAAGTAATTATCACAGTAAGTTTTGTTGGAAACAGCCCCCCAAAAAAGACAAAAAGACTTCAACACAATTTTCATAAAGCTTTCATGACATGAAGTGTGCTATAAAAGTACGCCCACGCATGTTTCCATTTTCCAATAGGATTTTATCGTGCAAAATTTTTATAATGGCCTCATGTTTCGACCCCAGCAGAGTCTTTCTCAAAGGCTAAAGGATTTTAACGCATGAGACTTTTGTTGGACTTTTGGTGTGATTGATCAACACGAAAGGGGGCAGGGCTTAAAGGATTGGTCTATTACAAAGAAGGGTCTATAGTCAGTTTGAAAATTTTAACTTGTTATGCTGTATCCTCATTAAGAAATGGTTGAGCTGTTCAGGGATCAAATTGAAATGCAATTTTTAGTTTAAGATTTATTCATTGAAAATTCACTTGCTCTATGACTAAACCTTATAACTTGGTGATGACTGAGGAAAAACAAGGGACAGCTTTGGTGTAGTTTTCAAGAAACTGATCTGAAACCACCTCATGGCATTTTTACGTTTTTCTTTTTGTTTTATTTTTATAGCTATTTCTCTCACCTGGCAAGAGAGATCAGATTTTACAAAATGTTCTTGAAGACTCTTAAAAATTATTTATCTACCGTTATCTATACTGGTAATATACTATTGCTATACTATCTCCTGCTACTCATCTACTTCTACTTCTGATACTATTTACTGATAAAGATATCCTAGTACTATCTACTATTACTACTAGTACTATCTTCTGCTACTTATTTACTTCTACTTCTGATACTAACTACTGAAAAAACTATCCTAGAACTATCTTACTGCTATCTAGTGGAGTACTATCCTGCTATACTATCCTGATGTGTACTACCCTGCTATCTACTGCTATAACTATCTACATATACTATCCTGATATACTAAAATAAACTGGTACTACCCTGAGAAATATTCATGTTTGAAATGATGTCATCTTTAAGAACATTTTGTTAAATCTAAGCTTATTTACTTCTGTCTTGCCAGGTGAGAGAAACCACCATAGCCATAACAAAAGATGCAACTCCAAACAGAATGTTACGACACAGTCTCAAAGTAAAAATATTTGATTAATTTTAGAGTTTGCCATTTTTAACTATCATGTTCAGATTTAGAGTATGCAATCCAACAGTAAATTTTTAAGAAAGTCTTTATTTGAGAAAACAGCTTTGCAATTTTGTCAACATTTTTGCTGTTAATGGTTTTAGCGAATATCCCCTAGTTTTGACAGATCCATGAGGTTTTTTAATTTCAAAAGATGCATTAAAGATGCTAGGTTCGAATTTTGGCTGATTTGACTACAAAATGTAGATTAAAAATTTTACTAGCTATTTTTAAAGATTCGAGAAAGTTACAAGCTTTCATTTAAGGTTTTCCACAAAAAAATCCTCCAATGATAAGTGGTAGTTAAGTAAAACCTAAAAATGAATTATTGTTGGGATCCCAACATTAATTCACTCCCGTTAGCCATGTAGGCCTACATGTAAAAACAGTTTTGCATTTTACAGGTATTTTGTACATTGTCCGTCTCATATTCAAAAGTTTTTCTTTGTCCTTTTGTTTTCAAACAGCATTATCTGTGTAAATTTGTTCAAAGAACAAATTTAAAACAAGAAGTTTTTCGGTGAAAATCAGGCTACTCAATTTTAAGACTTGACATTCAATTGACCAGGGTTGACTCAGAAAAGTTTGCAACATGGATTTCACTCAATTTGCTGCACATTCAAAAAGCCCCAAAATAAGTGTCACTAGTCCAAAAAAAAGTAACTAAACATTTTTGTTTTCTTCTTTTTTTTTTTTGGGGGGGGGGGTGGAATCTTGTGATGTTTCTTTCCAAAACACTTGCCAGTCAGTGAGCAAAGACAGAAATATTACACTTTGTTTCAAGTGTATCCTATTTTGGGATACTTTCTTCTACACCAAAATGCAATTTTGTTAACATAATAACTAAACTAAATAAGATCTGGGCTTAATTTCCCATGACAATTCACAAAACAATCAGAATGTTGCGTTTTTTAATACCAAGTGTATGTAGTTAGTTTTAGTTGGATGTATTACTGCTGCAGTGCACACACCTCTATTTAGAATCCAAGCCAACTTGCTAACAAACCACGGAACTTTTAAGACATTTTTAGACTATAGTTTCAAGGTTGCTTCTCAAAGTCTACACAGATAATTATTCTTTATCCCAGACGCAAGTTATTACATCTATTAACTAACTACATGTATGAGGGTAGAGATTGTTGATGTGAATAATACCAACATGACACATGTAGTGTGCGCCCATTGGCTGCCGGTACTGCATACTCCAAAGGAGTTGAGATGGTTTAAGGAAAGCTTAAGGCCCAATGAACAGTAATAGTGTAAGGTGCTTTGATAATAATTCTAAAAGCACTTAGTAATTGCCTGTTATTATTATTTATTAAACAAAAAAAGACATCTGCTAAAAACCTTACTAAAATGAATACGGAAAAACCTTTTCTGAACATTCAATGTACAATGTGTTTAAAATCATTTCGTGCATCATAAAAAACTAACTTAAAATAAATGGACATAAATACTTAATGTATTGTTGTCAAAATTCTTGTTTTCTTGATTTCATGACTAAAAAAAATGAAAATAAAGCTTCTAAAGATTCTTATCAAAATTTTAATTACACCTTTATATTTGCTGGTAAAAATTCACCAGGCTTATGTATCCATGTTGTCAACAATAGTTCTGAATAATGTTTCAATCGAAATCGCTCTTAGACTGTTGGTATAGATGTATTAAAAACAAAGCCATGCCGAGTATGTATCCCTTGCATAAATGCTCATAAATGTAAGCATTGATGCAGCAGGCATACTTCTAGAAATCATAAATGGGGTCCACAATTGGTATAATATGCAACATAAATAAAACAATGGGAACAAGTTGAATACGGGGGGGGGGGGGGGGGGGGGGGGATGAAGCCGGGGTCTAACATTACTTCTTGCAACAGCAGATCTATCTTTACTGACAATCGTCAGTAAATAAAAACTTTAAAAGTTAACAAAGTTAACAAAAATCATTAAATAACTATGACCTGTGTTCCTTCCCACACTAATGTGCAAGGAGCAGTGTTTTGAGGGAGAGATAATGCACAATGAATTCAATTGGTTCTACTGCAGGGAATTAGAATTGTAAAACAAAGTTTAACAAAAAATCGAAAACTGTTTGCTTAATTTTGCACAGCTATACATTAAGTTGCAAAACATAATCAGGTAGTTGGTATATTGATGACGGCTTAAGCTAGACAATACAATATGCAACATTGGAGCGCAACAGCAAATAGATGGCCTGGTGTCAAGCTTGAACGCAGCCCCGGCTAATACGAATTGTCACTAAAACCGAGCGGAATGACGACGATGGCGGCGGCGGGAGATCTATTTTCCGACACTCAAAATGGACGTAGACTCATGAACAGCATTTTACCATTGAAGTAAGGCTTTATCACAACGCAATAAAATTAAAATCTCCAAAACATCATTCTGAGCACAAATATCCCAACAGAACTTGAATGGCAATATATTACAATTTAGAAGACCTTAGTAGCTTTATTAGTTAAAAAAAAACAGCCCTCCTAAATCCTCCGATTTCCATGTTGTATTTAGCCGAGGATTTTTGACGATTGAGGGCATTTTGAAATTTGAATGCATTTAAAACATTTATGAGCACAAGATATTTCATAATACTTTAACTCTCTCGTCATGAAACCTAATTTTGTTTAAATACACGCTAACAATAAATGTATGTATCTACCCAAAATTATAAACCATCATGATCAAACACTCAATAATAATATACTAAGTTCTAAAATAGCACATTTCACAATGACATCTCAATGCACTTTACATTAGTGCCATGGTCACTGGGCCAATAACATTTCTGTAATCTTTCTCAGCTTCCTTAGGAGCATACTGCCCCGAGCTGACATGAGGCGTGAAAAGGCTTTCAACACAATATAAACCTCTGCCCTCGCAAGTACCGCTGGGTGAAGAGAAGCAATTATAGTAAATCATCTTGCTCAAGGACAGACGTGTCACGACCGGGATTCGAACCCATACCCAATGACTTGACAACGAGAACTTCAGTGCATCGGACTGCTTGGCCATGACACCCTTCTGGTTACTCCAGTTGACTCTCTGGAGGATATTGATGATTACTTTTCATCTGCTGCTAGAAAAGTGCAGTCTTTTATAAATCTGTCTTTTCTCTCAGAGGTAGCATCTTATGAGCAGTGATCCAGTCAAATAGAGAAGCTTGGTATAGAGACAGTGCTGTTTCCCCACACAGTGAGTATTTATTCACAAGCACCATTGCCTCATTCAAGTCTCCTCAGATGAAGAAGCTCATACATCAATGTTGTCCTCTGATGATTTTGTTGTCAAAGTGGACTGAAGATAGACGTTTCTCATTTGAGAGTCGAAGTTGAACTTCATCATGACCCATGTGGACAACACCATCCAAGAGTTGATGTTTGAAATCTGACTCCGAAATGAATGTAAATTGTAAGCATAACCAGTGGCTGTACATACATGAAGTCCAAGGTAGAAAGAAAGAATTATCATGGAAGTTCCATACAGGGCGATTAGACAATAGACCGATCCATTAAGCCTCGCCCCCTAAACATATTAATCAATCACAACATTGGCTACATCACCACTGTTCACGTGCATCTCTTCAATGCCACACTGCATGACATCACATGTGTGCTGTAAGTACCCGCATGCATGTTTACATTTTCTAATAGGATTTTATTGTGTTGGACTTTTGCCGGACTTTCGGTGGCGTACCCAAGGCTGTGATTGGTCAAGACCTATGCAGGTTTCCACTTGCTGTTTGTTTATATAGTAAGACATCTCAAAAACAATACTAAACACTCTTGATCAATGTTTTTGTTATAAACATATAAACCCTATAAAGCATAACCAACTCAACAACCTGCTTAATTACACAGGAAGTATAAAAGCTAACCATCATTTACAATTAAAACTTTTAAAATGCTGTCACTGTATAAGTTCACCATATGCATCCAGTAGAGTAGCCAGGGTTCGTGGCGCCTGGGGGCAAGGTTAGAGGACGGTGCCCCTTCACAAACTTTCACACACAACAGCAAAAAAGATTTGAATGATAGGCTGCACTTGGGGCATATGCCCCCACCACTTGCCCCCACCCCCCTTGCTACACCACTGTATGCATCTAAACCCACATATTGATAACGAGGCCATCAGAACTTGCGTCCTGTGCCAAGATAACTTGGTCATACACTAAAAAAAAAAATTGTCATCATAGTTCACCATGACATTCTGTCACCATAGTTGATTATGATTAAGACTCTTAACCCACATTCTATGACTCGGCCATCAGAACTTGAGTCAAGTGGCAAGATAGTTTGGCTATTTACAATCAACTCTTTAAAAAATTCTGTCACTATATTTCACCATGACATTCTGTTACCATAGTTCACCATGGTTATGACTATGACTCTCAACCCACATTCTATGACTCGAGGCCATCAGAACTTGAGTCAAGTGGCAAGATAATTTGGCTATTTACAATCAACTCTTTAAAAAATTCTGTCATCAAAGTTCACGATAGGTCCAACCATGACGATGAATCTGGACTCACATTCTATGACCTGCCATCAGAACTTGAGTCCAGTGCCACGATACTCGGCCATTTCCAATTAAGATTATTTACAATTAACACTTTCAGACAGGGAGTTTTATTCCAACCTCATTATGACTCTTCTCAAGATCTTACAAATTGCTTATAAACACCAGAGAAACTAGTATGAAAACTAGTATAACTGGAAAATATTAACTTTTTAAAAACAGATTAGATTGTATTACTGGTTCTTTTGGTAAAATACAGCAACTACATAGAGTTTGTTTGTAATTTCCAATTTCAAGGGCGTCTATGGCAGTGATGGCAATGAAGCTACAAGTTCTTGTAAGGTTTGAAATTCACATTATGCATGTGTCCAAAATCACGCATGTAGTTTCACACTTTTTGTTTTTTTTCTTTGACAAAAACTCACTGCAATCAATAATAACCATAACAAGATTATTAGACAGATTGAAAACTTTGACAAGTTGTGTTGAGACTTATTTCCTATGCGGCAACTGAATGACAGTTTTTTGTTTTACGTTCTATTTTCAATGTCAATTTTAGGAAAGCTAAGGGTACCCTTTCCGGCAACTGAAATGGAAATAGATTTGATGTTTTTTGTAAAACTGTTAGCTGCTTCGCAAACCTTTTATCACTACTGGCAATTGAGTACTTTTTTAATTTAGTAATACGTAAATGCTATTTGAGCAAGTTTCGAGGTTTACACATGTGGAACAGACAAAGTAGAAACTGTTTCCTTCATGATGGGAACAATACATCAACACCTGAACATCTTAAGTGAAGTGACATCTTAAGTGAAACTGTTTTGTGTCATTGCTAGGCTGAGATATTATCAATCTCTAGATTTTTGTTTGTGTGAATTTTTATCATGTTTTTTTTTTATGGGATGAAATTATTGCATGACTATTATCAAATTGTTGGCAAAGAAATGATGGCGCTGTCCAATTCAGTGGCGATTTATGACTGTTGACTTGAAATGCATAAAAATGTAAAATAAAATTTCACATATTTTATGGGTGGGGGCCCATGTCTTTATAACTTTGTTCGCAATTTTTGTCAATTTGACTGGGGTATGTGTGGCGAACATAGCGGGTGACCGAAGGAGCCATTTTGACAGAATGCGTCTGAAAATTGTGGATGGGGTGAGACCACGAGGATGATTTTTCAGATCCTCTTCTGTAGCAATAACATGTTTTCATGCCTCAATTTCGGGCAATCATCAGTTGCGGGTGTGGGTGATTCAATAAGAATCTTTAGGTCTCATGTCTCGCTCTGGAGACACAAAGGCTGTTTTCTCTTAGAGTTCAATGTGAAGGTTGTGAATCCGAATGCGGACACTTTTCAAGAGTGAAACTCTGGTCATCGGTGAATTGTTCTTCTAACAAGGAGATTAGGATGTTGAGTGTTTCATCTGGATCATCAATAAATCCAGAGTTGTATGGGATAGAAATGAGCTGTTGAGAGGATGAGTCGGTTGGACTCTGGTTGATCAACTTTTCCCGTATGTTTTGATCTTTTTTGTAGGCAACGAAAAGATGTTTTGGGAAGATCCCTGAAAGTGTTTCGTTGCCTTGTATGTAAGATACTTGTAAAAATCAAAATCTATAAAACATGACACAAGAACACTCACAGCATAGGCTGCAAGTTCTAACGACGCTGTCCTTTAAATAATTACATGTACTCCTGATAGATAGACTTCCTACACAAGTAGTAACTAATCTGTGTATAAAGCCTCTGCCATTTTCTTTAAACTGTAAATGTGATGCCCCAAGCAAGAACCATTTATTTCTTGGAGATAACGATATTAAAGGTGAATACTTCCGTCACAATGTAATGTCTTAAAACATTTTATCTGTTGAGAAATACTTTGATACTAGGCCCCAACAATACAGTGTCATTTGAATTAAAGCTCTTAGTGTCATCAAACTGTTCTTAGCATGGAGCATCACAAGTAGTCATTTACATTGGGTGGGGTGGGGGTGGGAGGGGGGAAGCGGGGGATAATTACTGATCACCATTTTGGCCAAGACCTCTACATTGTGGTTTTTCATTTAATTCTTGTGTGGTTGTGATTAACTGCAATATCTATAAATGAGAATCCTCACAGTAGGAGCAGAGACTTGTAGAGACACCTCCATGTGGATATAACCTGTGGTGTTTGCCCTTCACTGTTTCACCATCATCACTTATTGGTATCCTGGTTGGTCCTTGTCGCAAAGTGCCGACTGACTGAAGAGACTTGAAGAGTAGACGAGACTTTAGATTCGTTTTGATGAAATCAGTCAGATCGGGGATGATGGAATCACCACTTGCCTTTTTGATCTTTATCAAAATCACCATCAGAAACCATCTTGCAATACTCTGGTTGAAATGCAGATTGATGTCAGTGTGAGAATATGCTCGCATCGCATTGTGCTTGATGGTGACTAATCAGCTTTTCATGGATTCTCAGTGTGATGTTTGGTTGGTCCTACATTTGGCATGTTGTCTTGTGTGATGATCGAGTTGTATTTCCTACCTACTAGCCAGACTGATGATGTGGTTCATGGATACCTTGGAGTATCAAAGTACTGATGACGGAGAAAACACTGGGTGCCTTTATTTAAATGAGCACTTGTCTGGGCTCGGTCTGGAACTTGATGTTAAGACTTATCCTGAAGCATATTCTAAAGACAAAGAAGGCATTGAGGTCCCATCTAGCACGCTGAACCTGAATCTGTATACTGTTGACTTGACTGTGACGGTGCCTGAGTCTAATGCAACAGTTTGTAACCTGGTGTAGTTTGATACCCTCTTTTACCTCAACATCATACAAGAACTCTTTGGCACCATCATGGCTATAAGCTTGAAGACTTCCATCTCTCTGAAACTTTCAAATTCTACTGATGTGTATCAGTGGTGATGTGTGATGCCTTGTTTGAGTCATGGATTCCTTTTGTGATCTACTTTTGTCGTAGCATGAAGATGATGACGATGTGGGTCAACACGGAGCATGGAGAAGTCTTTGATTGCCGGTATTTCAATGAACCCTCGTCTTGACTTGGCATCTGAGGTACATTTCTTGACAGCTTTGTATGCGCTCGGAGTTACCTTTGATATAACACACCCCCATCGATTTGTAACATGATATACAATCCACTTTGTGACTGGACTTCATGAAATCAAAAACCGATATTGGTGGCAATTATGTGCAACAGTTTTTGCATCTCTACTTCTGTTTGGAGTATGGAGTCCTGACTTAGATGGCTTTGTTTGTGATCGACACTCTGTAGTACTATACCACAGATAATAGTTATGACTATTGAGAGTTGATGTTTTCTTGAATGTTGTCATATAATTTGAAGTAACTGCCAACAAACTGCCCTCTCTATAATGGCACCTTCTTTTGACTCTATGGTTGAGATGTGGATATCGATGCCTTCAGTAACTCGAGGTTTGATTGCAACGCAGATGAGACAGGTTCCGAGGGCCTGGACTGTGCTTGGAACCTGATTGCCTTTGTCTGGCTGATAATTCTGAAGTAACAAACTGGAGAGGATAAAGATGCGGACAAAAGCTGGCACACCATTTTATTGAATTTCCTTGTAGGTTTCTCAGATTGTAACGTGGTAGAGAGATGTCTTCCTTTTACCTGACCATCCTGAAGAAGACGGAGAACATGTGTGGATGCCAGTCTTGTCCGACA
Organism: Marthasterias glacialis; assembly: GCA_911728455.2. Taxonomy (NCBI): domain Eukaryota; kingdom Metazoa; phylum Echinodermata; class Asteroidea; order Forcipulatida; family Asteriidae; genus Marthasterias; species Marthasterias glacialis. Next base: position 7,129,175 of record OU452231.1, read on the forward strand.
TTCATCAGCTGAAACTGTTTTATTGATGTTAAAACACGGTGGAAGATATTGCAGCATCTAGATATAGAGGATTTCTAAAAGGCCACTTTCATTGATGGATCAGTAAGGGTTGGGAAGGGGCATACATCAAGTTTGACTTAATATTAACTGATTACAATTATACATACATCATGATACATATTAGTTGCTTCAAAATTTAGTTGCTTTAGTTGCTAAAATTAACGAGCAATGATGAAGGGTAAAATGCATTTCTCAAAGAAATAATCATGACTAAGATTTAAACCCGCCTTTTGACACTCTGCCACCAAGACATTAATTTATTAAATACCCAAAGAGTTGGGATTATTACCATTTGGTATAATACCTGATTTAATTTTCATGTTAACCCTCATCTCATGGCTGAAAAGATATTATGAACAGTCTGTAGTTATTCTGCCTTAGCACGAAAACTGTCAAAGTATGATCTGCAGGGCCCAATTCCATAGAGCTGCTTAAAGCAGGTAAGTGTGTTTGATCATATTCTGCTAAGCAACAATTAGCAGGAAACCAGTCGCAGACTGCACATGTGGAATGGTATTTTGACTGGTAACCTTATTCTGGTAAGTCAAATTGTTTTGTGCTTAAGCAGCTCTATGAAATTGGAATCCTGAAATGAATCATCGGCCGCTGATCCATTTTGATCCACTTTGAGCCCCGTTTTGGCAAATATTCTGGCAAATAACTTGTTTCTGCTACTTACAATATTCCCAATGTTGATTCCATTTTTTACAAGACTGTGTGAAATTGGACCCTGTTTTCTGTGCAAAAGGTAACAAGCATTGGCCACAAACATTAAGGTTTGGTTTTTCATACATGTGCATGACTTATTTGGATGTTAGAGGTTGTCAATTAGGCATTCAATTGCAAACACATTTTACCCTTCATGCATATCTCATTGAAATAGATAAGATAGAGACAAGAACTAATTTTGGGACAAGAACAAATTTTTTCCAGCCTGTTTTGTACAAATTCTTGGCAACGTTTGTGATTTACTCCCATAAAAAGGGAACAAGTACAGCCAAACAGAAAATAATCAAAACTGGTTGTTAAGGCTTTTCAACATTTTGTCTTAAACTGTCAACACATAACTTAGCATTGATAATGGTAGTGTATCAAATGTATCAGAGGAGCACTTAGGCCTAACCCTATAGGAGATCATGCTTGGATGATCTTACGGAGATCTCTAATACTGTCTTTTCCAGGCCTAGAGTTACACAGAGGCCATGGACAACTTCGCAAACACTTTTTATGCGCGCGTTAGCCATGGAATGAGGTGCATGCTGGTCTAGTTAGTGAGAAAGTTAGACCAGCATGCACCTCACCATTCCACGGCTAACACGCGTGTAAAAAGTATTTGCGAGGTTGTCTATGGCCTCTGTTGCCCTGGTTTTGGCCTTGGTGCCTCTGCAAATGTTTGCTAAATAAAAATGGCCTTGCCCTTTCAAAGAGGACACTCTAGGCCTGCTTTTCCAGTTAAAATTTGCAAAGGAATTGGGAGAAGGGGCATTCATATTTCCCTTGAGAAATGGTAGGACACCCCCTAAACTGAATGGGACATGGTTACTGAAAGTTTTAAGTACAAACTGTCTGCAGGTACCTGCAGGTAGCTGCATCCTTGTTCTAAACAATGTTACATTCTTTCTGTGGCATTCTCTCTAAATGTAAAAGAGTGAAAAACCACTGGTTTTGTCCACCATACCACCCTTGCAAAGACCCTTATGGCAGACAACTCTTATATTGTGAAAGACGGGTATTTTCACTCAAAAAGAATGATGCACAGTGAGTTTCACTCTCAAAAGAGCTTAAATGGCACCACTCGGATGAGAGTGAAGAATCTTTTACATTTAGAGAGTTATGTGATACATGTGTAATGACCTTCATCTTTGACCAATTCAAACAAATGTTACTCAAAATCTAATTTGAATTTTGATTTTTTAAAATTGCACCGCCCTGCCTTTTTGCCAAAAAGCTACAAATTAAGATTCTTTTTCTCAGGCCCTTCACCAGGGCTTGAATTACAGTGGAGCGAAGGCCCAAGGCTAGTGAATTTTAGTCAACTCACGACCGGACAAGTCCGGTGGGTCTTGTGTTTTTCAATAATAATACATCACTGTGTTCAAATAAAAACATTAAAATGTTAAACTGTGTAGACATTTTGTTCTCAAATTAGTTGTATTTTTTTTTACCCAAACACCAATGTGTGTTAAGCACTGTATACTCAGTACTTTCTTGAGTCCTGTGTAAAAAAATATTCATAGGCATTTTTCCTTATTTAACACACATTGGTGTATGGGTAAAAAAAAATTACAAATAATATTCGCTATCCCCGATGAAAAATTAACATCTATTATATTTCACTCTAAATATTTTGCTTTGCAAAATTTTTGGACGAAATCGCTCCCTGATTATGATTTAACATTTTTAATTTGTTAAGTGTATGAGTGTTCTGTTAAACTCTGATAATTTACAATTTTGATTGAAAATTGATACAGCGCCTAGTAGTTCAACTAAAAATATTCAGTTTTCCAATAAACAAATTCCAACATATTGCCATTTACACAGTCCTGTATCGCCCTCTTCCTTTTAGGTATATTTCTTTGGTTCTCTCCAAAAAACATTAAAAGTAATCACAATTGAAAATCCATTGTTCACGTTACAATGACGCCTGCCACCCATGGTAAAATGCTGCTGAAGACGTTTGCCAGACCCGTTGGTCCAGCACGCGATGTCCATAATGAGTGCACATCTTACACCAATCTTGTTGGGTAAGAGACATGGCCTGACCAATGGCAGTGAAAGGGGTCCTTAACAAAAGTATTGCTGACCTAAACGCAAAGGATTACGTGCGAAACTTATCCAGCCGCGCGATATGTAACCATAGTGTGTTCCAATTCACAAGCGCATTCATTACAAGGAGGTGCTGCCCGATGCGAATTGTAATCTAACAAACAACAGAAAGTTCCAAGTGTAGGTAGAGGGACTACAGCAAAATAAAGAAAAACTAGAATGTTTTTGGTCATGAAAATTCCAAGAAAGATCCCAAGCATCTTTCTCATAGCAATGAAGCTTAAAGTAAAACGGGACGTTTCAAATTAACTGAAAGAATATATCCCTAGAGTAATGCCTCAATGAGTAATGCCTCAATGAGTAATGACTCCATTCTGGAATAATTACTCAATGAATTTAGTAAGATCTGCAAGTCTAGCGGTCACAAGAAGTCATATTCAGACTCTGGCTTATATGTTACAAGTTTGCAAAATGAGAATGGGGAACTCAAGTTGTGTCATACTCTGATATTTCAAAATGATATTTCAAAAAGTATCCAGTACCTTCACAGCAGAAACTACACTTGGCTCTTCAACATCCACTTGTGGTTTTAGATTAGCTCACAGCAGTTCTTGGAGAAGCTCACACCAGCTCTTGAAGTTGCTCACACCAGTTCTTGGAGATGATCACAGTAGTCTTGGAGAAGCTAACACCAGTGGCAGGATCCAGGGGGAGCTGTGGCCACTAAGCCCCCCACCGTCAACCGACACTCAGGATCACCCTCTTCAAAACCAATCTCGGATGACATCTCAATTTGGGAGCTACATAGCAAGAAATGCAGTCTTGACAGTCTCCTCTCATCCGTCTTGAACTGGGAGACAAAGCACCACATCAGCAGGGTATCCTGTGTGTGAAGATATCTATACGTTGTTAATATACAGAGCCTTTGTACAAACATTACCATTTTGATTTCTTCTTTTTTCTCACCGCATGATCTTGGCCCATTTAGAGCTGCTATATTATAAAGTAAATGAAGTTTTTGATTAATTTTTTTTGTTACAATTTGGATTGTGAAACAGAAATATTTGCATTCATCAGCGGTGTAGCCTGGATTTTTTCAATGGAGGGGGGGGGGCACAGGGGGAGGCATTCCTTTTCAGTGGGGGGGGGGGGGGCGCCCAGTTTTTTTTTAATGAATTACATGTAACAATCTTTTTCATGGGGGCACCTGGGGAGCACTGAGAATTTATGGGGGGCACATGCCCCCCCCCCAGGCCCCCAGGCCCCCCTGGCTACGCTGCTGGCATTCATATAGCAGCTCTTATGAAGTCAGTTCTTCTGCACACCCAACTGCTGAACACCCCTTGATGTCTGAGTTATTAAACAGCAGCTTCACCATATGGTAAGAACTCCTTAGGACCAACAGAAGTACTTCAGCTCCTGAAGACCACAGCTGTTTGGAGTTGCCAACTTCTCTCAATAAACTGCAAAAAGACAAACTTGTTAAAGTTTAATTAGATTGTATTGAGGGTTTCTCTGCTACACTCAGCAACAGTCAAGTTTCTTGTAATGCAATTTTGAGGATATTTATGTTGCGTTTTTTTGCAATGAATCCACAAGTTTTCGGAAAGTTTCAAAATTCACACCATTCATACATCCAAAGTGACACTTAGATTCACACTTGTTGATTCTCTTCCTGAAAAAAATTCATTATGGCTAAGCAGTAAGCTTAAAAAAAACTGAAACAAAATAATGAATACAATTCTAAACGAACTCAGCAAAAAGAACCACCGTAAAGCTAACGACATCACCACTGCTACGAAATCTACTGTGGTTCTCTACGATGGAAAAGTTTGTTTGTACTTTTTGCTTGAAAAATGTCAGGGTGTTAGAAAAGTGATCTTCAGTATCAACTTTGAAAAGTTGATACGAACTTAAAAAGATTTTTGCTTAAACAATGAGAAGGAAGATGCATAACCTGTGCAGAAAGCTGATCTAATGAAATTGGAACCAATAGTTTCCTGTTCAGGTGACAAGCAGTTAATATTATTATGTTGCATTAGGATCTTTTTTTAATGTGGTAAAGAAATGATGGCGCTGTCCAATTCAGTGACGTTTTATGACTGTTGACTTGTAATGCATAAAAATGTAAAATAAAATTTCATATATTTTATGGGTGGGGTCCACGTCTGTATAACTTTGTACGCAATTTTTGTCATTTTGACTGGGGTATGTGTGGCGAACAAAGTGGGTGACCAAAGGAGCCATTTTGACAGAAAATTGTGGATGGGGTGAGACCGCGAGGATATTTTTTCAGATCCTCTTCTGTAGCAATAACATGTTTTTATGCCTCAATTTCGGGCAATCATCAGTTGCGGGTGTGGGTGATTCAAGAAGAATCTGTAGGTCTCATGTCTCGTTTGTTTTCGCTATAGTTCAATGTGAAGGTTGTGAATCCGAATGTGGACACTTTCAAGAGTGAAACCCTGGTCATCGTTAAACTGTTCTTCCAATAAAGAGATTAGGATGTTAAGTGTTTCATCTGGATCATCAATAAATCCAGAGTCGTGAGGGCTAGAAGTGAGCTGTTGAGAGGATGAGTCGGTTAGACTCTGGTTGAGTTTAGCTCTGATAAACTTTTCCTGTATGTTTTGATCTTTTTTGTAGGCAACGAAAGGAGGTTTTAGGAAAATTCCCAAAAGTGTTTTGTTGCGTTGCATCGATATTTGGTTATCGCCTTGTTGATGTCACCATGGTTGATGAACGGGTTATATGACGTACTAAAGACTAGTGGAGTCTTGGTTTTCTGATTGTTCATTTTTTTTTAATCAGTTGGGGTATTTCATTCTTATGGTATATCATTGTTATTTAGAACAATGACTGTAAAAAACTATCTAGATTTGAAGGTATATGTTTAGGTGTTTTGGTATTGATATATAACTGTGTCAAGTTTACTTTATTTCTCTTGCCTGGCAGATGTTTTTCTTGGTGATCGCATTAATTCTGACAGCAATACTTTGAGGCAATATTTCAAAGTGATAACTGCAAAAACGATTGTGTATTGCCCATAAACGTGCGTCTTTTTATCATTCTTTTTTAATATTCTTTCTCATTAAATAGAGGTTTTAAAAGGTGACACATTAATGCTTTGGAAAAGGTTAGTTAATCCTGATCCTTTTGTTTTCAGTAAACAAGCCAACATAAGAGGTGGTCCCATTTTATTTTGTTGTCAGGTGTGTTATCTTGAGATAATTATGTGGCAACTGTGGTCGTAGATGGTATTCTAATCACAGTAAACAGTTTATCAGATTGAATTCTGTATGTGGAGAATTGGAACTGGTATGAGTTTTATACTATTGAGTGAGCCTTTACTATAACTGATAAATTTCTTTCTTTCTTTGGTAAAAACTAATTCGGTACAATGACTTTAAAGCCCCAGCTCAACATTGGTAAACAATTTTTGTTAACAAGATTTTCCCTTCAAAGAAGGACAGGTAACCCAGGTAGGAGTTGAACCCACAATGGTCTCAAAGCTTCAATGGAAGTACATGTTACTGATGGACACATATGTGTTCATGTTTGAGATTGGTTGGAAAAGCACTTCAATATTGGTAAACTTAAAAAAAACTGAAGATTTTGTCATTTAACAACTTAGCTCGTTGCATATTTAATGCCTTCAATCATATATAGGCAACTTGGGTGGGATTTGAACCCACAACTCTCTGCATGGTATTGCAGATGTCCTACCTTAGACCATCAAGATTGCCTGTAAGTGCTCAAAAGTATTAAAGGAACTACATGAGGTAGGTCACTGAAAGACAAAAAATATATACATGCAAAAAATATCACTATTTTTTACAAGAATTTCCCCTCAAAGAAGGATGGGTAACTCATGTAGGAGTTGAACCCACATCGGTCTCAAAGCTTCAATGGAAGTACATGTTACTGATGGACACATATTTGTTCATGTTTGAAATTGGTTGAAAAGGCACTTCAATATTGGTAATCTTAAAAAAAATGAAGATTTTGTCCTTTTAACAACTTAGCTCTTTGCTTATTTAATGCCTTCAATCATATATAGGCAACTTGGGTGGGATTTGAACCCACAACTCTCTGCATGGTATTGCAGATGTCCTACCTTAGACCATCAAGATTGCCTATAAATGCTCAAAAGTATTAAAGGAACTACATGAGGTAGGTAACTGAAAGACAAAAAATATATACATGCAAAAAATATCACTATTTTTTACAAGAATTTCCCCTCAAAGAAGGATGGGTAACTCAGGTAGGAGTTGAACCCACATCGGTTTCAAAGCTTCAATGGAAGTACATGTTACTGATGGACACTATTTGTTCATGTTTGAGATTGGTTGGAAAAGCACTTCAACATTGGAAAAAACTTTTAAAAAACCTGAAGATTTTGTCATTTAACAACTTAGCTCTTTGCATATTTAATGCCTTCAATCATATATAGGCAACTTGGGTGGGATTTGAACCCACAACCCTCTGCATGAAAGTACAGTTGTCCTACCTTAGACCATCAAGATTGCCTATAAATGCTCAAAAGTATTAAAGGAACTACATGAGGTAGGTAACTGAAAGACAAAAAATATATACATGCAAAAAATATCACTATTTTTTACAAGAATTTTCCCTCAAAGAAGGATGGGTAACTCAGGTAGGAGTTGAACCCACATTGGTCTCAAAGCTTCATTGGAAGTACATGTTACTGATGGACACATATTTGTTCATGTTTGAGATTGGTTGGAAAAGCACTTCAATATTGGTAAACTTAAAAAAAACCTGAAGATTTTGTCATTTAACAACTTAGCTCTTTGCATATTTAATGCATTCAATCATATATAGGCAACTTGGGTGGGATTTTGAACCCACAACCCTCTGCATGAAAGTACAGATGTCCTACCTTAGACCACCAAGATTGCCTATAAATGCTCAAAAGTATTAAAGGAACTACATGAGGTAGGTCACTGAAAGACAAAAAGTATATACATGCAAAAAATATCACTTTTTAAATAAAGATTTTTCCTTCAAAGAAGGATAGGTAACTCATGTAGGAGTTGAACCCACAATGGTCTTCAAGCCTTAATGGAAGTACAGTACTTGTTACTGATGGACACATATTATTTGTTCATGTTTGAAATTGGTTGAAAGGGCACTTCAATATTGGTAATCTTAAAAAAAAAATGAAGATTTTGTCATTTAACAACTTAGCTCTTTGCATATTTAATGCCTTCAATCATATATAGGCAACTTGGGTGGGATTTGAACCCACAACTCTCTGCATGGTATTGCAGATGTCCTACCTTAGACCATCAAAATTGCCTATAAATGCTCAAAAGTATTAAAGGAACTACATGAGGTAGGTCACTGAAAGACAAAAAATATATACATGCAAAAAATATCACTATTTTTTACAAGAATTTCCCCTCAAAGATGTATGGGTAACTCAGGTAGGAGTTGAACCCACATCGGTCTCAAAGCTTCAATGGAAGTACATGTTACTGATGGACACATATTTGTTCATGTTTGAGATTGGTTGAAAAGGCACTTCAATATTGGTAAACTTAAAACAAAACTGAAGATTTTGTCATTTAACAACTTAGCTCTTTGCATATTTAATGCCTTCAATCATATATAGGCAACTTGGGTGGGATTTGAACCCACAACTCTCTGCATGGTATTGCAGATGTCCTACCTTAGACCATCAAGATTGCCTATAAATGCTCAAAAGTATTAAAGGAACTACATGAGGTAGGTCACTGAAAGACAAAAAATATATATGTGGAAAAAATATCACTATTTTTTACAAGAATTTCCCCTCAAAGAAGTATGGGTAACTCAGGTAGGAGTTGAACCCACATTGGTCTCAAAGCTTCAATGGAAGTAAGTGTTACTGATGGACACATATTTGTTCATGTTTGAGATTGGTTGGAAAAGCACTTCAATATTGGTAAACTTAAAAAAAAAAAACTGAAGATTTTGTCATTTAACAACTTAGCTCTTTGCATGTTTAATGCCTTCAATCATATATAGGCAACTTGGGGGAATTTGAACCCACAACCCTCTGCATGAAAGTACAGATGTCCTACCTTAGACCACCAAGATTGCCTATAAATGCTCAAAAGTATTAAAGGAACTACATGAGGTAGGTCACTGAAAGACAAAAAATATATATGTGGAAAAAACATCACTTTTTAAATAAAGATTTTTCCTTCAAAGAAGGATAGGTAACTCAGGTAGGAGTTGAACCCACAATGGTCTTCAAGCTTTAATGGAAGTACGGTACTTGTTACTGATGGACACATACTATTTGTTCATGTTTGAAATTGGTTAAAAAGGGAATTCAATTTTGGTAAACTTTAAAAAAATGAAGATTTTGTCATTTAACAACTTAGCTCTTTGCATATTTAATGCCTTCAATCATACATAGGCAACTTGGGTGGGATTTGAACCCACAACTCTCTGCATGGTATTGCAGATGTCCTGTCTTAGACCACCAAGATTGCCTATAAATGCTCAAAAGTATAAAAGGAACTACATGAGGTAGGTCACTGAAAGACAAAAAATATATATGTGGAAAAAACATCACTTTTTAAATAAAGATTTTTCCTTCAAAGAATGATAGGTAACTCAGGTAGGAGTTGAACCCACAATGGTCTTCAAGCTTTAATGGAAGTACGGTACTTGTTACTGATGGACACATATTATTTGTTCATGTTTGAAATTGGTTAAAAAGGGAATTCAATTTTGGTAAACTTTAAAAAAATGAAGATTTTGTCATTTAACAACTTAGCTCTTTGCATATTTAATGCCTTCAATCATACATAGGCAACTTGGGTGGGATTTGAACCCACAACTCTCTGCATGGTATTGCAGATGTCCTGTCTTAGACCACCAAGATTGCCTATAAATGCTCAAAAGTATTAAAGGAACTACATGAGGTAGGTCACTGAAAGACAAAAAATATATATGTGGAAAAAACATCACTTTTTAAATAAAGATTTTTCCTTCAAAGAATGATAGGTAACTCAGGTAGGAGTTGAACCCACAATGGTCTTCAAGCTTTAATGGAAGTACGGTACTTGTTACTGATGGACACATATTATTTGTTCATGTTTGAAATTGGTTAAAAAGGGAATTCAATTTTGGTAAACTTTAAAAAAATGAAGATTTTGTCATTTAACAACTTAGCTCTTTGCATATTTAATGCCTTCAATCATACATAGGCAACTTGGGTGGGATTTGAACCCACAACTCTCTGCATGGTATTGCAGATGTCCTGTCTTAGACCACCAAGATTGCCTATAAATGCTCAAAAGTATTAAAGGAACTACATGAGGTAGGTCACTGAAAGACAAAAAATATATATGTGGAAAAAACATCACTTTTTAAATAAAGATTTTTCCTTCAAAGAATGATAGGTAACTCAGGTAGGAGTTGAACCCACAATGGTCTTCAAGCTTTAATGGAAGTACGGTACTTGTTACTGATGGACACATATTATTTGTTCATGTTTGAAATTGGTTAAAAAGGGAATTCAATTTTGGTAAACTTTAAAAAAATGAAGATTTTGTCATTTAACAACTTAGCTCTTTGCATATTTAATGCCTTCAATCATACATAGGCAACTTGGGTGGGATTTGAACCCACAACTCTCTGCATGGTATTGCAGATGTCCTGTCTTAGACCACCAAGATTGCCTATAAATGCTCAAAAGTATTAAAGGAACTACATGAGGTAGGTCACTGAAAGACAAAATGAATAAATTTACAAAAACGTTTTTCCTAAGTGCAACTAATTTTGTCACTTTACTTACACATGTACAATTTTTTGACTGTGCCTTGTGAATCAATAAAACTAATTTCAATATTATAAAAAGAAATACAAAAATAAAATACTTGTCAGGAAAATTAAAGAAATTGTATGAGCAGGGTATTTCAATGATTTTGTCAGATTTTGAGCACATTCATTTTAGGCTTATTCTGATTACACCTTCGGAAAAAAGCACTAGTGATTGGAGGGGCTGTGAATGCTGTTTCCTCAACTTTGACAACATTTCCAATGGAAGTACTAATCTGGATGATTGATACTACTGGTTCAAAGTAACAATCAGTGATCTTTGTGATATAAATTAATAATATTAACCAATGTCAAAATGCTTTCAAATATTACCACTTCAAACTAAATCACCTCAGACAGATTTACTTTGATATGGTTATTTATGGAAATTGTATTTCTGGGTCAACTGTAAGCCTTCATGCATTATGGAAACAGATCTTAGTCAATTCCGTCACTAGTAAGGATCAATGGCCTAAGAACATTGTCTTGCAGACAATGTTAAACATTTCTTCACTATGGGGACTTTAGCGCTTAAATTTGGGGGAATATTCACTAGACTGCAGGGCTTGTAGCTTGATAAAACAACTACATGTACACACACAGTTTCACAGTTTAACATTTCAACTTTTCTCATTTGAACACAGTTGAATTTATCGCACAAACGATAAAATACATTTTTCGCTGAAGAGGACCATGAGTTGGCAGAGCTGTAATGCAGTATACACAGCTCAACCTTTTTCTTTGCCTCCCTGTTGATGTACAATGTTTGTGGTTGCTAGACTAGCCTTGGTGAGGCCCAATTAGTTAGATGTAGGCCTAAGAAAAAAAGGCTAGCTGCCTCTTTCCAAGGCTGCAGGGTTGACTATTTATATGCAAATTGGTTATGTGAACCTTTGACCAATCAGGTTGGAATTTGGATTAAGCAAAGCATTGGTTTACTTCATGCAAAAGCGGGAAAGCTCACTTCAGTACAGCTTTCATTGCTGTTAATATACAGTTTTCAAATCCAGCACCACCCAGATCTCATGCCTCCATTACCAGTGGTTCTCCTGTCTGGTGTCAAACAATGTTGAAAGGGTTTATTTTTATGTTTAATGTGTGGAAGGTTGAATTCAATACTGACAGCATCCTCTAGTTCTGGTGGAGCTAATTCATGTGCTCCTACAGAATGTACCGGCAGTGGAGTCACTTTATGTAGGCCTTCATGTAATTATGCTGCTGTTTACTAACATTGTTGTTTTATAGTTTTAAAGGTGCTGGATAAGCTGTCCATCTACAAAATCATTCTAATAGTTTATCTGATCCCTCTTTTAAACTGGGGTTTCTTGGCCAATTCCTTTCTTTTACAAGGGGCATTATTTTCTTTGGTTGAGTTAGGTACATGTGTGTGCCTTTTCTATTTCTTCATCTTTTTGATCGGTTTGATAAGGATTGATAATTTTCAAAGATTCTAACAAGATGTATTGTGTTCTATGGTAATGTCAAAAGAAATTTTGACAGGGGAGCATTGAAACCAGTATGGATTGAGTGGCTACGCCAGCAAGAGAAGTACATGACCCTACTCTTATCCTAAATCTAGCCCTAACACTAACCCTAGCCCTGAACCTAACCCTAACTCTAACTATAGCCAAATCTAATCCTAATTTTATGAGCCCTATAACCCTATACCCTAGTACTAATTCTAGCCCTACCCTAACCCTAACTCTAATTTTAGCCAAACCTAACACTAATTTTACAAGCCCTATAACCCTATACCCTAGCCCTAATTCTAGCCCTAACCCTAACCCGAAGGTCATCAAAATGGGTCAAAGGGCCATGACTTCTCTATTGGATCGCTCGGAATTTTATTCAAGGGAAAACTCCTCCCCATCTCAACTAAGGCTTCCAACCTGTTGTATGAGAGACTAGACATATGAATTCTTCCTCTTGAGTTTGAATGATCATCAGTTTATTAGGCCAATAAGGTGTGCCAGGGTTGTGTGGGGGAGTTGCTTGGGTGTAGGTTGTTCCCTCTACAGTAGATTCTATGTCCAACTAGACCTGAAATGATCTTTGAAATCTCACAGAACTTTCTCCCAGTTATCATACAAGTTAAGTGTCCCCCCCCCACCCAACACAAGTGTAGATTGGAAGGGAAAGTATCATTATGCAATTGCATGAGACATACCTCAAACAGTATGCATGCTTATTCACATGACTTTCCAAATGTCAATAACATAGCCTCTATAGGTTTGTACCTGTCATTTCTCAGTGGAGCAATGTTTTTCACAAATTTCTTCAAGTATATGATCCGCAGTGGTAACCTAAGTGCTAATTTAAATCAAAATCTCAGACCCTTATAGGGTGCACTACACTGACTCATGCGCCTTAGAAAAGTGGACTTCCACTGCCTGGGGGCAAACAAATGAATGGGGGTTAGTTAGCCTCAAAATGTTCAGGTTGTACTGTTTAATTTGGTAAAACTGACAACACCCTGTAGTTCAGGTGGGGCTAATCCATGTACTCCAACCGTGTGTACCAGGGTTGAAATCACTTAAAGTCTTGTGGGCATTTGTGTCATTATATGAATGTTTCAGAGTTGTGCAGATGCTGGGCAGGCTGCCCCTTTTAGTACCTATGGAAATTATTTAAGCCTGGTAGGCTTACACCATTTTGTGAATTTGTCAAACACACTGTTGTTGTAGTGCTTTACAGAGGCTGGGCAAGCTGCCAAGGAATCCAGGGCTGGTACAATTGTTGGGCACGCTGCCCTTGATTTGTTCTCTTTCAGGTACCATCTGATTTTGCCAAACTGGTAATTGACCAGTGTCGTTTTGGTAATAAAAACAGTTTGAGCTTAGCCAAAAATCAATAAATTGTTATGTTTATTTATTGAAGGGGGGGGCATCTGAGAATAATCACGAGACCGCTGGACATGTCCGGTCAAGACATTACTGGCCCGATGCTAAAATCACTGGTCTCGGGCCTGCGTTCCAATGTGAATTTCAAGCCCTGCAGCTTGGATAGATGTCAATTGCTTTGCTATTTTCTTTGCATTCATTGAAATTCATTAAATGATGATTCTGTTTAAGATTTGGTAAAGGCCACTGTACAATATTTTTTTTCTTATTCATGGGATGAATTTCATTTGAATGTTTATTGCTAAAATTGTCCAATATGGATTTTGATGTGCAACTTAATTCATTCCTACCCGACACCCAGGATTTATCTTTGGAGTTGGTTGAGAAATGATTTCTACCTTATTATGCTGGTGGAAGGATGTTAAATACTAAACTAATAAATGCTGTTACAAAACAGCAGTTTTTCCAGATGTTCCACACCCTATCCACCATTTCATAGCTTTGAACATTTCTTGATGGGCAATTACTTTGCATTCCCTTATATTTTTCTCTCGTTTTTAGTATGCGTGTAAGGCAGCTGTGATATTAACCCTTGAAAAAGGTAGGATTATGAATTACCTACTGGGCTGACTGTACATGTTTTAAAGACTTTTCAAGCTATTTAACATAATAATCTTGAACTGATTTTTACAGTTTTAATTTGAACTTGGTAGTCTCCCGATTCCCAATCTACTCTGAAGGAGTAGATATATATTTGAACCCACATATATATTTGAACCCACAACTCTCTGCATGGTATTGCAGATGTCCTACCTTAGACCATCAAGATTGCCTATAAATGCTCAAAAATATTAAAGGAACTACATGAGGTAGGTCACTGAAAGACAAAAAATATATACATGCAAAAAATATCACTATTGTTTACAAGAATATTCCCTCAAAGAAGGATGGGTAACTCAGGTAGGAGTTGAACCCACATCGGTCTCAAAGCTTCAATGGAAGTACATGTTACTGATGGACACATATTTGTTCATGTTTGAGATTGGTTGGAAAAGCACTTCAATATTGGTAAACTTAAAAAAAAACCTGAAGATTTTGTCATTTAACAACTTAGCTCTTTGCATATTTAATGCCTTCAAACATATATAGGCAACTTGGGTGGGATTTGAACCCACAACCCTCTGAATGAAAGTACAGATGTCCTACCTTAGACCACCAAGATTGCCTATAAATGCTCAAAAGTATTAAAGGAACTACATGAGGTAGGTCACTGAAAGACAAAAAATATATATGTGGAAAAAACATCACTTTTTAAATAAAGATTTTTCCTTCAAAGAAAGATAGGTAACCCAGGTAGGAGTTGAACCGACAATGGTCTTCAAGCTTTAAAGGAAGTATGGTACTTGTTACTGATGGACAAATATTATTTGTTCATGTTTGAAATTGGTTGAAAAGGAACTTCAATATTGGTAAACTTAAAAAACAACTGAAGATTTTGTCATTTAACAACTTAGCTCTTTGCATATTTAATGCCTTCAATCATATATAGGCAACTTGGGTGGGATTTGAACCCACAACTCTCTGCATGGTATTGCAGATGTCCTACCTTAGACCATCAAGATTGCCTATAAATGCTCAAAAGTATTAAAGGAACTACATGAGGTAGGTCACTGAAAGACAAAAAGTATATGTATGCAAAAAATATCACTATTATTTACAAGAATTTCCCCTCAAAGAAGGATGGGTAACTCAGGTAGGAGTTGAACCAACATCGGTCTCAAAGCTTCAATGGAAGTACATGTTACTGATGGACACATATTTGTTCATGTTTGAAATTGGTTGGAAAAGCACTTCAATATTGGTAAACTTAAAAAAAACTGAAGATTTTGTCATTTAACAACTTAGCTCTTTGCATATTTAATGCCTTCAAACATATATAGGCAACTTGGGTGGGATTTGAACCCACAACTCTCTGCATGGTATTGCAGATGTCCTACCTTAGACCATCAAGATTGCCTATAAATGCTCAAAAGTATTAAAGGAACTACATGAGGTAGGTCACTGAAAGACAAAAAATATATACATGCAAAAAATATCACTATTTTTTACAAGAATTTCCCCTCAAAAAAGGATGGGTAGGAGTTGAACCGACAATGGTCTTCAAGCTTTAAAAGAAGTATGGTACTTGTTACTGATGGACAAATATTATTTGTTCATGTTTGAAATTGGTTGAAAAGGAACTTCAATATTGGTAAACTTAAAAAACAACTGAAGATTTTGTCATTTAACAACTTAGCTCTTTGCATATTTAATGCCTTCAATCATATACAGGCAACTTGGGTGGGATTTGAACCCACAACTCTCTGCATGGTATTGCAGATGTCCTACCTTAGACCATCAAGATTGCCTATAAATGCTCAAAAGTATTAAAGGAACTACATGAGGTAGGTCACTGAAAGACAAAAAATATATATGTGGAAAAAACATCACTTTTTAAATAAAGATTTTTCCTTCAAAGAAGGATAGGTAACTCAGGTAGGAGTTGAACCCACAATGGTCTTCAAGCTTTAATGGAAGTATGGTACTTGTTACTGATGGACACATATTATTATTTTGTTCATGTTTGAAATTGGTTGAAAAGGCACTTCAATACTGGTAATCCTAAAAAAAAATTAAGATTTTGTCATTTAACAACTTAGCTCTTTGCATATTTAATGCCTTCAATCATATATAGGCAACTTGGGTGGGATTTGAACCCACAACTCTCTGCATGGTATTGCAGATGTCCTACCTTAGACCATCAAGATTGCCTATAAATGCTCAAAAGTATTAAAGGAACTACATGAGGTAGGTCACTGAAAGACAAAAAATATATACATGCAAAAAATATCACTATTTTTTACAAGAATTTCCCCACAAAGAAGGATGGGTAACTCAGGTAGGAGTTGAACCCACATCGGTCTCAAAGCTTCAATGGAAGTACATGTTACTGATGGACACATATTTGTTCATGTTTGAGATTGGTTGGAAAAGCACTTCAATATTGGTAAACTTTAAAAAAAAACTGAAGATTTTGTCATTTAACAACTTAGCTCTTTGCATATTTAATGCCTTCAAACATATATAGGCAACTTGGGTGGGATTTGAACCCACAACCCTCTGAACGAAAGTACAGATGTCCTACCTTAGACCACCAAGATTGCCTATAAATGCTCAAAAGTATTAAAGGAACTACATGAGGTAGGTCACTGAAAGACAAAAAATAAATATGTGGAAAAAACATCACTTTTTAAATAAAGATTTTTCCTTCAAAGAAAGATAGGTAACTCAGGTAGGAGCTGAACCCACAATGGTCTTCAAGCTTTAATGGAAGTATGGTACTTGTTACTGATGGACAAATATTATTTGTTCATGTTTGAAATTGGTTGAAAAGGCACTTCAATATTGGTAAACTTAAAAAACAACTGAAGATTTTGTCATTTAACAACTTAGCTCTTTGCATATTTAATGCCTTCAATCATATATAGGCAACTTGGGTGGGATTTGAACCAACAACTCTCTGCATGGTATTGCAGATGTCCTACCTTAGACCATCAAGATTGCCTATAAATGCCCAAAGTATTAAAGGAACTACATGAGGTAGGTCACTGAAAGACAAAAAATATATACATGCAAAAAATATCACTATTTTTTACAAGAATTTCCCCTCAAAAAAGGATGGGTAGGAGTTGAACCCACATCGGTCTCAAAGCTTCAATGGAAGTACATGTTACTGATGGACACATATTTGTTCATGTTTGAGATTGGTTGGAAAGGCACTTCAATATTGGTAAACTTTAAAAAAAAAACTGAAGATTTTGTCATTTAACAACTTAGCTCTTTGCATATTTAATGCCTTCAAACATATATAGGCAACTTGGGTGGGATTTGAACCCACAACCCTCTGAACGAAAGTACAGATGTCCTACCTTAGACCACCAAGATTGCCTATAAATGCTCAAAAGTATTAAAGGAACTACATGAGGTAGGTCACTGAAAGACAAAAAATATATATGTGGAAAAAACATCACTTTTTAAATAAAGATTTTTCCTTCAAAGAAGGATAGGTAACTCAGGTAGGAGTTGAACCCACAATGGACTTCAAGCTTTAAAGGAAGTACGGTACTTGTTACTGATGAACAAATATTATTTGTTCATGTTTGAAATTGGTTGAAAAGGCACTTCAATATTGGTAAACTTAAAAAACAACTGAAGATTTTGTCATTTAACAACTTAGCTCTTTGCATATTTAATGCCTTCAATCATATATAGGCAACTTGGGTGGGATTTGAACCCACAACTCTCTGCATGGTATTGCAGATGTCCTACCTTAGACCATCAAGATTGCCTATAAATGCTCAAAAGTATTAAAGGAACTACATGAGGTAGGTCACTGAAAGACAAAAAGTATATACATGCAAAAAATATCACTATTTTTTACAAGAATTTCCCCTCAAAAAAGGATGGGTAGGAGTTGAACCGACAATGGTCTTCAAGCTTTAAAAGAAGTATGGTACTTGTTACTGATGGACAAATATTATTTGTTCATGTTTGAAATTGGTTGAAAAGGAACTTCAATATTGGTAAACTTAAAAAACAACTGAAGATTTTGTCATTTAACAACTTAGCTCTTTGCATATTTAATGCCTTCAATCATATATAGGCAACTTGGGTGGGATTTGAACCCACAACTCTCTGCATGGTATTGCAGATGTCCTACCTTAGACCATCAAGATTGCCTATAAATGCTCAAAAGTATTAAAGGAACTACATGAGGTAGGTCACTGAAAGACAAAAAATATATATGTGGAAAAAACATCACTTTTTAAATAAAGATTTTTCCTTCAAAGAAGGATAGGTAACTCAGGTAGGAGTTGAACCCACAATGGTCTTCAAGCTTTAATGGAAGTATGGTACTTGTTACTGATGGACACATATTATAATTTTGTTCATGTTTGAAATTGGTTGAAAAGGCACTTCAATACTGGTAATCCTAAAAAAACAATGAAGATTTTGTCATTTAACAACTTAGCTCTTTGCATATTTAATGCCTTCAATCATATATAGGCAACTTGGGTGGGATTTGAACCCACAACTCTCTGCATGGTATTGCAGATGTCCTACCTTAGACCATCAAGATTGCCTATAAATGCTCAAAAATATTAAAGGAACTACATGAGGTAGGTCACTGAAAGACAAAAAATATATACATGCAAAAAATATCACTATTGTTTACAAGAATATTCCCTCAAAGAAGGATGGGTAACTCAGGTAGGAGTTGAACCCACATCGGTCTCAAAGCTTCAATGGAAGTACATGTTACTGATGGACACATATTTGTTCATGTTTGAGATTGGTTGGAAAAGCACTTCAATATTGGTAAACTTAAAAAAAAAACTGAAGATTTTGTCATTTAACAACTTAGCTCTTTGCATATTTAATGCCTTCAAACATATATAGGCAACTTGGGTGGGATTTGAACCCACAACCCTCTGAATGAAAGTACAGATGTCCTACCTTAGACCACCAAGATTGCCTATAAATGCTCAAAAGTATTAAAGGAACTACATGAGGTAGGTCACTGAAAGACAAAAAATATATATGTGGAAAAAACATCACTTTTTAAATAAAGATTTTTCCTTCAAAGAAAGATAGGTAACTCAGGTAGGAGTTGAACCGACAATGGTCTTCAAGCTTTAAAGGAAGTATGGTACTTGTTACTGATGGACAAATATTATTTGTTCATGTTTGAAATTGGTTGAAAAGGAACTTCAATATTGGTAAACTTAAAAAACAACTGAAGATTTTGTCATTTAAGAACTTAGCTCTTTGCATATTTAATGCCTTCAATCATATATAGGCAACTTGGGTGGGATTTGAACCCACAACTCTCTGCATGGTATTGCAGATGTCCTACCTTAAACCATCAAGATTGCCTATAAATGCTCAAAAGTATTAAAGGAACTACA
Source organism: Marthasterias glacialis (assembly GCA_911728455.2). NCBI lineage: Eukaryota > Metazoa > Echinodermata > Asteroidea > Forcipulatida > Asteriidae > Marthasterias > Marthasterias glacialis. The sequence goes on from OU452231.1 coordinate 7,148,688, forward strand.
TGAGGTAGGTCACTGAAAGACAAAATGAATAAATTTACAAAAAAGGTTTTCCTTAAGTGCAACTAATTTTGTCACTTTACTTACACATGTACAATTTTTTGACTGTGCCTTGTGAATCAATAAAACTAATTTCAATATTATAAAAAGAAATACAAAAATAAAATACTTGTCAGGAAAATTAAAGAAATTGTATGAGCAGGGTATTTCAAGGATTTTGTCAGATTTTGAGCACATTCATTTTAGGCTTATTCTGATTACACCTTCGGAAAAAAGCACTAGTGATTGGAGGGGCTGTGAATGCTGTTTCCTCAACTTTGACAGCATTTCCAATGGAAGTACTACTCTGGATGATTGATACTACTGGTACAAAGTAACAATCAGTGATCTTTGTGATATAAACTAATCATTAACCAATGTCAAAATGCTTTCAAATATTACCACTTTAAACTAAATCACCTCAGACAGATTTACTTGGATATGCTTTTTTATGGAAATTGTACTTCTGGGTCAACTGTAAGCCTTCATGCATTTTGGAAACAGATCTTAGTCAATTCCGTCACTTGTAAGGATCAATGGCCTAAGAACATTGTCTTGCAGACAATGTTAAACATTTCTCCACTATGGGGGCTTTAGAGCTTAAATTTGGGGGAATATTCACAAGACTGCAGGGCTTGTAGCTTGATAAAACAACTACATGTACATACACAGTTTCAAAGTTTCATTTCAACTTTTCTCATAAGAACACAGTTGAATTTATCGCATAAACGATAAAATACATTTTTCGCTGAAGAGGACCATGAGTTGGCAGAGCTGTAATGCAGTATACACGGCTCAACCTTTTTCTTTGCCTCCCTGTTGATGTACAATGTTTGTGGTTGCTAGACTAGCCTTGGTGAGGCCAATTAGTTAGATGTAGACCTAAGAAAAAAAGGCTAGCTGCCTCTTTGCAAGGCTGCAGGGTTGACTATTTATATGCAAATTGGTTATGTGAACCTTTGACCAATCAGGTTGGAATTTGGATTAAGCAAAGCATTGGTTTACTTCATGCAAAAGCGGGAAAGCTCACTTTGGTACAGCTTTCATTGCTGTTAATATACGGTTTTCAAATCCAGCACCAGCCAAATCTTATGCCTCCTTAACCAGTGGTTCTCCTGTCTGGTGTCTAAATAACATTGTTAAAAGGGTTTATTTTAACGGTTTACATGTGGAAGGTTTAATTCAATACTAATGACATCCTGAAGTGCAGGTACCGGCAGTGGAGTCACTTTATGTAGTCCTTGATGTAATTATGCTGCTGTTTACTAACATTGTTGTTTTATAGTTTTAAAGGGGCTGGATAAGCTGTCCATCTACAAAATCATTCTAATAGTTTATCTGATCCCTCTTTTAAACTGGGGTTTCTTGGCTAATTCCTTTCTTTTACAAAGGGCATTATTTTCTTTGGTTGAGTTAGGTACATGTGTGTGCCTTTTCTATTTCTTCATCTTTTTGATCGGTTTGATAAAGATTTATAATTTTCAAAGATTCTAACAAGATGTACTATGTTCTATGGTAATGTCAAAAGACATTTTGACAGGGAAGCATTGAAACCAGTATGGATTGAGTGGCTGCGCCAACAAGAGAAGTACATGACCCTACTCTTACCCTAAATCTAGCCCTAACACTAACCCTAGCCCTGAACCTAACCCTAACTCTAACTATAGCCAAATCTAATCCTAATTTTATGAGCCCTATAACCCTATACCCTAGCCCTAATTCTAGCCCTACCCTAACCCTAACTCTAATTTTAGCCAAACCTAACACTAATTTTACAAGCCCTATAACCCTATACCCTAGCCCTAATTCTAGCCCTAACCCTAACCCGAAGGTCATCAAAATGGGTCAAAGGGCCATGACTTCTCCATTGGATTGCTCAGAATTTTATTCAAGGGAAAGCTCCTCCCCATCTCAACTAAAGCTTCCAACTTGTTGTATGAGAGACTACACATGTACATATGAATTCTTCCTCTTGAGTTTGAATGATCATCAGTTTATTAGGCCAATAGGGTGGTGGGGAGAATGTGTGCCAGGGTTGTGTGGGGGGAGTTGCTTGGGTGTAGGTTGTTCCCTCTACAGTAGATTCTATGTCCAACGAGACCCTAAATGATCTTTGAAATCTTACGGAACTTTCTCCCAGTTACCATACAAGTTAAGTGTCCCCCCACCCAACACTACTGTAGATTGGAAGGGGAAGTATCATTATGCAATTGCATGAGACATACCTCAAACAGTATGCATGCTTATTCACATGACTTTCCAAATGTCAATAACATAGCCTCTATAGGTTTGTACCTGTCATTTCTCAGTGGAGCAATGTTTTTCACAAATTTCTTCAAGTATATGATCCGCAGTGGTAACCTAAGTGCTAATTTAAATCAAAATCTCAGACCCTTATAGGGTGCACTACACTGACTCATGCGCCTTAGAAAAGTGGACTGCCACTGCCTGGGGGAAAACAAATGAATGGGGGTTAGTTAACCTCAAAATGTTCAGGTTGTACTGTTTAATTTGGTAAAACTGACAACACCCTGTAGTTCAGGTGGGGCTAATCCATGTACTCCAACCGTATGTACCGGCGTTGGAATCACTTAAATTCTTGTGGGCATTTGTGTCATTATATGAATGTTTCAGAGTTGTGCAGATGCAGGGCAGGCTGCCCCTTTTAGTACCTATGGCAATTATTTAAGCCTGGTAGGCTTACACCATTTTGTGAATTTGTCAAACACACTGTTGTTGTAGTGCTGTACAGAGGCTGGGCAAGCTGCCAAGGAATCCAGGGTTGGTATAATTGTTGGGCACGCTGCCCTTGATTTGTTCTTATTCAGGTACCATCTGATTTTGCCAAACTGGTAATTGACCAGTGTCGTGTTGGTAATAAAAACAGTTTCAGCTTAGCCAAAAATCAATAAATTGTTATATTTATTTATTGGGGGGGGGGGGGGGCATCTGAGAATAATCACGAGACCGCTGGACATGTCCGGTCAAGACATTACTGTCCCGATGCTAAAATCACTGGCCTCGGGCCTGCGTTCCAATGTGAATTTCAAGCCCTGCAGCTTGGATACATGCACTTGTCAATTGCTTTGCTATTTTCTGTGCATTCATTGAAATTCATTAAATGATAATTCTGTTTAAGATTTGGTTAAGGCCACTGTACAATATGTTTTTTCTTATTCATGGGATGAATTTCATTTGAATTTTTATTGCTAAAATTGTCCAATAAAGATTATGATGTGCAACTTAATTTATTTCTACCCGACACCCAGGATTTATCTTTGGAGTTGGTTGAGAAATGATTTCTACCTTATTATGCTGGTGGAAGGGTGTTAAACACTAAACAAACAACGCTATTACAAAACAGCAGGTCTTCCCAGATGTTCCACACCCTATCCACCATTTCATAGCTTTGAACATTTCTTGATGGGCAATTAATTTCCATTCGCTTATATTTTTCTCTCGATTTTGAGTACATGCGTGTAAGGCAGCCGTGATATTAACCCTTGAAAAAGGTAGGATTATGAATTACCTACTGGGCTGACTGTACATGTTTTAAAGACTTTTCAAGCTATTTAACATAATAATCTTGAACTGATTTTTACAGTTTTAATTTGAACTTGGTAGTCTCCCGATTCCCAATCTACTCCGAAGGAGTAGATAAATAGCCCAACAGTTCATACAAGAACAATCCACACAGCAAAGTAGATACTGTACTGCAAAAAAAAATTACTATGATTTTTTGAGAGGGAAAAAAAAATCAGAAATGAGATTGCAGGAAGATTATGCCTGATATGGGAAAAAATTAAACGCAAACAAATCTGCTGGCCGTGTAAGGGGGTAGGGGGATTTAGGCGTAACACTAGCTACATATAAGCTTACCATGTTTCACCACACCATAAATATTTGAATTATGTAAATGAATGAAAAGGTACAAAATCATGGGGGGACCTCAAGCCAAACAGTTAAGATAACACAAGATGCAAAGATATCTGCACCATGCTGACATCCTGCTCGACTGAACATGAGCCCAAATTCAATCGAAAAAGTTTGCTGGGAGCATTGTGTTAAGATGCATTCATGCAGACGGCTACATAAGACCCCAAGAATCATGTCAAAAAAACAGAGTGGTATTGCCTGCAAGCCTAGACTTTATTCTACTTGGTTATCGATAGTACGACCTTACATCAGTATTATCATTATGATATCAAATATGTTGTGGCATGTACCAACAAAATTGAAATGTGAACCAAGGGCTTCCATTTCCTTTATTATATAAAAATAAACGCTAAAAGTGTAAAAACTAAAACTATAAAAGCTAAAAAATGTAAAAATTTAAAAAATAAAAACTTTAAGATTTTGTAAATTATATTTAAAATGTATGCGTAAAAATATTTGTGAAGAAGTTTCAAATCTCAACACTCTCACACTGAACATTCATGTAAGGCCTACTTATTCATTCTATAAAACAAACAGTAATACGAAAAAGCCAAATTCCAAATAAAAATCTAACACATTTCCAACTCAGAGACCTGTAGCCGTAAACTTAAAAATAAAACTTTTAAAAACCCTTTCTTTTGAGCACAAAAAACTTCGAATTGCATTTATACTTTTGTTTACCCCTCTCGGAGGTAAAACAATAGAAACACTGATTGCAGTTTATTAGAAGTTTGTAGTATCAAGTTAACTGTCTGTGCTTGAAACTCTTCTTCTGTCAAATAGTTGCAAAATTAAATTGATGATAGCTGTTTGTACACCTTGATTGGCAAACAATGCACAATGTGCTAACCTTAACTTTTTTAGTAAGAGGGTTGTTTTTGTCTCACTTTAGTACTGTACACTTACTACTTGAATATGAGATACATGTAGATGGGGCATACAGGTGATGTGGAAGATGGGAGTGGATGTAGTACAGACCCGTAGCAAGGATACCTAAGGGGCTCCAAGAATGCGGTACTATGGATTTGTATAATTACACAGACATGTATAGATAAACATGTACATGTACAGGCACAAATACTGACTCAGTGTGGTATTACTACTAGTAGTAGTACCATTCTTAAATAGGTGTTTCTATCAGCTAGGAATTTAAAACCTAATGGCCATTTAGGTTTTAAACTCCTACTGGGTTGTAAGAATGGTGTCACTGATTACAGCAGGCCTATAGATTGGTACAGGTTCATGTACAGGCACAACTGACCCAGTGATGACTACTGCTGCTGCCTAGCGATGATGCCTGCTCTTAATGCAACATGATGGAGTATTAATTTTAGCAGGGTGAGGCAGCCAGCCCCCTCTGTGACAGGTTGTAACGGGCTAGAGGTTACCGTTAGCAGATACAAGCTGGTATAAGCACCTGACCTGACAGGGTGTGATGTTATGATGTGCCATTATATAAAAGGTCTGTTTCTTATAGAGAGAATTGAGAAGAAACAAATTAATATTTGACGGAAAATTTGTTCTTCTTTTTTCAATCTGTATACTGATAAGTTTCCTGAAAGGGAGTGGGAAGGGCGACAGGGGCAGCCCCCGGGCCCGATGGGCCACCACCTGGATCCACCACTGGAGATGTTACATCCTCCCCAAGGAAAGTACTAAAGTAAATGAGGGACGTTTGTCATTTCTCTGCTACTCCTCAGTTGAGAGATTCAGGGATTATTGAGTAAATGTAAGATTGGATGTACAAAAATAGCAACTTTGTCATTAGTAAGCTGCTAAGGTTTGTCATATTATGAAATCCAACTGTGAACTAACTTTGATTGTATTGTGATGGTTTACAAGGAGTAGTAGGGCTACGGGCCTGTTGGACCCAATTTCAAGCTGAAGCTCTAGACTCATCCATTAGGATGAGAACATCAAACCATAGATCATAATATTACATGTAGAAATAATGCCATGTGAGAGAAAATAGTCTTCAGATGAGACCAAGTACATTTACATGCACATACATGTACGAATGCCACTTGGATCTTTTATCTGGAAAAAAATTGCAACTACACCACACACAATTTTGTATGCATGCACAGCTTCTGTCAGTTGTTTAGGTTGGCACTGGCAGTTGCAATTCAAGGGTGGAACTTGATTGGACGATTCTGCAAAGCACAGGCAGGAAACTACCAATCAAATGGAGGAATTGCTTATTAATGGTTCCACGACATTTCTTGGCAAATAAATTTTCAAGAAATGAATGTACAATGTATTTGCTTCAGCTTTATGAAATTGGGCCCTGCTATAAACCTTTGAAGAAACCAGTCCTTGCCACCATGATGCAAGGTCTTGATCATGGCATCTATGCTACAATCCAGCGGTGTCTTGTAGCAGGGGGGAGGCAGTAGCCACCCCCTCTCTGTGACAGGTTGTAACGGGCTACAGGTTACCGTTAGCAGATACCAGCTGATGTAAGCACCTGACCTGACAGGGTGTGATGTGCCTTAATTCATGCAATAGGAAGTAGCTATATATACCCAGAAGTGTAAATCCCCAAAAGGGGAAAGAATTACCCTTTGTTTTTTTGTCTGGGAGATGGTCAGTTTCATGAGGCCAAGCTTTTAAAAACAAAGTCTGTCCAGCCTTTCCATGTGGGCATTTGGGTGGGCCTTTGGGTGGGTGTTGCATGTTTTTCCTGTATGAAACTTTGTTTTTGAAACAAGTATGGATATGAAGTATAGATTTTGAGTTTATGCCTTGTTCTCAAACATGTCAATACAAGGGCCCTCCTTTTCCTCAAAAAAGAATCATTCTCAAAACCTTTGGAGAACATCACAATCGTGGATACATTTAGTGTAATGGAAAAGCTGATTTGAAAGCAGATTTTAAAAACAAATTCCCTTTTATAAAGCAGATATTTGTTGAAGATTTTATTTAACAAGTTATTCAGATGGTATTTTTAAGACTGCCATTTCCGTGTTTCTTGATTTCGACAAACATGTAAAAACACAGTTTAGCTTTATAGCACATCTTTCGAACATGATAACACACATATGAAAGCATGCTCTACCAAAATCATGCACAAAAGCCCTTGAGAAAATCAAAGTCTTTAAATTTTGTTACATATTTTGGACAATCACCCATGGGATTGATTTCTGGCTTACCATATGACACCCACCTGCAACCCCCTAACTCATCTTAATACATTGTTTATCTTGTTATTCCGCTGTTTCCTAGTCCTAGTTGACATAGACGTGTCAACACAATTATCATTTCTTCCCCTTGTTTCAAAAATTACTTCAAAAATGTCGTCAAATAATGTATCCAAACCATTAGACCCAAGTCTTCAATGAGATAAGCATTAGAAAGAGTTTTGTCTTTTTCCAGTGTCAAATTTGTAGATAATTGATTGAATTTGTTTTTAATTGAGGGGGGGGGGGCGGTCAACACATAAATTTGTAACCATCTCCCAAACTTGTGAAACTGTCTTAAGGGCTTTCTATAAACTGACAGGAGTGTGACTCTAAACCCTGCCTGTTGCCTTGATGCAGGGATCCCTCTCACACTCCAGTCAATGTACAGGGCAACCATCATTATAGCTACTTCCTAATTAGAGTACCCACATCACCAGCAATCCTTAACACAGTCCAGGAGCATAGGCTGTGCACTAACGCTGCTGCTTAATCTACACATGTATCAGATTGATTTATGAACATTCAAAGTCATCAATCATGCTATGAACCATTCAGCAATTTTTAATGAAAACTAACCGTTTGAAAGTAAGAGATGATTTTTGTGTGGCTCATCCATTTTTGAATGATTTATGTCAAGCAAATCAAGGCAGGGGAAAAGATGATGAAATATCATTGAAAATTCACTTGGCCTCGGTGGCTTAGAGTTTTTGAGTTTTTTGTTGGTGTTGAAAGTATATACTTTGTAAAATTCTGCTTGGTAACTTTTCTTTGGCAATGCATTCAGGACCTATCTGGACATGCATATTGGGAGAAATGAAATGCTGCACAATCACATTCCAGGCACGTGAGCATGCTTAGACTAAGACAACTCGGGTACTTCACTGACGAGAAACAATGTTTCTGTTTTTGAGGTGAAAGAGCGGAAACAGATGTATAGTGGAAACATTCAATATGAAACTGAACCCACAAACAGGGGTGACCCATTCACCGTAAAGAAGAATTTTGGGCTCAGTAGAACTTTGACTTAGTTAAAGATTTTGTTCAAACAATGTTTTTTTAAAGTGCCCATTCAAGCAAGGTAAAAAGTTCAATTTTATAGGGTTCAGATTGACTTGTTCATGACACGACTGATGACGTTTGCTGGTGTGCATCTACAGAAACTTTTTCATCATTTTCTGCAAGATACTATGACCTTACATATTCCTTATTCATTTTTGTCATAGCGCACTTTTTATTCATCAAAACCTTATTGCCCAGGCTGGCATGTAAAGGTTGATTTATCAAACAAAAGTTCTTGCATAAGGGCCGATATATTTTTCAAGCAGCAAGTTGAGTTTGATATCTATTTAAATGTTTGCAACTGGTACAAAATTTTAAAAACATTATTAAAATATTTCCAAGAAGAAATGCCCAGCCACTTGATAAAAATATGCACAAACTGGAATTGCTCTTACTAAAAATGCTTTCACTTCTAGCAGAAAATTTGATAGCAAGTAAATGTTATTGTACAAATACACTATAGACTTTTTGGAGACTTCTTAATACTGGCACTTCTAAAACTGGCCTTTTTTTCAGAGTCATCAGATGTAAGTATTTTACTTTTAGGCATGAGCTGGCAAGATATAACCCAGTTCAAATTGTGAAAAGCAAAGTGAATTTTCCTTGTTCAGTCCAATTTCCATTCTGCCACGCTAAACATTTATTTCAATTTAATGCATCACTTCCGCCACCTTGGTAATTTTCTTTGCATTTGTTTTTCGACCCGAGTATGAGCTTGGCTAAAGTGTGCAGCACGCATGCAAAGATAACTATGCGCCGCTGTTTAAGGATTGCTGGTAATAATACATTGTATATGAGGACATAGATGGTTTGACAGCACTAGTTATTTCACACTGGGAAGGAGAGAGAAGTGGTAATGACAAGGAGGTTTACTCCCTAATTGGTGGGATCTTGAAGCTCGGGCTCCTGATCAAGAAGCCAAGGCCCTGATCAGAGACTTGACCTTCTTGATGGCCACCTGTACAAGCTATTCCCTATGATCATGAGACATTTCATTAGCGCCCATGAATGATGAACAGAGCAAAGGCCACCAGGATGGCCAAAGTTCCAAGCCCCGTCTGCATACTATGCCAATCTTGCAGCACCAAGTTAGGCAACTGATGGATCAAAGCTACGTTGATCGTCTGTGCGCCAGCCGGCTCTTCGCGCCTCAAGAAAATGTGTTCCTTTGAGTGTGTGCTCAATCGATGGTTATGTGGAAACAATGTATGTAGATGACATTGTCTGAAAGGCTAATAATAGTCTGAACTTCACCACCGGGGCTCCAAAAAGCAAGATGTGAGCCTACAGAGTCGAGCTTGATATCTCCCAAGGTCCACACAGGATCCGCCCAGCTCCCTCTACAGTTTAGGCCACTTAGGTACCCTCAGTGGACTAAATCTGTAGAGATCATTGCTGGAGGAATCTTGTGCTGGCGCCACGGACCCGGTCGATGCCAGCCTCAAGTCTGGACTTCATATGCACCTTACTAATCTACACCCTGCAATGAAGCGCCTAACAGTCATCATCACCCACACACATTCCCTCCACAGAACCACCGACAACCACCCATCCAAAACAACCCAAATTCAAGAAGCACATAATAAGACGCGGCTGACTAACACAGGCAACCACAATAACTTCACTCAACCAGCTGCCATCCTTGACGGTTCAATATCGGCACACCATACAGCCAAGACCTGATACCCCGGCAAAACACATCCCAGTGAACCCCAACCCTGGCCACCATCCACAGGAACCGCAGAAATGCCCCATGACCACAGGTCACAGCTTGAGGAGGACATCAAGAAGGGCAAGTGTCTGACCATGGTCTCAGATCTTGATGAGAAGTCCAAGTATCAAGACACCACCAATCAGAAAGCTCCTCTCCTTGCCATCCCACCATGCTCTCTCTCGTCAACTCCCTGAAGTAACTAGGTGTCCTTGTCCTCATATACAATTAGGGTACCCTCCTGGTGCACACCAAGGGCCCTGGTTTCTTCAAAAGCCTTCCACATTCACCTGCACCATCTCATGTCTTAAAGTAGTAGGCTTGGGTGATTTCCAGTTGCCTTGGTATTCCATATGATATAATCACCAGCATTTTCTTCTTTTCCAATGCTGGTTTAAAATTAAACACTGCATCAATTTGTTGTTGGCTTCAAGTCTTCTGAAAGAGGAAAACATAAAATGTTATCCTCTTTTAAGAGAGCTCATTTGAAATGTCCTCTCTACTAAGTGGCCTGATGAGGGCAGGCTATAACTAGCCAAAATGCAGTTGTTTTCTCCCTAACAGCAACCTGGCCACCAGTGGCCAAAGATTTTAAACCACCCAAGCCTACCATCCAAGCTACAGTACTCTTTGTGAGACAAAAAGGCTACAGGTCTGACTTTAATGAAATCTACCTCCAACTAGATACACACACACCCAGACACACACCTCAACGCACTTCATCCTACAATAGCACACTCTGTTCTTGACATGAAGTTTTTCAGTCACCCACCCATAGTCATGAAAGTGTTCTTACCATTTACATCCAACCTCGTCAAGTTCAATGTAAAGTCCTCCACGACAGAGTAGTTGAATCAAACACTTTTGATTTTTAAAAGAGGCTCACTCTAGTATTGTTTTTTTTTAGCTCTTAGTAAATGTTGTTATTATTATGTATGCAGTCCAATGAATTTGTTGATGCTATCTATTTAACACAATGCTCCTTTCAATTATACAAGACAAGCTAAAAAGTTACAAATGACAATTTAACTTGGAAGTTTCTTAACAATGGTTCGTGCAATATTTGATTTGAGTCAAATGCAGAGGATGGCCTCTAGAAAACCATCCTTGCCTCCACAATGCACTGTGATCAGAACTGCTGCTACGAAGTGTCTAAATTGAAGTTTATAAGAACTTTGACATTGATCAGGTTAATTGGAATCTAGTAAGCTCAGTGGTCCAGTCAGCGGGTAAAAATGAGACCTTAATGTTTGGGCTGAGGTTTATCAGTGACAAATGTAGGGCCAGCCCTGGATGGGCTTAAACTCCGTTTGAAAGGAGCAAAAAGGGGAACACATCAGTCTGTTGATTGGAGATTGTAGATACAGATGTTTATTTCTTCACTGCTCACATAAGAATGGCAGCAAAACCCTGTTCCCACTGGACTTAATTTGGGCAGACTAACCGAGCCAATGGGTAACTTACCCATTTTAAGCCCAGTGCGTGCCCCGGTAACTTTCCTGACAGATAACTTAACCACGCTGCGTGGGTAGTTTAACCAAGCAAAAGGTGCCCAGGAAGATTGACCAGGTCAGTTAAACCGAGCCAGAAAGTCCAGTGCGGACGCAACTTCTCGGTTAAATCTCCCATCTGGCCCAATTACCATAGGTGTTTCTTCTGTTCCCAAATTTCAATTAGCCGTACGTTTCCGCGTGGGTCCAATTTTTTTTTCTTTCAGGTAGTGCTGCTCCCGTGCCGTCGCCTTTTGTTTTTCGTTTTTTTCTGCTGTTTTTCAGCAATCACGGAATGAAAGTACAAGTTGACCGAAGAACTAAAACACACGACATGCACAACACAAGATGGCAACCGCGTCTCTCGAGAGTTGTTTATCTGGCATTACGCGGGAGTTTGAGTTGTGGATCCGGTCAAGTTGCGGTCAAAGGTTACGCAGGGCACTTTCTCTAGTGTTTTGGGGCCAACTCAGTTAGTTAGTTTACCCACGGTCCCGGTAATTCTACCCGAGTCAATTAAATCCAAGTGCGGACGGTGGGAAAGTTAACCTGTCGGAATGTTACCCAGCGTCATGGTACCCAAAATATTAATCCAGTGCGAACACGGCTAAAGAAACCTACTGTGAAAGCTTGCATTTCCTTCTGGGTGCCTTTGCCAATCAGGTGGAAGTGACAACGGCAACTGGTTCACACCCCAGCCAAATCATCTATACTAGCGTCGCATGGAACGCTGGTCCCATTGTTACTTGGTTTTGTGTGAAAGCTTGCGAAAGCGCTGAATCTTGAGATTATATAATAAACAATTCACGCTGGTAAAATTCATTGAAAGGAATGTAAGATTTCAGGGGGTCGTGTGAAAGGGGTTTTTACCTTTGATTGAAAAGTGATGGTGCTGTCCAATTCAGTGACACTTCGTAACTGTTGACTTGAAATCACAAAATTGTAAAAGTATTTTTTACAGATTTTTGTGGGTGGGATTCGTATCGGGTATTTATATTCATAGTAATGTCATTTTGACAGGGGTTATGTGGATGAATATAAGATGACCGGTGGAGCTATCATGACAGATTGCGTCAGTAGTTTCAATGAGATAGGTGAGACTGAGGATATTTTTTACAGATCCTCAAATAGCAATAACATGTTTTCATGCCTCGAGTACGGGCACTCATCAGTTGCAATTGGTTGATTCTAAAAGAATCCGTATGTCTCATGTCTGGATTTTAGACGGTAGGGTTGAGTTAGATGGCGGCGGTTAGAAGTAAATGTTGCTAGTCCGTTAGTTGACGGTCATTTTGCGTGAGATCCTTGTTTGTGTGTGACTTGTTCTTCCAATAAGGAAAGTAGGATTTCGAGTGCTTCATCTTGACTTTCGTTAAAACCAGAGGAGTCGGGAATGGTGGAGAGCTGTTGGGTTGACAGGTCGATTGGACCTTGATTAAGTTTCGCTCTGGTAAGTTTTTCCCTAATATTTTGGTCTTTTTTGAAGGCAAGAAATGGAGGATTTGGAAAAATCCTCTGGAGTGTTTCGTTGCCTTGTATTAGTGGCCAGTATTGATTGATTGCACGGGTCAAGTCACCATGATTGATATAAGGATTGTATGTTGTCGTAAAGACAAGCGGAGTTTTGTTTTCCTTTTTGTTTTGTCGTTATGAATCACATTTGATCGTTCTTTGAAAGATACTTTATCAGTCATTTTGTTTATTTCTGATAGACTGTAGCCTCTGGCTTTTAATCCTTCAAAAAAAGTATTGACCTTGATTAAGAAATCATCTTCATTGTTTGTGTTTCTAGCATAGCGAAGGGTTTCTCCGTATATGAATGCTTTGAACACGTGTGGGGGGTGTGATGATGTTCTGTGTAGGTATTGGTAGGTTTCCGTGGGTTTGGTGTAGACTTTTGTGTCCAGGGCACCAGTTTCTCGGAACCTTTTCCCTTTAAAAATGGTTAGGTCAAGATAGTTGATTGAAGTATCAGATGTCTCAAAAGTAAATTTGAGGGTAGGGTGCATTTGATTCATAGTGTTGATTAGATCCTTGAAGTTTTCATGGGTACTGTCGTAGATGACGAGAATGTCGTCTCTATAGCGCCACCAAGTTAGAATATGATTAGCTTGTAGAAGGATTTGTTTTTCCAGATCGTGTAGTGTTATATCACAAATTTCTGGGCTCGCAGTTGAGCCCATGGCACATCCAATTGCCTCTCAACTACATAGGATCTGATTGTGTGTTAATGTAATAGATATCTATCAGCTTGATTTCGTCTTTGGGATGTTGCATTTCCCCTTACTCATTTTGAAATTATTGTGAATAACTTTTAGTGATGAATTAGGGACTGGGTACCCGTAGTCCCAAATTCAATATTGTTCAATAGAGCAAGAAGTATTATGACGCTTTTCTAAGCAACGAAAATGAAGCTTGAACAGTATTTTCTTGGAGCACTGAAATGGAAGACTGGTTTAGTCACAAAAGGGTTTTTTTTTTTTTTTTTAAATTGTACATCTTTTTTTTTGGGGGGGGGGGCTGGGGTGTCCAAGTAAATATATTTTATTGTTCGTTTTTTCCTTTCAAACACCAAACTAATGACAATACTGATTGAACACATGTGTTATATTCTGCACAAACACATGTATGGTTTTTAGGTTTGGTGGAAACATTTGGACAATTAGTAATCTCTATGGTGTGGTGATAACCAGTACTTGTATGAAGTTAAGTTTTCCCTAAAAGTTAGTATTTCAATTTAAAGCACAATTTCTAAATTGTCAGTTGTGCCAGTGATTTGGCCACTGTATGCTATACTGAATAAAATACTAAAATACTTCAAAGCTTAAAGAAAAAAGTAGCCTCATGGTTGGTAGGCTATGTACTAGCTTTCAAGAAATGTTCCTTCATTTTGTGAAATGAAATATTTGACAAGTTTTCAAGAAGTTGTTCTTGTAGAGCTTGGTTTTGTTTTTTACATACAGGGAATGAATATACATTCATTTCCTTTGCCTTTCAAATTTAGAAAAGTAAGGTCTAAATCAATCAGAATTTTCTAAATTTTCTAATTTTCTAATTAAAAAAAAAGAAGGGTATTTCCAATTCCAAAAGTGATCCAAATAATTTGAATAAAAGTTGTCATATAACCACTCTTCATTCCCTGATTGTGTTTTACCTATGAAGTGGGACTGTTTACTAAACTTGATTTTGAACGGTACACGACCAGCAGAAAATTTGTTTTGGGGATAGTTTGGCATCGTTGTCTGAAAAAAAAAGTTTATGGTTATCATTAAAAACTTACACCATTGATTGATTAGAGAATGCTGTTTATTTTCTTATTTTCTATAGAATCCAATACTGTTGCACATCAAATCCTGGACAATCTATACCTAATTAACTTCAAATAGATTTGGGGTCTTAATGTAACATCATTTGGTCCTTGAAGGAGTGAAACTGTCTGAGGTGAGTTTTGGGATCTTGAGATGTGGCACATATTTTTTTTGTTTTTTTTTTGTTACAATTGTTTTAAATCTACATATTAATATTATTTAGTTAACTTGTTCCCCCAAGAAGTGAAGCTGTCTGAGGTGATAGTTGTGGTTGATTTTGGAATATAGTGAAAATGATTTTTTTGAATTCTTTAAAATATTGCTGCTCTCCTGCTATTTTCATTCACTTGATTGAAAAAACCTGTCCTTCACACTGTCAATATTTCAAGAGATAGTCTCAAAGTAACCTACGAACATTACATTCAGATAAACGACTGGGCGGGGGTAAAACAACTGTGCTCAAAATACAATATAAAAAAATAAATGATTTTATCTGCTCAAAAATTTGAATCAGGGTGCTCAGAAAACAATGTACTTCCACAAATTTGAAATGACAAATACGCACTAGGTAGGGTTTCCAACCAGACCGGGTGTCTGAGAGTGCCAGACATGTCTGGCATGGCTTACATGGTTTGGTTATTCACAGTGTGTCTGCAGTCAACATGATCGTGATTTTAATCAACCTTGCAAAGTATTGCTTGATCAACAATACTCTTAAAGTTAAATTTGAGTTCCTATTCCATCAAACTCTAACCGCAGGTTTTGTTGAATTTTGTTGCACTGGGGACTTGCATTGTATTAGGATAGTTATGGTGAGAAAATGTCCCTTGGACTATTGTTACTTGAAATGCTATAGTTTTTGAGAAGTAAAAAAGATAGTATATATCTTGCGAGTCTAAAACCTGATGTTCGAAAAACAGTGAAACTTATGGCATTCTTTCACTACTTCCTTGTGACTCAGATGACCATTTGAGCTTACTAAACTTTCACGGGTTTGTTATTTCATGTTGGGTCACACATTGGGTAAACTTTTATTAGAAAATGAATTCCTCCAAGTTGCTCCTGTTGAATTTTGACTGCACTCACTATAATTAGTTTATTGCTTTTTTTCTATTAACTTTTGTAAATAAAAATGTATTTCAATTACAATTCTGTTCCAATTCTCCACATGCTCATCCCACGGCTGTTTATAATTTCAGTAGTGCTAGCTATTTAGTTTGAGAAAACAAACAATGGTGACATATTTTGTTTCGGATTTTGTAAAATGACTTGTTGATGTTGTGTTAAATATCTCTTTGCCAGGCAAGACAAAAATAATAATTGGGATGTGTTTTTTTTCTTCGATCGATGGCAGCACGAAGTTCAAGTCTACGCACAGACACTATACTAGTTCATGTTTTCAAATGTTCTGAATGTTATATTGAGAATTTTATTACTTCAACAAATTAAAAAAAGAAGAAGAAGTAGAGTATACAGGTCATACAAAGTAGTTCAGGGCTACAATTTAAAATGGTTACACTCCCAAAGAGAAATTGTTTCCATTTTATCAACTAAAAAATACAACATAACGATTGACAAAATTATTTTAAATGTTTTACTACTACACCGACGTGCGTTAAGCACTGTGCTTGCTCGAGTCCCGTGAAAAAAAAAACCACAGGCATATTACTCGGGTGGGATTCAAACCCACACCCCTGCCACTCTGGAGCACATTTTTTTACCACTAGACCTCCAAGCCTGCCCGGTAATCAGAGGCATTTGGAATCCTATTTCTAGCAGAGGGTCCATGGTAATAACATCTATTAAAACCTATTTTTGTGACATAAAAAAATAATAAACAAGCACAGCATTATGCATCTTCCTTTTCACATTGTTTTTTTGTCCTTATGGTCGTTCCAGACTTGTCACAAACTGAGCGTCTTAAGTGAGGCTCATTTTAATTGAATGGTGAGAACAAACTCAAAAATAATCCTTCAATAACAAACTCATATCGCAAGAAATTGCTTCAAAAGGATACCCCGACATGTAGCTATGAATTTCACATCCGCATTCCACAAGCCAAAGGTGAATTCTTGTTGAAGGAGACGACAACTTCTCTACAATATTGGTGTCTTGCAGCTAGTGACGCAGTGCCATGTTGGATTTTATTTCAGCAATGATTTTACACAGTTGTTACCGACCGATCACTCCTAACTATACAGAGTCACTGTGTTGCTGGTTGGTTTCGAAGACCAAATCTGCATATGAAGTAAAGGCTTTTGTGTTTTAGGGGCGGTCCTTGGAATGGAATTGTAACAATTGCGTCTTTAGTAATGCTTCATAGAGAAAAGGGTTAACCCAGCTGACAGAACAACCATCTGAATCGCACACACTTGCAGCTGGAGTCATTAGCGGTAGAATGCGAGAATTTGGCCGTGTCTGAATTGATGGCTTCGGCAGTGGCTACGGCTGGAGCGCCAGCAAGTCCTATTCTTCAACGTTGCATAGCTGAAGCCAGCAGCCATAGCCGTAGCTGAAGTGGCTTCATTCGGACATGGTATTATACCATGTTATATATACAGGCCATGTAGGAATGTACACGGCGGTATGGGGATTCCATGTCGTAGCCGGGGGTGGGAATTTCCCAACTGACATCGCAAAACAGGTTCTTGGACCTTTTTTTTATCTTCGGAAAGAAAAAATGTGAAGAGAAAATTGACGTGAGTTTCACAAAAAACTAGGTGTTCGGGAGCACATAATAATGGGTTCATAAAAATAAACCATCCCAGTACAAGTCATGTACCTGAATATTCCATAATTACAACACACCTCTTGCTGGCTCTAATAACAATAAGGATACCAGTTGTTTTTATGAATCAATATTTTTGTATTGGTTATGAAAGAGCATATAGGCCCTAAAGCCAATAAATAAAAACACATGATTACTGCAAGTTAATGCAAATTATGTTGACTTTATTAAGTTGTACTTCTTTCACATATGGTACTCGATATGTGGTAGGGTGTATCCCCCCCCTATTGTGTGTTCTTTGTGTTCTTGGAATCTAAGGAATTCTTTTGAGGACTTTTTTTTTGGGGGGGGGTGTACTTCTGTACAAGAGGGGGAGAGAACATTTGGGGGACTCCCTCTGCCACATATCGGGCATGGTATATATTTTTGAAACCCTTGTAGTCCACTGGGCGAGGCCCCAAAATATCACTTTTCATAATAAATAAGGGGTCCGGTGGTAAAATCTCAGATTGATTTCGGCTACAAAAACCCTGTGGGGAAACGTAGGTCTGACCCTTGCGTTACAGCTCGTCCCAGACAGGAATTGTCCTTGTTAGATTTTAGTTTTTCAGTTAAGGGAGATGCTCTTCAGATTACAATTACTGTGCAGTTGTACTCAGTTTATCCTAGTTCAACACATGTATTAGAAAAAACTGTCAGACACTTCTACAGATGTTACAATTAGTGACGTGTCTAGTTATACACAGTTTATCATTGTCAAACTTAAGGGTTTGTGTGAATTATAAAACACTGCTTGTAAACCAATTTTGTGAAAGGCATACGTACATCAGTTTTTGCTCATACGCAAATTTGTCTACCTTGGATGATACACTTCATATGAAGTTATGCACAGTTATCATGGTTAAACATAGGTTTTGAGCGAACAATAGATACCGATTGTAAACCGATTCTGTGGGGGGGGGGGAATGTATCCGTTTTTACTTGTATTTAAATTATTAATGAATTTGTTATCTCAAACCGTGCACTGGCTTCTGGTGAGATAACCTTAATGCGTAGTTATACACATAATTTATTATAGTTGATTTTAAGGTTCTGTAAGAATTATAGAAACAATATTTGTGAACCGGTTCTGTGAAAAACATAGTACGTCAGTTTTTGATTGCATTTGACTGTTATTAGATATTTCTTATTAATAAATTTATGTTCATAAACCAACGGATTTTAACACTGACAACAAGTCACTCGCATTGGGTCTATTGTGAGTGCAGAAGATTGCTTTGTGTATCGATCATGTCTCTCAAGACAATTGAAGTTATTAGTTCGTTTTTCTCTATAAGGTTTAGAAATGATCTTCTGAGACCCTCATCAGCAGTAAATTTTTACTTGGGCATCTGAGTAGGGTGTCATGCATGAACTGCATGCATAAACGGCTGAGATAGACACAATGACATATTATGGTAGGGATCTGCCTCAATGGGTTTCATTATTGTAATTCGTTGCCCACACTGACCATCATTTTATTGAACGCGGCCGAATATGACTTAACTGTGGAATCTGCTCGAGACTTCAGAATAATTTTCGGTAGTTGTTTGGCAAGTTCTTTCAGGTCCTTGCTTGTATCATGTCGCTTTTCATTCCATATACCGCTGTCGAAGATTATCTGTACATGTTAATTATTGGCAAAGAAAAAAACAACATATTTTGATGTTAACAGCAGTTATAATTTATCTACTCTAATCTGAAATGTTGTCAATAAATTCAATATTTCCTTTTCTGTCTGGAATAAATATTCCAGAATCACTGGGAAGTTCGTAAACTTCTAACACTCTTATTGGATTAGAACCATCTGGAAAGAGCATCGGCCAAAAAGGGGCCGGGTACCAGCATGGGCAAATCAATATCCCAACATTCTTTGTATTTTCCATGTGCTTCAGAACTCTGGATATCAATGAGATCGGAGGTACCACCAAATGGGAGACTTTTAAGACGATAGCGGGCGTCCCATAGAACCGATCCTTTTCCATTGTTTTCATCGCTGAGAACAATGGAAAAAGACCGGTCTGTGGGACGCCCGCTATCGTCTCAAAAGTCTCCCATTGTTTTCCGTCTTCCATTTGACCGTGAATGCATCGATGGTTTCACAACCTGGGTTCCAATATCTGGAATCGAATCTTGGGGTTTTGTTATTGTAATAACTGGCGAATCTTTTCCACAGAATGATGACGACCCTTCGTCATAAAATGAAAAAATATGATCTGAAACTGCCCAATCGCCTTAATCTAAAACTCTGCTTAGTTTGTCTGTTCTGTCGTTTTGTGACATTGGGACCCGTTCCATTTCGATGTGAATGTTATGAGACAGACATGTCTTGCAAATAATGCTCAAGCAATGTATTTCAAGTCTTTTTTTATACTTCTTCTGGTTGTTATTCTGGAGGGAGCCTGGTTATCTGTAAACCACTTAGTCCTTCGGCAGGACAGTTTTGTCACAAAAAGTACCGAGTCTAGATTTATTTCGTATATCCTAACCATTCTGTTGATTTGACTGGTATCCAGACGCTTTTCTGAACATTTGGAACGAACCATGAGCTGAGGATATCTTGTTTCACAAGCTTCGCTGGTTGTTAACGGACTTATTACCTTTGGCTTAAACTTCGTGTTGAGCCTAATTTAGATAACTCTTCAATGGCTTTCGTGACGAATTCTGTGTGATTCAAGACCGGTTTGTTGTTTTTACTAAACATCGTTTGGGGTTCTGAAACAAAGGGTAGAAGGTATCCATAGTCTACATTATTCAAAATATGATCTAGTGGGGAAATGGATCGCCAAAAGGCAAAACGACTTCTCAATCTACCCGCGACTTTGATACACTAGAACCCTGCATTTTGTTTATATTGGAATTAGTTGTCAGCATTGTTATTTGGGGGAAAATATTTGTATTGTTGTCATCCAAAACTGTGATTGACTTAACTTTACTGGCCAATTGTTGCTGAGGTTGCTGGCTTGTTGAAGTTGAACCGTCTTGGGCATGTAGCCTTCCAGTGTGCGAAGCTGCCGAACACAAGGCAGGCTCCTCCACCTTTGACTCTGTTGAGACTGGTGTTACAAGAGGCGACGACTACTACCTGGCCTGGGCGACGACTACTACCACTAGGAGTCTCCATGTTCCTGGTGCTATCCAAATTGAACCTCTTCTGTTGTTGTGTCGCTGCTGACGCTTTCCTTTGCTTGATCTTCCTTCCGGCCTGGTACTTGGCTCTGGTGATTGTTGCTTTCGTCATCAGCTAGCTGGTGTGCTTCGTATTCGTTGACGGTGGCCCAACCGTAGGAACTTGAATCCGCCAGGCGAATCAACTTCTGGCACTTGTCGATGATCTCGGATGCTTTCTTCAAGCTGGTCTTCAGGTCGCCCTGCGCCGAGTTGGTGCAGACGTCTGCTTTCTCTATGGCAGACGAATGAGATATCTTGCCTCTCTGTATAAGAAGCGAATGAGAAACAAAAATACACATCAATGATTTGTAATACTATAAACCGTTGTTCTACATTATTTCTAATTCCCTTTTTTTATAAAGCTGGTTTCTTGTGCCGTGCCAACGTGAAGTGAAGACCTTTGAAAAACCCGCCCGTAACGAAAATACCTTGCATTGCACAGCACGCCCTCAACCTTAATGCGTTTCCATGTACAGTCAAGAAAACAAATATGTTCTTATTCGCACATAGTCGCTCAACCGAACATATTTAAAGTTCTTCCCTAACTGGACACAATTAGACAATAACAGAGACGTATACACATTTCGTGTGTTTTTGTTGGTGTATTTTGGCACGACGGCTGACTGACTAAAACCAGGCGCCTTCTCAAGGTTAAAGAGGGTCGGAAATTTTAAACGAGGATAAAAAGGTTGATGTATTAGAAAAATAACGGTTAGCGTAAAAACTTAGCTGACACTTGCAGATTAAATTCGAACTGTCTTTGATTCCCCTCTCTTCGCCACTTGACGTTTGTTGAGTCCTTTTCAGCGTCTGTGTCAGCGATGACGTAGTTTTTGAATGTAGGTCCAAAACCTCCGCTTGTGTGTTGCTTAACTTTTGTTCAAAGACGTAGGAGAAGTCTGCTAGCATAGCCCTTGTGTCGTCCTTAGTGGCTGGTTTGTCATTGCATGCCGGGCATGTTGTTCGTTGTGGGGTTAACGTGTATTAGACAGTGTAAGAAAATCTGAGAGATTTTTTCTTATAAAGCTGCGTCTCTCGTGCCGTACCATGAAGTGAAGACCTCTCAAAACCCCGCCCGTAACTGAAAATACCTTGCATACCACAGCACGCCCTCAACCTCAAAGACGTAGGAGAAGTCTGCTAGTATAGCCCTGATGTCGTCCTTGGTGGCTGGTTGGTCATCGCCGTGCATGTTGTTCGTTGTGGGGCTAACGTGTATTTGACAGTGTAAGAAAATCTGAGAGATTTTTTTCTTATAAAGCTGCATCTCTTGTGCTGTACCAACGTTAAGTGAAGACCTCTGAAAACCCCGCCCGTAACTGAAAATACCTTGCATACCACAGCACGCCCTCAACCTTAATGCGTGTCCATGTACCGTGAAGAAAACTTCAATATGTTCTCATTCGCACATGGTCGCTCAACCGACCATGTCGTGTGTTTTGTTGTCTTTTAGCCTTTGAGAAAGACTCTGCTATGCTCGAAATGTGAGGCTGTTAACAATTCTTGGCTTTAAATTATATCATGCTAGAAAGTGGCGTCTTTTAGCGACTAATTAGGTACTAATTGGTGAGCTGAATTAGCCACCTCCAAAATTAAATGTGCCCAGTGATAATTATGGTCTCTAGGATTATGAATAGAATTTCATCTTTTATGCAGCATGAAGAGTACATTTACTTTACAGAGTAGAGAGTGCAGTCATAATAAATACTAATTTATGTGTTATTTTACACTATATTATAATTGTATTATGTAGTGGATAATGAGGTCTAAATTGCAGCGGCTAATAACTCACCAAATAATGAACCTTTGTCCACTTTGAAGTATGCTCAATGATATGCATTTTAAGAATATTAAAAAATTGTGCTAATCAATACAGAAATTCAAAAAAAATCGTTCAAAATATAAAGAACGAGAGGAAGAAATTTCACCACCTTGAACGGCTTGGATTCTAATTTTCCTGAATACGCGGCTGGCCGGCCTCAGGCCGTGTCCGAATTGACGGCTTCGGCAGTGGCTATGGCCAGATCGGCTGAAAAGTCGTATTCTTCAACGTTGTCGTTGCAGCCAACAGCCGTAGCCATAGCCGAAGTCGTTTAATTCGGACACGGCCGTATGCGTATTTTGATCCACCAAGCTGTAGCCGTAAATTCGAATTTCCAGCTGTATATTCCGCTGCAAAGCATTGTATACTCAGTACTTTCCCCCGAGTCCTGTGAAAAAGAGATATTCACAGGACTCGGGAAAGTACTTAGTATACAGTGCTTAACACACATCGGTGTATAGGTAAAAAAACTACAACTAATATTCTTTATACCCGATGCACAAATCAACATCTATTATATGTTTTGCATTCTTCTCAAAATTTAAAAGATGCGCTGGGTCAAGTCAAACCAAATGGCATTAGTGAGGATGTCTGCTTCATTTTAGAGCATTAAGTCGAAAAACTTGAAAATTCGGCAAAATTTTAAGTAAGGGGCAAGTCTAGCAATTTTTTAAATCAAATTTGGGCCAATTATTAAAAGGTGCGACATTACGCTTTAAAATTATGAAGTGTGTACTACTGATACCTTTCTATTGAACTTGGTGTGTGTGTGGGGGGGGGGGGGAATGAAAATTTGGTGCCAAGTTTGCTAGAAAATTCTTAATATTTCCAAAATATACGAAAGTTTCAATATGTCAAGAATGACGTGAGGATGTCTACTCCATTTTAAAGCATAAAATCAAACTTAAAAATCAAGCAGAAAAAAGTTGTAATCATTTCAAACACCAGACTTACTGCTATTCCAGCCTCGATCTCAATTAGCTTTCTTCTGTAGCCTCAAAAAACATACTTAAAAATAAAAAATAAATATGGCTACAGTGTAAGAAGACTGTGCTACGCGAAGGTAAAGAAACTCTTGCAACAGTAAACAAATTCTCAGTTAAAAGCGGTTGAACTTATTTATTAATATACACAACTGAAAATTGAATAATGAGGTATGCCACAGAAACGAAGCTAAGATTGGCAACATATGCAACAATCAAACATAAATGTTTTGAGAAAAGATATCACAAAATTAAAATCATGATCTTTTAAAGCCCTGCAAAATTAATTTCATTCAAAAAATATATTGGGAAAAGAACTTAATTACAAGTGGCAA
The DNA here is from genome assembly GCA_911728455.2 of Marthasterias glacialis. Classification (NCBI taxonomy): domain Eukaryota; kingdom Metazoa; phylum Echinodermata; class Asteroidea; order Forcipulatida; family Asteriidae; genus Marthasterias; species Marthasterias glacialis. Next base: position 7,172,488 of record OU452231.1, read on the forward strand.
CTGCATGTAGTAAGTAAAGCATTTCGTGAATCAGAAATTTGGTGCAACCTAGATTTTTTAAAAACACTGAGCAAGTAAGTCGATGATTAGTTGTTTAGTCCCTTTATAGAAAAATTGCATCCATTTAGCATCACTGGAAAGCCAAATTTACTAAATTTATAGTCCGAGGATTAAAGCAAGCCATTTTTTCTTTTCGTTTTAAGCTACCAGACCAGGCCCAATTTAATCAACCTTGAAGTGGAAAATAATGCTCAACAAATGTTACGCTAATACAAGTTAACCGAATACCAGTCCAACCAATGTACAGTACATGAAACTTTGGCTGGTAACCTGGGCCTAATTTCATAGAGCTGCTTAACCATAAAACATAGCTAAGCACAGCAAAAATGTTTACCACAATAAGGTTACCTGCCAAAATACCATGTCACATGTAGGATCTTTGACTGGTATCCTGCTTAATTTTGCTCAGCAAAATGTTTAAGCCATATTTTCTGCTTAAAGCAGCTCTACTGGACCCTGATCCTGCTGAGCAAACATTTTGATTGGTAAGCAGTTTGCAACAGCTAATTTTATTTCCTCAAGTAGAATTATAAGAGCAGTCTGTTTCTCAAAAGTTTAAAATTTTCAACCAGAGAACACGTCAGCCGATATATTTTGCAACGATCACACAAAATTGATACTTTTAGAGGACAAATTGCCTGAACAATAACATCTTAACAACAATTCTGACGAGTTACTTTAAAAACGTTTGTCATTAACTTAAGGCACCAAAGTAAATGTTAAAAAATCAGCCGAACATGAGCAATGACATATTTTGTTTTGTTTGCCCTTCGCTAAAACATTCAAAAAGCAAGGTTATACCAGCTCTTGATGTAGGCCTACTGTGAAAAAGCCACTTGCGCAAGCAGTACCACAGTTCCTCATAATCAGTGAAAGGCATCGTTTCAAATTGCTCGTGCATGTGATTACATCCGAGCCAGTACATGTGAACAAAACATACATTTTAGGATTATGTTTAAGTGATAAACACCAACAAACAACCACAAATGAAAGACTTTAATTTATGGTCGGAGTATGAAGGGGGGGGGGGGGGTGAAGTCACACTTGTACTACACCTATTAATAGGCATCGTTCATATATAAAATGCACCAAATCTAATATACATAACTGCTTTTAGTAGAATGGTTCTAGGTTTTCTTTCGGTTTTATTAGTGGTCTAGCTTCGGGTGTAACATTATGGGACGCCCCACACCAAATATCAGACACTTCTCAGATATCATGAAAATGCGAAACACAACTGAAATGCATCAGCCTTGATATCAATGCGATGTGATGTTTTAAACATTCTACATAATGTTGAGAAATATTTCCTCGATGGACCCGCATTGGGTTTTATTTGAAAGCTCTTAATCTCTGCTATTAATTGAAGAACATTTTTACCCAGTTTTGACAGAGAGTGCCTGGTTAGGGCATGGAGGCATCACATTTCTTGAATTTCCAAAGATCTGAATTTATAGAGACGGGGTCCAGAGTTGGTTGGTTGGCGATTCCAAATGATTCGGGTCTTGGGATGGAACTATTTAACATTGTGTGTTCCTTTGTTCCGTTTCTTAATTGTTTTATACTATAAAAAACAACACACAACCATATCAAAAGGTGGTCCGTATAGTACTTTATCAAAGATATGTTTGACTTGGATACAAATTTGGTCAAAAAGTAGAAAATTTGGTATGGCAAGAAAAAAATATAAAGCCAAATGAAAACAACTTTCAGGTTGTCTTTTTGGAATACCGGAGAATCTTCGTAATTGCCTTCAAGGTTTTATGATATTTTCATAGAAAACATAAAGTTTAATTTTTTTTAAATAAGAGACCTCTAAACAAAGCAACTGGACCTCAATTTACCTGATAACAGTTTAAATTCTCCTTACATTTCCACTAATTTAAAAACACTTATTTTACATTATACAATGATTGGAGGATTATGAGGAGAATTTACGAGTTACTGACTACGGGTACAATTACACCTAGAATCTACCACTCTCTAACAATCTACGACTTGTCTTAATATATATACTTATGTACACGTCAGGGTGCTGTGCTGAATTGTATACTACTTATGGGAAGTCTTACATTTGATGTTTTGGATAAGACTAACAGCTAGTGCAATGTGAGACCGTATCCGAAGTGGCCGCGGCTGGTTCTAAGGGTGTAGTTGTTATGGGCGTCCTAAGCTTTCTAAGGTTTCAGCAGACACCGTGTAGCCTGCATAAAACTCTCTCTCCCCTCTCTCTTTCTCGGAGTTGTGGTGGTCACTGCAAAGAACCAGTAGTCGAACAACTCTTGAATCTTTTCAGAACCACCGCGACTCGTTGAGAGAGTTTTATGTATACCTGGTGTTTCCACAAACCTAGATTGTGTCCACTATGAAAAGTATCCGAATTGACTCATCCTGGGCTTCAAAACATGCTCATTTGATAGTCAAGCTGCAGCCGTACCTACTAATTCGGACACTGCCTTTAGATCTCAGAAAACCCGATTCTTGACTTTTTGAATCAATGTAAGCTCCTGTCTCCACCATCAATAGTTTGGAGTGAAAGCACTTTCTAGAAAGAAAACAACTCCTTTATGTGACGATCAAATGAATAGCTAAAAAGCCCCTGATGGATGTCCATCTTTGCTACACACTTTGATAAAAAACAGTAGGCCTACTGCTGTAAAACAAGATGTCCAACCTGGGCTAGTGAAATGCCTAACCCTTATTTTTGAGCAATGAAAACACAAGGCATGAACTTTATTTGCTAATGGTATCAAGCACCTTTTTTTAAAATGGAAAATAGTGAAAAAGGCTGCCATCTATTTATATTATGTACATACAAATAAGATAAAATGCAATTTATGTAAACAGCTTGAATACATAACGCTGAGTTGTACTTACCTACATACACAAGACTCTTTTTTTTTTGATTACTTTTTTTTGCCTTCTTAAGTTTCAAACTCATGACAATTGACTCCAATCTAGTTTTAACTATCATCAAATACACAAATACAAACAACCAAATTACATGTTCCTTTATGATGAAAGATTCAACAAAGCACACACTGGGCTCGGTCAACATCGCAGAACTAATTTGCATATTGATCACATGCTTGCGTTTCAAAAGTTTGACAATGCTGGTAGAAAAAAAAATGGTGTCCGAATATTTTTTTTGGTTTGTCAAATTGGTCAAGGGCAGTTTCCAAGCTAATAGGTCTTTGACTGATTTCAACCTGTATGAACTACTTCAGTCACGGCACAGGGTCTGATGGAAGAACATGTGGAATTATAGTATCTTCAAGTTTGTTGGCTTTTGTAACCAAAGATGGTTCACAAATTTACTGGTGCAGACGAGGATGTTTTGTATGGTTCCATCGACAAACAAGCAGTTTGTAATAACTGTTACAGTCATTGTTTTACATAATTAATAGTTTGGTTAGACTTTGGTACAGAGACTCTTGAGATCAGCAGCATAGCCAGGTAGGGTAGGGTTGGGGTAGGGACTGTCCCCCCCCCCCAATTTTTCAGTCCCCCCTCCCTCATGAAAAAAAATCCAGATACACGTAATTCATTAACAAACATGGCCCTGCCCCCCCCCCCCAAATGAAAAGCAATCCCCCCATTACAAAATCCTGGCTATGCCGCTGCTAGAGATGTTTCGTCAAGTAATAGTCTATTCTTGACATTGAGGCTTTCATAAACTTCTATAACCAAATGGGAGACGTGTAAATCATGAAATGGATATTCTCCCAGTATTCTCGGAGTAATTGCTGCATCACTACGCGCACAATTAAACAATTAATTTCTACATTACATTTTTAAACATTTAAACACAGTGATTTAAGAAAATAAAAAGTTGACCTTGTTAAGTAAATCACATGCATTTACAGCGTATAAAAAGAAATCACATCTGTTTAAGATTATGTCAGCCTTTTCGTTTCGGTTACACCTAAAAATGAAAAACTGTACAGTGACGTGCCTGCATAACAACACTTTTATAATGTCAGTTATATTAAGAAAAAAAGGCACAGAAATGATATCGTTGTTGTTAAATAAAAAGGTCTCGACTAAGCTTTGCTGATTTGTACAAGTGAATACTCAAGCTGTAAATAAAAAAAAAAGTTTTTAACTTTACACGATTCTTCCAAATACAAAAATCACTTCCAACGTACAAATGTGCAGCATAACTCAATACTTTATGAAGAGGAAAAGCTTGGATGACTGTACTTCTGAGTGTACATCATCAGCAGTGACAAGAATTTCACCCTATAACATTTGGTGTGTCTGAGACGAACGTCACTATGAAAGGTAGTGAACTCAACGCATAAAAATGACACAATTTCTTTCTAATCCAATGCTGCAAGAAAGTATCACCGGTGATGTTGATTGGTATTCTGATTCTCCAGTTACATCCTTTCTATGACACTGACAGACGCCTGCTTAACCCAAAAAACGCCTTTTTCAAGCATTTTAGGTTTAAAAGTCTAAGTATCCCAAACTGGGCGACTAGGAGTCTGGCGCCCCCAATAGGGAGAGGCATAAAATTCAGTTAATGGACAACGTGACAGTTATAAATACATTATTGATATATAATTTCTCATATAAGGCATCATCATGACACTAATCAAGGTAACTTGTTAAATAATCAACTGAAATAAATTACTTTCTTCCCCCCCCCCCCCGCCCCCAAATGAAGAAAAAAAATACCCACTAAAAACTAAGTGATGTGCAACTTTGCACACTGCACTTTTCAAAAAAATATATATAGTTTCTGTGTTACATATATATATTTTTTTCTACCATCTAAAATACTAAGAGGCACAGTGATTAAAAATTGATATGAAAAGCAATTTATTTATAACGTCATTGAAAGTACTGTCAAATCTTCCATAATGATTGAGGCACCAGCAAATATTTATCCTCTTTCTTTTTTTTCTCAAAGACTGCCAAAAGGTTTTCTATCAGTTTGGGCCCCAAATTGATAGAAATATTGCCTTTGTGTAGTCGGGCTCTTTTTTTTTTCTATGTACAAATTCAATCACTTTAAGAGTGTGTTGTGGCAGAACGACTCGTCACATGTTCAGATTAACTCCAGATGAAAATCCTCAGCATCCTCGATAACATTAACATAAACAAGGTCAAAATTTCTATGATTTTTTTTTTTTTTTTTGGTATCGCACAAATGCAGCCATAAAGGTGACAGCTGGGTATGATTTGGTGGTGTTTACTGATGGGAGTGTCCAGATCAAGGGACTTCAGTAACGGCTACGGCTGCTGGCTACAGCGACAACATTGAAGCCATAGCCAAAGCCCTAAGCCATCAAGTCAGAAATGGCTGAAGTGAGAGTTGTGCACTTGATGATTCATAGAAACCACGTACTTTTGTTCTGACTTCTTCAATTCACCCCCCTCACAATATCCTGGTGTGTATCATACACCATACTGTCCATTAGCCTTGTTGAGGTATGGTGGACACTTTGATTGCACTGTTTGGTTTGGGTGTATACAGATTTACCCGAACCAAGAAGTGTCACACATGTAGTCATGCGTCCACCAGATCTCAAACTGGCTAATTAAGTACTGCATGGTTGTTAAGTACTGCAAGTCTTCCATAGGGTAACAATTTTGCCTTAATAATGTGGGCAGATGTTTTATTAACATAAAAAAAAAAAAAAAAAATGAATTAAAAGTGATTACAGAAGAAGAAAACATGACTGAAATGGGTGAATCTTTTTAAAGCAATTCACTGAATACAACTTTGTCAGTGGTCCCTTCCTAGGCTTGTACTGCACTCTGGGTGACAAGACCTTGAAGTTGATGAAATCCTTGGGTTGAAACGTTCAAAACTGAGAAATTGCCGGCACTCCCAGTAAAAGTTTTGTTTCTTTTTCCCGAGCTGGGTGTCTCCAAGATCCACTCCACTTTTTATCAGCAAGGCTATACTTCCATATTAGTCCATATAGCGCATGAAAGAAAAAAATCATAGCCTGGGCTAGGCGATATGTATCTCCAACTCCATTAAGTCTTCCTTCTTTGAGATAAAGACCAGGCTTTGTTGTTCACTCCTTTTTCAGAGTCTCATAAATACTTAAAACTGCGATCAGAATCCTTACAATTTGTTCAACGCAATGCATGATGAACTAGAGAAGTCTGCTCTTTGATATCACTTTCCTCAGTGTCCAACAGTAAGGAGCAGACATTCGAAAGCTACGTCCAATTGTTTCTCCTAGAGTATGAGGTGGAGGGACTTATCATGTGCCGATGATCCAAACATTACCTTAGAGAGAGAACCTTGTAGCTGTGTGTTGAACTCAGTACAGCTTAACAGGCTGAGTAATGTCCAGTAGAATGAAATCCTGAATGAATACAATTTAGTTCATCCTCTCAATTTTTTCTGTCGCTCCTTGGGAGTCTTTGTTGTGAGTCGTTTAATCACTACACATAATGAAGGCGGAGGTAACTCCTAAGCCTTTGTATCCTGTATCCTGGAGATGTTTCTTGTCTTCCCTGTGTTGATCCATGACAGTGAGGTTTCATTCAAACAGTAGATTCACTGCTGTGTCTGCTGTGCTGACTTGAGTTACCAGAGTCAAACTCCGTCTCTACGAAGGTCGTGACTGGTGCATCGCCAAGGGCTTCAAGGTCAAGGTAGTCCTGGTGTATTAAATACAAAGGGAGAAAACACAACTCGTCAAGGATCGGAGGAATATCTCTCACAAACAACCCAACACCTATAAGACCAGAGTGGTGCTTGTGGATTGGGTTTTTCAGTCCATACCTGATTGATGTGGGTTTTGACTACTTAAGGTTTCCCCCCACATATGAAACTGATTATTTCTTCATCATCTTCTCTACACAGGTATCTTCACTCCTGGCCTACGGGTTACATTTCTAGTCGCTTTTGAGGATCCCTTGGTTTCATTACGAGAAAGATTTTATTACCAAGTAGAAGCTATATGAAGAGACTTATAGATTTCCCGAGACGATTTCTATCGGTTTTTTTCATTAAGATTTTTCATCTACATAAAACAAGAATATGAACATAATGAAATATGGGACTTTCTTAAAAGGCTGCATTGCCTTCAAATCTCTTATAATATTTCTGATTGGAATTGCTCCTTATGCTTTTTAAGAGAGTTGTTCATTTAATAAAACACCTACAGTATCTTGTAATTAATGAGTAGTGATTCAAAAAACATTAAATTTGCCTCTGGATATAAAACCTGGGGAACGACACTCTACATCAAAGTTATATGGTCTGCCATTTTGTGGAGTCAACAATTTGGTTCTACAGAGCGGTGTTCTGTCCCAAAATTAAACAAAAACCACACAATGTCAAGGGATATTATTTGAATCATTGTAATCTGCTTTTTAACTATCTTTCCAACCATATCCACCTCATAACAAACACTTTTTATAGCCCAAATGCGCCCAATCTGAAGGCAACTGCCCCTTTAAAATTCAGTATTATGGCTCAAATATTTGCCTCCCTCTGTAACCTTTATAATCTTCTCAACACAAGCAAAACTTCTTTTATTTTTATTTGCTATGAGTGAGTCCTATTGCAAAATCCTCGCTATCACCTTGGTGCTGAAGTAAACCCAACACAAGTTGTTTGATTACGATGCATTTGGATTTGTTCAGTTTGATCCCAAGAAACATTCTTAGTGAATTTTCGAATCTCATTCTGTCAAATCTTGGATCCGGGAAACCCTTACCTGATTGGACGAGAGGGAGATAATTCTGGCCAGGTCTTCGACAAGATCAAAAAATGTGGGACGCTGTCCAGGGGAGGTGTGCCAGCACTCTCTCATGATGTGGTAGCTACAAAAAAAAAATGACACATCAAGTCCGAGTTAATAATACACAAAACGGTCGTGCAACTTTGCAAGGGCAACAACATGAGGAAATCATCAAGCACACAAAACAGTGTATAGAAACTACTACTACAATATAAGGCATTTATATTGCACTTTTTCAAAAATGACTAAATTACATGACATACAAGAACAATAAAACGTCAAAATAAAAACTACAATGGAAACTCCTGCTGGAAACAAAAACTCCTCAGGCATACTACCTGAGCAGATTCAAAACTAACATCTCTTGGTCAAAGGTTAAAGACATCTGTTGTAGAAAAGTATGAAAAGTTGTACGTTTGAAGCCCATATCTAGAGTCTGTGGATTTTTCTACACGACTGTGAGAGCACCAAGTATACAGTGCTTAGCAATCAACGGTGTAGGGTAAAAACTGAATCATAAACCTTTTGATAAACCCTCCAGCCATTATTGAAAAACATAACCAGGCCAAAGACTTACATTTCCAAGGAGCAGTTCTGGGGCTGTTCCAGGCGCTTGCCGAGCTTCAAGTAGTCAAACATCTTCTCCACAGGTACGCTAGGGTATGGTGTACCCCCGAGAGTGATGATCTCCCACAGTAAGATACCGAATGACCACACGTCGCTCTGAGTGGTGAACACTCGGTCAAACAAGGCCTCCGGTGCCATCCACTTGACCGGCAAACGACCCTACAGAGTCAGACAGTGAAAATGGAGATCAGGTCTCGTTCATTCTTTCATAATTTTTTGGCATCGTACACTTCCTTCCAATGTTACAACAATCACATAATTATTTCTGGTAATTGGATAGGAACTTGGGTGTCTCGTTACTTGTATTATTTTTGACAGACAGGATGATGACCAGAGCCCATTTTCATACAGCCTGTAAGCAGGCGTTTTCTGCTTACAGAGCGGCCATTAGCAGAATTTATATTGCACAAACATATCAAACAAAATGTTGGTGACCTTTTTTTTGTTTCATTGATACCACAAGTTATTTAAATTTAGAACTTATTCATTTACACAACCATGTTATTATGTTCTGAGCTGTTGCAAAAGCCACATGACAACTTGAAGATGTGCAAATGCAAACTTCCATAGATCGCTTGATACCCTTTTTCCCATAAAGCTTCTATTATAAATTTATGCCTAAAAGCTATTTATACCTGCATGAAAGCTTACATGAACGAACCATATACCGAACCTACACAAAAATACTGCATAAAAGATCGTTAATTCTTTGACTCAAGTTAACCCTTTCACTTAAACTGTCCATCAGTCAGTGATCCATTTGATCGTTCCCTCAAACATGAGATAATAAATTCCATTATTTCTGAACCAAGCCTTCCGTATAGTGTCTTGATTCTTATGACCAGTGGATGCATTGGCAGTTATTTACTTCAAATCTGTTATTGTTTACTGATGATGTTCTTAAGGTTCTTACTAATATTTTATTAAAAAATTCAATAAAATAACTTGTTTTAGTAATTTTTTTTTTTTTTTTTTTGGGGGGGGGGACTCACATCGGTGGTCTTCTTGTAGAAATCAATATAGTGAACATCTCGGGCAAGTCCAAAGTCGGCAATCTTCATGATGTAGTCCTCAGTAACCAACACATTGCGAGCAGCCAGGTCACGATGAATCGCCTGGGTGGAGATGGGGAGATGAGACGTCAATAAAATTCACGGAATTAATCAAAGAAGTTCACCCATTTCTGACCGACAGTGAGATTTCCTGTTTATCACAAGAAAGCTGTCAATGGCTACCTTCAGGAAAACCTGAAGATGACCAATTATGGGTTTTCACTCTTTTACATTAAGGGAGTACCATATAGGTATCTAATTTAATTCTAGGGCAACGAGAAGTGTCCCGACCAGCCAAAGTTGGGACTCATACCCCTCACTCTACTGCTCGGTTTTAATGTCTGGTCAAACAACAATCTCTTTAAGTGATGTTTGAAGCTTTGCATGTTGTAGGAAAATAAGAATACACTATTAACTAGTAACTTGCGGGTACAACCATGTGTTTGAATCTCTTTTGGGAGGAGTGTTGGCTCTGAAAAGAGCCGGAGTGGTTTGGAGGTTTCAATCAGTATACACTGATCGTCTTCAGGAGAAAGACTTTCTGGGATGTCAAGTCTTCTCCTGAAGATGATCAGGGTATACTGATCGAAACGTCAGGACCACTCCAGGTCTTTTCAGAGCCAACACTCCTCCCAAAAGAGATTCAAACACATGGTTGTACCTGCAAGTTACTAGTTAATAGTGTATTCTAAACAATCTCTTTGCAAAAAACAAAAAGTAATGGAAGCTTTGAGACGCGAGAATGCAGCAGACATTCCACGTATTTTTGTTTTGTTTATGTAGTTATATGCATGTGCATGTTGTTTTCTAAACCAATGAATCTACCCAGTAATTCTTTCTGCCACATGGATGGATGGGTCCCAGAAAGTCCCCCCATTAAGACTGCGATCTGCAACATACCTTCTTGGAGGCGAGGAATTCCATACCACGGGCGACTTGATAGGCCATGGATATGAGGTCCTTGTTGGTCAGTAGCTCATGGCCTGGGAGCAAGACAGTCATCTCACCGTTCTCTGGAGGGCGGCGGAGACGCAGGAAGTCACGGAGGTTACCATGGCGGGCATACTCACCGATGACATACAGTGGGCCTGTAGAATTAAATTCATCCAAACGGACACAAACAAAAAAACATGGAATTACAACTTGTTTATTATAGTTCACTCATTCTTCTACAACCCTCCAACACACAGGCAACACAGAGTTCCACAAAACTCATTTAACCAATGCTAGCCTAGAAGGTATGGACCTTCTAGGCTAGCATTGGTTAAATGAGTTTCTTTTGATTTGTACAACTTGTATTATGGGAAAACCCCATGGCTTGTGTACTGGGGACTTTACTACAGCCTCCTGTGGAATTCTGTGGCAAGAGCCAATTGGGCAGGAGAGTATATCGATAGTAATAGGGTAAACTGCAAATCAGAAAAGAAATAAACTAGTCTGGTTCCTTTTTTGGGGGATGGGAAAATCAAGTACTGACCGTCTTGAGTGCAGCATCCAAGAAGATTGATGATGTTGGTATGCTTCCCAATCATCTTCATCATCTCTAGTTCTGAGACGAGGTCAGAAAGCTCACGATCCGTTGCATTGGCTGTCAATCAACAAGACACATTATAAAAGGATTTCATAATAATATATCTCTGAGCAAGTAGATGGTTTAACCAATATGCAATCTTTTTATATAAAGTGCCTTATCTAAGAGCGTCTCAAAGACCTCATTATTTTACAACAGGTAAACAGAGCTATTTTGAATGAGATTCATTTATATAACGCAGTGTAAAGGTTCACAAAGTGGTGTGGCACAATCTGCAGCCAACTATGCCAGATACATTAAGCGAGCCCCTTCTCTGAACAACAAGTTTACTAATGATTTTTGAACGTGTGATACATTACAAACAGGACCTACAGCCTTAAGTATCTTGCTTAAAGCCCCAGCTTAACATTGGTAAGAAGTAAAATACAAAAGTTCACAGATTTACATATACCTTACATGGTATAAAGATAATGATGGAAGAAAACCTTCCTCAAAATATTTCTGCCTGAAGCGTTATCGCTTTTAAAAAATGAAATAAGATCCCAAATTAGTTTTTGTCTCAGTGAGACAAAAAACTCTATCTATAGGAATGTGTACAAAAATGCAGAATGCATTTTTACCGTTTTCTCACAAATGAAACAACAAAATGAGCTGGACTTTTCACAGGTTAGGTTTGTTACATATATCTTGATTTGTGCAAAGAATGGAAGCATTGATAGACATTTTACCAATGTTGAGCTGGGGCTTTAAGGATACAGTGCCACCACTAGGACCTGAACCTACACTTCGATAACTTGGCCATCAGAGTCTGATGTACCAGGCCACTTATTCATGATGCTCTACAAGTCCAATTAAAATGAGTGCAGCCATACTAAATCACAACCTAATGATGCAAGATTTCTCAGCGCCCATCATCACTCAAGAAACAGCAAGGAAGTCAAGGAGTGCCGCTCACGGTTGCTCAACTAAAAGCATTACACAATAACAAAATGGTGCTTTACCTTTCAACATTTTGACAGCCACAGTTGTTGTCTGCTCCTTAGCAGAGATGCCAACTGCTTCTGCCAAGACCACCTTTCCAAATGCTCCCTCACCAAGCGCCTTGCCCAGGGTTAACCTAAAAATGAAAACACAGAAGTTGGATAAAACCATCCTTCACAGTGCCTCCCCCGACCCCAACTTGCAACTGCCAATAAATCAAGAACAACTTCTTTCCAGATCAGCTGAGATTATTTCATGCGAAAAGATTGTTTCCTTTAATTTGATTCTCTTGCACTTCCAAGTATCTGCTTGCACGTTACATTTGACACATAGTGCTTGCAATGGGAGATCTTTGGGGATGCTATAGTTGGTACCAGATTTAACTGTTCAATTGATTGTTCTAAAAAAATGTGTACATTCTCAGAAAGTATTCAATAGGCCATATTTCTGACCGCAAGAGGGCGTTGTACTCACGCCGTTTCGAAAGTACAGAAATATTTCAAAACATTAAAAATACAAATTTTCCAAGCAAATATCTTAAAAACTGAATTACATTGTAAAGCTTTCAATAAAAACCCTTCAAAAGCTGTATATTAACTGCTTTATTAGAAGTCTAATTGCATCTGGTTTTCCACGCAATTTCTATGGTTTGACCCCAATCTGCCCCAAAGGGCGCCCTCTTGCAGTCACAAATAAGGCCCATTAACTCACAACTTAAGTATGAAATTATTCAATTAATTGACAAATTAAGTCTGCTGTCACCCTAGCACCTCAAAACAGGCATGACATTTGGTCCTTTAAAAAAAAGCATGAACATTTTTTTTCGAGTACAAGGTCTGACCTACATACACATGGTGTAGGCTTTAATTAGACTTTTCAGGCTATTTATTGACAATTTTTCTGGTTTTTCGAAAGGCAAAAAAATATATCGGAAATCAGACTAACGTAGGAAGAACATCATGCCCGTCAAAATCTCCCGTTTGAGGGAGATTCAAATTTATGTCTTTATCAAGATTTTACACAACAAGACAGTCAAGTATAGCAACTTCAACTGACACAGTACGGTATTAAGGCAGGAATGACAAATTAAACAAGTGGAAATTTGGACTTGACACTATTGGTTTAACCTGCCAGTTTCACACTTGTTTTAATTTCGCATTCCTCCCTTCAACGAGTCGTAATTGTCTCAATTGATGGGGGTATTTGTTGAACTAACCTATCTCTATTGAACTCCCATTCTGGATCCAGTGGCACTTCATACTCAGACACCACAGTGAGAGATGAGGATAACCTAGCCCGGCCAATCACCAATGGGGTCGATGAATGGTTGGACTCTGACGAAAGCTACCGGAACATAAACACACCACAAAATTCATCTTACAAGTCTGGACACGGTAGAAATATCCTTGAATTGATCTCTTTTTTGAGATGAAGCTAATTTTTTGCTAAGGGGTTTGCACAACATTGGTAAGACTGAAAATATAAGCGTTCACAGATTTGTGTATAACTTGAATGATATACATGTATGTATAAAGATGCTCTAGCGGAAATATATTCTTGTATGAAATGCTACATTCTTTGAGAAATGAGTAACACAATTAATTTTGATCTCTCGTGTCCAAAACGCGATGTTTGAAAACACTAAAACATATGTGTTTTTTGTACTATTTTATCTTGACTCCACCGACACATTGAGTTTGAACTTTCACAAATTTGTATGAGAGTGGACGAAAATTAAAAATCCATGAAACACCGATGGAGAGTTTGGTGGCTACCCACCATGCCATAACCTGTATCAATGGCAGCATTCTGTGCTTAAATGTAGTAGGGGCAAGCACCTTGGTGTAGTCAAAATACACTACATGTACTGTGTTAAGGCTTTACAAGGGCCTGGATGTATGTTAATGACGTTACATTTTTTCTTTTCTTTCAGTAAACAAATTCCACAACATTGATTTTGTAAAATCTGGAAATCCGGATGAATCTCATCCTTGATCTTGAAGAAAATTCGGGACATACCTGTCTGGTCAGGGGGCTCTTGATTGGATACTTGTCCAGGCCAACGTTCCTGGTGTGACGCTGGTTGTTTTTGTAGCACATGATGAAGATGAAGAAGAAGAGGACCAGTATGATGGAGCAACAAGCGATGGAGACGATCATGACCGTCTTCTGCTGATTCCAATGATCTGGGGCTGTCAGTATCACCTTGGGAGGTTTGGAGGATGGCGGTCGGGTGGGAACTGCAGAAGAGAGGGCCGAGTCAACCAAAGTCACATTAGAGGTTAAATGAACCCAAAGGGAAATTCAAAAAAAGTGATGTTTGTCTTTATGCCAACTATGTTGTATTCAGTACACATTTTTTAAGAAACAGACATGCGACGCTGGTTTATCAATCAATAAACATAGGTCGGCTTAGTGGTTTCTTGCCCTGCCTTTCACCTCTGTGGATGCAGGTTCGAATCCCCTCGGAGCCTTGCATGTGGGTTGGGTTTTCAGTCCAAACCCAAATACCCAAGTTTTTTTCCATTTGCACTTTTCCTCCCACATCTAAAACTGAACATTTCTTCATCATCTTCTCTACACAGGTATCTTCAGGCTTATGAGTTATGCAGAGAACTTTTTTTTTCATTACAAGATTAAAAAAAATTTTTTTTAAATAACTTCATCATATTTTACCTCAAGAATTGCAACCCTTCTGATAAGGCACTTTTTTTTTTTTCATTACAAGATTTATAATAAAAAAATTAAATAACTTCATCGTATTTTACCTCAAGAAATGCAACCCTTCTGATATGGGAAAAAAACTCCTATAACTCCAATTCCCCCCTTCCCTCAACATAACTTAGTTTCCCAACTTACTTGGAACAACCGTAAGGAGAGCCATTTCTTTGGTAATACCTAGTCCATTACCAGCAAGACAGGTGTAAAGACCGGCTTCCTCCATGGTTACATTATAGAACTCAAGTGTTCGCAGCTGTTCATTGATCTTCATAGTCGGTGTCTACAGAGGGAGATCAAATCATATATTAAAATTGCACACACAAACACACACACAAAAATGCAAACTCATAAGTCTCAAATGTTGTGAACTTTATGCCTGGGCTGAATTTCACTGCGCATCTTTTCAAGAGATTTTCACCCTCACAAGTGCATTTAGCTCTGGTAACCAGAGTTTGGTGCAAACTTCAATGTTTTTTAAAATTCAATTTTTTCAATGTGAAACAAATCCCAAAGTTCTGCCAAGGTGTGTATATCAAAGCATGTATCACCCACCCCATCTCTCACACAAAAAAAAAACCCTAAGCAGCGATAGTAAACCCATACAATTCAGCTGTGATTTCACTTCATATCAAAATGACTTGCGTGGAATTCTTTCAATTGATTTTCATGGCATCTTTTAAAGTGACTTTTATCAAGTCATTATCAAACAACTTTGGAGAATTGCAAAACCTGTGGGTGTGCTGTGAATGATCGAGAAATGACTTCATGATTGCTAGTTTCTTTACCATGGAATTCACTTCTACCCAGTTACTCAAAACCGTTGTAGTGCTTAATTCTTTGTTTCAAAACTGACTACAGGTAGATACAAGGAATTGTACCATGGGTTAGTAAATCCCCGTTCATACTTAACGCGAAAGAAAATGCTTAAGCAAACTTTTGTGACATAAAACATTAGGTACGCACTGTTTTCCCAATTGTGATCCAAGAAAATTCTCTCTGCGTTTTTGCAATTCGCGTGAAGTATGGAGCGGGCTTAACCCTTCGAAAAACCCCTAAATTGAACCCACACCTCAACCAATGTTAAACAAAACCAGCACCAAGAAGCTGTCTAGCTTGACAATGAACCCTCCAATAGATTTGGAGTGTCCATGGCATTTGATAAGTCAACCCAGAAGATCTAGGAAAAAGTCACCACCCCAGATAAAAAAAAAGAAACAAAGGAAGAACAGAAAACGGACAAAAGGCAGAAAAGTCAAGCATGGATGGAAAATTAAAATTGCAGAAGTCCTTGAGGGGCAAGTACGTCCACTACTTAAGTACACGCTGCTTCGATTGCTTTGTCGAAAGGTCTGAACACTGCTTTTTCCCATGTTATGCGATTTTTCTGTTTGAATTCCCCCTTGCATTTGTGAAAACAATGGTGTCAGCATAACAAAGCTGGTTTTATGGTGAATATTAATCAACCGAGTACAAAGCGTCTGTTCAAAGCTACAGAGTTGGATAACTCTTGTTTAGACCGTTGTTTGGACTGTTGCAAAAACTGACACAGTCGTTCAGACCTTTACAACTTGAGCCTTTTTCAACTCCAGCTTGTCAGCCATTTTGAAGCCCCATACCTGGTTAGGGGCTTCAAAATGGCTGGTGAAGCTTTAGCCAGAGCCCAAAGGCTACCCGTTTTAATGGGCCAGAAACAAAATTGTGAAAAAAGATCCCCTTAAAAGTGAAAACAAATGGGAGCAAGGTGACCAAGCGTAGTGAACCGTGGCATGGCATCAAGAAATACAATGAGCTGTGTGGAAAATATAAACTTGCATTAACCAAAATTATTGTGAAAGACAAAGACATGAGAAACAACACGTCTGACATTTACAAAGATAAGAAACTTGGATAGAAAGGTCACCACACATAAAAACATGACACATGTAAAAAATAAACAGGAATACAGATTCTGAAGACAAATGTTTCCCAATGAGAAAGCTTGTGAGAGAGGAAAAAAACAATGCAATAAAACAAAAAAAGGGGTTGCAGGTTCAAAAATTAAACCTTTATCACACCTGCACCATTTTGCTTCGTCAATATAAACATGGAACAAATCGTCATTTTAGGTTGTGATTTTTAGTCTTACAGTATTGCCTGAAATCGCACTCTCTTGTGGATTCACCTTTGTTCGCATGACAAGAGAGGCAAATGACGATTTTCATGGTAAGATGCAGACAAAAATAACTGCGATCTCATACTTGAAACCAAGTTCACATTTTGGATGTTAACTTGAAGATTTAAAAAAATGATTTGAAATCCTCCGAATCAAAGGTTATTTGGGAGTCCGTGAAGGGACAACACTTACCCGTTAAACCTACATTTCCATATTTCTCTAGTCATGGCAAATGTAGGTTTAACAGGTGAGGGAGTCCCTTTAGTGGAATTGACACTCACAACAGAAGGCAATTTTGTGGCAGCAGCACGGAAAAGGTTTAATAGAAGAGGGAAAGTGTCACCATCCGACAAATTGAAAACTGCCATTTTTATTTTGAACGTAGGAATTTCAATCTCCAGGTCAATTAGCTCTTTCACTACGGCGCGCTGCTCACAGCGGCTCTGTGAATTACTTGATACACTGGAGAGCCGCTGCCAGCAGCTCGAAATAAACAAAATATTAAACAATTCCGTCACATTATAATCCGCAGTGAAAGAATTAACGTGGCAGCAAACCTTTTAAACTGTTTTGCTGATGTTTTGTAAAAGTTTAAACAAAATGATGCCAAGTGACACTTTCCAAGAAAAAGGGTACTGAGGTTCAACACCACACCGAGACAGAAGACAAATGTGCTGTATTCAGGAAGGAAATGTAAACAAGTGAAAATCCTTGATTATATATATCAAGAAAACAGGTTTGATAATGCTGCTGAAAATATGTGTCCCGTGTTGTGGCAGTGAGAAGCTATGTGCTGCTGAAAAGAAATGCTGAGTAAAGGATTACAAGATCAGTGCACCATCATTATTAGAGTTACCATCTCTATTTTAAAACACCATTCCATGACGACGTAAATGAGGCTTACGCCAACCATCCATCGAGTATAATACCGCATCAATTTAAGGTAGTGTTTTTACTTGGGGTTAGTTATTCAGCTTTACCAACAAAAAGCTTAGAACTTTAGAAACGTTCTGTTCCATTAACACTTTTTGCAGAGTTTAGTTTCATCTGTTATGTTACTTCAAATAGTATTATAATAATCATTCAATCATTATTTTGGTTAGTTGTTAGGATTGGGGGGGGGGTGTTACTTTGGTCACTGAAGGCAAATGTAAGTTGGTAAGCCTGGTTTCTTACACATGATTAACAGCTGGATTCTTTGAAAACAATTCGGGAGCAACAAAAACAGATAAGCCAAATAACTGTGCCCCAACAATCATCAGAGAAATTCATACTACCTTTCATCAGGAAGTGGCACAGGATTAGTAGAGTAAGGATAAGCCGAAGATGATTGGTAGACGGAGGATTAGCAGTGGAGGATTAGTAGAAAGCATGCAGGAACATGAGAGGAATTAGATGTTACTATCTACAAAGCCAGCCTATCAGTAATTCAAGTTGAGTTGGCAATCTTTTCCAAATAGTCAACCTCTCTGAATAATTTGTTGCAACGATAGCAATGGCCAGTTTACCTCCGCCCCTGGCCAACTTTTGGCCATTGACTTGACTTTACGCACAAAAGCTGGATCGTTATTTGTTCAGAATATCCAACGTATTCTTCCAGATTGGAAACGGCACTTAAACTATTACAATTGCAACATGATTTTAGACATTTGGAAAAGCTTGACCATAGACCTTATGCATTGACGTCATCACGCCGCCATCTTAGAGGTAAATCGATGATGTAACAATGGAAACGCGGAGATTTGTACGCGCGGCGCACAGGATTGGCCAATGAACAACCTCATTTTGACCTCTAGATGAGGGCGCCCTACTCAAATGACGTCATGTGCATAAGGTCTATTACAAGAGAAAGAAAAAGCTCTTGCATTCAACAGTATCAAAAAGCTGCCACACCAGCAAACTTCAGCAACCATCACCACCAAACATACAACCAGAGCTTGACCCTTTTAGTCCAACCATATGAGCAGAGGTTAATGACTGAGGAGCAGTGAGACTCAGGTTGTCGTGGCGACATAATAATACCTGGCTGGATAAACACTTCCATTCCTGGGTGAAATTGGAGAGATGGTTTTTCATGATATCTTTGCATCCCTGCCTCAAATTGTTAGACCATTCCTCCTATAACGACGCCAAGCATGCAATGAAAATGAACAACAGTCGTTAGTCAGTTTACATGCACATCAATATATTAATTGATTAAGGAACAAAGTAAAAGCTTGAAGGTTGTGCAAACAGGCGTTCAAAAACAGAGGAGCTCATCGTTCAGAATGTTTCAAAACAGAAACGATGTATCTTTGCAACTTTGATTGTACTCTTGATTGGTTCGCTGCTCCTTTGCTGTTTCCTTCAAGCTTCTACACTGTTTCATCGGTACTCACAATGTTTCTTTGCTCTATTAGGGAGCACTAGGTACAAAAAAAAATACTTGCAAAAAATACACACTCATGCAGACATGAATCAAGTTGGTTTCCCAAGAGTCTCTTCCTATTCTGGTCGGGCTGCTGGTAAGTTGGGTTAATATTGGGAAAAAAAGGAGTAAAACATGATTACAGTAATGTTGTGCAATTTGCCGTTAACACAAACAAAAATTACAACTCTGTTCAGGCAAATCCAAAAAAGTAGTTCAAGAGTGTACACCTTTTGTTGCAAGGTCAGAAGTTCGGCAAAACTTCTGAGGACAAAATCAAAGACCATGCAAAATAAACCAAACCTGTGAAAATATGAAAGGTGTGGGGGTGGGGACATACACGTATTCCTATATCCCACTCCCAAATACTGCATATTGAACGCAATAGGCTTAGGTATGCCCAATACCGGCTAGTGTTAAGGGTAAGCCCTGACTTGCGTTTTGTTGGCTGACAAACAATTACACCAAATTTACACCTGAACATTTACAGAACTGGATTTTCCTTCTTCTGTCACTGGAGACAAGTTGCCCAGATTTGATTTTTCAGCCGTTTTTTTTTTAACCAGTACATGCAAAAAAGGTTTTTGTTGCTGTTATTTTTTGGTTGGGGTAGGGGCAGGGGTTAGGAGGCCACCATACCCACCCTCTTTATAAAATACAAAATAAAAAGGGGAAAAAAAGAAACGTAGCATTCTTTCTTTAGATTACAATGTTTGTTTTGAAAGGAAAACTTAACCAAAATTGAAGTTAGTTGAATCTGCCACAAAACGATAAAGCTGTCCCGAAATCTGTTCAGGAAATTTTTGATTTGCGGGCAAAGAGTTTAAAAAAAATATTTAAAAAAAATGCTTGATTTATCTATTTATAATTGTTTATTATTTTTCTTTCTGTGTGGGGATGAGGGTGCATCCCCCTTTAACTTGTATTCTGGTTTAACTCTTCACCATTTTGGTACATCTGTTCAAGGATGACTATGCTTACAGACATGCTGTGTAAATTTTCAGTAAGTATTATCTTTGTCTCTTCCGACACCCTAAATCTGTTGGGAAAACAAGTTACTCAAATGGCACCTTACAAATTGATTAAAACAAAAACAAAATCCGAGAATGTATGCATCTCTAGCAAAGCATCTGTAACAAGCAATTATATAAAGGGGTAAAAAAGGTTAGCAGTGAAAACCCTTGACAAAAGATAATGTTGGGACTGTCTTGTCAAACAACGTTAATTTTATTCTGTTTTTAGTCTACAATAGTTTTGAACGATAATTTCCAAATGGCAGGTTGTACTTACGGCGACAATCTGCAGCCTCTCACTGGCTTGAATTCGGGTGTAATTGTTGTTCTCTAATTTCACCCACAGGACGTGTGGCGTCAGATCGCTCACAGTTTTGCACTCAAACGTGGCATTAGACCCGACCATGACCTCCTGATCAGGTATCTCTGATATGATTGGACGAGAGGCCACTCTTTCTACAAACGCAAAGACAAGGAGGGGGTAAAAACGCATTAGCAACAACTACAATATCATAATGTATCATATCTGATGGTTTTGATCATCCTAACTGATGATTGGGATCATCGTAACAGACGATTGGGATCATCCAAACTGATGATTGGGATCATCCTAACTGATGATTGGGATCATCCTAACTGATGTTTGGGATCTTCGTAACAGATGGTTGGGATCATCGTAACTGATGTTTGGGATCTTCGTAACAGATGATTGGGATCATCCTAACTGATAATTGGGATCACCGTAACTGATGATTGGGATCATCCTAATTGATGATTGGGATCATTGTAACTGATTATTGGGATCATCCCAAGTGATGATTGAGATCATTCTAACTGATTGGGATCATTCTAACTGACGATTGGGATTATCGTAATTGATGATTGGGATCATCGCAACTGATGATCGGGATCATTGTAACTGATTATTGGGATCATCCCAAGTGATGATTGAGATCATTCTAACTGATTGGGATCATTCTAACTGATGATTGGGATTATCGTATCTGATGATTGGGATCATCGTAACTGATGATCAGGATCATCTTAACAGATGATTTATCTTCATAGATCCGTGCAGGGTTAAACTAAAACACATTATATTTAATCACATGCAATCCAGCAAAAATAGACGCATTCAAATAAACCCAGGGGTTACATTCCTCCTCAAGAGACTTTCATATATTATTATTATAATTTTTTTTTCACTTCTTTGTATTTGAAAGTTCTTTAAAGAGGAACTTTCGTCATGATCAAACGAGGCCATTGGCTGAAGATGGAATTATGACCTCTAACCTGGTTACTGTATGCACTCGTGCAGGCTGGCTGTCAGGTCACAATATAATGATGCCGCAAATCATGTGACGGCCAGCGCATACGTGCGTGCAGTAACGGGGTTACAGTTCACAATTCCACGTACAGCCACAGGCCTGCTATGATCATGACGACAATCCCCCTTTAAACTATAAATACCAAAACAAACCCCACTTTTCAAAAAAGCTGGGTCAAGCAATCTGACCCCCAAAGAGGCAGACCATAGGTAGACAGTAGACTATGAGCAACGTCAGTGCAAGGGGTCTTGACTACATATTATCCCAATAAGAATTAAAACAGACAAAGCTTTTAAAAACAAAATCGCGAAATCAAAGGCCGAGCTTCAGTTAGGAAATCCACATTATACACCACCTTTGCTTGAAGGACAGAATTTTCCGAGCTGAGACTAGTATTCTTGGCTGTGATTTTCTCAGTGAACTGCAGAAGCTCTGTAGCCTTCTCTCTCGAAGTCTCCAGCTCCATCTCAAGGTCCGATTTGTCAACTTTCTGTCCGGATACCTCAGATCTCAGCTGAACCTCCGTCTCTTTCAAACTGAACATAAAATACATTTCCTTAAAACCAGCAAATTTCATAAAGCAAAAACCTGTAACAGAAAAAGGTAAGCCAGCAGCAAGATTGTTTTTCCTAGCATGTTTATCTTGAAAAAACACATCACATACACATAACACTACTTACTGTTCCAGCTGCTGACTTAAGACTTTCTTTTCTTCTAGCTGCTTATTCAGTCGACGATTCTCCTCTTTCCGGGAGTTCAAGAGTTCCTTAAACTTGGCCAGAATTTCCTCACTTTGGAGTCGCTCATCTTCCAAACACTTGGCCTATTTGATCATTGAGTTTTATACCATTAGCTAGTTGACAAAAGACTTATAGTCGTCCTGAGATAAGTTTAAAAGTTCCAAGTCAAAACTTCTCTGGGTTAGGGTTAAAGGTTCCAAGTCGAACGTCCTCTGGGTTAGGGTTAAAGGTTCCAAGTCTTCTGGGTTAGGGTTAAAGGTTCCATTTCAAAATGATTCTCCTTAAGGGTAAAAAAGAATCCCTTACCTTGACTTTAAAAGAATCAAGCTCAGCCATGTTATCAGTGAGCCTCTTCTTAAGGGATTCTAGCTCTCTAAGTCTTGCCTGATGGACCTCCAGATGATCTTTCTGCTCTTGCAGCTTCTGTTCCAATTCACTGTTTTTCACTTTCAACCGTTTATCCAGACTGTTAGATTTGACTTCCTCAGATGTCTGCAACAGATAATTTTTAACCCTTTAGCACTTGTGCACAATTAAACATAGTGTCATTTACTCCATGAACGCGCCACGGAAATTCACGGGGGAAAGCTGGCAGTCAAAAGAAGGCACACTTCATGGTTCACTGTTCACGGGCGTCATCTAGGAATTCGTCTTCGTCCGGGGCGATGCAAATCACTAAACCGAACGACCACTATACTGAACAAAATTCATGGATCCCACTGTGTTCGTTCTACTGCACATAAAGAAGAGACCATTGGTTTGTACGTATGCCATAGACATAGAACTTGGCAAATGCTGCAAGTGCAGTTATCTGAGTAAATCAGCAATGAGTCAGTTCATGCATGCTGCCAAGTTAGCTTTATTGCAAACTACTGGTTTCCAATTGGTCGTTTTTTTATTTTATTTTGTCACTCAGGTATATCTTATGGTACTGATACTCTTATGTCCACAGCTGACATAGGGGAAGTGCACAGCGTTAGAAGTGAAGACGACCAACACATAAGCCTTGATATTAATATCAAGTCTTCAACATTCTATATGTCCCTAATAGAATCACTTACAGGCCCTAATTAGGCACTATCTGAAAGCTCTTATTCTCATCTTTTTGATGAGCAAATAAACCTACTTTTGAGTTAGGGTAGAAAGTAACTGGTTTTGGCATGGGGCATCACAAACATATGCTAGCTTTGGAGCATAAGTAGCAAAAACCTTGCACGTACAGCAGATGAACATGTGTGTGATGTAATGGCTAACCAACAGGATTGACTGAAAATAGAACGATCCATTAAGCCCCGCCTACTAACGTATTGACCAATCACAGCCTTGACAATACCACTGAAAGTCAGACAAACGTCATACACGTTAAAATCCCATCAGAAAAGTAAACAAACCGTCGCCATTGTTCTGACACACAACAGCACACACAACTGTACTTAATTTGTTTTGTTTTAATTTTTCCGTATTTTTTGGTGGTGTCTGGTGGTGCAAATCCCACAGCAGTGGTCCCTGTACAGTCCCTGTAAAAGTGGTTTAACAGTGTTCCTGTCTGCATTGTTCTTTGGACTCAAGGCACTGCTCAAAAGGCCAAGAAAATAATTCCATACTGTTCAAGAAAACCATGTACGTGTGTGTATCCGATACGTGTGTGTGGCCGCAACCGAACCACCGCTGCGATCCTGGTAAGAAAGTCACGCCATGTGATGTTTCTAAGGTAGGCAGGGCTTAATAGATCGGTCTATTGTTTGTAGCTGAGCAAATGTTTTTAAAACACAGCTAGATGTGCTTACCAGCTAAATGGAACTGACCCCCGACCGGAAAAAGCTTACCTTGTGAGAATCCAGCTCTGTCTTGAGTTTGTTCTGGGCCCATTTGACTTTAATTCCCTGTGAGCCGACCTCTTCTTTCAGCTGCTCGATCTCCTTCTGCAGTGAAGAAGCTCTGTCTCCTGAAAGGCCAAATATTGGGGTCAATTAAATTAACTTTTCAGAGTCAATTCAATCTATTATTTAGAAAAGAATTGTTGTGGCTAGAAGGAAACAACTGGACTATTTTTAAAGCTAAAAAGCTTAGTTGGAATCAAATCAGTACGAATACAAGCAAGCAGCTAAAAATCAACATAATACAAAATAATGCCATCACAGCTGTACTTTAAATTCCGTAGTGAAAGAGTTAAGATGTAAGGCCTGTATGTGATAAGCACAACAACCACGAACAAACAAAACATGAAGAAACTTAAAGGAGACAATGTGTCCCATCCTCCACACACCTTAGAGCCAGCAACCTGCTTCATCTTATTGCGGTCTTTCTTGGCCTCCTTGAGCTGAGCGTTCAGTGATTCCATCATCAGGTTCAGCTCCTTCTTCTTCCTTTCTAGAGCCTCTCTGAGTTTCTTCTGATCCATCACCTCCTTCTCACTCTTGGCATACTTAATGACTATTGCCTCTTTCTCTCTGATGGTCTCTTCATACATGGACTTCACCTGGTGGCAGGAGCGGGATTGTATTGTCAACTCATCTTTGTTTTATTGCATCCTGAATATACATGTCATAACACATGATGAACACATTTTAAGGAATACAGATTGACCCCAACTTAAGTGACTTACTAAGATCCTTCCCATCACTCTATAACAAAATCTTACACCATTATGTATGGCAACAAAACCCCAATACCACAAATGGTGGTATGCCCAAGACCATGTACAGCATAACCAGTTTGCTGGTAAAATCCCCGGTCTAACAGAATCAAACAAAACATGCAGTTGGATAAAGAAGGGCTGCGGGATGTTTAGGGTTACTAAACTCTCGCCAGTGGTCCAGTGGGTATTTTCAGTTCTGCTCAATATCAATTTTGAAAAAATGTAGGTTAACTACATACCTGGTCCACCCTTAGAATCATCTCCTGCTGTAGCTTAGTTATGGCTTTCTGAATATACATGGCATATAACACGTGATAAGCTGTAGCTTAGTTATGGCTTTCTTTGCTGCACCATCGTGAGATATCAAGCGTTCCTTAGCTGCTCCCAACTCAACTTTCTGCCGGTCAATCTCGACTTCCAGCTAAAATAAAAAATCACTTTATGTTAAGACTGCTCTTTGCTATTTTATCATATCCACTATTAAACAACATAACAAGATGCAAATGTATCTGTTGAAACAACTCATGGGCATGAGTTGTTTCATAAGACAAGGCAAGTAACATTAAGAAGACAAATATTTCCTGTTATAATGCCTTCTTTTGCATTCAGTGCAATTGGTTGCCTCTAAATTGCAGCTCTACGAAATTGGGCCCTGCAAGCTTATAGGTCACTTACTAACAATGGCTGGATTCTCAACGTGACATCACATGCATTACAACCAAGAATGAACTTGTTAACAGAAGAACACATATTTGTCATTCCTTTGGCAGACCCAATCCCAGAACAATTGTTTTGTGGAATAGCTCAGGAAACATTATGTAATGCATGTGATGTCACGTTGAGAATTAAGCCATGTTAGCAAGTGATCCTTTCTCTATGGTCAGCCTAACGTGCAGCAACATTACGCACATAATTTAGCATAACGCAGAAAATACTTATTTACAGTGATTGGCTCAATACCACACCTTGCGTCGCGCACCGTATAATTTGTAAGAGTTGCCCGCAACTGAGAAATGCCCTGGTGATCACCAAAATGATTGCAACCGGTTGGTGACGTCACGTGCACGTGGTCTATAGGCATATGCACACAAAATGGAGTATGACTGCCACATATCGGGCATGGTATAGCACCACACCATAGCACAAGGTGCCACTTTTTTAAGGGCGTCACATTTTCTACAATAATGTAGACTTTATGATTGGAAGGAAGTACAAAAAGGTGTTTTTGAAAGTAGCAACCCTTCCCTCATGTGAAGATCAAGTGTAACCAATCCACAACATAAACTCGATCCACCCATCTAAACTACGCACATTCCTCAATCCGCCATTGACTGTATCGGTTAAAAATGTCAGGATTTGAAGGAATCCTAGAATCTAGCGTTTTTGCACTAGACCTTGTCCAGTACAAACACACTTTTTGAAAGTACCATGACTATAGGAAGGTTACTGTTGAAAGCAATTTCGTTTTGCGCAAGGTCACTGACGAGTTTACAGTTTTTTTGTTTTTTGTTTTTTTAATGCGTCATAAAATGATTGTCTTCTGGCGATTGTTAGATTACCTTGGCATGACACTTCTCTAAACTAACTTCTTTTTCAAAGTTTTTAATTCAATTTTTGGACCAACACATCATAACCATAAGAGTCACAGCCGTACCGGTCGGCAGTAGACTAGCACTAGTTGCGTCCATCGTAACCCTCGATGTTTCTGACGGTCATATATACCGAATGGTTGCAACGAACAATTGGCAAATTTGTAGACATTTTTACCAAAATGTTAAATGTACTGAATTGCACTGTCAATATCACACAATTGGTCTTTCATACTTGCAAAAATCAAACTTGCAATAGAAGCCCAAAATTAAAGTAAAGTGAAAACATAGAGAAAAGTATGCACCCAGATAAATTTCTGAGTTGTTCAATTGTTGCGGTTCTATCCAGGCTAGCGCTGATGAGACCGATCCTAGTTTCACGTACGGGCAATGCGATACTGTCGACTCATCGGATTGTAAAAATATTTACGCATGATTTGTCATAGCTCTAAGGTCCAAGGGACGTGACCAAGAGCTACAATTATTTCAACTACAGTTTTAGCACCTAAAAATAAAAAAAAAATCCTTACAACAGTAATATTCAATTATTGTTTTAAGGAATATGTTCCTTAAAATTAATGGTATCAAACTTGACAGTACTTGCCAAACATGACAATAAAAACTACATATCCAGAAAACATAAATGCATAGAACAATCGCTATGCTATGTATTATGTGAATTACATAATCTGCACCCACCGCCCCATGCTCTAAAACGCACCGCACACATGCAATCACTGAAGTGGTGTACTGACTGTATTGCTTGGCTTTAAGTTCATTGACCTCGGTTGGGGCAGAGCCTCTGAGTTAAAGCACACTGTTAGGGTTTTCCACTTCTGCAGATTGCGCATGGTTTTACCCATTCAGCAGATTGAGCTGCACAAACTGCAAGGTTGCATGGTCAATCTGCAGATCAATGGTTAGCTGAGTGGTGCTGCTCACTCACAAATATGCCGCTCAGTTCCCCCCCAAAGCAAAGCCCTCCCCTCCATCCCACAGAAATTGCCCTCTGCTGAGCTTCCCCACCCCTCAAGGTTTTAAGACCTCTTCCACCCACAAGAAATTCCCCTCCGCCGAGCCTCTCAAGTTATACCTCTCCAAGTTTTAAGCCCGCCCCTCCACGGAGCAAGAAGACAACACAAGAACAAACAGATCTCTAACTAGACTGCAAACAAATACAAACAAGCACAGAAACACTACAGATCAAGAACAAACAGATCTCTAACTCGACTGAAAACAAATACAATCAAGCACAAAAACACTACACAACAACAATAAACAGATCTCTAACTGGACAGCAAACAATTCAAATAGTAACAAGCACACACAGATACTACACAACAAGAACAAACATATCTCTAACTAGACTGCAAACACTACTGACAAGTACACAAACACTACAGATCAAGAACAAACAGATCTCTAACTAGACTGCAAACAAATACAAACAAGCACAGAAACACTACAGATCAAGAACAAACAGATCTCTAACTCGACTGCAAACAAATACAATCAAGCACAAAAACACTACACAACAAGAATAAACAGATCTCTAACTGGACAGCAAACAATTCAAATAGTAACAAGCACACACAGATACTACACAACAAGAACAAACAGATCTCTAACTAGACTGCAAACACTACTGACAAGTACAAAAACACTACAGATCAAGAACAAACAGATCTCTAACTAGACTGCAAACAAATACTGACAAGCACACAAACACTACAGAACAAGAACAAACAGATCTCTAACTGGACAACAAACAAATAGTACCAAGCACACACAGACACTACACAACAAGAACAAACAGATCACTAACTAGACTGCAAACAAATACAAACAAGCACACAAAAACAAGAACAAACAGACTCTAACTAGACCGCAAACAGACAATAAAACAAGCACAAAGAAACTCAAACAAGCATAAAAACAGATACTCTAACTAGACAATGAACATCAACTAAATCAAGGACACTGATACAACAAAAAGACTCTAACTAGATCACAAACAGACAATAAAACAAGCACAAAGAAACTCAAACAACAAGCATCAAAACAGATACTCTAACTAGACAATGACCACCTACTAAAACAAGCACACAGAAACAAGAACAAACAGACTCTAACTAGATCGCAAACAGACAATAAAACAATCACAAAGAAACTCAAACAACAAGCATAAAAACAGATACTCTAACTAGACAATGACCACCTACTAAAACAAGCACACAGAAACAAGAACAAACAGACTCTAACTAGACCGCAAACAGACAATAAAACAATCACAAAGAAACTCAAACAACAAGCATAAAAACAGATACTCTAACTAGACAATGACCACCTACTAAAACAAGCACACAGAAACAAGAACAAACAGACTCTAACTAGACCGCACACAGACAATAAAACAAGCACAAAGAAACTCTAACAACAAACATAACAACAGATACTCTAACTAGACAATGACCTTCTACTAAAAAAAAAGCACACAGAAACAAGAACAAAAAGACTCTAACTAGACAACAAACAGACACTAAAACAAGCACACAGAAACTCAAACAAGCATAAAAGCAGAAACTCTAACTAGACAATGAACATCAATCAAATCAAGGACACTGATACAACAGACTCTAACTACACCGCAAACTGACAATAAAAGAAGAAAACAGAAATTCAAACAACAAACATAAAAAAAAATACTCTAACTAGACAATGACCACCTACTTAAACAAGCACACAGAAAAAAGAACAAACAGATTCTAACTAGACTGCAAACAGACACTAAAACAAGCACAAAGAAACTCAAACAACAAACATAAAAACAGATACTCTAACTAAACAATGAACGTCAACTAAATCAAGGACACAGATACAACAATGAGACTCTAACTAGATCGCAAACAGACAATAAAACAAGCACAAAGAAACTCAAACAACAAACATAAAAACAGATACTCTCACTAGACAATGAACATCAACTAAATCAAGGACACTGATACAACAAACAGACTCTAACTATACTGCAAACAGACAATAAAACAAGCACAAAGAAACTCAAACAACAAGCATCAAAACAGATACTCTAACTAGACAATGACCACCTACTAAAACAAGCACACATAAACAAGAACAAACAGACTCTAACTAGATTGCAAACAGACAATAAAACAATCACAAAGAAACTCAAACAACAAACTTAAAAACAGATACTCTAACTAGACAACGACCACCTACTAAAACAAGCACACAGAAACAAGAACAAACTGACTCTAACTAGACCGCACACACAGACAATAAAACAAGCACAAAGAAACTCTAACAACAAACATAACAACAGATACTCTAACTAGACAATGACCTTCTACTAAAAAAAAGCACACAGAAACAAGAACAAAAAGACTCTAACTAGACAACAAACAGACAATAAAACAAGCACACAGAAACTCAAACAAGCATGAAAACAGAAAATCTAACTAGACAATGAACATCAATCAAATCAAGGACACAGATATAACAGACTCTAACTAGACCGCAAACAGACAATAAAAGAAGAAAACAGAAATTCAAACAACAAACATAAAAAGAAATACACTAACTAGACAATGACCACCTACTTAAACAAGCACACAGAAGAAAAGAACAAACAGACTCTAACTAGACCACAAACAGACACTAAAACAAGCACAAAGAAACTCAAACAACAAACATTAAAACAGATACTCTAACTAGACAATGACCACCTACTAAAACAAGCACACAGAAACAAGAACAAACAGACTCTAACTAGACCACAGACAATAAAACAAGCACAAAGAAACTCAAACAACAAACATAACAACAGATACTCTAACTAGACAATGAACATCAACTAAATCAAGGACACAGATACAACAAAAAGACTCTAACTAGATCACAAACAGACAATAAAACAAGCACAAAGAAACTCAAACAACAAACATAAAAACAGATACTCTAACTAGACAATAAACACAAACTAAATCAAGGACACAGATACAACAAACAGACTCTAACTAGACCACAGACAATAAAACAAGCACAAAGAAACTCAAACAACAAACATAACAACAGATACTCTAACTAGACAATGAACATCAACTAAATCAAGGACACAGATACAACAAAAAAACTCTAACTAGAACACAAACAGACAATAAAACAAGCACAAAGAAACTCAAACAACAAACATAAAAACAGATACTCTAACTAGACAATGAACATCAACTAAATCAAGGACACAGATACAACAAAAAGACTCTAACTAGATCGCAAACAGACAATAAAACAAGCACAAAGAAACTCAAACAACAAGTATCAAAACTGATACTCTAACTAGACAATGACCACCTACTAAAACAAGCACACATAAACAAGAACAAACAGACTCTAACTAGATTGCAAACAGACAATAAAACAATCACAAAGAAACTCAAACAACAAACTTAAAAACAGATACTCTAACTAGACAACGACCACCTACTAAAACAAGCACACAGAAACAAGAACAAACTGACTCTAACTAGACCGCACACACAGACAATAAAACAAGCACAAAGAAACTCTAACAACAAACATAACAACAGATACTCTAACTAGACAATGACCTTCTACTAAAAAAAAGCACACAGAAACAAGAACAAAAAGACTCTAACTAGACAACAAACAGACAATAAAACAAGCACACAGAAACTCAAACAAGCATGAAAACAGAAAATCTAACTAGACAATGAACATCAATCAAATCAAGGACACAGATATAACAGACTCTAACTAGACCGCAAACAGACAATAAAAGAAGAAAACAGAAATTCAAACAACAAACATAAAAAGAAATACGCTAACTAGACAATGACCACCTACTTAAACAAGCACACAGAAGAAAAGAACAAACAGACTCTAACTAGACCACAAACAGACACTAAAACAAGCACAAAGAAACTCAAACAACAAACATTAAAACAGATACTCTAACTAAACAATGAACATCAACTAAATCAAGGACACAGATACAACAAAAAGACTCTAACTAGATCACAAACAGACAATAAAACAAGCACAAAGAAACTCAAACAACAAACATAAAAACAGATACTCTAACTAGACAATGAACATCAACTAAATCAAGGACACAGATACAACAAAAAAACTCTAACTAGAACACAAACAGACAATAAAACAAGCACAAAGAAACTCAAACAACAAACATAAAAACAGATACTCTAACTAGACAATGAACATCAACTAAATCAAGGACACAGATACAACAAAAAGACTCTAACTAGATCGCAAACAGACAATAAAACAAGCACAAAGAAACTCAAACAACAAGCATCAAAACTGATACTCTAACTAGACAATGACCACCTACTAAAACAAGCACACATAAACAAGAACAAACAGACTCTAACTAGATTGCAAACAGACAATAAAACAATCACAAAGAAACTCAAACAACAAACTTAAAAACAGATACTCTAACTAGACAACGACCACCTACTAAAACAAGCACACAGAAACAAGAACAAACTGACTCTAACTAGACCGCACACACAGACAATAAAACAAGCACAAAGAAACTCTAACAACAAACATAACAACAGATACTCTAACTAGACAATGACCTTCTACTAAAAAAAAGCACACAGAAACAAGAACAAAAAGACTCTAACTAGACAACAAACAGACAATAAAACAAGCACACAGAAACTCAAACAAGCATGAAAACAGAAAATCTAACTAGACAATGAACATCAATCAAATCAAGGACACAGATATAACAGACTCTAACTAGACCGCAAACAGACAATAAAAGAAGAAAACAGAAATTCAAACAACAAACATAAAAAGAAATACGCTAACTAGACAATGACCACCTACTTAAACAAGCACACAGAAGAAAAGAACAAACAGACTCTAACTAGACCACAAACAGACACTAAAACAAGCACAAAGAAACTCAAACAACAAACATTAAAACAGATACTCTAACTAAACAATGAACATCAACTAAATCAAGGACACAGATACAACAAAAAGACTCTAACTAGATCACAAACAGACAATAAAACAAGCACAAAGAAACTCAAACAACAAACATAAAAACAGATACTCTAACTAGACAATGAACATCAACTAAATCAAGGACACAGATACAACAAAAAGACTCTAACTAGACCGCAAACAGACAATAAAACAAGCACAAAGAAACTCAAACGACAAGTATAAAAATAGATACTCTAACTAGACAATGACCACCTACTAAAACAAGCACACAGAAACAAGAACAAACAGACTCTAACTAGACCGCAAACAGACACTAAAACAAGCACAAAGAAACTCAAACAACAAACATAAAAACGGATACTCTAACTAGACAATGACCACCTACTAAAACAAGCACACAGAAACAAGAACAAACAGACTCTAACTAGACCACAAACAGACAATAAAACAAGCACAAAGAAACTCAAACAAGCGTAAAAACAGAAACTCTAACTAGACAATCAACATAAATCAAATCAAGGACACAGATACAACAGACTCTAACTTGACCGCAAACAGACAATAAAAGAAGAAAACAGAAATTCAAACAACAAACATAAAAAGAAATACTCTAACTAGACAATGACCACCTACTTAAACAAGCACACAGAAAAAGAACAAACAGACTCTAACTAGACCGCAAACAGACACTAAAACAAGCACAAAGAAACTTAAACAACAAACATAAAAACAGATACTCTAACTAAACAATGAACATCAACTAAATCAAGGACACAGATACAACAAAAAGACTCTAACTAGATCGCAAACAGACAATAAAACAAGCACAAAGAAACTCAAACATAAAGCACGGATCCGCACCTGAACACATAATAAAACACACACACACACACACACACACACAAACAGACTGCAAACAGACAACAAGAAGCAAACAAGCAGATATTCTAATAACTAGACAGTGAACATTTACTGGTACAAGCACACAGATACTCCGACAACATGCATACAAACAGATATTCTAGACTGCATAAAAAGATACTTAAATAAGCTCATTAAACAGCCACCAGTGACAATGATGTAGTCATGATACTTTCAATGTTTCAATTAGGTTTCAATTCAGCACTTTATTATTATCATTTACTCACCCATTCACAAACAAAAATAACAATACAAAATAATACTTCCAGATGGGCTATAGGATCAACAAAAGTTAAGTAATTATTGTGATCCTTAGACTAGTTACCCCACATCTGGTTGCAATAAATAACAATTGGATTTGACACTTATACATGTATGAACATCTAAATTTAGAGGTAAAACCATCAAAGCAGAGATGAGAAAACAAACCAGCATAAATAAATGAGAAATGGATGGTCAAAAGTGTAAACGCGGAGCATGAAAACATTTAAAAAATGGGGAATTAAACTTGAAGAAACATAATCAATATAATCAAGATACACGAACTTCAAATATAGATGGTAACAATCTTAAAAAATGTATTACGAAGAAATTGGAGTGAACTTCTCGATGATTCAAATTGAAAAAATTTGTCTTTCACCAAAAACAAGAGTTGTCTGCCATAAGGGTCTTTGCAAGAGTGGTATGGCGGACAAAACAAGTGGTTTTTCACTCTTTAATATTTAGAGAGTAATGATTGATAAATAAAGCATGGTACAGTTTGGGCAATTTTCAGGAATGTCGACGTAAACAAAATATTTGTCTTGCTCTTTATACTAACTCGTCAATGGCCCTTTAAAATGGCTTCCCTGAAAGACGAAGGTTTGATACAACTTCAATCTGAGCGTTACACTGAAATTGTGCAGATTGGAATGAAAGAACTCACTCAGCATGAATCTTAAATCTTTGCCTTTAAAGATGGTTCAAACAAACTAAATTGAATTCCATTACTTTGAGTTACTGGTTGCTCATTAGAAATAACCATTCAAAAATGTTTTCAAGAAGGACTACAAGTCAAAACGTGTTCAAGTTGTATACTTGATTACAAAAGGCAGTTAAAATTACAATTGTTTAGATTTTCTTAACTTTGTACAAGGTGTTGGCATTTGTGTCTATGCTACTGGGGCTGTGCAAGCATACAAATCTTATACAATTACAAAAAAAGTTGCCATTACAGAGTGGAGGATTGTGGAGGATACTAGAGGGTACAAATACTTTCTGTTATTATTGTTATTTGTATATGGGAGGGCATTGCAAAAAGAGAATAAAGCTAATAAGTAAGTCTCAACAAAGAATACAAAACAGAAAATGCGCATGACTTTCAATGAAATTAGGTGAAGCTGTTTTGGGGAAATCTACTCAATGTGCTGAACAAATGTTTATGGGAATCTTTTAAGGTACTGAAAGAGCAAGGTGCTTTTAATGGCATAACTCATTTTGGTTTTTATCCTGATATTGATGTGTGATAAGGACTACAGGTACCATATGCTAAGTAATTATCACAGTAAGTTTTGTTGGAAACAGCCCCCCCCAAAAAAAAAAAAGACAAAAAGACTTCAACACAATTTTCATAAAGCTTTCATGACATGAATGTGTGTGCTATAAGTACGCGCACGCATGTTTCCATTTTCCAATAGGATTTTATCGTGCAAATTTTTTTTAATGGCCTCATGTTTCGACCCCAGCAGAGTCTTTCTCAAAGGCTGAAGGATTTTATCGCATGAGACTTTTGTTGGACTTTTGGTGGCATAGCCAAGGCTGTGATTGATCAACACGAAAGGGGGCAGGGCTTAAAGGATTGGTCTATTACAGAGAAGGGTCTATAGTCAGTTTGAAAATTTAAACTTGTTATGCTGTATCCTCATTAAGAAATGGTTGAGCTGGTTAGGGATCAAATTGAAATGCAATTTTTAGTTTAAGATTTATTCATTGAAAATTCACTTGCTCTATGACTGAACCTTATAACTTGGTGATGACTGAGGAAAAACAAGGGACAGCTTTGGTGTAGTTTTCAAGAAACTGATCTGAAACCACCTCATGGCATTTTTACGTTTTTCTTTTTGTTTTATTTTTATAGCTTTTTCTCTCACCTGGCAAGAGAGATCAGATTTTACAAAATGTTCTTGAAGACTCTTAAAAATTATTTATCTACCGTTATCTATACTGGTAATATACTGTTGCTATACTATCTCCTGCTACTCATCTACTTCTACTTCTGATACTATTTACTGATAAGATATCCTAGTACTATCTACTATTACTACCAGTACTATCTTCTGCTACTTACTTACCTCTACTTCTGATACTAACTAATAAAAAAAACTATCCTGGAACTATCTTACTGCTATCTAGTGGAGTACTATCCTGCTATACTATCCTGATGTGTACTACCCTGCTATCTACTGCTATAACTATCTACTTATACTATCCTGATATACTAAAATAAACTGGTACTACCCTGAGAAATATTCATATTTGAAATGATGTCATCTTTAAGAACATTTTGTTAAATCTAAGCTTATTTACTTCAGTCTTGCCAGGTGAGAGAAACCACCATAGCCATAACAAAAGATGCAACTCCAAACAGAATGTTACGACACAGTCTCAAAGTAAAAATACTTGATTAATTTCAGAGTTTGCAATTTTCAAATATCATGTTCAGATTTAGAGTATGCAATCCAACAGTAAATTTTAAAGAAAGTCTTTATTTGAGAAAACAGCTCTGCAATTTTGTCAACATTTTTGCTGTTAATGGTTTTTTAGCGAATATCCCCTAGTTTTGACATATCCATGAGGTTTTTTAATTTCAAAAGATGCATTAAAGATGCTAGGTTCGAATTTTGGCCGATTTGACTACAAAATGTAGATTAAAAATTTTACTAGCTATTTTTAAAGATTCGAGAAAGTTACAAGCTTTCATTTAAGGTTTTCCACAAAAAAATCCTCCAATGATAAGTGGTAGTCAAGTAAAACCTGAAAATGAATTATTGTTGGGATCTCGACATTAATTTACTCCCATTAGCCATGTAGGCCTACATGTAAAAACACTTTTGCATTTTACAGGTATTTTGTACATTGTCCGTCTCATATTCAAAAGTTTTTCTTTGTCTTTTTGTTTTCAAACAGCATCATCTGTGTAAATTTGTTCAAAGAACAAATTTAAAACAAGAAGTTTTTCGGTGAAAATCAGGCTACTCAATTTTTAGACTTGACATTCAATTGACCAGGGTTGACTCAGAAAAGTTTGCAACATGGATTCCACTCAATTTGCTGCACATTCAAAAAGCCCCAAAATAAATGTCGCTAGTCAAAAAAAAGTAACTAAACATTTTTTTTTTTTTTTTTTTTTTTTGGGGGGGCGCAAGAATCTTGTGATGTTTCTTTCCAAAACACTTGCCAGTCAGTGAGCAAAGACAGAAATATTACACTTTGTTTCAAGTGTATCTTATTTTAGGATACTTTCTTCTACACCAAAATGCAATTTTTTTTAACATAATAACTAAACTAAATAAGATCTGGGCTTAATTTTCCATGACAACTCACAAAACAATCAGAATGTTGTGTTTTTAATACCAAGTGTGTGTAATAAGTTTTGGTTGGATGTATTACTGCTGCAGTGCACACACCTCTATTTAGGATCCTAGCCAACTTGCTAACTAACCACAGAACTTTTAAGATATTTTTAGATTAGTTTCAAGGTCGCTTCTCAAAGTCTACACAGATAATTATTCTTTATCCCAGACGCATGTTATTACATCTATTACCTAACTATGAGGGTAGAGATTGTTGATGTGAATGAGTAGCAACATGACAGTGTCATGTTGGCCCATTGGCTGCCGGTACTGCATACTGCGAAGGAGTTGAGATGATTTAAGGAATGCTTAAGGCCCAATGAACAGAGGAAGTAATAGTGTAAGATGCTTTGATAATAATTCTAAAAGCAATTCTAAAAGTAATAGCCTATTTTTATTATTTATTAAACAAAAAGAGACATCTGCTAAAAACCTTACTAAAATGGATACGGAAAAACCTTTTCTGAACATTCAATGTACAATGTGTTTAAAATCATTTTGTGCATCATAAAAAACTAACTTAAAAAAAATGGACATAAATACTTAATGTATTTTTGTCAAAATTCATGTTTTCCTGATTTCATGACTAAAAAATTTTTAATTACACCTTCATATTTGCTGGTAAAAATTTACCAGGCTTATGTATCTATGTTGTCAACAATAGTTCTGAATAATGTTTCTATCGAAATCACTCTTAGACCGTTGGTATAGATGTATTAAAAACAAAGCCATGCCGAGTATGTATCCCTTGCACAAATGCTCATAAATGTAAGCATTGATGCAGCAGGCATACTTCTAGAAATCATAAATGGGGTCCACAATTGGTATAATATGCAACATAAATAAAACAATGGGAACAAGTTGAATAACGGGGGGGGGGGGGGGGGGGGGGGATGAAGCCGGGGTCTAACATGACTTCTTGCAACAGCAGATCTATCTTTACTGACAATCGTCAGTAAATGAAAACTTTAAAAGTTAACAAAGTTAACAAAAATTACCAATCATTAAATAAGTATGACCTGTGTTCCTTCCCACGCTAATGTACAAGGAGCAGTGTTTTGAGGGAAAGGTGTTGTAATCTCAGCTTGAGATAATGCACAATGAAATCAATTGGTTCTACTGCAGGGAATTAGAAATGTAAAACAAAGTTTACAAACAAATCGAAATCTGTTTGCCTAATTTTGCACAGCTATACATTAAGATGCAAAACATAATCAGGTAGTTGGTAGATTGATGACGGCTTAAGCTAGACAATACAATATGCAACATTGGAGCGCAACAGCAAATAGATGGCCTGGTGTCAAACGTGGACGCAGCCCCGGCTAATACGAATTGTCACTAGAACCGGGCAGAACGACGGCAACGGGAGATCTATTTTCCGACACTCAAAATGGACGTAGACTCATGAACAGCATTTTACCATTGAAGTAAGGCTTTATCACGATGCAATAAAATTAAAATCTCCAAAACATCATTCTGAGCACAAATATCCAAACAGAACTTGAATGGCAATATGTTACAATTTAGAAGACCTTAGTAGCTTTATTAGTTAAAAAAAAAAAAAGCCCTCCTAAATCCTCCGATTTCCATGTTGTATTTAGCCGAGGATTTTCGAGGATTGAGGGCATTTTGAAATTTTAAGGCATTTAAAACATTTATGAGCACAAGATATTTCATGATACTTTAACTCTCTCGTCATGAAACCTAATTTTGTTTAAATACACGCTAACAATTAATGTATGTATCTACCCAAAATTATAAACCATCATGATCAAACACTCAATAATAATATAACAAGTTCTAAAATAGGGCATTTCACAATGACATCTCAATGCACTTTACATTAGTGCCATGGTCACTGGGCCAATATCATTCCTGTAATCTTTCTCAGCTTCCTCAGGAGCATACCGCCCCGAGCTGACGTGACGCGTGAAAAGGTTTTCAACACAATATTAACCTCAGCCCTCGCAAGAACTACTGGGTGAAGAGAAGCAATTACAGTAAATCATCTTGCTCAAGGACAGACGTGTCACGACCGGGATTTGAACCCACACCCAATGACTTGACAACCAGAACTTCAGTGTACTGGACTGCTTGGCCATGACACCCTTCTGGTTACTCCAGTTGACTCTCTGGAGGATATTGATGATTACTTTTCATCTGCTGCTAGAAAAGCGCAGTCTTTTATAAATCTGTCCTTTCTCTCAGAGGTAGCATCTTATGAGCCGTGATCCAGTCAAATAGAGAAGCTTGGTATAGAGACAGTGCTGTTTCCCCACACAGTGAGTATTTATTCACAAGCACCATTGCCTCATTCAAGTCTCCTCAGATGAAGAAGCTCATACATCAATGTTGACCTCTGATGATTTTGTTGTCAAAGTGGACTGAAGATAGATGTTTCTCATTTGAGAGTCGAAGTTGAACTTAATCATGACCCATGTGGACAACACCATCCAAGAGTTGATGTTTGAAATCTGACTCCGAAATGAATGTAAATTGTAAGCATAACCAGTGGCTGTACATACATGAAGTCCAAGGTAGAAAGAAAGAATTATCATGGAAGTTCCATACAGGGCGATTAGACAATAGACCGATCCATTAAGCCTCGCCACCTAAACATATTAATCAATCACAACATTGGCTACATCACCACTGTTCACTTGGGCAGCACAATGTGCATCTCTTCAATGCCACACTGCATGACATGAACGTGCGTGCTGTAAGTACCCGCATGCATGTTTACATTTTCTAATAGGATTTTATTGTGTCGGACTTTTGTCAGACTTTCGGTGGCGTACCCAAGGCTGTGATTGGTCAAGACCTATGCAGGTTTCCACTTGCTGTTTATTATTATATAGTAAGGCATCTCAAAAACAATACTAAACACTCTTGATCAATGCTTTTGTTATAAACATATAAACCCTATAAAGCATAACCAACTCAACAACCTGCTTAACTACACGGGAAGTATAAAAACTAACCATCATTTACAATTAAAACTTTTAAAATGCTGTCATTGTATAAGTTCACCATATGCATCCAGTAGAGTAGCCAGGGTTCGTGGCGCCTGGGGGCAAGGTTAGAGGACGGTGCCCCTTCACAAACTTTCACACACAACAACAAAACAGATTTGAAGAGTAGGCTGCATTTGGGGCATATGCCCCCACCGCTTGCCCCCACCCCCCTTGCTACACCACTGTATGCATCTAAACCCACATATTGATAACTAGGCCATCAGAACTTGCGTCCTGTGCCAAGATAACTTGTTCATACACTAAAAAAAAAATTGTCATCATAGTTCACCATGACATTCTGTCACCATAGTTGATTATGATTATAAGACTCTCAACCCACATTCTATGACTCAGCCATCAGAACTTGAGTCAAGTGGCAAGATAATTTGGCTATTTACAATTAATTAACTCAGTCTTTAAAAAATTCTGTCACTATATTTCACCATGGTTATGACTTTGACTCTCAACCCACATTCTATGACTCGAGGCCATCAGAACTTGAGTCAAGTGCCAAGATAATTTAGCTATTTACAATCAACTCTTTAAAAAATTCTGTCACCATAGTTCACCATGACATTCTGTCACCATAGTTCACCATGACATTCTGTCACCATAGTTGATTATGATAACGACTCTTAACCCACATTCTATGACACCGCCATCAGAACTTGAGTCAAGTGCTAAGATAAGTTAGCTATTCACAGTTAACTCAGTCTTTAAAAAATTCTGTCACCAGAGTTTATTATAGGTCCAACCGTGACGCTGAATCTGGACTCACATTCTTTGACCTGCCATCAGAACTTGAGTCCAGTGCCACGATACTTGGCCATTTTCAATTAAGATTATTTACAATTAACACTTTCAGACAGATAGTTTTACTCCAACCTAATTGTGACCCTTCTCAAGATCTAACAAACTGCTCATAAAAACCACAGAAACACCATACAATAGTTATGATAACTAGTATAACTGCAAAATATTAAACTGATTAGATTGTATTGCTGGTTCGTGGTAAAATATAGAGTTTGTACTTTGCAATTTCAAGGGTGTCTATGATATCATGATTTGCGATGAAGCTACAATTTTTTGTAAAGTTTGAAATTCACATTATTCACGTTTCCAAAATGATAGATGTAGTTTAACACTTTTTGTTTTATCTCTTTGATAAAAACCCACTGCAATCAATAATAACCTTAACTAGATTATTAAAAAGATTGAAAACCCTAACAAGTGGTGTTGAGACTTATTTCCTATGCGACAACTGAATGACAGTTTTTTGTTTTACGTTCTATTTTCAATGTCAATTTTAGGAAAGCTAAGGGTACCCTTTCCGGCAATTGAAATGGAAATAGTTTTGATGTTTTTTGTAAAACTGTGAGCTCCTTCGCAAACCTTTTATCACTGCTGGCAATTGAGTACTTTTTTAATTTAGTAATACCTAAATGCTATTTGAGCAAGTTTCGAGGTTTACACATGTGGAACAGACAAAGTAGAAACTGTTTCCTTCATGATGGGAAAAATACATCAACACTTGAACATCTTAAGTGAAGCTTATAACTGTTTTGTGTCATTGCTAGGCTGAGATATCATCAATCTCTAGATTTTTGTTCATGTTTTTTTTTTTTTTATGGGATGAAATTATTTCATGACTAGTATCAAATTGTTGGCTTTTTATGACTGTTGACTTGAAATGCATAAAAATTTAATGTAAAACAAAATTTCACATATTTTATGGGTGGGGTTCATGTCTGTATAGCTTTGTTTGCAGTTTTGTCAATTTGACTGGGGTATGTGTGGCGAACATAGTGGGTGACCGAAGGAGCCATTTTGAAAGAAAACTGTGGATGGGGTGAGACCGCGAGGATATTTTTCAGATTCTCTTCTGTAGCAATAACATGTTTTCATGCCTCAATTTCGGGCAATCATCAGTTGCGGGTGTGGATGATTCAAGAAGAATCTGTAGGTCTCGTGTCTCGCTCTGGAGACACAAAGGTTATTTTCCCTTAGAGTTCAATGTGAAGGTTGTGAATCCGAATGCGGACACTTTTCAAGAGTGAAACCCTGGTCATCGTTAAATTGTTCTTCCAACAAAGAGATTAGGATGTTAAGTGTTTCATCTGGATCATTGATAAATCCAGAGTCGTGAGGGATAGAAGTGAGCTGTTGAGAGGATGAGTCGGTTGGACTCTGGTTGAGTTTAGCTCTGATCAACTTTTCCCGTATGTTTTGATCTTTTTTGTAGGCAACGAAAAGATGTTTTGGGAAGATCCCTGAAAGTGTTTCGTTGCGTTGTATGTAAGATACTTGTAAAAATCAAAATCTATAAAACATGACACAAGAACACTCACAGCATAGGCTGCAAGTTCTAACGACGCTGTCCTTTAAATAATTACATGTACTCCTGATAGATAGACTTCCTACACAAGTAGTAACTAATCTGTGTATAAAGCCTCTGCCATTTTCTTTAAACTGTAAATGTGATGCCCCAAGCAAGAACCATTTATTTCTTGGAGATAAAGATATTAAAGGTGAATACTTCCGTCACAATGTAATGTCTTAAAACATTTTATATGTTGAGAAATACTTTGATTCTAGGCCCCAAAAATACAGTGTCATTTGAATTAAAGCTCTTAGTGTCATCAAACTGTTCTTAGCATGGAGCATCACAAGTAGTCATTTACATTGGGTGGGGTGGGGGTGGGAGGGGGGAAGCGGGGGGTAATTACTGATCACCATTTTGGCCAAGACCTCTACATTGTGGTTTTTCATTTAATTCTTGTGTGGTTGTGATTAACTGCAATATCTATAAATGAGAACCCTCACAGTAGGAGCAGAGACTTGTAGAGACACCTCCATGTGGATATAACCTGTGGTGTTTGCCCTTCACTGTTTCACCATCATCACTTATTGGTATCCTGGTTGGTCCTTGTCGCAAAGTGACGACTGACTGAAGAGACTTGAAGAATTGACGAGACTTTAGATTCGTTTTGATGAAATCAGTCAGATCGGAGATGATGGAATTACCACTTGCCTTTTTGATCTTTATCATAATCACCATCAGAAACCATCTTGCAATACTCTGGTTGAAATGTAGATTGATGTCAGTGTGAGAATATGCTCGCATCGCATTGTGCTTGATGGTGACTAATCAGCTTTTCATGGATTCTCAGTGTGATGTTTGGTTGGTCCTTCATTTGGCATGTTGTCGAGGTTGATGATCGAGGTTGTATTTCCTACCTACTAGCCAGACTGATGATGTGGTTCATGGATACCTTGGGGTATCAAAGTACTGATGATGGAGAAAACACTGGGTGCCTTTATTTAAATGAGCACTTGTCTGGGCTCGGTCTGGAACTTGATGTTAAGACTTATCCTGAAGCATATTCTAAAGACAAAGAAGGCATTGAGGTCCCATCTAGCACGCTGAACCTGAATCCGTGTACTGTTGACTTGACTGTGACGGTGCCTGAGTCTAATGCAACAGTTTGTAACCTGGTGTAGTTTGATACCCTCTTTCGCCTCAACATCATACAAGAACTCTTTGGCACCATCTTGGCTATAGGCTTGAAGACTTCCATCTCTCTGAAACTTTCAAATTCTACTGATGTGTATCAGTGATGATGTGTGATGCCTTGTTTGAGTCATGGATTCCTTTTGTGATCTACTTCTGTAGTAACATGAAGATGATGACGATGTAGGTCAACACGGAGCATGGAGAAGTCTTTGATTGCTGGTATTTCAATGAACGCTCGTCTTGACTTGGCATCTGAGGTACATTTCTTGACAGCTTTGTATTCGCTCAGAGTTACCTTTGATACTACACACTTCCATCAATTTGTAACATGATATACAATCCACTTTGTGACTGGACTTCATGAAATCAAAAACCGATGTTGGTGGCAATTATGTGCAACAGTTTTTGCATCTCTACTTCTGTTTGGAGTATGGAGTCCTGACTTAGCTGGCTTTGTTTGTGATAGACACTCTGTAGTACTATACCACGGATGAAACGACTGCGGAGAGTTGATATTTTCTTGAATGTTCTCATATAATATGGACAACTGCCAACAAACTGCCCTCTCTGTAGTGGCACCTTCTTTTGACTCTATGGTTGAGATGTGAATATCGATGCCTTCAGTAACTCGAGGTTTGATTGCA
The DNA here is from genome assembly GCA_911728455.2 of Marthasterias glacialis. Lineage (NCBI taxonomy): Eukaryota > Metazoa > Echinodermata > Asteroidea > Forcipulatida > Asteriidae > Marthasterias > Marthasterias glacialis. The sequence goes on from OU452231.1 coordinate 7,216,776, forward strand.
ATGCAGATGAGACAGGTTCCGAGGGCCTTGACTGTGCTTGAAACCTGATTGCCTTCGTCTGGCTGATAACTCTAAAGTAACAAACTGGAGAGGATAAAGATGAGGACAAAAGCTGGCACACCATTTTATTGAATTTCCTTGTAGGTTTCTCAGATTGTAACGTGGTAGAGAGATGTCTTCCTTTTACCTGATCATCCTGAAGAAGACGGAGAACATGTGTGGATGCCAGTCTTGTCTGACACTCATCAGCTGAAACTGTTTTATTGATGTTAAAACGCGACGGAAGACATTGCAGCATCTAGATATAGAGGATTTCTAAAAGGCCACTTTCATTGATGGATCAGTAAGGGTTGGGAAGGGGCATACATCAAGTTTGACTTAATATTAACTGATTACAATTATAAATACATCATGATACATATTAGTTGCTTTAAGGCAAATTAAAATTAGCGAGTGATGATGAAGGGTAAAATGCATTTCTCAAAGAAATAATCATGACTAAGATTTGAAATTACTTTATTAAACACCCAGAGAGTCGTTGTTAATACCATTTGGTATAATACACGATTCAATTTTGATGTAAAGCCTCATCTCATGGCTGAAAAGATATTATGAACAGTCTGTAGTTATTCTGCCTTAGCACGAAAACTGTCAAAGTATGATCTGCAGGGCCCAATTCCATAGAGCTGCTTAAAGCAGGTAAGTGTGTTTGATCATATTCTGCTAAGCAACAATTAGCAGGAAACCAGCCGCAGACTGCACATGTGGAATGGTATTTTGACTGGTAACCTTATTCTGGTAAGTCAAATTGTGTTGTGCTTAAGCAGCTCTATGAAATTGGGATCCTGAAATGAATCATCGGCCGCTGATCCATTTTGATCCACTCTGAGCCCAGTTTTGGCAAATATTCTGGCAAATCACTTGTTTCTGCTACTTACAATATTCCCAATGTTGATTCCATTTTTTACAAGACTGTGTGAAATTGGACCCTGATTTCTGTGCAAAAGGTAACAAGCATTGGCCACAAACATTAAGGTTTGGTTTTTCATACATGTGCATGACTATTTGGATGTAAGAGGTTGTCAATTAGGCATTCAATTGCAAACACATTTTACCCTTCATGCATATCTCATTGAAATAGATAAGATAGAGACAAGAACTAATTTTGGGACAAGAACTAACTTTTTCCAGCCTGTATTGTACACATTCTTGGCAACGTTTGTGATTTACTCCCATAAAAAGGGAACAAGTACAGCCAAACAGAAAATAATCAAAACTGGTAGTAAAGGCTTTTCAACATTTTGTCTTAAACTGTCAACACATAACTTAGCATTGATAATGGTAGTGTATCAAATGTATCAGAGGAACACTTAGGCCTAACCCTATAGGAGATCATGCTTGGATGATCTTACGGAGATCTCTTATACTGTCTTTTCCAGGCCTAGGGTTACACAGAGGTCATGGACAACTTTGCAAATACTTTTTATGCGCGCGTTAGCCATAGAATGAGGTGCATGCTGGTCTAGTTAGTGAGAAAGTTAGACCAGCATGCACCTCACCGTTCCACGGCTAACACGTATGTAAAAAGTATTTGCGAGGTTGTCTATGGCCTTTTTCAGTTAGGACATAAATGCCAAAGACTTCAGTGTCTTGCTCAGGGACACAAGTGCCGGGACCGAAATTCGAACCCACAAAATGCTACATGAAATGTAACAGTTGCTACTCACAACTCATCATGTGCTACTCAACTAGTAGCATTTAGTGTGCACTAAACATTTTCACTCGGAATATTTTGCTTTGCTAACACGAGTGTAAAAAGTATTTGCGAGGTTGTCTATGGCCTCTGTTGCCCTGGTTTTGGCCTTGGTGCCTCTGCAAGTGTTTGCTAAATAAAAATGGCCTTGCCCTCTCAAAGAGGACACTCTTGGCCTGCTTTTCCAGTTAAAATTTGCAAAGGAATTGGGAAAAGGGGCATTCATATTTCCCTTGAGAAATGGTTGACAAGTGTGTTAACATTGGAAAAATAAACTATAGTAAATATAGGACACCCCCTAAACTGAATGGAACATGGTTACTGAAAGGTTTAAGTACAAACTGTCTGCAGGTACCTGCAGGTAGCTGCATCCTTGTTCTAAATAATGTTACATTCTCTCTGTGGCGTTCTCTCTAAATGTAAAAGAGTAAAAAACCACTGGTTTTGTCCGCCATACCACTCTTGCAAAGACCCTTATGGCAGACAACTCTTATATAGTGAAAGACGGGTATTTTCAACTTGAATCAGACTTAAGTTTGCTCCAATTTCACTCAAAAAAGATGATGCACAGTGAGTTTCACTCTCAAAAGAGCTTAAATGGCACCACTCGGATGAGAGTGAATTCTTCACTCTTTTACATTTAGAGAGTTATGTGATACATGTGTATTGACCTTCATCTTTGACCAATTTAAATATTAATTTAAAAGTACATAATTCCAAAGTAACAAAGAATCACAGTAATTCATTTTTATAAATTCGTCACCTTTGTGATGATTTTTTTAACGAATTTTCAAACAAATGTTACTCAAAATCTAATTTAAATTTTGAAAAAAATATTCACAGGCATTTTTCCTTACTTAACACACATTGGTGTAAAAAAAAACAGCTACAAATAATATTTGTTATCCCCGATGCGAAAATTAACATCTATTATATTTTGTTCTCATTTTTATTCTGGTCCACGAAAAATTTGAGCTACTAGCCTTGCGGTCTTGTGGATTTTCCCCTAACATTCATGCCCTGCACTCATCTCATTGGAAGAGAAGCTTAAAAATCATCCAAACAGTTTGATTAATTCTTGTGTACATCAAACAAATTTCCCAATTACCATTTTGCATGCTACTACAGTTTAAAATGTATCAGCATTCCTTTGGGTGTACAGAAAATTGCCAACTTTACACCCCTCTTCCTTTTAGGTATATTTCTTTGGTTCTCTCCAAAAAACATTAAAAGTAATCACAATGGAAAATCCATTGTTCACGTTACAATGACGCCTGCCACCCATGGTAAAATGCTGCTGAAGACGTTTGCCAGACCCGTTGGTCCAGCACGCGATGTCCATATTGAGTGCACATCATACACCAATCTGGTTGGGTAAGAGACATGGCCTGACCAATGGCAGTGAAAGGGGTCCTTAACAAAAGTATTGCTGACCTATACGCAAAGGATTACGTGCGAAACTTATCCAGCCGCGCGATATGTAACCATAGTGTGTTCCAATTCACAAGCGCATTCATTACAAGGAGCTGCTGCCCGATGCGAATTGTAATCTAACAAACAACAGAAAGTTTCAAGTGTAGGTAGAGGGACTACAGCAAAATAAAGAAAAACTAGACGGGACGTTTCAAATTAACTGAAAAATATATCCCTAGAGTAATGCCTCAATGAGTAATGCCTCAATGAGTAATTAATCCATTCTGGAATAATTACTCAATGAATTTAGTAAGATCTGCAAGTCTAGCTGTCACAAGAAGTCATATTCAGACTCTGGCTTATATATTACAAGTTTGCAAAATGAGAATGGGGAACTCAAGTTGTGTCATACTCTGATATTTCAAAATGATATTTCAAAAAGTATCCAGTACCTTCACAGCAGAAACTACACTTGGCTCTTCAACATCCACTTGTGGTTTTAGATTAGCTCACACAAGTTCTTGGAGAAGCTCACACCAGTTCTTGGAGAAGCTCACATCAGCTCTTGAAGTTGCTCACACCAGTTCTTGGAGATGATCACAGTAGTCTTGGAGAAGCTAACACCGGTGGCAGGATCCAGGGGGAGCTGTGGCCACTAAGCCCCCCACCATCAACCGACACTTAGGATCACCCTCTTCAAAACCAGTCTCGGATGACATCTCAATTTGGGAGCTACATAGCAAGAAATGCAGTCTTGACAGTCTCCTCCCATCCGTCTTGAACTGGGAGACAAAGCACCACATCAGCAGGGTATCCTGTGTGTGAAGATATCTATACGTTGTTAATATACAGAGCCTTTGTACAAACATTACCATTTTGATTTTTTCTTTTTTCTCACCGCATGATCTTGGCCCATTTAGAGCTGCTACATTATAAAGTACATGAAGTTTTTGATTAATTTTTGTTGTTACAATTTGGATTGTGAAACAGAAATATTTGCATTCATCAGCGGTGTAGCCTGGATTTTTTCAATGGGGGGGGGCATAGGGGGAGGCATTCCTTTTCAGTGGGGGGGGGGGCGCCCAGTTTTTTTTTATGAATTACATGTAACAATTTTTTTCATGGGGGCACCTGGGGGGCACTGAGAATTTATGGGGGCACATGCCCCCCAGACCCCCCCTGGCTACGCTGCTGGCATTCATATAGCAGCTCTATGAAGTCAGGTCTTCTGCACACCCAACTGCTGAACACCCCCTGATGTCTGAATTACTTAAAACAGAAGCTTCACCATTATGGTAAGAACTCCTTAGGACCAACAGAAGTACTTCAGCTCCTGAAGACCACAGCTGTTTGGAGTTGCCAACTTCTCTCAATAAACTGCAAAAAGACAAACTTGTTAAAGTTTAGTTAGATTGTATTGAGGGTTTCTCTGCTACACTCAGCAACAGTCAAGTTTCTTGTAATGCAATTTTGAGGATATTTATGTTGCATTTTTTTGCAATGAATTCACAAGTTTTCGGAAAGTTTCAAAATTCACACCATTCATACATCCAAAGTGACACTTAGATTCACACTTGTTGATTCTCTTCCTGAAAAAAATTCATTATGGCTAAGCAGTAAGCTTAAAAAAAACTGAAACAAAATGAATACAATTCTAAACGAACTCAGCAAAAAGAACCACCGTAAAGCTAACGACATCACCACTGCTACGAAATCTACTGTGGTTCTCTACGATGGAAAAGTTTGTTTGTACTTTTTTTGAAAAGTTGATACGAACTTAAAAAGATTTTTGCTTAAACAATGAAAAGGAAGATGCATAACCTGTGCAGAAAGCTGATCTAATGAAATTGGAACCAATAGTTTCCTGTTCAGGTGACAAGCAGTTAATATTATTATGTTGCATTAGGATCTTTTTTTAATGTGGTAAAGAAATGATGGCGCTGTTCAATTCAGTGACGTTTTATGACTGTTGACTTGTAATGCATAAAAATGTAAAAAAAAAATTCACATATTTTATGGGTGGGGTCCATGTCTGTATAACTTTGTACGCAATTTTTGTCATTTTGACTGGGGTATGTGTGGCGAACAAAGTGGGTGACCAAAGGAGCCATTTTGACAGAAAATTGTGGATGGGGTGAGACCGCGAGGATATTTTTTCAGATCCTCTTCTGTAGTAATAACGTGTTTTCATGCCTCAACTTCGGCCAATCATCAGTTGCGGGTGTGGGTGATTCAATAAGAATCTGTAGGTCTCGTGTCTCGCTCTGGAGACACAAAGGTTATTTTCCCTTAGAGTTCAATGTGAAGGTTGTGTATCCGAATGTGGACACTTTCAAGAGTGAAACCCTGGTCATCTGTGAATTGTTCTTCCAATAAGGAGATTAGGATGTTAAGTGTTTCATCTGGATCATTGATAAATCCAGAGTCGTGAGGGCTAGAAGTGAGCTGTTGAGAGGATGAGTCGGTTGGACTCTGGTTGAGTTTAGCTCTGATCAACTGTCCCCGTATGTTTTGATCTTTTTTGTAGGCAACGAAAGGAGGTTTTGGGAAAATTCCCAAAAGTGTTTCGTTGCATTGTATCAATATTTGTTTATCGCCTTGTTGATGTCACCATGGTTGATGTAAGGGTTATATGTCGTACTGAAGACTAGTGGAGTCTTGGTTTTCTGATTGTTCGGGGTTTTTTTTTAACGTTGGTGATACCTGACCTCAGATTGTTAATAACAGTCATCAGGGAATCTATGGTCAGGAAACCAGACTAGTCCAAGACACGCCATGGCAATACATGGAATGATATCTCATCTAAATACTGAAGACAGTTGATGGTCTTAACTTTGCAGTTATACCAATAGCTCTTCCAATGAGCTAACTGTGTGGGACAGTGATAGTAATAGACGTAAACAGGTTTCCTTAGTTCGGTTGAAAAGGAATGGTATATCATTGTTATTTACAACAATGACTGTTAAAAGCTATCTAGATTTCAAGATATATGTTTAGGTGTTTTGGTATTAATATATAACTGTGTCAAGTTCACTTTATTTCTCTTGCCTGGCAGATGTCTTTCTTGGGGATCGCATCATTTCTGACAGCAATACTTTGAGGCAATATTTCAAAGTGATAACTGCAAAAACAATTGTGTATTGCCCATAAACGTGCGTCTTTTTATCATTCTTTTTTAATATTCTTTCTCATTAAAAAGAGGTTTTAAAAGGTGACACATTAATGCTTTGGAAAAGGTTAGTTAATCCTGATTCTTTTGTTTTCAGTAAACAAGCCATCATAAGAGGTGGTCCAATTTTATTTTGTTGTCAGGTGTGTTATCTTGAGATAATTATGTGGCAACTGTGGTCGTAGATGGTATTCTAATCACAGTAAACAGTTTATCAGATTGAATTCTGTATGTGGAGAATTGGAACTGGTATGAGTTTTATACTATTGAGTGAGCCTTTACAATAACTAATAAATTTCTTTCTTTCTTTGGTAAAAACTAATTCGGTACAATGACTTTAAAGCCCCAGCTCAACATTGGTAAACAATTTTTCTTAACAAGATTTTCTCTTCAAAGAAGGACAGGCCTGTAAATGCTCAAAAGTATTAAAGGAACTACATGAGGTAGGTCACTGAAAGACAAAAAAGTATATACATGCAAAAAATATCAGTATTTTTTACAAAAATTTCCCCTCAAAGAAGTATGGGTAACTCAGGTAGGAGTTGAACCCATAATGGTCTCAAAGCTTCAATGGAAGTACATGTTACTGATGGACACATATTTGTTCATGTTTGAGATTGGTTGGAAAAGCACTTCAATATTGGTAAACTTAAAAAAAAACCTGAAGATTTTGTCATTTAACAACTTAGCTCTTTGCATATTTAATGCCTTCAATCATTTATAGGCAACTTGGGTGGGATTTGAACCCACAACTCTCTGCATGATATTGCAGATGTCCTACCTTAGACCACCAAGATTGCCTGTAAATGCTCAAAAGTATTAAAGGAACTACATGAGGTAGGTCACTGAAAGACAAAAAATATATACATGCAAAAAATATCACTATTTTTTACAAGAATTTCCCCACAAAGAAGGATGGGTAACCCAGGTAGGAGTTGAACCCACATTGGTCTCAAAGCTTCAATGGAAGTACATGTTACTGATGGACACATATGTGTTCATGTTTGAGATTGGTTGGAAAAGCACTTCAATATTGGTAAACTTAAAAAAAAACCTGAAGATTTTGTCATTTAACAACTTAGCTCTTTGCATATTTAATGCCTTCAATCATATATAGGCAACTTGGGTGGGATTTGAACCCACAACTCTCTGCATGATATTGCAGATGTCCTACCTTAGACCACCAAGATTGCCTGTAAATGCTCAAAAGTATTAAAGGAACTACATGAGGTAGGTCACTGAAAGACAAAAAATATATACATGCAAAAAATATCACTATTTTTTACAAGAATTTCCCCACAAAGAAGGATGGGTAACCCAGGTAGGAGTTGAACCCACATTGGTCTCAAAGCTTCAATGGAAGTACATGTTACTGATGGACACATATGTGTTCATGTTTGAGATTGGTTGGAAAAGCACTTCAATATTGGTAAACTTAAAAAAAAACCTGAAGATTTTGTCATTTAACAACTTAGCTCTTTGCATATTTAATGCCTTCAATCATATATAGGCAACTTGGGTGGGATTTGAACCCACAACTCTCTGCATGATATTGCAGATGTCCTACCTTAGACCACCAAGATTGCCTGTAAATGCTCAAAAGTATTAAAGGAACTACATGAGGTAGGTCACTGAAAGACAAAAAATATATACATGCAAAAAATATCACTATTTTTTACAAGAATTTCCCCACAAAGAAGGATGGGTAACCCAGGTAGGAGTTGAACCCACATTGGTCTCAAAGCTTCAATGGAAGTACATGTTACTGATGGACACATATTTGTTCATGTTTGAGATTGGTTGGAAAAGCACTTCAATATTGGTAAACTTAAAAAAAACTGAAGATTTTGTCATTTAACAACTAAGCTCTTTGCATATTTAATGCCTTCAATCATATATAGGCAACTTGGGTGGGATTTGAACCCACAACCCTCTGCATGATATTGCAGATGTCCTACCTTAGACCACCAAGATTGCCTGTAAATGCTCAAAAGTATTAAAGGAACTACATGAGGTAGGTCACTAAAAGACAAAAAATATATACATGGAAAAAATATCAGTATTTTTTACAAAAATTTCCCCTCAAAGAAGTATGGGTAACTCAGGTAGGAGTTGAACCCACATTGGTCTCAAAGCTTCAATGGAAGTACGTGTTACTGATGGACACATATTTGTTCATGTTTGAGATTGGTTGGAAAAGCACTTCAATATTGGTAAACTTAAAAAAAAATGAAGATTTTGTCATTTAACAACTTAGCTCTTTGCATATTTAATGCCTTCAATCATATATCGGCAACTTGGGTGGGATTTGAACCCACAACTCTCTGCATGGTATTGCAGATGTCCTACCTTAGACCACCAAGATTGCCTATAAATGCTCAAAAGTATTAAAGGAACTACATGAGGTAGGTCACTGAAAGACAAAAAATATATACATGGAAAAAATATCACTATTTTTTACAAGAATTTCCCCACAAAGAAGGATGGGTAACTCAGGTAGGAGTTGAACCCACATTGGTCTCAAAGCTTCAATGGAAGTACATGTTACTGATGGACACATATTTGTTCATGTTTGAGATTGGTTGGAAAAGCACTTCAATATTGGTAAACTTAAAAAAACCTGAAGATTTTGTCATTTAACAACTTAGCTCTTTGCATATTTAATGCCTTCAATCATATATAGGCAACTTGGGTGGGATTTGAACCCACAACCCACTGCATAACAGTACAGATGTCCTACCTTAGACCACCAAGATTGCCTGTAAATGCTCAAAAGTATTAAAGGAACTACATGAGGTAGGTCACTGAAAGACAAAAAGTATATACATGCAAAAAATATCACTTTTTAAATAAAGATTTTTCCTTCAAAGAAGGATAGGTAACTCAGGTAGGAGTTGAACCCACAATGGTCTTCAAGCTTTAATGGAAGTACATGTTACTGATGGACACATATTTGTTCATGTTTGAGATTGGTTGGAAAAGCACTTCAATATTGGTAAACTTTAAAAAAAACTGAAGATTTTGTCTTTTAACAACTTAGCTCTTTGCATATTTAATGCCTTCAATCATATATCGGCAACTTGGGTGGGATTTGAACCCACAACTCTCTGCATGGTATTGCAGATGTCCTACCTTAGACCATCAATATTGCCTATAAATGCTCAAAAGTATTAAAGGAACTACATGAGGTAGGTCACTGAAAGACAAAAAGTATATACATGGAAAAAATATCAGTATTTTTTACAAAAATTTCCCCTCAAAGAAGTATGGGTAACTCAGGTAGGAGTTGAACCCACATTGGTCTCAAAGCTTCCATGGAAGTACATGTTACTGATGGACACATATTTGTTCATGTTTGAGATTGGTTGGAAAAGCACTTCAATATTGGTAAACTTAAAAAACCTGAAGATTTTGTCATTTAACAACTTAGCTCTTTGCATATTTAATGCCTTCAATCATATATAGGCAACTTGGGTGGGATTTGAACCCACAACCCTCTGCATAAAAGTACAGATGTCCTACCTTAGACCACCAAGATTGCCTGTAAATGCTCAAAAGTATTAAAGGAACTACATGAGGTAGGTCACTGAAAGACAAAAAAGTATATACATGCAAAAAATATCAGTATTTTTTACAAAAATTTCCCCTCAAAGAAGTATGGGTAACTCAGGTAGGAGTTGATCCCACATTGGTCTCAAAGCTTCAATGGAAGTACGTGTTACTGATGGACACATATTTGTTCATGTTTGAGATTGGTTGGAAAAGCACTTCAATATTGGTAAACTTAAAAAACAACTGAAGATTTTGTCATTTAACAACTTAGCTCTTTGCATATTTAATGCCTTCAATCATATATAGGCAACTTGGGTGGGATTTGAACCCACAACCCTCTGAATGAAAGTACAGATGTCCTACCTTAGACCACCAAGATTGCCTATAAATGCTCAAAAGTATTAAAGGAACTACATGAGGTAGGTCACTGAAAGACAAAAAGTATATACATGCAAAAAATATCACTTTTTAAATAAAGATTTTTCCTTCAAAGAAGGATAGGTAACTCAGGTAGGAGTTGAACCCACAATGGTCTTCAAGCTTTAATGGAAGTACATGTTACTGATGGACACATATTTGTTCATGTTTGAGATTGGTTGGAAAAGCACTTCAATATTGGTAAACTTAAAAAAAAACTGAAGATTTTGTCATTTAACAACTTAGCTCTTTGCATATTTAATGCCTTCAAGCATATATAGGCAACTTGGGTGGGATTTGAACCCACAACTCTCTGCATGGTATTGCAGATGTCCTACCTTAGACCACCAAGATTGCCTATAAATGCTCAAAAGTATTAAAGGAACTACATGAGGTAGGTCACTGAAAGACAAAAAATATAAACATGCAAAAAATATCACTATTTTTTACAAGAATTTCCCCTCAAAGGATGGGTAACTCAGGTAGGAGTTGAACCCACATTGGTCTCAAAGCTTCAATGGAAGTACATGTTACTGATGGACACATATTTGTTCATGTTTGAGATTGGTTGGAAAAGCACTTCAATATTGGTAAACTTAAAAAAAAATGAAAATTTTGTCATTTAACAACTTAGCTCTTTGCATATTTAATGCCTTCAATCATATATAGGCAACTTGGGTGGGATTTGAACCCACAACTCTCTGCATGGTATTGCAGATGTCCTACCTTAGACCATCAAGATTGCCTATAAATGCTCAAAAGTATTAAAGGAACTACATGAGGTAGGTCACTGAAAGACAAAAAGTATATACATGCAAAAAATATCACTATTTTTTACAAGAATTTCCCCTCAAACGATGGGTAACTCAGGTAGGAGTTGAACCCACATTGGTCTCAAAGCTTCAATGGAAGTACATGTTACTGATGGACACATATTTGTTCATGTTTGAGATTGGTTGGAAAAGCACTTCAATATTGGTAAACTTTAAAAAAAACCTGAAGATTTTGTCATTTAACAACTTAGCTCTTTGCATATTTAATGCCTTCAATCATATATAGGCAACTTGGGTGGGATTTGAACCCACAACCCTCTGAATGAAAGTACAGATGTCCTAACTTAGACCACCAAGATTGCCTATAAATGCTCAAAAGTATTAAAGGAACTACATGAGGTAGGTCACTGAAAGACAAAAAATATATATGTGGAAAAAACATCACTTTTTAAAGAAAGATTTTTCCTTCAAAGAAGGATAGGTAACTCAGGTAGGAGTTGAACCCACAATGGTTTTCAAGCTTTAATGGAAGTACGGTACTTGTTACTGATGGACACATATTATTTGTTCACGTTTGAAATTGGTTGAAAAGGCACTTCAATATTGGTAAACTTTAAAAAAAAATGAAGATTTTGTCATTTAACAACTTAGCTCTTTGCATATTTAATGCCTTCAATCATATATAGGCAACTTGGGTGGGATTTGCACCCACAACTCTCTGCATGGTATTGCAGATGTCCTGTCTGAGACCACCAAGATTGCCTATAAATGCTCAAAAGTATTAAAGGAACTACATGAGGTAGGTCACTGAAAGACAAAATGAATAAATTTACAAAAACGTTTTTCCTAAGTGCAACTTATTTTGTCACTTTACTTACACTTGTACAATTTTTTGACTGTGCCTTGTGAATCAATAAAACTAATTTCAATATTATAAAAAGAAATACAAAAATAAAATACTTGTCAGGAAAATTAAAGAAATTGTATGAGCAGGGCATTTCAAAGATTTTGTCAGATTTTGAGCACATTCATTTTAGGCTTATTCTGATTACACCTTCGGAAAAAAGCACTAGTGATTGGAGGGACTGTGAATGCTGTTTCCTCAACTTTGACAGCATTTCCAATGGAAGTACTAATCTGGATGATTGATACTACTGGTACAAAGTAACAATCAGTGATCTTTGTGATATAAACTAATCATTAACCAATGTCAAAATGCTTTCAAATATTACCACTTCAAACTAAATCACCTCAGACAGATTTACTTTGATATGCTTTTTTATGGAAATTGTACTTCTGGGTCAACTGTAAGCCTTCATGCATTTTGGAAACAGATCTTAGTCAATTCCGTCACTAGTAAGGATCAATGGCCTAAGAACATTGTCTTGCAGACAATGTTAAACATTTCTCCACTATGGGGGTTTTAGGGCTTAAATTTGGGGGAATATTCACAAGACTGCAGGGCTTGTAGCTTGATAAAACAACTACATGTACATACACAGTTTCACAGTTTAACATTTCAACTTTTCTCATTTGAACACAGTTGAATTTATCGCATAAACGATAAAATACATTTTTGGCTGAAGAGGACCATGAGTTGGCCGAGCTGTAATGCAGTATACACAGCTCAACCTTTTTCTTTGCCTCCCTGTTGATGTCCAATGTTTGTGGTTGCTAGACTAGCCTTGGTGAGGCCCAATTAGTTAGATGTAGGCCTAAGAAAAAAAGGCTAGCTGCCTCTTTGCAAGGCTGCAGGGTTGACTATTTATATGCAAATTGGTTATGTGAACCTTTGACCAATCAGGTTGGAATTTGGATTAAGCAAAGCATTGGTTTACTTCATGCAAAAGCAGGAAAGCTCACTTCAGTACAGCTTTCATAGCTGTTGATATACAGTTTTCAAATCCAGCACCAGCCAAATATTATGCCTTCTTAACAAGTGGTTCTCCTGTCTGGTGTCTAAATAACAATGTTAAAAGGGTTTATTTTAACGGTTTACATGTGGAAGGTTTAATTCAATACTAATGACATCCTGAAGTGCAGGTACCGGCAGTGGAGTCACTTTATGTAGGCCTTCATGTAATTATGCTGCTGTTTACTAACATTGTTGTTTTATAGTTTTAAAGGGGCTGGATAAGCTGTCCATCTACAAAATCATTCTAATAGTTTATCTGATCCCTCTTTTAAACTGGAGTATCTTGGCCAATTCCTTTCTTTTACAAGGGGCATTATTTTCTTTGGTTGAGTTAGGTACATGTGTGTGCCTTTTCTATTTCTTCATCTTTTTGATCGGTTTGACAAGGATTATTAATTTTCAAAGATTCTAACAAGATGTATTGTGTTCTATGGTAATGTCAAAAGAAATCTTGACAGGAGAGCATCAAACCGAGGTAATAACTTGTAACCAGTATGGATTGAGTGGCTACGCCAACAAGAGAAGTACATGACCCTACTCTTATCCTAAATCTAGCCCTAACACTAACCCTAGCCCTGAACCTAACTCTAACTCTAACTATAGCCAAATCTAATCCTAATTTTATGAGCCCTATAACCCTATACCCTAGTCCTAATTCTAGCACTACCCTAACCCTAACTCTAATTTTAGCCAAACCTAACACTAATTTTACAAGCCCTATAACCCTATACCCTAGCCCTAATTCTAGCCCTAACCCTAACCCGAAGGTCATCAAAATGGGTCAAAGGGCCATGACTTCTCTATTGAATCGCTCAGAATTTTATTCAAGGGAAAACTCCTCCCCATCTCCACTAAGGCTTCCAACCTGTTGTATGAGAGACTAGACATGTACATATGAATTCTTCCTCTTGAGTTTGAATGATCATCAGTTTATTAGGCCAATAAGGTGTGCCAGGGTTGTGTGGGGGGAGTTGCTTGGGTGTAGGTTGTCCCTTCTATAGTAGATTCTATGTCCAACTAGACCCGAAATGATCTTTGAAATCTTATGGAAATTTCTCCCAGTTATCATACAAGTTAAGTGTCCCCCACCCACACTACTGTAGATTGGAAGGGGAAGTATCATTATGCCATTGCATGAGACATACCTCAGACAGTATGCATGCTTATTCACATGACTTTCCAAATGTCAATAACATTGCCTCTATAGGTTTGTACCTGTCATTTCTCAGTGGAGCAATAATTTTCACAAATTTCTTCAAGTATATGATCCGCAGTGGTAACCTAAGTGCTAATTCAAATCAAAATCTCAGACCCTTATAGGGTGCATTACACTGACTCATGCGCCTTAGAAAAGTGGACTGCCACTGCCTGGGGGCAAACAAATGAATGGGGGTTAGTTAGCCTCAAAATGTTCAGGCTGTACTGTTTAATTTGGTAAAACTGACAGCACCCTGTAGTTCAGGTGGGGCTAATTCATGTACTCCAACCGTATGTACCGGCGTTGGAATCACTTAAAGTCTTGTGGGCATTTGTGTCATTATATGAATGTTTCAGAGTTGTGCAGATGCTGGGCAGGCTGCCCCTTTTAGTACCTATGGAAATTATTTAAGCCTGGTAGGCTTACACCATTTTGTGAATTTGTCAAACACACTGTTGTTGTAGTGCTGTACAGAGGCTGGGCAAGCTGCCAAGGAATCCAGGGCTGGTATAATTGTTGGGCAAGCTGCCCTTGATTTGTTCTCTTTCAGGTACCATATGATTTTGCCAAACTGGTAATTGACCAGTGTCGTGTTGGTAATAAAAAAAGTTTGAGCTTAGCAAAAAATCAATAAATTGTTATGTTTATTTATGGGGGGGGGCATCTGAGAATAATCACGAGACCGCTGGACATGTCCGGTCAAGACATTACTGGCCCGATGCTAAAATCACTGGCCTCAGGCCTGCGTTCCAATGTGAATTTCAAGCCCTGCAGCTTGGATAGATGCCAATTGCTTTGCTATTTTCTTTGCATTCATTGAAATTCATTAAATGATAATTCTGTTTAAGATTTGGTAAAGGCCACTGTACAATATGTTTTTTCTTATTCATGGGATGAATTTCATTTGAATTTTTATTGCTAAAATTGTCCAATAAAGATTATGATGTGCAACTTAATGTATTCCTACCCGACACCCAGGATTTATCTTTGGAGTTGGTTGAGAAAGGATTTCTACCTTATTATGCTGGTGGAAGGGTGTTAAATACTAAACTAATAAATGCTGTTACAAAACAGCAGTTTTTCCAGATGTTCCACACCCTATCCACCATTTCATAGCTTTGAACATTTCTTGATGGGCAATTACTTTGCATTCCTTATATTTTTCTCTCGTTTTTAGTATGCGTGTAAGGCAGCCGTGATATTAACCCTTGAAAAAGGTAGGATTATGAATTACCTACTGGGCTGACTGTACATGTTTTAAAGACTTTTCAAGCTATTTAACATAATAATCTTGAACTGATTTTTACAGTTTTAATTTGAACTTGGTAGTCTCCCGATTCCCAATCTACTCCGAAGGAGTAGATATATATTTGAACCCACATATATATTTGAACCCACAACTCTCTGCATGGTATTGCAGATGTCCTACCTTAGACCATCAAGATTGCCTATAAATGCTCAAAAGTATTAAAGGAACTACATGAGGTAGGTCACTGAAAGACAAAAAATATATACATGCAAAAAATATCACTATTTTTTACAAGAATTTCCCCTCAAAGAAGGATGGGTAACTCAGGTAGGAGTTGAACCCACATTGGTCTCAAAGCTTCAATGGAAGTACATGTTACTGATGGACACATATTTGTTCATGTTTGAGATTGGTTGGAAAAGCACTTCAGTATTGGTAAACTTTAAAAAAAACTGAAGATTTTGTCTTTTAACAACTTAGCTCTTTGCATATTTAATGCCTTCAAGCATATATAGGCAACTTGGGTGGGATTTGAACCCACAACTCTCTGCATGGTATTGCAGATGTCCTACCTTAGACCACCAAAATTGCCTATAAATGCTCAAAAGTATTAAAGGAACTACATGAGGTAGGTCACTGAAAGACAAAAAGTATATACATGCAAAAAATATCACTATTTTTTACAAAAATTTCCCCTCAAAAAAGGATGGGTAACTCAGGTAGGAGTTGAACCCACATCGGTCTTAAAGCTTCAATGGAAGTACATGTTACTGATGGACACATATTTGTTCATGTTTGAGATTGGTTGGAAAAGCACTTCAATATTGGTAAACTTAAAAAAAAAACTGAAGATTTTGTCATTTAACAACTTAGCTCTTTGCATATTTAATGCCTTCAAGCATATATAGGCAACTTGGGTGGGATTGAACCCACAACCCTCTGAATGAAAGTACAGATGTCCTACCTTAGACCACCAAGATTGCCTATAAATGCTCAAAAGTATTAAAGGAACTACATGAGGTAGGTCACTGAAAGACAAAAAATATATATGTGGAAAAAACATCACTTTTTAAATAAAGATTTTTCCTTCAAAGAAGGATAGGTAACTCAGGTAGGAGTTGAACCCACAATGGTCTTCAAGCTTTAATGGAAGTACGGTACTTGTTACTGATGGACACATATTATTTGTTCATGTTTGAAATTGGTTGAAAAGGCACTTCAATATTGGTAAACTTTAAAAAAAAACCTGAAGATTTTGTCATTTAACAACTTAGCTCTTTGCATATTTAATGCCTTCAATCATATATAGGCAACTTGGGTGGGATTTGAACCCACAACTCTCTGCATGGTATTGCAGATGTCCTACCTTAGACCATCAAGATTGCCTATAAATGCTCAAAAGTATTAAAGGAACTACATGAGGTAGGTCACTGAAAGACAAAAAGTATATGTATGCAAAAAATATCACTATTTTTTACAAGAATTTCCCCTCTAAGAAAGATGGGTAACTCAGGTAGGAGTTGAACCAACACTGGTCTCAAAGCTTCAATGGAAGTACATGTTACTGATGGACACATATTTGTTCATGTTTGAGATTGGTTGGAAAAGCACTTCAATATTGGTAAACTTAAAAAAAAAACTGAAGATTTTGTCATTTAACAACTTAGCTCTTTGCATATTTAATGCCTTCAAGCATATATAGGCAACTTGGGTGGGATTGAACCCACAACCCTCTGAATGAAAGTACAGATGTCCTACCTTAGACCACCAAGATTGCCTATAAATGCTCAAAAGTATTAAAGGAACTACATGAGGTAGGTCACTGAAAGACAAAAAATATATATGTGGAAAAAACATCACTTTTTAAATAAAGATTTTTCCTTCAAAGAAGGATAGGTAACTCAGGTAGGAGTTGAACCCACAATGGTCTTCAAGCTTTAATGGAAGTACGGTACTTGTTACTGATGGACACATATTATTTGTTCATGTTTGAAATTGGTTGAAAAGGCACTTCAATATTGGTAAACTTTAAAAAAAAACCTGAAGATTTTGTCATTTAACAACTTAGCTCTTTGCATATTTAATGCCTTCAATCATATATAGGCAACTTGGGTGGGATTTGAACCCACAACTCTCTGCATGGTATTGCAGATGTCCTACCTTAGACCATCAAGATTGCCTATAAATGCTCAAAAGTATTAAAGGAACTACATGAGGTAGGTCACTGAAAGACAAAAAGTATATGTATGCAAAAAATATCACTATTTTTTACAAGAATTTCCCCTCTAAGAAAGATGGGTAACTCAGGTAGGAGTTGAACCAACACTGGTCTCAAAGCTTCAATGGAAGTACATGTTACTGATGGACACATATTTGTTAATGTTTGAGATTGGTTGGAAAAGCACTTCAATATTGGTAAACTTAAAAAAAACTGAAGATTTTGTCATTTAACAACTTAGCTCTTTGCATATTTAATGCCTTCAAGCATATATAGGCAACTTGGGTGGGATTTGAACCCACAACTCTCTGCATGGTATTGCAGATGTCCTACCTTAGACCACCAAAATTGCCTATAAATGCTCAAAAGTATTAAAGGAACTACATGAGGTAGGTCACTGAAAGACAAAAAGTATATACATGCAAAAAATATCACTATTTTTTACAAAAATTTCCCCTCAAAAAAGGATGGGTAACTCAGGTAGGAGTTGAACCCACATCGGTCTTAAAGCTTCAATGGAAGTACATGTTACTGATGGACACATATTTGTTCATGTTTGAGATTGGTTGGAAAAGCACTTCAATATTGGTAAACTTAAAAAAAAAACTGAAGATTTTGTCATTTAACAACTTAGCTCTTTGCATATTTAATGCCTTCAAGCATATATAGGCAACTTGGGTGGGATTGAACCCACAACCCTCTGAATGAAAGTACAGATGTCCTACCTTAGACCACCAAGATTGCCTATAAATGCTCAAAAGTATTAAAGGAACTACATGAGGTAGGTCACTGAAAGACAAAAAATATATATGTGGAAAAAACATCATTTTTTAAATAAAGATTTTTCCTTCAAAGAAGGATAGGTAACTCAGGTAGGAGTTGAACCCACAATGGTCTTCAAGCTTTAATGGAAGTACGGTACTTGTTACTGATGGACACATATTATTTGTTCATGTTTGAAATTGGTTGAAAAGGCACTTCAATATTGGTAAACTTTAAAAAAAAACCTGAAGATTTTGTCATTTAACAACTTAGCTCTTTGCATATTTAATGCCTTCAATCATATATAGGCAACTTGGGTGGGATTTGAACCCACAACTCTCTGCATGGTATTGCAGATGTCCTACCTTAGACCATCAAGATTGCCTATAAATGCTCAAAAGTATTAAAGGAACTACATGAGGTAGGTCACTGAAAGACAAAAAGTATATGTATGCAAAAAATATCACTATTTTTTACAAGAATTTCCCCTCTAAGAAAGATGGGTAACTCAGGTAGGAGTTGAACCAACACTGGTCTCAAAGCTTCAATGGAAGTACATGTTACTGATGGACACATATTTGTTAATGTTTGAGATTGGTTGGAAAAGCACTTCAATATTGGTAAACTTAAAAAAAACTGAAGATTTTGTCATTTAACAACTTAGCTCTTTGCATATTTAATGCCTTCAAGCATATATAGGCAACTTGGGTGGGATTTGAACCCACAACTCTCTGCATGGTATTGCAGATGTCCTACCTTAGACCACCAAGATTGCCTATAAATGCTCAAAAGTATTAAAGGAACTACATGAGGTAGGTCACTGAAAGACAAAAAATATATACATGCAAAAAATATCACTATTTTTTACAAGAATTTCCCCTCAAAAAAGGATGGGTAACTCAGGTAGGAGTTGAACCCACATCGGTCTCAAAGCTTCAATGGAAGTACATGTTACTGATGGACACATATTTGTTCATGTTTGAGATTGGTTGGAAAAGCACTTCAATATTGGTAAACTTAAAAAAAAACTGAAGATTTTGTCATTTAACAACTTAGCTCTTTGCATATTTAATGCCTTCAAGCATATATAGGCAACTTGGGTGGGATTTGAACCCACAACCCTCTGAATGAAAGTACAGATGTCCTACCTTAGACCACCAAGATTGCCTATAAATGCTCAAAAGTATTAAAGGAACTACATGAGGTAGGTCACTGAAAGACAAAAAATATATATGTGGAAAAAACATTACTTTTCAAATAAAGATTTTTCCTTCAAAGAAGGATAGGTAACTCAGGTAGGAGTTGAACCCACAATGGTCTTCAAGCTTTAATGGAAGTACGGTACTTGTTACTGATGGACACATATTATTTGTTCATGTTTGAGATTGGTTGAAAAGGCACTCCAATATTGGTAAACTTTAAAAAAAAAACTGAAGATTTTGTCATTTAACAACTTAGCTCTTTGCATATTTAATGCCTTCAATCATATATAGGCAACTTGGGTGGGATTTGAGCCCACAACTCTCTGCATGCTATTGCAGATGTCCTACCTTAGATCATCAAGATTGCCTATAAATGCTCAAAAGTATTAAAGGAACTACATGAGGTAGGTCACTGAAAGACAAAAAGTATATGTATGCAAAAAATATCACTATTTTTTACAAGAATTTCCCCTCTAAGAAAGATGGGTAACTCAGGTAGGAGTTGAACCCACATTGGTCTCAAAGCTTCAATGGAAGTACATGTTACTGATGGACACATATTTGTTAATGTTTGAGATTGGTTGGAAAAGCACTTCAATATTGGTAAACTTAAAAAAAACTGAAGATTTTGTCATTTAACAACTTAGCTCTTTGCATATTTAATGCCTTCAAGCATATATAGGCAACTTGGGTGGGATTTGAACCCACAACTCTCTGCATGGTATTGCAGATGTCCTACCTTAGACCACCAAGATTGCCTATAAATGCTCAAAAGTATTAAAGGAACTACATGAGGTAGGTCACTGAAAGACAAAAAATATATACATGCAAAAAATATCACTATTTTTTACAAGAATTTCCCCTCAAAAAAGGATGGGTAACTCAGGTAGGAGTTGAACCCACATCGGTCTCAAAGCTTCAATGGAAGTACATGTTATTGATGGACACATATTTGTTAATGTTTGAGATTGGTTGGAAAAACACTTCAATATTGGTAAACTTAAAAAAAAACCTGAAGATTTTGTCATTTAACAACTTAGCTCTTTGCATATTTAATGCCTTCAAACGTATATAGGCAACTTGGGTGGGATTTGAACCCACAACCCTCTGAATGAAAGTACAGATGTCCTACCTTAGACCACCAAGATTGCCTATAAATGCTCAAAAGTATTAAAGGAACTACATGAGGTAGGTCACTGAAAGACAAAAAATATATATGTGGAAAAAACATCACTTTTTAAATAAAGATTTTTCCTTCAAAGAAGGATAGGTAACTCAGGTAGGAGTTGAACCCACAATGGTCTTCAAGCTTTAATGGAAGTACGGTACTTGTTACTGATGGACACATATTATTTGTTCATGTTTGAAATTGGTTGAAAAGGCACTTCAATACTGGTAAACTTTAAAAAAAGAAACTGAAGATTTTGTCATTTAACAACTTAGCTCTTTGCATATTTAATGCCTTCAATCATATATAGGCAACTTGGGTGGGATTTGAACCCACAACTCTCTGCATGGTATTGCAGATGTCCTACCTTAGACCACCAAGATTGCTTATAAATGCTCAAAAGTATTAAAGGAACTACATGAGGTAGGTCACTGAAAGACAAAAAGTATATGTATGCAAAAAATATCACTATTTTTTACAAGAATTTCCCCTCAAAGAAAGATGGGTAACTCAAGTAGGAGTTGAACCAACATTGGTCTCAAAGCTTCAATGGAAGTACATGTTACTGATGGACACATATTTGTTAATGTTTAAGATTGGTTGGAAAAGCACTTCAATATTGGTAAACTTAAAAAAAACTGAAGATTTTGTCATTTAACAACTTAGCTCTTTGCATATTTAATGCCTTCAATCATATATAGGCAACTTGGGTGGGATTTGAACCCACAACTCTCTGCATGGTATTCCAGATGTCCTACCTTAGACCATCAAGATTGCCTATAAATGCTCAAAAGTATTAAAAGAACTACATGAGGTAGGTCACTGAAAGACAAAAAATATATATATGCAAAAAATTTCACTATTTTTTACAAGAATTTCCCCTCAAAAAAGGATGGGTAACTCAGGTAGGAGTTGAACCCACATCGGTCTCAAAGCTTCAATGGAAGTACATGTTACTGATGGACACATTTGTTCATGTTTGAGATTGGTTGGAAAAGCACTTCAATATTGGTAAACTTAAAAAAAACATGAAGATTTTGTCATTTAACAACTTAGCTCTTTGCATATTTAATGCCTTCAAACGTATATAGGCAACTTGGGTGGGATTTGAACCCACAACCCTCTGAATGAAAGTACAGATGTCCTACCTTAGACCACCAAGATTGCCTATAAATGCTTAAAAGTATTAAAGGAACTACATGAGGTAGGTCACTGAAAGACAAAAAATATATATGTGGAAAAAACATCACTTTTTAAATAAAGATTTTTCCTTCAAAGAAGGATAGGTAACTCAGGTAGGAGTTGAACCCACAATGGTCTTCAAGCTTTAAAGGAAGTACGGTACTTGTTACTGATGGACACATATTATTTGTTCATGTTTGAAATTGGTTGAAAAGGCACTTCAATATTGGTAAATTTAAAAAACAACTGAAGATTTTGTCATTTAACAACTTAGCTCTTTGCATATTTAATGCCTTCAATCATATATAGGCCACTTGGGTGGGATTTGAACCCACAACTCTCTGCATGGTATTGCAGATGTCCTACCTTAGGCTATCAAGATTGCCTATAAATGCTCAAAAGTATTAAAGGAACTACATGAGGTAGGTCACTGAAAGACAAAAAATATATACATGCAAAAAATATCACTATTTTTTACAAGAATTTCCCCTCAAAGAAGGATGGGTAACTCAGGTAGGAGTTGAACCCACATCGGTCTCAAAGCTTCAATGGAAGTACATGTTACTGATGGACACATATTTGTTAATGTTTGAGATTGGTTGGAAAAGCACTTCAATATTGGTAAACTTAAAAAAACAAACTGAAGATTTTGTCATTTAACAACTTAGCTCTTTGCATATTTAATGCCTTCAATCATATATCGGCAACTTGGGTGGGATTTGAACCCACAACCCTCTGCATGGTATTGCAGATGTCCTACCTTAGACCACCAAGATTGCCTGTTAATGCTCAAAAGTATTAAAGGAACTACATGAGGTAGGTCACTGAAAGACAAAATGAATAAATTTACAAAAACGTTTTTCCTAAGTGCAACTAATTTTGTCACTTTACTTACACATGTAAAAATTTTGACTGTACCTTGTGAATCAATAAAACTAATTCCAATATTATAAAAAGAAATACAAAAATAAAATACTTGTCAGGAAAATTAAAGAAATTGTATGAGCAGGGCATTTCAAAGATTTTGTCAGATTTTGAGCACATTCATTTTAGGCTTATTCTGATTACACCTTCAGAAAAAGCAATAGTGATTGGAGGGGCTGTGAATGCTGTTTCCTCAACTTTGACAGCATTTCCAATGGAAGTACTAATCTGGATGATTGATACTACTGGTACAAAGTAACAATCAGTGATCTTTGTGATATAAACTAATCATTAACCAATGTCAAAATGCTTTCAAATATTACCGCTTCAAACTAAATCACCTCAGACAGATTTACTTTGATATGGTTATTTATGGAAATTGTACTTCTGGGTCAACTGTAAGCCTTCATGCATTTTGGAAACAGATCTTAGTCAATTCCGTCACTAGTAAGGATCAATGGCCTAAGAACATTGTCTTGCAGACAATGTTAAACATTTCTTCACTATGGGGGCTTTAGAGTTTAAATTTGGGGGAATATTCACAAGACTGCAGGGCTTGTAGCTTGATAAAACAACTACATGTACACACACAGTTTCACAGTTTAACATTTCAACTTTTCTCATTTGAACACAGTTGAATTTATCGCACAAACGATAAAATACATTTTTCGCTGAGGACCATGAGTTGGCAGAGCTGTAATGCAGTATACACAGCTCAACCTTTTTCTTTGCCTCCCTGTTGATGTACAATGTTTGTGGTTGCTAGACTAGCCTTGGTGAGGCCCAATTAGTTAGATGTAGACCTAAGAAAAAAAGGCTAGCTGCCTCTTTCCAAGGCTGCAAGGTTGACTATTTATATGCAAATTGGTTATGTGAACCTTTGACCAATCAGGTTGGAATTTGGATTAAGCAAAGCATTGGTTTACTTCATGCAAAAGTGGGAAAGCTCACTGCGGTACAGCTTTCATTGCTGTTAATATACAGTTTTCAAATCCAGCACCAGCCAAATATTATGCCTTCTTAACAAGTGGTTCTCCTGTCTGGTGTCTAAATAACAATGTTAAAAGGGTTTATTTTAACGGTTTACATGTGGAAGGTTTAATTCAATACTAATGACATCCTGAAGTGCAGGTACCGGCAGTGGAGTCACTTTATGTAGGCCTTCATGTAATTATGCTGCTGTTTACTAACATTGTTGTTTTATAGTTTTAAAGGGGCTGGATAAGCTGTCCATCTACAAAATCATTCTAATAGTTTATCTGATCCCTCTTTTAAACTGGGGTTTCTTGGCTAATTCCTTTCTTTTACAAAGGCCATTATTTTCTTTGGTTGAGTTAGGTACATGTGTGTGCCTTTTCTATTTGTTTATCTTTTTGATCGGTTTGATAAGGATTGATAATTTTCAAAGATTCTAACAAGATGTATTGTGTTCTATGGTAATGTCAAAAGAAATCTTGACAGGGGAGCATCAAACCGAGGTAATAACTTGTAACCAGTATGGATTGAGTGGCTACGCCAACAAGAGAAGTACATGACCCTACTCTTATCCTAAATCTAGCCCTAACACTAACCCTAGCCCTGAACCTAACCCTAACTCTAACTATAGCCAAATCTAATCCTAATTTTATGAGCCCTATAACCCTATACCCTAGTCCTAATTCTAGCACTACCCTAACCCTAACTCTAATTTTAGCCAAACCTAACACTAATTTTACAAGCCCTATAACCCTATACCCTAGCCCTAATTCTAGCCCTAACCCTAACCCGAAGGTCATCAAAATGGGTCAAAGGGCCATGACTTCTCTATTGGATCGCTTGGAATTTTATTCAAGGGAAAACTCCTCCCCATCTCCACTAAGGCTTCCAACCTGTTGTATGAGAGACTAGACATGTACATATGAATTCTTCCTCTTGAGTTTGAATGATCATCAGTTTATTAGGCCAATAAGGTGTGCCAGGGTTGTGTGGGGGGAGTTGCTTGGGTGTAGGTTGTCCCTTCTATAGTAGATTCTATGTCCAACTAGACCCGAAATGATCTTTGAAATCTTATGGAAATTTCTCCCAGTTATCATACAAGTTAAGTGTCCCCCACCCAACACAAGTGTAGATTGGAAGGGGAAGTATCATTATGCAATTGCATGAGACATACCTCAGACAGTATGCATGCTTATTCACATGACTTTCTAAATGTCAATAACATTGCCTCTATTGGTTTGTACCTGTCATTTCTCAGTGGAGCAATGTTTTTCACAAATTTCTTCAAGTATATGATCCGCAGTGGTAACCTAAGTGCTAATTTAATTCAAAATCTCAGACCCTTATAGGGTGCACTACACTGACTCATGCGCCTTAGAAAAGTGGACTGCCACTGCCTGGGGGCAAACAAATGATTGGGGGTTAGTTAGCCTCAAAATGTTCAGGTTGTACTGTTTAATTTGGTAAAACTGACAACACCCTGTAGTTCAGGTGGGGCTAATCCATGTACCAGGGTTGAAATCACTTAAAGTCTTGTGGGCATTTGTGTCATTATATGAATGTTTCAGAGTTGTGCAGATGCTGGGCAGGCTGCCCCTTTTAGTACCTATGGAAATTATTTAAGCCTGGTAGGCTTACACCATTTTGTGAATTTGTCAAACACACTGTTGTTGTAGTGCTGTACAGAGGCTGGGCAAGCTGCCAAGGAATCCAGGGCTGGTATAAATCTTGGGCACGCTGCCCTTGATTTGTTCTCTTTCAGGTACCATATGATTTTGCCAAACTGGTAATTGACCAGTGTCGTGTTGGTAATAAAAACAGTTTGAGCTTAGCCAAAAATCAATAAATTGTTATGTTTATTTATTTTGGGGGGGGGGCATCTGAGAATAATCACCAGACCGCTGGACATGTCCGGTCAAGACATTACTGGCCCGATGTTAAAATCACTGGCCTCGGGCCTGCGTTCCAATGTAAATTTCAAGCCCTGCAGCTTGGATAGATGCACTTGTCAATTGCTTTGCTATTTTCTGTGCATTCATTGAAATTCAGGAAATGATAATTCTGTTTAAGATTTGGTAAAGGCCACTGTACATATTTTTTTTCTTATTCATGGGATGAATTTCATTTGAATTTTTATTGTTAAAGTTGTCCAATATGGATTTTGATGTGCAACTTAATTCATTCCTACCCGACACCCAGGATTTATCTTTGGAGTGGGTTGAGAAATGATTTCTACCTTATTACGCAGGTGGAATGGTGTTAAATACTTAACTAATAAATGCTATTACAAAACAGCAGGTCTTCCCAGATGTTCCACACCCTATCCACCATTTCATAGCTTTGAACCTTTCTTGATGGGCAATTACTTTGC
This sequence comes from Marthasterias glacialis, assembly GCA_911728455.2. NCBI lineage: Eukaryota > Metazoa > Echinodermata > Asteroidea > Forcipulatida > Asteriidae > Marthasterias > Marthasterias glacialis. Next base: position 7,243,017 of record OU452231.1, read on the forward strand.
ATTCCCTTATATTTTTCTCTCGATTTTGAGTACATGCGTGTAAGGCAGCCGTGATATTAACCCTTGAAAAAGGTAGGATTATGAATTACCTACTGGGCTGACTGTACATGTTTTAAAGACTTTTCAAGCTATTTAACATAATAATCTTGAACTGATTTTTACAGTTTTAATTTGAACTTGGTAGTCTCCCGATTCCCAATCTACTCCGAAGGAGTAGATAAATAGCCCAACAGTTCATACAAGAACAATCCACACAGCAAAGTAGATACTGTACTGCAAAAAAAAATTACTATGATTTTTTGAGAGGGGAAAAAAAAAATCAGAAATGAGATTGCAGGAAGATTATGCCTGATATGGGAAAAAATTAAATGCAAACAAATCTGCTGGCCGTGTAAGGGGGTAGGGGGATTTAGGCGTAACACTAGCTACATGTAAGCTTACCATGTTTCACCACACCATAAATATTTGAATTATATAAATGAATGAAAAGGTACAAAATCATGGGGGGACCTCAAGCCAAACAGTTAAGATAACACAAGATGCAAAGATATCTGCACCATGCTGACATCTTGCTCGACTGAACATGAGCCCAAATAAAATCGAAAAAGTTTGCTGGGAGCATTGTGTTAAGATGCATTCATGCAGACGGCTACATAAGACCCCAAGAATCATGTCAAAAACAGAGTGGTATTGCCCGCAAGCCTAGACTTTATTCTACTTGGCTATCGATAGTATGACCTTACATCAGTATCATCATTATGATATCAATTATGTTGTGGCATGTACCAACAAAATTGAAATGTTCACTTACTACCTGTGAACCAAGGGCTTCCATTTCCTTTATGATATAAAAATAAACGCTAAAAGTGTAAAAATTAAAACTATAAAAGCTAAAAAATGTAAAAATTAAAAAAATAAAAACTTAGGTAAGATTTTGTAAATTATGTTTAAAATGTATGCGTAAAAATATTTGTGAAGAAATTTCAAATCTCAATACTCTCACACTAAACATTCATGTAAGGCCTCCTCGTTCATTCTATAAAAAAAACCAGTAACACGAAAAAGCATTTCCAACTCAGAGACCTGTAGCCGTAAACTTAAAAATAAAACTTTTAAAAACCCTTTCTTTTGAGCACAAAAAACTTCGAATTGCATTTATACTTTTGTTTACCCCTCTCAGAGGTAAAACAATAGAAACACTGATTGCAGTTTTATTAGAAGTTTGTAGTATCAAGTTAACTGTCTGTGCTTGAAACTCTTCTTCTGTCAAATAGTTGCAAAATTAAATTGATGATAGCTGTTTGTACACCTTGATTGGCAAACAATGCACAATGTGCAAACCTTAATTTTTTTAGTAAGAGGGTTGTTTTTGTCTCACTTTAGTACTGTACACTTACTACTTGAATATGAGATACATGTAGATGGGGCATACAGGTGATGTGGAAGATGGGAGTGGATGTAGTACAGACCCGTAGCAAGGATACCTAAGGGGCTCCAAGAATGCGGTACTATGGATTTGTATAATTACACAGACATGTATAGATAGACCTGTATAATATGTACAGGCACAAATACTGACTCAGTGTGGTATTACTACTAGTAGTAGTACCATTCTTAAATAGGTGTTTCTATCAGCTAGGAATTTAAAACCTAATGGCCATTTAGGTTTTAAACTCCTACTGGGTTGTAAGAATGGTGTCACTGATGACAGCAGGCCTATAGATTGGTACAGGTTCATGTACAGGCACAACTGACCCAGTGATGACTACTGCTGCTGCCTAGCGATGATGCCTGCTCTTAATGCAACATGATGGAGTATTAATTTTAGCAGGGTGAGGCAGCCAGCCCCCTCTGTGACAGGTTGTAACGGGCTAGAGGTTACCGTTAGCAGATACAAGCTGGTATAAGCACCTGACCTGACAGGGTGTGATGTTATGATGTGCCATTATATAAAAGGTCTGTTTCTTATAAAGAGAATTGAGAAGAAACAAATTAATATTTGACGGAAAATTTGTTCTTCTTTTTTCAATCTGTATACTGATAAGTTTCCTGAAAGGGAGTGGGAAGGGCGACAGGGGCAGCCCCCGGGCCCGATGGGCCACCACCTGGATCCACCACTGGAGATATTACATCCTCCCCAAGGAAAGTACTAAAGTAAATGAGGGACGTTCATCATTTCTCTGCTACTCCTCAGTTGAGAGATTCAGGGATCATTGAATAAATGTAAGATTGGATGTACAAAAATAGCAACTTTTTCATTAGTAAGCTGCTAAGGTTTGTCATATTATGAAATCCAACTGTGAACTAACTTTGATTGTCTTGTGATGATTTACAAGGAGTAGTAGGGCTACGGGCCTGCTAGACCCAATTTCAAGCTGAAGCTCTAGACTCATCCATTAGGATGAGAACATCAAACCATAGAACATAATATTACATGTAGAAATAATGCCATGTGAGAGAAAACAGTCTTCAGGTGAGACCAAGTACATTTACATGCACATACATGTAGGAATGCCACTTGATCTTTTATCTGAAAAAAAAAATTGCAACTACACCACACACAATTTGTATGCATGCACAGCTTCTGTCAGTTGTTTAGGTTGGCACTGGCAGTTGCAATTCAAGGGTGGAACTTGATTGGTCTATTCTGCAAAGCACAGGCAGGAAACTACCAATCAAATGGAGGAATTGCTTATTAATGGTTCCACGACATTTCTTGGCAAATACATTTTCAAGAAATGAATGTACAATGTATTTGCTTCAGCTTTATGAAATTGGGCCTTGCTATAAACTTTTGAAGAAACCAGTCCTTGTCACCATGATGCAGGGTCTTGATCATGGCATCTATGCTACAATCCGGTGGTGTCTTGTAGCAGGGGGAGGCAGTAGCCACCCCCTCTCTGTGACAGGTTGTAACGGGCTACAGGTTACCGTTAGCAGATACGAGCTGATGTAAGCACCTGACCTGACAGGGTGTGATGTGCCTTAATTCATGCAATAGGAAGTAGCTATATATACCCAGAAGTGTAAATCCCCAAAAGGGGAAAGAATTACTTTTTGTTTTTTGTCTGGGAGATGGTCAGTTTCATGAGGCCAAGCTTTTAAAAACAAAGTCTGTCAAGCCTTTCCATGTGGGCATTTGGGTGGGCTTTTGGGTGGGTGTTGAATGCTTTTCCTGTATGAAACTTTTGTTTTTGAAACAAGTATGGATATGAAGTATAGATTTTGAGTTTATGCCTTGTTCTCAAACATGTCAATACAAGGGCACTCCTCTTCCTCAAAAAAGAATCATTCTCAAAACCTTTGGAGAACATCACAATCGTGGATACATTTACAGTAATGGAAAATCCCTTTTATAAAGCAGATATTGGTTGAAGATTTTATTCAAAAAGTTATTCAGATGGTATTTTTAAGACTGCCATTTCTGTGTTTCCTGATTTTGACAAACATGTAAAAACACAGTTTAGCTTTATAGCACATCTTTCAAACATGACAACACACATATGAAAGCATGCTCTACCAAAATCATGCACAAAAGCCCTTGAGAAAATCAAAGTCTTTAAATTTTGTTAATTGTTTTGGACAATCACCCTTGGGATTGATTTCTGGCTTACCATATGACACCCACCTGCAACCCCCTAACTCATCTTAATACATTGTTTATCTTGTTATTCCGCTGTTTCCTAGTCCTAGTTGACATAGACATGTCAACACAATTATCATTTCTTCCCCCTTTTTCAAAAATTACTTCAAAAATGTCGTCAAATAATGTATCCAAACCATTAGACCCAAGTCTTCAATGAAATAAGTATTAGAAAGAATGTTGTCTTTTTCCAGTGTCAAATTTGTAGATAATTGATTGAATTTGTTTTTAATTGAGGGGGGGGGGCAGTCAACACACAAATTTGTAACCATCTCCCAAACTTGTGAAACTGTCTTAAGGGCTTTCTATAAACTGACAGGAGTGTGACTCTAAACCCTGCCTGTTGCCTTGATGCAGGGATCCCTCTCACACTCCAGTCAATGTACAGGGCAACCATCATTATAGCTACTTCCTAATTAGAGTACCCACATCACCAGCAATCCTTAACACAGTCCAGGAGCATAGGCTGCGCACTAACGCAGCTGCTTAATCTACACATGTATCAGATTAATTTATGAACATTCAAAGTCATCAATCATGCTATGAACCATTCAGCCATTTTTAATGAAAACTAACCGTTTGAAAGTTAGGGATGCTTTCTGTGTGGCTCATTCATCATTTTTTGAATGATTTATGTCAGGCAAATCAAGGCAGGGAAAAGATGATGAAATATCATTGAAAATTCACTTGGCCTTGGTGGCTTAGAGTTTGTGAGTTTTTTGTTGGTGTTGAAAGTATATACTTTGTAAAATTCTGCTTGGTAACTTTTCTTTAGCAATGCATTCAGGACCTATCTGCGTGACCATGCTTAGACTAAGACAACTCGGGTACGCTACTGACGAGAAACAATGTTTCTGTTTTTGAGGTGAAAGAGCGGAAACAGATGTATAGTGGAAACATTCAATATGAAACTGAACCAAGGAACAGGGGTGACCCATTCACCGTAAAGAAGAGTTTTGGGCTCAGTACAACTTTGACTTAGTTTAAAATTTTGTTCAAACAATGTTTTTTTAAAGTGCCCATTCAAGAAAGGTAAAAAGTTCAATTTTGTACGGTTCAGATTGACTTGTTCATGACACGACTGATGACGTTTTCTGGTGTCCATCTAAAGAAACTTTTTCATCATTTTCTGCAAAATACTATGACCTTATATATTCCTTATTCATTTTCGTCATAGCACACTTTTTATTTTTTATTCGACAAAACCTTATTGCCCAGCTGGCATGTAAAGGTTGATTTATCAAACAAAAATTCTTGTACAAGGGCCGATTTCTTTTTCAAGCAGCAAGTTGAGTTTGACATTTATTTAAATGTTTGCAACTGGTATTAAAATATTTCCAAGAAGAAATGCCTAGCCACTTGATTACAATATGCACAAACTGGAATTGCTCTTACTAAAAATGCTTTCACTTCTAGCAGAAAATTTGATAGCAAGTCAATGTTATTGTACAAATACATTATAGACTTTTTGGAGACTTCTTAATACTGGCACTTCTAAGACTGGCACTTCAATTTTTTCAGAGTCAAGTCATCAAAGGTAAGTATTTTATTTTTAGGCATATGAGCTGGCAAATTATAAAACTGTTCAAATTGTGAAAAGCAAAGTGAATTTTCCTTGTTCAGTCCAATTTCCATTCTGCCATGCTAAACATTTATTTCAATTTAATGCAACGCTTCCGACACCTCGGTAATATTCTTTGCATTTGTTTTTCGACCTGAGTATGAGCTTGGCTTAAGTGTGCAGCACGCATGCAAAGATAACTATGCGCCACTGTTTAAGGATTGCTGGTAATAATACATTGTATATGAGGACATAGATGGTTTGACAGCACTAGTTATTTCACCCTGGGAAGGAGAGAGAAGTGGTAATGACAAGGAGGTTTACTCCCTAATTGGTGGGATCTTGAAGCTCGGGCTCCTGATCAAGAAGCCAAGGCCCTGATCAGAGACTTGACCTTCTTGATGACCACCTGTACAAGCTATTCCCTATGATCATGAGACATTTCATTAGCGCCCATGAATGATGAACAGAGCAAAGGCCACCAGGATGGCCAAAGTTCCAAGCCCCGTCTGCATGCCATGCCAATCTTGCAGCACCAAGTTAGGCAACTGATGGATCAAAGCTACGTTGATCGTCTGTGCGCCAGCCGGCTCTTCGTGCCTCAAGAAAATGTGTTCCTTTGAGTGTGTGCTCAATCGATGGTTATGTGGAAACAATGTATGTAGATGACATTGTCTGCAAGGCTAATAATAGTATGAACTTCACCACCGGGGCTCCAAAAAGCAAGATGTGAGCCTACAGAGTCGAGCTTGATATCTCCCAAGGTCCACACAGGATCCGCCCAGCTCCCTCTACAGTTTAGGCCACTTAGGTACCCTCAGTGGACTAAATCTGTAGAGATCATTGCTGGAAGAATCTTGTGCTGGCGCCACGGACCCGGTCGATGCCAGCCTCAAGTCTGGACTACATATGCACCTTACTAATCTACACCCTGCAATGAAGCGCCTAACAGTCATCATCACCCACACACATTCCCTCCACAGAACCACCGACAACCACCCATCCAAAACAACCCAAATTCAAGAAGCACATAATAAGACGCGGCTGACTAACACAGGCAACCACAATAACTTCACTCAACCAGCTGCCATCCTTGACGGTTCAACATCGGCACACCATACAGCCAAGACCTGATACCCCGGCAAAACACATCCCAGTGAACCCCAACCCTGGCCACCATCCCCAGGAACCGCAGAAATGCCCCATGACCACAGGTCACAGCTTGAGGAGGACATCAAGAAGGGCAAGTGTCTGACCATGGTCTCAGATCTTGATGAGAAGTCCAAGTATCAAGACACCACCAATCAGAAAGCTCCTCTCCTTGCCATCCCACCATGCTCTCTCTCATCAACTCCCTGAAGTAACTAGGTGTCCTTGTCCTCATATTATACAATTAGGGTACCCTCCTGGTGCACACCAAGGGCCCTGGTTTCTTCAAAAGCCTTCCACATTCACCTGCACCATCTCATGTCTTAAAGTAGTAGGCTTGGGTGATTTCCGGTTGCCTTGGTATTCCATGATATGATATAATCACCAGCATTTTCTTCTTTTCCAATGCTGGTTTAAAATTAAACACTGCATCAATTTGTTGTTGGCTTCAAGTCTTCTGAAAGAGGAAAACATAAAATTGTATCCTCTTTTAAGAGAGCTCATTTGAAATGTCCTCTCTACTAAGTGGCCTGATGAGGGCAGGCTATAACTAATCAAGATGCAGTAGTTTTCTCCCAAACAGCAACCTGGCCACCAGTGGCCAAAGATTTTAAACCACCCAAGCCTACCATCCAAGCTACAGTACTCTTTGTGAGACAAAAAGGCTACAGGTCTGACTTTAATGAAATCTACCTCCAACTAGATACACACACACACCCAGACACACACCTCAACGCACTTCATCCTACAATAGCACACTCTGTTCTTGACATGAAGTTTTTCAGTCACCCACCCATAGTCATGAAAGTGTTCTTACCACTTACATCCAACCTCGTCAAGTTCAATGTAAAGTCCTCCACGACAGAGTAGTTGAATCAAACACTTTTGATTTTTAAAAGAGGCTCACTCTAGTATTGTTTTTTTTTAGCTCTTAGTAAATGTTGTTATTATTATGTATGCAGTCCAATGAATTTGTTGATGCTATCTATTTAACACAATGCTCCTTTCAATTATACAAGACAAGCTAAAAAGTTACAAATGACAATTTAACTTGGAAGTTTCTTAACAATGGTTCGTGCAATATTTGATTTGAGTCAAATGCAGAGGATGGCCTCTAGAAAACCATCCTTGCCTCCACAATGCACTGTGATCAGAAACTGCTGCTACGAAGTGTCTAAATTGAAGTTAATAAGAACTTTGACATTGATCAGGTTAATTGGAATCTAGTAAGCTCAGTGGTCCAGTCAGCGGGTAAAAATGAGACCTTAATGTTTGGGCTGAGGTTTATCAGTGACAAATGTAGGGCCAGCCCTGGATGGGCTTAAACTCCGTTTGAAAGGAGCAAAAAGGGGAACACATTAGTCTGTTGATTGGAGATTGTAGATACAGATGTTTATTTCTTCACTGCGCACATAAGAATGGCAGCAAAACCCTGTTCCCACTGGACTTAATTTGGGCAGACTAACCGAGCCAATGGGTAACTTACCCATTTTAAGCCCAGTGCGTGCCCCGGTAACTTTCCTGACAGATAACTTAACCACGCCGCGTGGGTAGTTTAACCGAGCAAAAGGTGCCCAGGAAGATTGACCAGGTCAGTTAAACTGAGCCAGAAAGTCCAGTGCGGACGCGACTTCTCGGTTAAATCTCCCATCTGGCCCAATTACCATAGGTGTTTCTTCTGTTCCCAAATTTCAATTAGCCCGTACGTTTCCGCGTGGGTCCAATTTTGTTTTCTTTCAGGTAGTGCTGCTCCCGTGCCGTCGCCTTTTGTTTTTCGTTTTTTCTGCTGTTTTTCAGCAATCACGGAATGAAAGTACAAGTTGACCGAAGAAATAAAACACACGACATGCACAACACAAGATGGCAACCGCGTCTCTCGAGAGTTGTTTATCTGGCATTACGCGGGAGTTTGAGTTGTGGATCCGGTCAAGTTGCGGTCAAAGGTTACGCAGGGCACTCTCTCTAGTATTTTGGGGCCAACTCAGTTAGTTAGTTTACCCACGGTCCCGGTAATTCTACCCGAGTCAATTAAATCCAAGTGCGGACGGTGGGAAAGTTAACCTGTCGGAATGTTACCCAGCGTCATGGTACCCAAAATATTAATCCAGTGCGAACACGGCTAAAGAAACCTACTGTGAAAGCTTGCATTTCCTTCTGGGTGCCTTTGCCAATCAGGTGGAAGTGACAATGGCAACTGGTTCACACCCCAGCCAAATCATCTATACTAGCGTTGCATGGAACGCTGGTCCCATTGTTACTTGGTTTTGTGTGAAAGCTTGCGAAAGCGCTGAATCTTGAGATTATATAATAAACAATTTACGCTGGTAAAATTCATTGAAAGGAATGTAAGATTTCAGGGGGTCGTGTGAAAGGGGTTTTTACCTTTGATTGAAAAGTGATGGTGCTGTCCAATTCAGTGACACTTCGTTACTGTTGACTTGAAATCACAAAATTGTAAAAGTATTTTTTACAGATTTTTGTGGGTGGGATTCGTATCGGGTATTTATATTCATAGTAATGTCATTTTGACAGGGGTTATGTGGATGAATATAAGATGACCGGTGGAGCTATCATGACAGATTGCGTCAGTAGTTTCAACGAGATAGGTGAGACTGAGGATATTTTTTCAGATCCTCAAATAGCAATAACATGTTTTCTTGCCTCGAGTACGGGCACTCATCAGTTGCAATTGGTTGATTCTAAAAGAATCCGTATGTCTCATGTGTGGATTTTAGACGGTAGGGTTGAGTTAGATGGCGGCGGTTAGAAGTAAATGTTGCTAGTCCGTTAGTTGACGGTCAATTTGAGTGAGATCCTTGTTTGTGTGTGACTTGTTCTTCCAATAAGGAAAGTAGGATTTCGAGTGCTTCATCTTGACTTTCGTTAAAACCAGAGGAGTCGGGAATGGTGGAGAGCTGTTGGGTTGACAGGTCGATTGGACCTTGATTAAGTTTCGCTCTGATAAGTTTTTCCCTAATATTTTGGTCTTTTTTGAAGGCAACAAATGGAGGATTTGGAAAAATCCTCTGGAGTGTTTCGTTGCCTTGTATTAGTGGCCAGTATTGATTGATTGCACGGGTCAAGTCACCATGATTGATATAAGGATTGTATGTTGTCGTAAAGACAAGCGGAGTTTTGTTTTCCTTTTTGTTTTGTCGTTATGAATCACATTTGATCGTTCTTTGAAAGATACTTTATCAGTCATTTTGTTTATTTCTGATAGACTGTAGCCTCTGGCTTTTAATCCTTCAAAAAAAGTATTGACCTTGATTAAGAAATCATCTTCATTGTTTGTGTTTCTAGCATAGCGAAGGGTTTCTCCGTATATGAATGCTTTGAACACGTGTGGGGGGTGTGATGATGTTCTGTGTAGGTATTGGTAGGTTTCCGTGGGTTTGGTGTAGACTTTTGTGTCCAGGGCACCAGTTTCTCGGAACCTTTTCCCTTTAAAAATGGTTAGGTCAAGATAGTTGATTGAAGTATCAGATGCCTCAAAAGTAAATTTGAGGGTAGGGTGCATTTGATTCATAGTGTTGATTAGATCCTTGAAGTTTTCATGGGTACTGTCGTAGATGACGAGAATGTCGTCTCTATAGCGCCACCAAGTTAGAATATGATTAGCTTGTAGAAGGATTTGTTTTTCCAGATCGTGTAGTGTTATATCACAAATTTCTGGGCTCGCAGTTGAGCCCATGGCACATCCAATTGCTTCTCAACTACATAGTATCTGATGGGGGGTTAATGTAATATATATCTATCAGCTTGATTTCGTCTTTGGGATGTTGCATTTCCCCTTACTCATTTTGAAATTATTGTGAATAACTTTTAGTGATGATGAATTAGGGACTGGGTACCCGTAGTCCCAAATTCAATATTGTTCAATAGAGCAAGAAGTATTATGACACTTTTCTAAGCAACGAAAATGAAGCTTGAACAGTATTTTCTTGGAGCACTGAAATGGAAGACTGGTTTAGTCACAAAAGGGTTTTTTTTTTGTTTTTTTAAATTGTACATCTTTTTTTGGGGGGGGGGGCTGGGGTGTCCAAGTAAATATATTTTAATGTTCGCAGCCAGAGTAAATATTTTACACTTCTATCATTTTTTCCTTTCAAACACCAAACTAATAACAATACTGATTGAACACATGTGTTATATTTTGCACACACACATGTATGGTTTTTAGGTTTGGTGGAAACATTTGGCCAATTAGTAATCTCTATGGTGTGGTGATAACCAGTACTTGTATAAAGTTGAGTATTTCAATTTAAAGCACAATTTCTAAATTGTCAGTTGTGCCAGTGATTTGGCCACTGTATGCTATACTGAATAAAATACTAAACTACTTCAAAGCTTAAAGAAAAAAGTAGCCTCATGGTTGGTAGGCTATGTACTAGCTTTCAAGAAATGTTCCTTCATTTTGTGAAATGAAATATTTGACAAGTTTTCAAGAAGTTGTTCTTGTAGAGCTTGGTTTTGTTTTTTACATACAGGGAATGAATATACATTCATTTCCTTTGCCTTTCAAATTTAGAAAAGTAAGGTCTAATTCAATCAGAATTTTCTAAATTTTCTAATTTTCTAATTAAAAAAAAAGAAGGGTATTTCCAATTCCAAAAGTGATCCAAATAATTTGAATAAAAGTTGTCATATAACCACTCTTCATTCCCTGATTGTGTTTTACCTATGAAGTGGGACTGTTTACTAAACTTGATTTTGAACAGTACACGACCAGCAGAAAATTTGTTTTGGGGATAGTTTGGCATCGTTGTCTGAAAAAAAAAAAGTTTATGGTTATCATTAAAAACCATTGATTGATTAGAGAATGCTGTTTATTTTCTTTTTTCAATAGAATCCAATACTGTTGCACATCAAATCCTGGACAATATACCTAATTAACTTCAAATAGATTTGGGGTCTTAATGTAACATCATTTGGTCCTTGAAGGAGTGAAACTGTCTGCGGTGAGTTTTGGGATCTTGAGATGTGGCACATATTTTTTTTTTTTTTTTTTTTTTTTACAATTGTTTTAAATCTACATATTAATATTATTTAGTTAACTTGTTCCCCCAAGAAGTGAAGCTGTCTGAGGTGATAAATGTGGTGGATTTTGGAATATAGTGAAAAAATTTTTTTTAAATTCTTTAAAATATTGCTGCTCTCCTGCTATTTTCATTCACTTGATTGAAAAAACCTGTCCTTCACACTGTCAATATTTCAAGAGACAGTCTCAAAGTAACGTATGAACATTACATTCAGATAAACGACTGGGCGGGGGTAAAACAACTGTGCTCAAAATACAATATAAAAAAATAAATGATTTTATCTGCTCAAAAATTTGAATCAGGGTGCTCAGAAAACAATGTACTTCCACAAATTTGAAATGACAAATACGCACTAGGTAGGGTTTCCAACCAGACCGGGTGTCTGAGAGTGCCAGACATGTCTGGCATGGCTTACATGGTTTGGTTATTCACAGTGTGTCTGCAGTCAACATGATCGTGATTTTAATCAACCTTTCAAAGTATTGCTTGATCAACAATACTCTTAAAGTTAAATTTGAGTTCCTATTCCATCAAACTCTAACCGCAGGTTTTGTTGAATTTTGTTGCACTGGGGACTTGCATTGTATTAGGATAGTTATGGTGAGAAAATGTCCCTTGGACTATTGTTACTTGAAATGCTATAGTTTTTGAGAAGTAAAAAAGATAGTATATATCTTGCGAGTCTAAAACCTGATGTTCGAAAAACAGTGAAACTTATGGCATTCTTTCACTACTTCCTTGTGACTCAGATGACCATTTGAGCTTAATAAACTTTCACGGGTTTGTTATTTCATGTTGGGTCACACAAAGTGCGGATATTGGTCTTCAAAACTTACCAATGTTGTCCATGTGCTCTAAGGTTGTAATAATAATGACAAAGTGGGTAAACTTTTATTAGAAAATGAATTCCTCCAAGTTGCTCCTGTTGAATTTTGACTGCACTCACTATAATTAGTTTATTGCTTTTTTTCTATTAACTTTTGTAAATAAAAATGTATTTCAATTACAATTCTGTTCCAATTCTCCACATGCTCATCCTACAGCTGTTTATAATTTCAGTTGTACTAGCTATTAAGTTTGAGAAAACAATGGTGACATATTTTGTTTCGGATTTTGTAAAATGACTTGTTGATGTTGTGTTAAATATCTTTTTGCCAGGCAAGAAAAAAATAATAATTGGGATGTGTGTTTTTTTTCTTCGATCGATGGCAGCATGAAGTTCAAGTATACGCACAGACACTATACTAGTTCATGTTTTCAAATGTTCTGAATGATGTATTGAGAATTTTATTACTTCAACAAATTAAAAAGAAGAAGTAGAGTATACAGGTCATACAAAGTAGTCCAGGGCTACAATTTAAAATGGTTACACTCCCAAAGAGAAATTGTTTCCATTTTATCAACTAAAACATACAACATAACGATTGACAAAATTATTTTAAATGTTTTACTACTACACCGATGTGCGTTAAGCACTGTGCTTGCTCGAGTCCCGTGAAAAAAAACCCACAGGCATATTACTCGGGTGGGATTCGAACCCACACCCCTGCCACTCTGGGGCACATTTTTTACCACTTGACCTCCAAGCTTGCCCGGTAGCTAGAGGCATTTGGAATCCTATTTGTAACAGAGGGTCCATGGTAATAACATCTATTAAAACCTATTTTTGTGTCATAAAAAAATACTAAACAAGCACAGCATTATGCATCTTCCTTTTCACATTGTTTTTGTCCTTATGGTCGTTCCAGACTTGTCATGAACTGAGCGTCTTAAGTGAGGCTCATTTTAATTGAATGGTGAGAACAAACTCAAAAATAATCCTTCAATAACAAACTCATATCACAAGAAATTGCTTCAAAAGGATACCCAGATATGTAGCTATGAATTTCACATCCGCATTCCACAAGCCAAAAGTGAATTCTTGTTGAAGGAGACGACAACTTCTCTACAATATTGGTGTCTTGCAGCTAGTGACGCAGTGCCATGTTGGATTTTATTTCAGCAATGATTTTACACAGTTGTTACCGACCGATCACTTCTAACTATACAGAGTCACTGTGTTGCTGGTTGGTTTCGAAGACCGAATCTGCATATGAAGTAAAGGCTTTTGTGTTTTAGGGGCGGTCCTTGGAATGGACTTGTAACAATTACGTCTTTGCCTCATAGAGAAAAGGGTTAACCCAGCTGACAGAACAACCATCTGAATCACAAACACTTGCAGCTGGAGTCATTAGCGGCAGAATGCTATTATTTGGCCGTGTCTGAATTGATGGCTTCGGCAGTGGCTACGGCTGGAGCGCCAGCAAGTCCTATTCTTCAACGTTGCATAGCTGAAGCCAGCAGCCATAGCCGTAGCTGAAGTGGCTTCATTCGGACATGGTATTATACCATGTTATATATACAGGCCATGTAGGAATGTACACGGCGGTATGGGGATTCCATGTCGTAGCCGGGGGTGGGAATTTCCCATGACATCGCAAAACAGGTTCTTGGACCTTTTTTTTTATCTTCGGAAAGAAAAAATGTGAAGAGAAGATTGACGTGAGTTTCACAAAAAACTAGGTGTTCGGGAGCACATAATAATGGGTTCGTAAAAATAAACCATCCCAGTACAAGTCATGTACCTGAATATTCCATAATTACAACACACCTCTTGCTGGCTCTAATAACAATAAGGATACCAGTTGTTTTTATGAATCAACATTTTTATATTGGTTATGAAAGAGCATATAGGCCCTAAAGCCAATAAATAAAAACACATGATTACTGCAAGTTAATGCAAATTATGTTGACTTTATTAAGTTGTACTTCTTTCACATTTGGTACTCGATATGTGGCAGGGTGTACCCCCCCCCCCCTATTGTGTCTTCTTTGTGTTCTTCCTTGTAGTCCACTGGGCGAGGCTCCAAAATATCACTTTTCATAATAAATAAGGGGTCCGGTGGTAAAATCTCATAGATTGATTTCGGCTACAAAAACCCTGTGGGGAAACGTAGGTCTGACCCTTGCGTTACAGCTCGTCCCAGACAGGACTTGTCTGTGTTAGATTTTAGTTTTTCAGTTATGGCAGATGCTCTTCAGATTACAATTACTGTGCAGTTGTACTCAATTTATCCTAGTTCAGCACATTTATTAGAAAAAACTGTCAGACACTTCTACAGATGTTACAATTAGTGACGTGTCTAGTTATACACAGTTTATCATTGTCAAACTTAAGGGTTTGTGCGAATTATAAAACACTGCTTGTAAACCAATTTTGTGAAAAGCATACGTACATCAGTTTTTGCTCATACGCAAATTTGTATACCTTGGATGACACATTTCATATGAAGTTATGCACAGTATCATGGTTAAACATAGGTTTTGAGCGAACAATAGATACCGATTGTAAACCGATTCTGTGGGGGGGGGGGGGAATGTATCCGTTTTTATTGTATTTAAATTATTAATGAATTTGTTATCTCAAACCGTGCACTGGCTTCTTGTGAGATAACCTTAATGCGTAGTTATACACATAATTTATTATAGTTGATTTTAAGGTTCTGTAAGAATTATAGAAACAATATTTGTGAACCGGTTCTGTGAAAAACATAGTACGTCAGTTTTTGATTGCATTTGACTGTTATTAGATATTTCTTATTAATAAATTTATGTTCATAAACCAACGGATTTTAACACTGACAACAAGTCACTCGCACTGTCCTTAAACTCATTGGGTCTATTGTGAGTGCAGAAGATTGCTTTGTGTATCGATCATGTCTCTCAAGACAATCGAAGTTATAAGTTCGTTTTTCTCTATAAAGTTTAGAAATGATCTTCTGAGACCCTCATCAGCAGTAAATTTTTACTTGGGCATCTGAGTAGGGTGTCATGCATGAACTGCATGCATAAACGGCTGAGATAGACACAATGACATATTATGGTAGGGATCTGCCTCAATGGGTTTCATATTGTAATTCGTTGCCCACACTGACCATTTTTTTATTGAACGCGGCCGAATATGACTTAACTGTGGATTCTGCTCGAGACTTCAGAATAATTTTCGGTAGTTGTTCGGCAAGTTCTTTCAGGTCCTTGCTTGTATCATGTCGCCTTTCAATCCATATACCGCTGTCGAAGATTATCTGTACATGTTAATTGGCAAAGAAAAAACAGCATATTTTGATGTTAATAGCAGTTATGATTTATCTACTCTAATCTGAAATGTTGTCAATAAATTCAAAAATTCCTTTTCTGTCTGGAATAAATATTCCAGAATCACTGGGAAGTTCGTAAACTTCTAACACTCTTAGTGGATTAGAACCATCTGGAAAGAGCATCGGCTAAAAAGGGGCCGGGTACCAGCATGGGCAAATCAATGTCCCAACACTCTTTGTATTTTCCATGTGCTTCAGAACTCTGGATATCAATGAGATCGGAGGTACCACCAAATGGGAGACTTTTGAGACGATAGAGGGTGTCCCATAGAACCGATCCTTTTCCGTTGTTTCCATCGCTGAGAACGAAAAGGACCGGTCTGTGGGACGCCCGCTATCGTCTCAAAAGTCTCCTATTGTTTTCCGTCTTCCAGTTGACCGTGAATGCATCGATGGTTTCACAACCTGGGTTCCAATATCTGGAATTGAATCTTGGGGTTTTGTTATTATAATAACTGGCAAATCTTTCCACAGAATGATGACGACCCTTCGTCAAAAAATGAAAAAATATGATCTGAAACTGCCCAATCGCCTTGATCTAAAACTCTGCTTAGTTTGTCTGTTCTGTCGTTTTGTGACATTAGGACCCATTCCATTTCGATGTGAATGTTATGAGACAGACATGTCTTGCAAATAATGCTCAAGCAATGTATTTCAAGTCTTTTTTTAATACTTCTTCGGGCTGTTATTCTGGAGAGAGCCTGGTTATCTGTAAACCACTTAGTCCTTCGGCAGGACAGTTTTGTCACCAGTGACTTCAGGACTCACGGGTCTACACACCTGGAGCTCTTTTATTACAGCATCACTACTGTCCCACATAACTTGCACAGTTTCTTCGCATGTCCCACCATGACCTGTGGTCATTACATTTGCCACATTGCCTATTATCAAATTACTAACTCGACATTATTTTACCGACAAGTTTGGCAACCCATGGATTGAATGTCTCGCCAAATGCTCAAGATGCGTCTCTGCGGTACACAAAAAGTACCGAGTCTAGATTTATTTCGTATATCCTAACCATTCTGTTGATTTGACTGGTATCCAGACGCTTTTCTGAACATTTGGAATGAACCATGAGCTGAGGATATCTTGTTTCACAAGCTTCGCTGGCTGTTAACGGACTGATTACCTTTGGCTTAAACTTCGTGTTGAGCCTAATTTAGATAACTCTTCAATGGCTTTCGTGACGAATTCTGTGTGATTCAAGACCGGTTTGTTGTTTTTACTAAACATCGTTTGGGGTTCTGAAACAAAGGGTAGAAGGTAACCCTAGTCTACATTATTCAAAATATGATCTAGTGGGGAAATGGATCGGCAAAAGGCAAAATGACTTCTCAATCTACCCGCGACTTTGATACACTAAAACCCTGCATTTTGTTTATATTCGAATTAGTTGTCAGCATTGTTATTTGGGGAAAAATATTTGTATTGTTGTCATCCAAAACTGTGATTGACTTAACTTTACTGGCCAATTGTTGCTGAGGTTGCTGGCTTGTTGAAGTTGAACCGTCTTGGGCATGCAGCCTTCCAGTGTGCGAAGTTGCCGAACCCAAGGCAGGCTCCTCCACCTTTGGCTCTGTTGAGACTGGAGTTACTAGAAGCGACGACTACTACCTGGCCCGGGCGACGCCTGGGCGACGACTACTACCACTAGGAGTCTCCATGTTCCTGGTGCTATCCCAATTGAACCTCTTCTTTTGTTGTGTCGCTGCTGACGCTTTCCTTGGTTGATCTTCCTTACGGCCTGGATCTTGGCTCTGGTAATTGTTGCTTTCGTCATCAGCTAGCTGGTGTGCTTCGTATTCGTTGACGGTGGCCCAACCGTAGGAACTTGAATCCGCCAGGCGAATCAACTTCTGGCTCTTGTCGATCTCGGATGCTTTCTATAAGCTGGTCCTCAGGGTCGCCCTGCGCTGAGTCGGTGCAGTCGTCTGCTTTCTCTATGGCAGACGGAATGAGATCTCTTGCCTCTCTGTATAAGAAGCGAATGAGGAACAAAAATATACATCAATGATTTGTAATACTATAAACCGTTGTTCTACATTATGTCTAATTCCCTTTTTTTATAAAGCTGGTTTCTTGTGCCGTGCCAACGTGAAGTGAAGACCTTTGAAAACCCCGCCCGTAACGAAAATACCTTGCATTGCACAGCACGCCCTCAACCTTAATGCGTTTCCATGTACAGTCAAGAAAACAAATATGTTCTTATTCGCAGATGGTCGCTCAACCGAACATATTTAAAGTTCTTCCCTAACTGGACACAATTAGACAATAACAGAGACGTATACACATTTCGTGTGTTTTTGTTGGTGTATTTTGGCACGACGGCTGACTGACTAAAACCAGGCGCCTTCTCAAGGTTAAAGAGGGTCGGAAATTTTAAACGAGGATAAAAAGTTGATGTATTAATAAATAACGGTTAGCGTAAAAACTTAGCTGACACTTGCAGATTAAATTCAAACTGTCTTTGATTCCCCTCTCTTTGCCACTTGACGTTTGTTGAGTCCTTTTTAGCGTCTGTGTCAGCGATGACGTAGTTTTTGAATGTAGGTCCAAAACCTCCGCTTTGGTGTTGCTTAACTTTTGTTCAAAGACGTAGGAGAAGTCTACTAGCATAGCCCTTGTGTCGTCCTTAGTGGCTGGTTGGTCATTGCAGGCAGGGCACATGTTCGTTGTGGGGTTAACGTGTATTAGACAGTGTAAGAAAATCTGAGAGATTTTTTCTTATAAGGCTGCGTCTCTCGTGCCGTACCATGAAGTGAAGACCTCTGAAAACCCCGCCCGTAACTGAAAATACCTTGCATACCACAGCACGCCCTCAACCTCAAAGACGTGGGAGAAGTCTGCTAGTATAGCCCTGATGTCGTTCTTGGTGGCTGGTTGGTCATCGCCGTGCATGTTGTTCGTTGTGGGGTTAACGTGTATTTGACAGTGTAAGAAAATCTGAGAGATTTTTTTCTTATAAAGCTGCATCTCTTGTGCTGTACCAACGTTAAGTGAAGACCTCTGAAAACCCCGCCCGTAACTGAAAATACCTTGCATACCACAGCACGCCCTCAACCTTAATGCGTGTCCATGTACCGTGAAGAAAACTTCAACATGTTCTCATTCGCACACGGTCGCTCAACCGACCATGTGGTGTGTTTTGTTGTCTTTTAGCCTTTGAGAAAGACTCTGCTATGCGCGAAATGTAAGGCTGTTAACAATTCTTGGCTTTAAATTATATCATGCTAGAAAGTGGCGTCTTTTAGCGACTAATTAGGTACTAATTGGTGAGCTGAATTAGCCACTTCCAAAATTAAGTGTGCCCAGTGATATGGTCTTTAGGATTATGAATAGAATTTCATCTTTTATGCAGCATGAAGAGTACATTTACTTTACAGAGTAGAGAGTGCAGTCATAATAAATACTAATTTATGTGTTATTTTACACTATATTATAGTTGTATTATGTAGTGGATAATGAGGTCTAAATTGCAGCGGCTAATAACTCACAAAGTAATGAACCTTTGTCCACTTTGAAGTATGCTCAATGATATGCATTTTAAGAATATTAAAAAATTGTGCTAATCAATACAGAAATTTAAAAAAAATCGTTCAAAATATAAAGAACGAGAGGAAGAAATTTCACCACCTTGAACGGCTTGGATTCTAATTTTCCTGAATACGCGGCTGGACGGCCTCAGGCCGTGTCCGAATTGACGGCTTCGGCAGTGGCTATGGCCAGATCGGCTGAAAAGTCCTATTTGTCAACGTTGTCGTTGCAGCCAACGGCCGTAGCCATAGCCATAGCCGAAGTCGTTTATTTCGGACACGGCGGTATGCGTATTTTGATCCACCAAGCTGTAGCCGTAAATTCGAATTTCCAGCTGTGTATTCCGCTGCATATTATTAAGCACTGTATATTCAGTACTCCCCTCCGAGTGAAGAAAACCCTGTGAAAAAAACATATTCACAGGACTCGGGAAAGTACTGAGTATACAGTGCTTAACACACATCGGTGTATGGGTAAAAAACTACAACTAATATTCTTTATACCCGATGCAAAAATCAACATCTATTACAAGTCTTGCATTCTTCTCAAAATATGAAAGATGTGCTGGGTCAAGTCAAACTAAATGGCATTAGTGAGGATGCCTGCTTCATTTTAGAGCATTAAGTCGAAAAACTTGAGAATTCGGCAAGATTTAAAGTAAGGGACAAGTCTAGCATTTGTGATCAAATTTGGGCCAATTATTAAAAGGTGCGACATTACGCTCTAAAATTATGAAGTGTGTACAACTGATACCTTTCTATTTAACTTGACGCAGGATATTTTGGGGGGGGGGGGGGAAATATGAAAATTTGGTGCCAAGTTTGCTAGAAAATTCTTGGTATTTCCAAAATATATGAAAGTTGCAATATGTCAAGAATGACGTGAGAATGTCTACTCCATTTTAAAGCATAAAATCAAACTTAAAAATCAAGCAAAAAATAGAAGAAAAAAGTTGTAATCATTTCAAACACCAGACTTACTGCTATTCCAGCCTCGATCTCAATTAGCTTTCTTCTGTAGCCTTAAAAAAAACATACTTAAAAATAAAAAATAAATATGGCTACAGTGTAAGAAGACTATGCTACGCGAAGCTAAAGAAACTCTTCCAACAGTAAACAAATTCTCAGTTAAAAGCGGTTGAACTTATTTATTAATATACACAACTGAAAATTGAATAATGAGGTATGCCACAGAAACGAAGCTAAGATTGGCAACATATGCAACAATCAAACATAAATGTTTTGAGAAAAGATATCACAAAATTAAAATCATGATCTTTTAAGCCCTGCAAAATTAATTTCATTCAAAAAATATATTGGGAAAAGAACTTAATTACAAGTGGCAACTGCATGTAGTAAGTAAAGCATTTCGTGAATCAGAAATTTGGTGCAACCTAGATAAAAACACTGAGCAAGTAAGTCGATGATTAGTTGCTTAGCACCTTTATAGAAAAATTGCATCCATTTAGCATCACTGGAAAGCCAAATTTACTAAATTTATAGTCCGAGGATAAAGCAAGTCATTTTTCTTTTCGTTTTAAGCTACCAGACCATGCCCAATTTAATCAACCTTGAAGTGGAAAATAATGCTCAACAAATGTTATGCTAATACAAGTTAACCGAGTACCAGTCCAACCAATGTACAGTACATGAAAACTTGGCTGGTAACCTGGGCCTAATTTCATAGAGCTGCTTAACCATAAAACATAGCTAAGCACAACAAAAATGTTTACCACAATAAGGTTACCTGCCAAAATACCATGTCACATGTAGGATCTTTGACTGGTATCCTGCTTAATTTTGCTTAGCAAAATGTTTAAGCCATATTTTCTGCTTAAAGCAGATCTACTGGACCCTGATCCTGCTGAGCAAACATTTTCATTGGTAAGCAGTTTGCAACAGCTAATTTTATTTCCTCAAGTAGAATTATAAGAGCAGTCTGTTTCTCAAAAGTTTAACATTTTCAAGCAGAGAACACGTCAGCCGATATATTTTGCAACGATCACACAAAATTGATACTTTTAGAGGACAAATTGCCTGAACAATAACATCTTAACAACAATTCTGACGAGTTACTTTAAAAACGTTTGTCATTAACTTAAGGCGCCAAAATAAATTTTTAAAAATCAGCCGAACATGAGCAATGACATATTTTGTTTTGTTTGCCCTTCGCTAAAACGTTTAAAAAGCAAGGTTATACAAGCTCTTGATGTAGGCCTACTGTGAAAAAGCCACTTGCGCAAGCAGTACCACAGTTCCTCATAATCAGTGAAAGGCATCGTTTCGAATTGCTCGTGCATGTGATTACATCCGAGCCAGTACATGTGAACAAAACATACATTTTAGGATATGTTTAAGTGATAAACACCAACAAACAACCACAAATGAAAGACTTTAATTTATGGTCGGAGTATGAAAGGGGGGGGGGGGTGAAGTCACACTTGTACTACACCTATTAACAGGCATCGTTCATATATAAAATGTACCAAATCTAATATACATAACTGCTTTTAGTAGAATGGTTCTAGGTTTTCTTTCGGTTTTATTAGTGGTCTAGCTTTGGGTGTAACATTATGGGACGTCCCCACACCAAATATCAGACACTTCTCAGAAATCATGAAAATGCGAAACACAACTGAAATGTATCAGCTTTGATATCAATGCGATGTGATGTTTTAAACATTCTACATAATGTTGAGAAATATTTCCTCGATCGACACGCATTGGGTTTTATTTGAAAGCTCTTAATCTCTGCTATTAATTGAAGAACATTTTTACCCAGTTTTGACAGAGAGTGCCTGGTTAGGGCATGGAGGCATCACATTTCTTGAATTTCCAAAGATCTGAATTTATAGAGACGGGGTCCAGAGTTGGTTGGATGGCGATTCCAAATGATTCGGGTCTTGGGATGGAACTATTTAACATTGTGTGTTCCTTTGTTCCGTTTCTTAATTGTTTTATACTATAAAAAACAACACACAACCATATCAAAAGGTGGTCCGTACAGTACTTTATCAAAGATATGTTTGACTTGGATACAAATTTGGTCAAAAAGTAGAAAATTTGGTATGGCAAGAAAAAAATATAAAGCCACATGAAAACAACTTTCAGGTTGTCTTTTTGGAATACCGGAGAATCTTCGTAATTGCCTTCAAGGTTTTGGATATTTTCATAGAAAACATAAAGTTTAATTTTTTTTTTAAATAAGAGACCTCTAAACAAAGCAACTGGACCTCAATTTACCTGATAACAGTTTAAATTCTCCTTATATTTCCACTAATTTAAATACACTTATTTTACATTATACAATGATTGGAGGATTATGAGGAGAATTTACGAGTTACTGACTACGGGTACAATTACACCTAGAATCTACCACTCTCTAACAATCTACGACTTGTCTTAATATATATACTTATGTACACGTCAGGGTGCTGTGCTGAATTGTATACTACTTATGGGAAGTCTTACATTTGATGTTTTGGATAAGACTAACAGCTAGTGCAATGAATCATGGGTGAGACCGTATCCGAAGTGGCCGCGGCTGGTTCTAAGGGTGTAGTTGTTATGGGCGTCCTAAGCTTTCTAAGGTTTCAGCAGACACCGTGTAGCCTGCATAAAACTCTCTCTCCCCTCTCTCTTTCTCGGAGTTGTGGTGGTCACTGCAAAGAACCAGTAGTCGAACAACTCTTGAATCTTTTCAGAACCACCGCGACTCGTTGAGAGAGTTTTATGTATACCTGGTGTTTCCACAAACCTAGATTGTGTCCACTATGAAAAGTATCCGAATTGACTCATCCTGGGCTTCAAAACATGCTCATTTGATAGTCAAGCCGCAGCCGTACCTACTAATTCGGACACTGCCTTTAGATCTCAGAAAACCCGATTCTTGACTTTTTGAATCAATGTAAGCTCCTGTCTCCACCATCAATAGTTTGGAGTGAAAGCACTTTCTAGAAAGAAAACAACTCCTTTATGTGACGATCAAATGAATAGCTAAAAGGCCCTTGATGGATGTCCATCTTTGCTACACACTTTGATAAAAAACAGTAGGCCTACTGCTGTAAAACAAGATGTCCAACCTGGGCTAGTGAAATGCCTAACCCTTATTTTTGAGCAATGAAAACACAAGGCATGAACTTTATTTGCTAATGGTATCAAGCACCTTTTTTTAAAATGGAAAATAGTGAAAAAGGCTGCCATCTATTTATATTATGTACATACAAATAAGATAAAATGCAATTTATGTAAACAGCTTGAATACATAACGCTGAGTTGTACTTACCTACATACACAAGACTCTTTTTTTTGATTACTTTTTTTTGCCTTCTTAAGTTTCAAACTCATGACAATTGACTCCAATCTAGTTTTAACTATCATCAAATACACAAATACAAACAACCAAATTACATGTTCCTTTATGATGAAAGATTCAACAGAGCACACACTGGGCTCGGTCAACATCGCAGACCTAATTTGCATATTAATCACATGCTTGCGTTTCAAAAGTTTGACAATGCTGGTAGAAAAAAAAATGGTGTCCGAATATTTTTTTTGGTTTGTCAAATTGGTCAAGGGCAGTTTCCAAGCTAATAGGTCTTTGACTGATTTCAACCTGTATGAACTACTTCAGTCACGGCACAGGGTCTGATGGAAGACCATGTGGAATTATAATATCTTCAAGTTTGTTGGCTTTTGTAACCAAAGATGGTTCACAAATTTACTGGTGCAGACGAGGATGTTTTGTATGGTTCCATCGACAAACAAGCAGTTTGTGATAACTGTTACAGTCATTGTTTTACATAATTAATAGTTTGGTTAGACTTTGGTACAGAGCCTCTTGAGATCAGCAGCATAGCCAGGTAGGGTGGGGTTGGGGTAGGGACTGCCCCCCCCCCCAATTTTCCAGTCCCCCCTCCCTCATGAAAAAAATCCAGATACACATAATTCATTAACAAACATGGCCCTGCCCCCCCCCCAAATGAAAAGCAATCCCCCCATTACAAAATCCTGGCTATGCCGCTGCTAGAGATGTTTCGTCAAGTAATAGTCTATTCTTGACGTTGAGGCTTTCATAAACTTCTATAACCAAATGGGAGACGTGTAAATCATGAAATGGATATTCTCCCAGTGATTGATATGTGTATGGCAATCGGAGTAATTGCTGCATCACTACGCGCACAATTAAACAATTAATTTCTACGTTACATTTTTAAACATTTAAACACAGTGATTTAAGAAAATAAAAAGTTGACCTTGTTAAGTAAATCACATGCATTTACAGCGTATAAAAAGAAATCACATCTGTTTAAGATTACGTCAGCCTTTCCGTTTCGGTTACACCTAAAAATGAAAAACTGTACAGTGACGTGCCTGCATAACAACACTTTTTATAATGTCAGTTATATTAAGAAAAAAAGGCACAGAAATGATATGGTTGTTGTTAAATAAAAAGGTCTCGACTAAGCTTTGCTGATTTGTACAAGTGAATACTCAAGCTGTAAATAAAAAAAAAAGTTTTTAACTTTACACGATTCTTCCAAATACAAAAATCACTTCCAACGTACAAATGTGCAGCATAACTCAATACTTTATGAAGAGGAAAAGCTTGGATGACTGTACTTCTGAGTGTAACATTATCAGCAGTGACAAGAATTTCACCCTATAACATTTGGTGTGTCTGAGACGAACGTCACTATGAAAGGTAGTGAACTCAACGCATAAAAATGACACAATTTCTTTCTAATCCAATGCTGCAAGAAAGTATCACCGGTGATGTTGATTGGTATTCTGATTCCCCAGTTACATCCTTTCTATGACACTGACAGACGCCTGCTTAACCCAACAAAAAACGTCTTTTTCAAGCATTTTAGGTTTAAAAGTCTAAGTATCCCAAACTGGGCGACCAGGAGTCTGGCGCCCCCAATAGGGAGAGGCATAAAATCAACTAAGATATTATTCAGTTAATGGACAACGTGACAGTTATAAATACATTATTGATATATAATTTCTGATATAAGGCATCATCATGACACTAATCAAGGTAACTTTTTAAATAATCAACTGAAATAAATTACTTTCTCCACCTCCCCCCCCCCCCGCCCCCAAATGAAGAAAAAAAATACCCACTAAAAACTAAGTGATGTGCAACTTTGCACACTGCACTTTTCAAAAAAATATATATAGTTTCTGTGTTACATATATATATTTTTTTCTACCATCTAAAATACTAAGAGGCACAGTGTTTAAAAATTGATATGAAAAGCAATCTATTTATAACATCATTGAAAGTACTGTCAAATCTTCCATAATGATTGAGGCACCAGCAAATATTTATCCTCTTTCTTTTTTTCTCAAAGACTGCCAAAAGGTTTTCTATCAGTTTGGGCCCCAAATTGATAGAAATATTGCCTTTGTGTAGTCGGGCTCTTTTTTTTTTCTATGTACAAATTCAATCACTTTAAGACGAATCAAACTTCTGTGTCTTGTGGCAGAACGACTCGTCACATGTTCAGATTATCCCCAGATGAAAATCCTCAGCATCCTCAATAACATTAACAAGGTCAAAATTTCTATGATTTTTTTTTTTTTTTGGTATCGCACAAATGCAGCCATGAAGGTGACAGCTGGGTATGATTTGGTGGTGTTTACTGATGGGAGTGTCCAGATCAAGGGACTTCAGTAACGGCTATGGCTGCTGGCTACAGCGACTACATTGAAGCCATAGCCAAAGCCCTAAGCCATCAAGTCAGAAATGGCTGAAGTGAGAGTTGTACATTTGATGATTCATAGAAACCACGTACTTTTGTTCCGACTTCTTCAATTCACCCCCTCACAATATCCTCGTGTGTATCATACACCATACTGTCCATTAGCCTTGTTGAGGTATGGTGGACACTTTGATTGCACTGTTTGGTTTGGGTGTATACAGATTTACCCGAACCAAGAAGTGTCATACATGTAGTCATGCGTCCACCAGATCTCAAACTGGCTAATTAAGTACTGCATGGTTGTTAAGTACTGCAAGTCTTCCATAGTGTTAATAGTTTCCTTTGTAACAATTTTGCCTTAATAATGTGGGCAGATGTTTTATTAAGATAAAAACAAATTAAACATTCAAAGTGATTACAGAAGAAGAAAACATGACTGAAATGGGTGAATCTTTTTAAAGCAATTCACTGAATACAACTTTGTCAGTGGTCCCTTCCTAGGCTTGTACTGCACTCTGGGTGACAAGACCTTGATGAAATCCTTGGGTTGAAACGTTCAAAACTGAGAAATTGCCGGCACTCCCAGTAAAAGTTTTGTTTCTTTTTCCCGAGCTGGGTGTCTCCAAGATCCACTCCACTTTTTATCAGCAAGGCTATACTACCATATTAGTCCATATAGCGCATGAAAGAAAAAAAATCATAGCCTGGGCTGGGCAATATGTATCTCCAACTCCATCAAGTCTTCCTTCTTTGAGATAAAGACCAGGCTTTGTTGTTCACTCCTTTTTCAGAGTCTCATAAATACTTAAACTGCGATCAGAATCCTTACAATTTGTTCAACGCAATGCATGATGAACTAGAGAAGTCTGCTCTTTGATATCACTTTCCTCAGTGTCCAACAGTAAGGAGCAGACATTCGAAAGCTAAGTCCAATTGTTCTCTCCTAGAGTACGAGGTGGAGGGACTTATCATGTGCCGATGATCCAAACATTAGCTCAGAGAGAGAACCTTGTAGCCGTGTGTTGAACTCAGTACAGCTTTACAGGCTGAGTAATGTCCAGTAGAATGAAATCGTGAATGAACACAATTTAGTTCATCCTCTCAATTTTTTCTGTCGCTCCTTGGGAGTCTTTGTTGTGAGTCGTTTAATCACTACACATAATGAAGGCGGAGGTAACTCCTAAGCCTTTGTATCCTGTATCCTGGAGATGTTTCTTGTCTTCCCTGTGTTGATCCGTGACAGTGAGGTTTCATTTAAACAGTAGATTCACTGCTGTGTCTGCTGTGCTGACTTGAGTTACCAGAGTCAAACTCCGTCTCTACGAAGGTCGTGACTGGTGCATCGCCAAGGGCTTCAAGGTCAAGGTAGTCCTGGTGTATTAAATACAAAGGGAGAAAACACAACTCGTCAAGGATTGGAGGAAACAACCCAACACCTATAAGACCAGAGTGGTGCTTGTGGATTGGGTTTTTCAGTCCATACCTGATTGATGTGGGTTTTGACTACTTAAGGTTTCCCCCCACATATGAAACTGATTATTTCTTCATCATCTTCTCTACACAGGTATCTTCACTCCTGGCCTACGGGTTACATTTCTAGTTGCTTTTGAGGATCCCTTGGTTTCATTACGAGAAAGATTTTATTACCAAGTAGAAGCTATATGAAGAGACTTATAGATTTCCCGAGACGATTTCTATCGGTTTTTTCATTAAGATTTTTCATCTACATAAAACAAGAATATGAACATAATGAAATATGGGACTTTCTTAAAAGGCTGCATTGCCTTCAAATCTCTTATAATATTTCTGATTGGAATTGCTCCTTATGATTTTTAAGAGAGTTGTTCATTTAATAAAACACCTACAGTATCTTGTAATTCATGAGTAGTGATTCAAAAAACATTAAATTTGCCTCTGGAAATAAAACCTGGGGAACGACACTCTACATAAAGTTATATGGTCTGCCATTTTGTGGAGTCAACAATTTGGTTCTACAGAGCGGTGTTCTGTCCCAAAATTAAACAAAAACCACACAATGTCAAGGGATATTATGTGAATCATTGTAATCTGCTTTTTAACTATCTTTCCAACCATATCCACCTCATAACAAACACTTTTTATAGCCCAAATGCGCCCAATCTGAAGGCAACTGCCCCTTCAAGATTCAGTATTATGGCTCAAATATTTGCCTCCCTCTGTAACCTTTATAATCTTCTCAACTCAAGCAAAACTTCTTTTATTTTTATTTGTTATGAGTGAGTCCTATTGCAAAATCCTCGCTATCACCTTGGTGCTGAAGTAAACCCAACACAAGTTGTTTGATTACGATGCATTTGGATTTGTTCAGTTTGATCCCAAGAAACATTCTTGGTGAATTTTCGAATCTCATTCTGTCAAATCTTGGATCTGGGAAACCCTTACCTGATTGGATGAGAGGGAGATAATTCTGGCCAGGTCTTCGACAAGATCAAAAAATGTGGGACGCTGTCCAGGGGAGGTGTGCCAGCACTCTCTCATGATGTGGTAGCTACAAAAAAAAATGACACATCAAGTCCGAGTTAATAATACACAAAACGGTCGTGCAACTTTGCAAGGGCAACAACATGAGGAAATCACCAAGCACACAAAACAGTGTATAGAAATTACTACTAACAATAAGGCATTTATATTGCACTTTTTCAAAAATGATTAAATTACATGACATACAAGAACAATAAAACGTCAAAATAAAAACTACTATGGAAACTCCTGCTGGAAACAAAAACTCCTCAGGCATACTACCTGAGCAGATTCAAAACTAACATCTCTTGGTCAAGGGTTAAAGACATCTGTTGTAGAAAAGTATGAAAAGTTGTACGTTTGAAGCCCATATCTAGAGTCTGTGGATTTTTCTACACGACTGTGAGAGCACCAAGTATACAGTGCTTAGCAATCAACGGTGTAAGGTAAAAATTGAATCATAAACCTTTTGATAAACCCTCCAGCCATTATGGAAAAAATAACCACGCCAAAGACTCACATTTCCAAGGAGCAGTTCTGGGGCTGTTCCAGGCGCTTGCCGAGCTTCAAGTAGTCAAACATCTTCTCCACAGGTACGCTAGGGTATGGTGTACCCCCGAGAGTGATGATCTCCCACAGTAAGATACCGAATGACCACACGTCGCTCTGAGTGGTGAACACTCGGTCAAACAAGGCCTCCGGTGCCATCCACTTGACCGGCAAACGACCCTACAGAGTCAGACAGTGAAAATGGAGATCAGGTCTCATTCATTCTTTTATAATTTTTTGGCATCGTACACTTCCTTCCAATGTTACAACAATCACATAATTATTTCTGGTAATTGGATAGGAACTTGGGTGTCTGGTTACTTGTATTATTTTTGACAGACAGGATGATGACCAGAGCCCATTTTCATAAAGCCTGTAAGCATGCGTTTTCTGCTTACAGAGCGGCCATTAGCAGAATTTATATTGCACAAACATATCAAACAAAATGTTGGTGACCTTTTTTTTGTTTCATTGATACCACAAGTTATTTAAATTTAGAACTTATTCATTTACACAACCATGTTATTATGTTCTGAGCTGTTGCAAAAGCCACATGACAACTTGAAGATGTGCAAATGCAAACTTCCATAGATCGCTTGATACCCTTTTTCCCATAAAGCTTCTGTTATAAATTTATGCCTAAAAGCTATTTATACCTGCATGAAAGCTTACATGAACGAACCATATACCGAACCTACACAAAAATACTGCATAAAAGATCGTTAATTCTTTGACTCAAGTTAACCCTTTCACTTAAACTGTCCATCAGTCAGTGATCCATTTGAGCATTCCCTCAAACTTGAGATAATAAATTCCATTATTTCTGAACCAAGCCTTCCGTATAGTATCTTGATTCTTATGACCAGTGGATGCATTGGCAGTTATTTACTTCAAATCTGTTATTGTTTACTGATGATGTTCTTAAGGTTCTTACTAATATTTTATTAAAAAATTCAATGAAATAACTTGTTTTAGTAAAAAAAAAATTGGGGGGGGGGGGGGGAACTCACATCGGTGGTCTTCTTGTAGAAATCAATATAGTGAACATCTCGGGCAAGTCCAAAGTCGGCAATCTTCATGATGTAGTCCTCAGTAACCAACACATTGCGAGCAGCCAGGTCACGATGAATCGCCTGGGTGGAGATGGGGAGATGAGACGTCAATAAAATTCACGGAATTAATCAAAGAAGTTCACCCATTTCTGACCGACAGTGAGATTTCCTGTTTATCACAAGAAAGCTGTCAATGGCTACCTTCAGGAAAACCTGAAGATGACCAATTATGGGTTTTCACTCTTTTACATTAAGGGAGTACCATGTAGGTATCTAATTTAATTCTAGGGCAACGAGAAGTGTCCCGACCAGCCAAAGTCGGGACTTATACCCCACACTCTACTGCTCGGTTTTAATGTCTGGTCAAACAACAATCTCTTTAAGTGATGTTTGAAGCTTTGCATGTTGTAGGAAAATAAGAATACACTATTAACTAGTAACTTGCGGGTACAACCATGTGTTTGAATCTCTTTTGGGAGGAGTGTTGGCTCTGAAAAGAGCCGGAGTGGTCTGGAGGTTTCAATCAGTATACACTGATCGTCTTCAGGAGAAAGACTTTCTGGGATGTCAAGTCTTCTCCTGAAGACGATCAGGGTATACTGATCGAAACGTCAGGACCACTCCAGGTCTTTTCAGAGCCAACACTCCTCCCAAAAGAGATTCAAAAACATGGTTGTACCTGCAAGTTACTAGTTAATAGTGTATTCTAAACAATCTCTTTGCAAAAAACAAAAAGTAATGGAAGCTTTGAGACGCGAGAATGCAGCAGACATTCCACGTATTTTTGTTTTGTTTATGTAGTTATATGCATGTGCATGTTGTTTTCTAAACCAATGAATCTACCCAGTAATTCTTTCTGCCACATGGATGGATGGATCCCAGAAAGTCCCCCCATTAAGACTGTGATCTGCAACATACCTTCTTGGAGGCGAGGAATTCCATACCACGGGCGACTTGATAGGCCATGGATATGAGGTCCTTGTTAGTCAGTAGCTCATGGCCTGGGAGCAAGACAGTCATCTCACCGTTCTCTGGAGGGCGGCGGAGACGCAGGAAGTCACGGAGGTTACCATGGCGGGCATACTCACCGATGACATACAGTGGGCCTGTAGAATTAAATTCATCCAAACGGACACAAACAAAAAAACATGGAATTACAACTTGTTTATTATAGTTCACTCAATCTTCTACAACCCTCCAACACACAGGCAACACAGAGTTCCACAAAGTACCATACCTTCTAGGCTAGCATTGGTTAAATGAGTTTCTTTTGATTTGTACAACTTGTATTATGGGAAAACCCCATGGCTTGTGTACTGGGGACTTTACTACAGCCTCCTGTGGAATTCTGTGGCAAGAGCCAATTGGGCAGGAGAGTATATCGATAGTAATAGGGTAAACTGCAAATCAGAAAAGAAATAAACTAGTCTGGTTCCTTTTTTGGGGGATGGGAAAATCAAGTACTGACCGTCTTGAGTGCAGCATCCAAGAAGATTGATGATGTTGGTATGCTTCCCAATCATCTTCATCATCTCTAGTTCTGAGACGAGGTCAGAAAGCTCACGATCCGTTGCATTGGCTGTCAATCAACAAGACACATTATAAAAGGATTTCATAATAATATATCTCTGAGCAAGTAGATGGTTTAACCAATATGAAATCTTTTTATATAAAGTGCCTTATCTAAGGGCGTCTCAAAGACCTCATTATTTTACAACAGGTAAACAGAGCTATTTTGAATGAGATTCATTTATATAACGCAGTGTAAAGGTTCACAAAGTGGTGTGGCACAATCTGCAGCCAACTATGCCAGATACATTAAGCGAGCCCCTTCTCTGAACAACAAGTTTACTAATGATTTTTGAACGTGTGATACATTACAAACAGGACCTACAGCCTTAAGTATCTTGCTTAAAGCCCCAGCTTAACATTGGTAAGAAGTAAAATACAAATGTTCACAGATTTTTACATGTACCTTACATGGTATAAAGATAATGATGGAAGAAAACTTTCCTTGAAATATTTCTGCTCGGAGTGTTATCGTTTTTAAAAAATGAAATAAGATCCCAAATTAGCTTTTGTCTCAGTGAGACGAAAACTCTGTCTATAGGAATGCGTACAAAAATGCATTTTACCATTTTCTCGCAAATGAAACAACAAAATGAGCTGAACTTTTCACAGGTTAGGTTTGTTACATATATCTTGATTTGTGCAAAGAATGGTGAGCATTGATAGACATTTTACCAATGTTGAGCTGGGGCTTTAAGGATACAGTGCCACCACTAGGACCTGAACCTACACTTCGACAACTAGGCCATCAAAGTCTGATGTACCAGGCCACTTATTCACGACGCTCTACAAGTCCAATGCAAATGAGTGCAGCCCTACTAAATCACAACCTAATGGTGCAAGATTTCTCAGCGCCCATCATCACTCAAAAAACAGCAAGGAAGTCAAGGAGTGCCGCTCACGGTTGCTCAACTAAAAGCATTACACAATAACAAAATGGTGCTTTACCTTTCAACATTTTGACAGCCACAGTTGTTGTCTGCTCCTTAGCAGAGATGCCAACTGCTTCTGCCAAGACCACCTTTCCAAATGCTCCCTCACCAAGCGCCTTGCCCAGGGTTAACCTAAAAATGAAAAACACAGAAGCTGGATAAAACCATCCTCCACAGTCCCTCCCCCCGACCCCAACTTGCAACTGCCAATAAATCAAGAACAACTTCTTTCCAGATCAGCTGAGATTATTTCATGCGAAAAGATTGTTTCCTTTAATTTGATTCTCTTGCACTTCCAAGTATCTGCTTAAGTATCTGCTTGCAATGGGAGATCTTTGGGGATGCTATAGTTGGTACCAGAGCCGCCTATCTTCCCTTGGCTCCGCCTCGGGATGATAGGTTCTCCGGGGATCACCTCGAGTGACTAGTTTTACTACGCCACTCGAAGCAGTCAATATTTGTATAATATTTTACACATAGTGCTTGCAATGGGAGATCTTTGGGGATGCTATAGTTGGTACCAGATTTAACTGTTCAATTGATTGTTCTAAAAAAATGTGTACATTCTCAGAAAGTATTCAATAGGCCATATTTTTGACAGCAAGAGGGCGTTGTACTCACGCCGTTTCGAAAGTACCGAAATATTTCAAAACATTAAAAATACAAATTTTCCAAGCAAATATCTTAAACACTGAATTACATTGTAAAGCTTTCAATAAAAACCCTTCAAAAGCTGTATATTAACTGCTTTATTAGAAGTCTAATTGCATCTGGTTTTCCTTGCAATTTCTATGATTTGACCCCAATCTGCCCCAAAGGGCGCCCTCTTGCAGTCACAAATAAGGCCCATTAACTCACAACTTAAGTATGAAATTATTCAATTAATTGACAAATTAAGTCTGCTGTCACCCTAGCACCTCAAAACAGGCATGACATTTGGTCCTTTAAAAAAAAGTATGAACATTTTTTTCGAGTACAAGGTCTGACCTACATACACATGGTGTAGGCTTTAATTAGACTTTTCAGGCTATTTATTGACAATTTTTCTGGTTTTTCGAAAGGCAAAAAAATATATCGGAAATCAGACTAATGTAGAAAGAACATCATGCCCGTCAAAATCTCCCGTTTGAGGGAGATTCAAATTTATGTCTTTATCAAGATTTTACACAACAAGACAGTCAAGTATAGCAACTTTAACTAACACAGTACGGTATTAAGGCAGGAATGACAAATTAAACAAGTGGAAATTTGGACTTGACACTATTGGTTTAACCTGCCAGTTTCACACTTGTTTTAATTTCGCATTCCTCCCTTCAACGAGTCGTAATTGTCTCAATTGATGGGGGTATTTGTTGAACTAACCTATCTCTATTGAACTCCCATTCTGGATCCAGTGGCACTTCATACTCAGACACCACAGTGAGAGATGAGGATAACCTAGCCCGGCCAATCACCAATGGGGTCGATGAATGGTTGGACTCTGACGAAAGCTACCGGAACATAAACACACCACAAAATTCATCTTACAAGTCTGGACACGGTAAAAATATCCTTGAATTGATCTCTTTTTTGAGATGAAGCTAATTTTTTGCTAAGGGGTTTGCACAACATTGGTAAGACTGAAAATATAAGCGTTCACAGATTTGTGTATAACTTGAATGATATATGTATAAAGATGCTCTAGCGGAAATATATTCTTGCATGAAATGCTACATTCTTTGAGAAATGAGTAACACAATTAATTTTGATCTCTCGTGTCCAAAATGCGATGTTTGAAAACACTAAAACATATGTGTTTTTTGTACTATTTTATCGTGACTCCACCGACACATTGAGCTTGAACTTTCACAAATTTGTATGAGAGTGGACGAAAATTAAAAATCCATGAAACACCGATGGAGAGTTTGGTGGCTACCCACCACGCCATAACCTGTATCAATGGCAGCATTCTGTGCTTAAATGTAGTAGGGGCAAGCACCTCGGTGTAGTCAAAATACACTACATGTACTGTGTTAAGGCTTTACAAGGGCCTGGATGTATGTTAATGACGTTACATTTTTTCTTTTCTTTTAGTAAACAAATTCCACAACATTAATTTTGTAAAATCTGGAAATCCGGATGAATCTCATCCTTGATCTTGAAGAAAATTCGGGACATACCTGTCTGGTCAGGGGGCTCTTGATTGGATACTTGTCCAGGCCAACGTTCCTGGTGTGACGCTGGTTGTTTTTGTAGCACATGATGAAGATGAAGAAGAAGAGGACCAGTATGATGGAGCAACAAGCGATGGAGACGATCATGACCGTCTTCTGCTGATTCCAATGATCTGGGGCTGTCAGTATCACCTTGGGAGGTTTGGAGGATGGCGGTCGGGTGGGAACTGCAGAAGAGAGGGCCGAGTCAACCAAAGTCACATTAGAGGTTAAATGAACCCAAAGGGAAATTCAAAAAAAGTGATGTTTGTCTTTATACCAACTATGTTGTATTCAGTACACATTTTTTAAGAAACAGACATGCGACGCTGGTTTATCAATCAATAAACTTAGGTCGGCTTAGTGGTTTCTTGCCCTGCCTTTCACCTCTGTGGATGCGGGTTCGAATCCCCTCGGAGCCTTGCGTGTGGGTTGGGTTTTCAGTCCCAACCCAAATACCCAAGTTTTTTTCCATTTGCACTTTTCCTCCCACATCTAAAACTGAACATTTCTTCATCATCTTCTCTACACAGGTATCTTCAGGCTTATGAGTTATGCAGGGAACTTTTTTTTTCATTACAAGATTTAAATAACTTCATCATATTTTACCTCAAGAATTGCAACCCTTCTGATAAGGCACTTTTTTTTTTTCATTACAAGATTTATAATAAAAAATTTAAATAACTTCATCATATTTTACCTCAAGAAATGCAACCCTTCTGATATGGGAAAAAAACTCCTATAACTCCAATTCCCCCCTTCCCTCAACATAACTTAGTTTCCCAACTTACTTGGAACAACCGTAAGGAGAGCCATTTCTTTGGTAATACCTAGTCCATTACCAGCAAGACAGGTGTAAAGACCGGCTTCCTCCATGGTTACATTATAGAACTCAAGTGTTCGCAGCTGTTCATTGATCTTCATAGTCGGTGTCTACAGAGGGAGATCAAATCATATATTAAAATTGCACACACAAACACACACACAAATATGCAAACTCATAAGTCTCAAATGTTGTGAACTTTATGCCTGGGCTGAATTTCACTGCGCATCTTTTCAAGAGATTTTCACCCTCACAAGTGCATTTAGCTCTGGTAACCAGAGTTTGGTGCAAACTTCAATGTTTTTCAAAATTCAATTTTTTCAATGTGAAACAAATCCCAAAGTTCTGCCAAGGTGTGTATATCAAAGCATGTATCACCCACCCCATCTCTCACACAAAAAAAAAAACCTAAGCAGCGATATTAAACCCATACAATTCAGCTGTGATTTCACTTCATATCAAAATGACTTGCGTGGAATTCTTTCAATTGATTTTCATGGCATCTTTTAAAGTGACTTTTATCAAGTCATTATCAAACAACTTTGGAGAATTGCAAAACCTGTGGGTGTGCTGTGAATGATCAAGAAATGACTTCATGATTGCTAGTTTCTTTACCATGGAATTCACTTCTACCCAGTTACTCAAAACTGTTGTAGTGCTTAATTCTTTGTTTCAAAACTGACTACAGGTAGATACAAGGAATTGTACCATGGGTTCGTAAATCCCCGTTCATACTTAACGCGAAAGAAAATGCTTAAGCAAACTTTTGTGACATAAAACATTAGGTACGCACTGTTTTCCCAATTGTGATCCAAGAAAATGCTCGCTGCATTTTTGCAATTCGCGTGAAGTATGGAGCGGGCTTAACCCTTCGAAAAACCCCTAAATTGAACCCACACCTCAACCAATGTTAAACAAAACCAGCACCAAGAAGCTGTCTAGCTTGACAATGAACCCTCCAATAGATTTGGAGTGTCCATGGCATTTGATAAGTCAACCCAGAAGATCTAGGAAATAGTCACCACCCCAGATAAAAAAAAGAAACAAAGGAAGAACAGAAAACTGACAAAAGGCAGAAAAGTCAAGCATGGATGGAAAATTAAAATTGCAGAAGTCCTTGAGGGGCAAGTACGTCCACTACTTAAGTACACGCTGCTTCGATTGCTTTGTCGAAAGGTCTGAACACTGCTTTTTCCCATGTTATGCGATTTTTCTGTTTGAATTCCCCCTTGCATTTGTGAAAACAATGGTGTCAGCATAACAAAGCTGGTTTTATGGTGAATATTAATCAACCGAGTACAAAGCGTCTGTTCAAAGCTACAGAGTTGGATAACTCTTGTTTAGACCGTTGTTTGGACTGTTGCAAAAACTGACACAGTCGTTCAGACCTTTACAACTTGAGCCTTTTTCAACTCCAGCTTGTCAGCCATTTTGAAGCCCCATATCTGGTTAGGGGCTTCAAAATGGCTGGTGAAGCTTTAGCCAGAGCCCAAAGGCTACCCGTTTTAATGGGCCAGAAACAAAATTGTGAAAAAAGATCCCCTGAATGAAGCGGTCTTAAAAGTGAAAACAAATGGGAGCAAGGTGACCAAGCTTAGTGAACCGTGGCATGGCATCAAGAAAAACAATGAGCTGTGTGGAAAATATAAACTTGCATTAACCAAAATTATTGTGAAAGACAAAGACATGAGAAACAACACGTCTGACATTTACAAAGATAAGAAACTTGGATAGAAAGGTCACCACACATAAAAACATGACACATGTAAAAAATAAACAGGAATACAGATTCTGAAGACAAATGTTTCCCAATGAGAAAGCTTGTGAGAGAGGAAAAAAAACAATGCAATAAAACAAAAAAAGGGGTTGCAGGTTCAAAAATTAAACCTTTATCATGCCTGCACCATTTTGCTTCGTCAATATAAACATGGAACAAATCGTCATTTTAGGTTGTGATTTTTAGTCTTACAGTATTGCCTGAAATCGCACTCTCTTGTGGATTCACCTTTGTTCGCATGACAAGAGAGGCAAATGACTATTTTCATGGTAAGATGCAGACAAAAATAACTGCGATCTCATACTTGAAACCAAGTCCACATTTTGGATGTTAACTTGAAGATTTCAAAAAATGATTTGAAATCCTCCGAATCAAAGGTTATTTGGGAGTCCGTGAAGGGACAACACTTACCCGTTAAACCTACATTTCCATATTTCTCTAGACATGGCAAATGTAGGTTTAACAGGTGAGGGAGTTCCTTAAGTGGACTTGACACTCACAACAGAAGGCACATTTGTGGTAGCAGCACGGAAAAGGTTTAATAGAAGAGGGAAAGTGTCACCATCCGACAAATTGAAAACTGCCATTTTTATTTTGAACGTAGGAATTTCAATCTCCAGGTCAATTCACTACGGCGCGCCACTCACAGCGGCTCGGTGAATTACTTGATATGCCGGAGAGCCGCTGCCAGCAGCTCGAAATAAACAAAATATTAACAATTCTGTCACAGCTGTACATTTTATTCCATAGTGAAAGAGTTAACGTGGCAGCAAACCTTTTAAACGGTTTTGCTGATGTTTTGTAATAGTTTTAACAAAACGATACCAAGTGACACTTTCCGAGAAAAAGGGTACTGAGGTTCAACACCACACCGAGACAGAAGACAAATGTGCTGTATTCAGGAAGGAAATATAAACAAGTGAAAATCCTTGATTATATATATCAAGAAAACAGGTTTGATAATGCTGCTGAAAATGAGTGTCCCGTGTTGTGGCAGTGAGAAGCTATGTGCTGCTGAAAAGAAATGCTGAGTAAAGGATTACAAGATCAGTGCACCATCATTATTAGAGTTACCATCTCGATTTTAAAACACCATTCCATGACGATGTAAATGAGGCTTACGCCAACCATCCATCGAGTATAATACCGCATCAATTTAAGGTAGTGTTTTTACTTGGGGTTAGTTATTCAGCTTTACCAACAAAAAGCTTAGAACTTTAGAAACGTTCTGTTCCATTAACACTTTTTGCAGACTTTAGTTTCATCTGTTATGTAACTTCAAATAGTATTATAATAATCATTCAATCATTATTTTGGTTAGTTGTTAGGATTGGGGGGGGGGTGTTACTTTGGTCACTGAAGGCAAATGTAAGTTGGTAAGCCTGGTTTCTTACACATGATTAACAGCTGGATTCTTTGAAAACAATTCGGGAGCAACAAAAACAGATAAGCCAAATAACTGTGCCCCAACAATCATCAGAGAAATTCATACTACCTTTCATCAGGAAGTGGCACAGGATTAGTAGAGTAAGGATAAGCCGAAGATGATTGGTAGACGGAGGATTAGCAGTGGAGGATTAGTAGAAAGCATGCAGGAACATGAGAGGGATTAGGAGATGTTACTATCTACAAAGCCAGCCTATAAGTAATTCAAGTTGAGTTGGCAATCTTTTCAAAATAGTCAACCTCTCTGAATAATTTGTTGCAACAAAAGCAATGGCCAGTTTACCTCCGTCCGTGGTCAACTTTTGGCCATTGACTTGACTTTATGCACAAAAGCTGGATTGTTATTTGTTCCGAATATCCAACGTATTCTTCCAGATTGGAAACGGCACTTAAACTATTACAATTGCAACATGATTTTAGACATTTGGAAAAGCTTGACCATTACAAGAGAAAGAAAAAGCTCTTGCATTCAACAGTATCAAAAAGCCGCCACACCAGCAAACTTCAGCAACCATCACCACCAAACATACAACCAGAGCTTGACCCTTTAAGTCCAACCATATGAGCAGAGGTCAAAGGTTAATGACTGAGGAGCAGTGAGACTCAGGTTGTCATGGCGAAATAATAATACCTGGCTGGATAAACACTTCCATTCCTGGGTGAAATTGGAGAGATGGTTTTTCATGATATCTTTGCATCCCTGCCTCAAATTTTTAGACCATTCCTCCTATAACGACGCCAAGCATGCAATGAAAATGAACAACAGTCGTTAGTCAGTTTACATGCACATCAATATTAATTGATTAAGGAACAAAGTAAAAGCTTGAAGGTTGTGCAAACAGGTGTTCAAAAACAGAGGAGCTCATCGTTCAGAATGTTTCAAAACAGAAACGATGTATCTTTGCAACTTTGATTATACTCTTGATTGGTTCGCTGCTCCTTTGCTGTTTCCTTCAAGCTTCTACACTATTTCATCGGTACTCACAATGTTTCTTTGCTCTATTTGGGAGCACTAGGTACAAAAAAAATACTTGCAAAAAATACACACTCATGCAGACATGAATCAAGTTGGTTTCCCAAGAGTCTCTTCCTTTTCTGTTCGGGCTGCTGGTAAGTTGGGTTAATATTGGGAAAAAAAGGAGTAAAACATGATTACAGTAATGTTGTGCAATTTGCCGTTAACACAAAAAAAATTACAACTCTGTTCAGGCAAATCCAAAATAATAGTTCAAGAGTATACACCTTTTGTTGCAAGGTCAGAAGTTCGGCAAAACTTCTGAGGACAAAATCAAAGACCATGCAAAATAAACCAAACCTGTGAAAATATAAGTTCATTGCACTGTACTGGGTGTAGCTAAATTGAAGCGAGAAACTGTATTCAAGTTGGTTTTGTGCCAATTCAAGCATTGCAACTGATCTGGAAGGACTACACTGGATCTTGTTGCATAAACTTTTATCATGGTGCAGCCATTATCATTTGATAAAAATTGAGAAGTTAAGACTATCAGTGTCATTGTGTGTACAGGAAATCAACAAAGATGGCTGCAGTCTTGAACATGATTCAAACACGATGACGAGAACAAAGTCCAATCTTGTCAACATAGATCAGCTGCAATTTCATTATTCCAAAACAAACAATCGGTCAAAAACTTTTAACATTTAACACCAACAAAAGTGTATTCTCAGATTCAGTTTGGTCCCAAAGGAAACAGTCGGTTCCGGTATGGTCAAAGTACCTCATGAAATGCATTCATTAGTTTACATGCAAATTCAAAAGAAACACCAGAATAAAGACAAATTTACAACAAAATGATCCAAAGAATAGAAGATAATGTATATGAAATTACACCCCAGCAAACTGGAATCCTTTCTACTGATTGGTCAACTGATGCCGGGGGGCTAAGCAATATGGGCTAGGGTGAGGGTGAGCCCTGACTTGCGTTTGTTGGCTAACAAACAATTACACCAAAATTACACTTGAAAAAGCATTACATTTACAGAACTGGAATTTCCTTCTCTCACTGGAGACAAGTTGCCCAGATTTGATTTTTCAGCCGTTTTTTTTTTTTTTTTTACCAGTACATGCAAAAAAGGTTTTTGTTGCTCCGTTTTTGGGGGGTTGGGGTAGGGGCAGGGGTTAGGAGGTCACCATACCCACCCTCTTTATAAAATAAAAAATAAAAAGGGGAAAAAAAGAAACGTAGCATTCTTTCTTTAGATTACAATGTCTGTTTTGAAAGGAAAACTTAACCAAAATTAGATACCACTAGTATCATCGTTATGTATCTTTAACAAAGACAGCTAATACCATAGTAAATGAAAGAAAAGACCATATGGAGAGAAAACAATCCAAACACTAAATCAAACACTGTGTTAAGCTTTTCTTGTATCTCCAGTTGGAAGAAAGACCAAAGGCATGCTAGAATAAGTGAAAATTGTGGTGCATTACTGAATCAAGGCTGAACAATTTGATAATTTCAATTTTCTCGACCACAGCTAAGTACATCAGCATGCCACTGACAGTGAAACAATTGCAGATTGATAAAAGCAACGGTGTTTTCCCCAGCCAAAAATAACTCCATCAGCATGCCAGTAATAGTGTTTAATACTTGACAGTTGGCACATACAGCTCCGAAGTCAAAAAGAGTCTTGAAGACAAAGGAACTTACAAAAAAAATTTCTGTCCACCTTTCTGCTTCTGCTTCCTACGAATCAAGTACATATATTATTATAAATCACATTGCAGAACATACTCTCTAAATGTTCAACAGTGAACATTTCACCCTCTCACCCGAGTGGTGTCAGTTTGGCTCTGTTGAGAGGGAAACTCACTGAGCATCACGGTCACCCTTTTTGAGTGAAGTTGGAGCAAACTTCACTCCAATTCAAGTTGAAAATATCCGTCTTTCACAATAAGTAGAGTTGTCCGCCTTACAGCTCTGCGTAAGAGTGGTATGGCAGACAAAACGAGTGGGTTTTCACTCTTATACATCATTTGTCAACCTGATCAACTCCTTCCAGAAATTAAAGAAGTAATTCCCCCACCCAAGCGCCACAACATTATCCATTTTGACAATGAACAAAAATATCTTATGTACCAAGATATGATTGTATTTTTTGTGGTCATGAGTGAAAAAGATGCGGTCGGCATCGGCATCTTCTAAATCCTTCTCTATGAATGAATGAACTGGCATCCAGGGATTCCACACTGAATGTTTTTAAATTAAACACTGGACGACTTCCCTTTCAAGCTCTTGAAAATGACTAGCAAACCCAATAAATTGACCCATACATTGGTACATCTGTAGACGTTGGTGGAAAGTCCCACAAAACGATAAAGCTGTCCCGAAATCTGTTCAGGAAATTTTGATTTGCGGGCAAAGAGTTAAAAAAAAATTAAATAAAAAAATGCTTGATTTATTTATTTATAATTGTTTATTATTTTTCTTTCTGTGTGGGGATGAGGGTGCATCCCCCTTTAACTTGTATTCTGGTTTAACTCTTCACCATTTTGGTACATCTGTTCAAGGATGACTATGCTTACAGACATGCTGTGTAAATTTTCAGTAAGTATTATCTTTGTCTCTTCCGACAACCTAAATCTGTTGGGAAAACAAGTTACTCAAATGGCACCTTACAAATTGATTAAAACAAAAACAAAATCCGAGAATGTATGCATCTGAAGCAAAGCATCTGTAACGAGCAATTATATAAAGGGGTAAAAAAGGTTAGCAGTGAAAACCCTTGACAAAAGATAATGTAGGGACTGTCATGTCAAACAACGTTAATTTTATTTTTCTGTTTTTAGTCTAAAATAGTTTTGAACGATAATTTCCAAATGGCAGGTTGTACTTACGGCGATAATCTGCAGCCTCTCACTGGTTTGAATTCGGGTGTAATTGTTGTTCTCTAATTTCACCCAGAGGACGTGTGGCGTCAGATGGCTCACAGTTTTGCACTCAAACGTGGCATTAGACCCGACCATGACCTCCTGATCAGGTATCTCTGATATGATTGGACGAGAGGCCACTCTTTCTACAAACGCAAAGACAAGGAGGGGGCAAAAACGCATTAGCAACAACTACAATATCATCCTAACCGATGATTGGGATCATCCTAACAGATGTTTTGGATCATGGTAACAGATGATTGGGATCATTGTAACTGATGATTGGGATCATCCTAACTCAGGCATGTGATTGCTTGTCTTATAAAAAGCCTGAAAATTAAAACCTCTGTAAATAAGAGTCCCTTCCTTGCGAGCGCAAAGTGCTCGCCCCTTACGGCGTGGGGTTCGGGGCCCGCTCAAGGGCCCCGAAAAAAATTTGAAGTCTAGATGCTCTCTAGTGCATTCTAAGCTTCCCTAGACCACCTTTTTATGATCAAATTTCCTTCTCTGTTTCAAAGTTTTTAAGGTCAACTTCATCAATCAGAGAATGACATTTTGTGTTTATCAGTATATGTTGTGCACATCCAGGGTTTTTAGATGCAAACAAATGAAAATGAAATCTCAAACATTGCATCACTTCAGCTGGAAATCCCTTGGAATTTGGATGTTGTTCAGAACAAGTACATGTATCAGGTTGAAAAAATAACCAAACCATTGCCATATTTACTCTGCGTTTAAAATAATCTGCAGTTGAATTTCATGTTCGTCCACAGTAACCGATTCCTCCAACCAACTCCAGCGGAACTTATTTTGCACACCTTTTTCCAGATCTTTAACCGATAAGTCTCCCCTCGGCAAAATTTTATTCGACGCCATGACTGATTGCGACCGACCGACGACACGACGTTGGATGGCAACCTGTGACTGAGTAGGTGTGAGCAAGGAATGGTGCGCGCAAATCAAAGATTGTAGAGCGCCGCATTGATAGCCAATGTACATGTATATCTTTAGCGTAAATGCAATTTGAAAATTGTTTGCGCATTTCAAGTTTTTCATTTTGCTCAGGTTCAACACACATTGCGCAGTCACAACACGAGG
Source organism: Marthasterias glacialis (assembly GCA_911728455.2). Classification (NCBI taxonomy): domain Eukaryota; kingdom Metazoa; phylum Echinodermata; class Asteroidea; order Forcipulatida; family Asteriidae; genus Marthasterias; species Marthasterias glacialis. The sequence continues at coordinate 7,286,680 of OU452231.1, forward strand.
TGCATAGAGATGCATTGATGCATGTCATTGAAAATATTGAGTGTGTTCCCCCGTTTCATTAATAGGCGTACACAGCAGATGCGTTAATAGGAACTAGACTTGATAAGAAAGCACGCTCCTACCCAGTATAAACAACAGCCCGTAAGCGATCACAGTGAGAACGATCACAACCTACGCACCGTTCGCCGCGCGATTTAACAAAACATTCCGTCTGGACCGGCAGGACCGGCACTCTGTTTCCACCTCATTCTCAAATATGGCAGTATAATTACATGTAGAATACACAGTTGACGTTCGTCATAAAACAAATTAAATACAGAATGCCGAACTCGACATGAATAATTAATTAGCAAATTCTACCCCCCCCCCCCATTTTCTCAACGGATTCACATGATTCACGTTGGTTGACTTTTTGAGTCGAAAAAGCCGGAATTCCGGCAAAAGCCGGAGAAATCACATCCCTGCTAACTGATGATTGGGATCATCCTAACTGATGATTGGGATCATCCTAACAGATGATTGGGATCATCCTAACAGATGATTGGGATCATCCTAACAGATGATTGGGATCATCCTAACAGATGATTGGGATCATCCTAACAGATGATTGGGATCATCGTTACTGATGATTGAGATCATCCTAACTGATGATTGGGATCAACGTAACTGATGATTGAGATCATCGTAACTGATGATTGGGATCATCCTAATTGATGATTGGGATCATTGTAACTGATTATTGGGATCATTCCAAGTGATGATTGAGATCATTCTAACTGATTGGGATCATCCTAACTAATGATTGGGATCATCGTAATTGATGATTGGGATCATCGTAACTGCTGACCGGGATCATCTTAATAGATGATTTATCTTCATAGATCCGTGCAGGGTTAAACCAAAACACATTATATTTAATCACATGCAATTCAGCAAAAATAGACGCATTCAAATATTCTTTCCAATAATTCAATCATTCCAACAAGAAGAGCCCAAAGAACATGCATTTTATCTTTCACAAGCACACATTGTTGACAAAATAATTTGGGAAGTGTGACTTAATTGCCACTTGGCGCCATCATTTTTCAATCCTTTCTTTGTTATTTTTTTTTTTTTTACAGTATTCTGTACTCTTTTACCTCGTAGGGAATGAGGGAAAATTAAGACTGATGGTTATTACCATACATACATTAACACTCAAACCACCAAGCAGGAATAATCATCTTTACAGATTTGATTCGATTTTGAATGGACTTTAAAAAGGACAGTAAAAACAGGTGCGAATAGCATTTAAAAATAAAGAAACATTCAGATCAGAGAAATATTTTGTAAACACAACTATCAAAGTGGGATGATAAAAGATAGTATCAAAATAAACTCCATCCTGCCATAGAGAAGGAAATTGTGCAATAAATTTTGGGAAAATAGGTGAACCCAAGAACAAACTCTCAACTGAGCACCTTGTTGAAACACAAAGTAATGTAACCAGCCAAACAGCCACTAGATAAAATACACAATCAGTGTAAAAAAAACCCAGTAAGTTCAACAACAAAGACACCATACCAATAACAAACACAGCCAATGAGCAAGCAAAGTATGCATTTTGTCGCAGAAACATATACAACATATACATCAGCCAAGAACATGACTTTTTGAGGTTAAGTGACCTGAGATAACTGAGGCTATCAACACACAGCCAACTTTCAAGTTACTGCTTAAGTACACATTTCGCCGGAGATATATTATGGCTATCATGTTCATCAGCAACAAGGTGCCTGCTGCCGTGAGGTAACTTGCAGTGAGCTCCGCTGCTATGTCAGTTTATCAAATGAGAGAAAACAAATTTCTGGTTAAATGTTTAGTATTTCATGCTTGCTTTAGAACGAAAAAAAAGGGCACAAACATGACCGGGATCCTACTTAGTGGTTAAAGCAAATTGATACACCGACTCAAAATCTGAGTTTTGATCGTAATAGTAGTACGCAGTTCTTAGCGCTTTACCTACACTCAACCAGTGTCTCAAACCGCTTATAACTGTTTATAATAGGTATGCAGAGCTGTTTCCATAGTGAGATCAAATCAGGTATTGTACCTTGTATGGGTTGAAAGGCAACTCGTCGTTATCACAACACCGGCAACTCCGCGTATGCAGCTGCAACACAGCATTTTGAGAAAAGCACTTTTGAAGTTGGTCACATTTGAAAATATCTTTTCGCCGGTCTTTTTTACCGAAGGTATGTACTATATTCCGGTGATGCGGTGGTGTATTATTAGTTAAATAACATGAGCATAAACTCATTTATTTCTATCGATATTTTGTTACACAGCTGTTAAGCTCAAAAACAGATTCGCCACTTCATGAAAACGCAAAATGCTGAGCACAACGGATTGGCCACACACAGCGAGCCACTCGTTTATACACATAGTGGGCGGCTTCGCCACTTTGTGAAAACGCAACTCCGAAAAGACTTAAAAACTTTGCAGAAATGTTAAGGACACCAAATACATTTAGAAAATTTGGGGAAAAAAAATTAAAAAAAATCCACTTCAAACTTATTTTGGACAGATTCGCCGCTTCCTGAAAATGTTGACAAACTGTGCCATTAATACTCCCCCACACTCCCAAAGGCTTAACTCTAGTGTATTTCGGTCACACTGTCTTCTCACCTTCAATGCCCACTTTGGTTGTATGAGAGATATTTCCATACTCATTGCTGATGACACATGTGTATTCCGCTGCATCAACATCTGGAGTCAGTCGGGATATCAATAACCTGAATTCATTGATGGTTACCTGAAGACAAATCGGAAGGTGTTTTTTCTTTTAAACTTCTTTAATCTAAGGTCCATCTATGTAAGATTTTTTTCAACAATCGATATATTGAAAATCCAATATTGAGGACACCTTTGATATTATATCGATTATTCCCCAAGTACAAGATAAAAAGCTAAAGACCGAGGCGCTTGATATCACTGGAGCCCGACTGAGTAATAGACAGGCGCACATTCACTGGTTTTGGGCTTGATCCACGGCATGGGAGTCCCCCAAATTAGTGTGCACCAGCCTGCACACGCACAGACGATGAGCAATGTGCTTTCTTCTCTTTTGAAGGACAAAATCATTTTTCGAGATACAGAGAATTTTTGACTTAATATGTATCAAAATTTACACTGCAATACTTCACTAAGAGTCCAATACAGAAATATGTTATGGCCTACGTATAGGAATTCGACAGTCTATAGGAAAAAAACTTTTAAACTTCTGAGAAGCTTTTCCCCCCAAGATTTTAGAAATGACAAAAAAACTCAGTAAAAAAAATAAAATAAAATAAAATAAAAAATTGTGGCAGCAGATTGTGTGCAATTGATGGGTACACTAAAGTAACAGGAGACTTTGGGATGCTGAGGTGGCAGCTACACCAGGTCATTTTCCATCATTTACGGAGTTCCAAGCTTGTATACATTTCTGAGAGCACTGAATTTAAACATGGCAAATCTGTCTGCTGCCACCATGCATCCCACAAAGTCTTCCACTGATACAAATTATAACCGAAAGGGCAATGCAGAGTAAATTTTGTTTTATCTCCAGTATTTCAATTTGTCAAGCACTTTGGATTCTTCTGTGACACAGTGTTGTGTAAAATAAATTGTATGGTCTCGTTTGATCTATTGTTCCAAGCAGAGGACATGAGCTAATGTTGTACTCATTACTACTCATGAGTACTCACCCTGGTAGAGACTTGCTCATCATTCTCCCAGTTGAGTCTTCTGTCCTTCAGCCACACCACCTTGGCGGGAGGGTTTGCTGTATAGGGGCACTTCAACTTGATCGACTCTCCTGCGACACGCAGGATGTCGTACTGCATCTTGAAGCCCTCCTTGAACTTAGGTTTCATTCCGGGCCCGGAGGTTTCCGTTTCTGCATTGTCTACCTCGGAAAACTGAGAACTTTCCATGTAGGAGGATTCTGAAGGTATCAAGAACACAGTGAGGGTTAGGTTTAACTTGGAGTTCAGATTAAGTACTTTGAACTAATGAAAATCTTCAGTAAAGTTTTTCGGCTTCAAAGAGATGATTCAAGTCATCGACTTGATGTTAGGTCAATGGAAGTGTTCAAATTTAGTTTTTTGTTTTTAATTTTTAAGGGTGAAAAACTTTCGAACTAGCTTTCAAGAAAAAAGCTCAAGGTCAGCAGATTAAAAAGATTGAGGATATTATTTAGGACTCACCGATTTGATCGGGGATGACTATCAGTGTATAGTTGACTTTCACTTCTCCATAACCGTTAGAAGCACGGCACATGTAATCGCCACTGTCTTCCACCTCCAGGTCAGTTATGGACATCGAGTTTCGTTTCACCTCTTTGTCTGCCGAAGTCTCATCCACAGACACGCCCTCTTTCCACCAGGTTATATTGGCTCTTGGATCACTGTCAATCGCGCATTTGAATTTGACCATCTGCCCTTCTCTCTTGGTGATCTCGGTTACTGGATTCTTTAGAATCCTTGGAGGTCCTTCAAAGGGAGCAAGATTTGCACACAGTTAAATGCAAAACTCATTTCAAGATACTTTACTGGATTGGTGAAACAATTACTTCAATGCTTGTTCTAACCTTAATACCTTTGGAAATAATACTGCTTTAAATGCTCTTAATCCTAGCCAAATAAGGACTATGATGAGCCACATTTTTAAAAAAATGGCCTCGGAGGGCAACTTTTAAATTAACCAGTTGGCATCGGATGACGTGTATACATGCAAATATTTCCCCTGCCTGGAAACGGAAGCCGTTTAATTACAGTCTTGTGTAAAAATCGGAATCGGGAGCAAAGGTCGCCTGGACATTCCACTGCTGACCACACACGCACTGTCTAATGCTACGTTACACACACACACACACACAAACAAAGACAAAACATGGTCTTAAATATGTTGGTGTTTTCTGGCTATTGAGAGGCTTCCACCATTGTTTATTCATTGTTTTTCTGCTCAATGGAGGCAAGTCAGAGTGAGCCGCGAATTGAGCCGTGTTTTGCAAGTCACGGTGCGTGAATGTGACATTTTCTCGGTCGAGAAAACAAAAACAAAAGATGCACTAAAGAGGATCTTTGTTCTCTTGGCTTTGTCAAATCAGGGTTTCTTTGTGCCGGCGAGTACTCTCAAGGAAAAATGATTCAGGCAATTCTGACAAAATAATCCCACCAGGGCTGACGTGAAAAAAAAGGAAGATCCCCAACGGCAATTTGTTAAAGCAATCCCAGACAAAACCTTTTGCAGAAAAAAAAAAAATCCAGAGCACCCGACTGTGATTATTGAAATATGATTCCTGAAACCAATGCTTCATGTTCCTTTAAGGGTGACCCAGATGATGCGCCATCTCCGAAGTAAGCGGTAACTCAAGGTTCATTCACAACATTTCTATCAACTGGTATCGCTCCCTGTGGGAATCACCTCCAGACGACTGGAGTCAAAACTGGCAATCAAATTTCACTTGAACCCTCCAAGCAATAACCTTGTTTTCACTGATTGGAGGGGAAGACGAAATCACTCTGAAATGCATCGAATTTAGAGAAACCCGTCTGACTTCCGCAAACGGGCATTCAGGCTAACATTGAAATCAGTGTCCTTAGTAGCTTCTTGAAAAACAAAAATAAAAAACAACACCTGACCATCGATCAACACTTTTGCGAAATGAAGAGACAGGTTTTTCAAATGGCAGTCATTTCCATAAAATCTCTTTCCAAACCAACAGAATGCTTGACAGAGTTTATACAAAGGGTTAACATGGTACAATTTTCTCAGCCCTACTTAATCTCGGCTACCTCCCAATGGGAACACTGGATACCAGATCGTAGACGGACCTTGGAAATCACTTGCCTCTTTCTTTATTATTTTCTTCGGCAGATTAGACATGGCAGGATAAAACAGGTGCAGGGATGTGGGTTAGGTCATCTGAGGCCCCAGTGACATGAGCATTGCAACACCTGGCTATATATAGGGCCCGGCGCCTGTGAATGCAACAATCTGCAAACTACTACCGAATGAAAATGACAAACAACACTCCTACAATTGGTAACGCTTTCCAGCGAGGTTACAGACCATTCAAAACCATTCGAGGGCACAGGTTGTGTGTGGTGGCACAACTTTGTACGGAACTAACTGTGTATAAAGTGTGTACTGGGTAGATGTGATATAAAATTGCAGGCTGGCCACAGCTTACTATTTCACCACAGTGGATGATATTAATTGGCAGCGTTCTTCCCTAGCAGTGGTCCGCCAGCCAAATGCCAGTTTACAACACACAAGGACCTCTCAAAATTATCTCCAAGTGGTCTGGCTGGCTAGTTTCAGTGTTGAAAAGCATCCCTATTTAATATGAACTAAGGACAAGTGAAAAAGCTGATGGAAGAGTGACACAACTATCGAACTGGTACAATAGGCTCATCACTAAAAAAGTTCAAACAAAGCCTGAATGGTCAGACATTAGTTTTGCATTCTCAGGGTTTAGGATCTGCCAAAATCCTACATCAGGACAACTCAACCTCAAACATTTGTGTACGCTGATATAATGTCTGGCCCAGCAATAACTGATTCCTTCATAATCGGGTAAAACAACCAAACAATGGAAGGACTCTGGAAGGTACAAGCGAGACTAGCAAAACTTACTTGGTGGTAAACCCGTCCCAATGATTTCTTCCGAGGTGAAAGCTGGCCTGTCGTCAATACTGACAGAAAATCTGTAGACGACCAATGGTTCTAGACTGGTCACATTATGAGACGTCACATTAAATATGTGCTTTGTGGAGCAAGTTGATGCATCTGAATGTCAGGAGAAAACGGAAAAATTTAACCCTCCAAACTAAATTTCAACTTGATGATTTCAATGTTAAAATGAAAAAGTCCATAAAAAAAAAAACCTACACCTAAAAAATGCCGTACAATTTATATTGCTCATAAGGCATAAAGCAAATAAAACATCAAATGAATGTTGCAAACCACATTTACTAACAGTCATAGCCCAAATAAGACTTCACACAGGCCTTTCCTACTTATTTGTCATAAAAGTGTGAAATTGTTCACATTAAAAAAGAAAGTGGCTAAATATAAAACAGCTGACGAAGTGGCCTGCTTCAACAGTAACAAGTAGTCTCTTAAAACGTTACCAGCAGATGAGGCCTTAAAACCTTCAAATTTAAAACTAACTTTCACTTCCTAATTTACACTAGCCACATTTGCATCCCAAAGTGTTCTGTTGACCCCTAGCACCAACGTCACACACCGGCCATTGTGCTACGGGTTCACCACTGTGGGAATCAACTGGTAAGCATGTAGATGACTCCTAAAATGGTGCAACCAAGATTATTGCGATGATGGTGACATAAGGTGACTGGGTCAATTGCAGTTTTGAGTTCTTTCTTAAAGAAAAATTTTTGACTTTGTTTTCATTCTGTGGTCAGAAGCAACATCTAATTCTCTCACCATTCACTTTGCAATGCCTGACTGCATAGTTGTACACCCCTCCTTGAAGTGGAGGATTCCAGTTGAGGGTCACGGCTGTTGACCTGATGGGTGTTCTTGAGAGGTTCCAAGGGCTCTCCATTTCTGTATTCAAGGGAAGAAAAACCAGAGGAACACAAAAATGGTTAAAGTTGGGTATGCAGGTGGAACGAGAACTCGGTGCAAAGAGGAAAAGACAAATTCTAAGTATTTTTTTTCTTCTTCTTGAGTCTTGGGTAATTTTTCTCTTTTTGAATCATACATTAAAACCAGCTTTTTTCAAGACGATTCATACTTTATCACAGTTTGTGTGAATCAAAAAAAGTGACCCCAACTCCCTTGGGTGATTGACAAGGATTCTTCATCATACTGACAAAATCCAACACCATAATGGCAACTCAAAACCCAAAACTGTTGGACTCTGACTGTGGTGTTACTGATGCGGTCCTCAGTCCAAAAGAATCAAACAAATAATGCAGTTGGATTTTGATGGGTTGGGGATGGTCAGCGTAATCATCATTTTTAAATGGTACTGTTGAACCTTTAAAAACAAAATAAAATAAAAAATAGTAATAATTAATATAAAACATTTGTGGACTCCTTTTAAAGAAACTTTTAACACTGTCAACAACAAATAATCCACTTAAACAGTTAATGGTTTGCATGGAATCAGTACAAATCAAAGACTGCTTTTCAATTGAACCCCATTCTATTCTTCATTCAGCACCACAACCTAAAAAGACAAAACAACTCTAGTGGCAAATGGAACAGCCTTTCACACAAAGTTGGGCAACAATATCGGAGACATCTTGAGGGAGAAAACCAATGATACAAACGCCACTTTACCTCCCCCCAAATGGTTGTCATCTGTTGAGTTAATCTGTATTTTGCAACATCTAAGAGATTCAACAGAAATTGACATCTTATTTAATTAAGTCTTGACTACGAAAAAACAAGTGAAGAAGAAAAAATATGTCTTGAATTCCTTTCAAAATTGTATCCTCATATTGCGATAATGAACTTTCAATGTGGGAAGGGGGAGGGAAGTATAGAAAATGATATTTTCAAGCCGTAAGTGAACTGCAGTACAGCCTCGCAACCTGACCTCCAGTTTGTACTTTAAATCATCATGATAGTACAAATAACAATACTGCCCAAACCCCAAAATAGGATTTCTTTTTCTAACAGCTTCCATACAACACAAACTCTCCTAACCAAAAACTATACACCAACGGTTCATGATTGATGCACACGAAAAGTGCCAAATAAAGTTACAGTCTCACTCACAATAGACTTAATAACCCCAAACAGTGCAATGCACTTCGTACAAGCCTCACCTGTATCGGTTTTACGTGAACGTTTATAAAGCTAAACATATTCAAATCACCATCAAAATATGTTAACAGATTTTATTGATACTTTTCCCCATTCTCTGCCACAACTGCATTGACGGCGCAGAAAAACAACACAATGGGTCACACAATTGTGTACCATGGTTTCAGCAGGAGCCTGCAGGGCAGTGTATGGGGCAGCCAGTGAAAAAAAAACAAAAAAAAACTCTGAGAACAGCATTTTGATATTTCATTGTTGCCTTCTGAACAACTGAAGCCGATAGCTAATGATACCTCACACAGCTTAATATACCCTGGGGTGACGGGGGAAACAAAAGGCAATTGATTACCCTCACCAGCGCAGGGACTCCCTTGAATGGCTGCATTTTCACTCGGCCAATCAGGAGCCTTGACCTCCCTATGGGTTCACCAAATGGCTCCCGAGGACACATTTCCCCTACACCTCTGAATCCCTCTTCTATATATGGAGTTGTATGCATGAGGGCTCATGAAGTAGCACTTAATAAGCAACCAAATTGCCAAGGCCGACCTTCCCACTGGATAATTAATTCTAACAAATGAGATACAGAAGGCGCCACTGCTTTTCGCTAGTCGATGTCATGATTTATCACAGAGCAGAAAAGGTAGAACTTGTGAAGATAACACATGAAAAAGGACAGCAGGCCATCACTGTTAATTGGAAATGTACCGTAACATGTCAACAATCTAAAGATCAAGGTTGTTTTGTAATCTTGGCAGTAAACATGATTCTACACTGTAAAAGAGAAGCACATTCATAGCTACGAACAATTAGTAAAAGCAGGTCAACAATGCTCTCAAAATGCTCTGTATTTTTTCAAACTTTTTCTTCTTCTTCGTCATATGTATTTAGATGGCAAAGTTTAATACAGCCCTATTTCTAGATTTCAACTATTTCAATTCCTCAAAAAATATAACTTGCGATATACATAAAAAAAAACAGCATTTCCTACTGATGCACTCCCTAAACCGTGTCAGTGTTCTTCTCCACTTTCAGCATACAAATGCGCTACAAGGTTCGAATCGCAAAACTCAGGTAGGTAAACAAGTAAAAGAGTAGGAGGGGTTTCGGACGGTAATTTTGAAGCTGCGCTACCAAACGCCGCTTTTCAGTCATAGCTCTACGAAAATACGCTCTCGCCTATGAGGAAGATGCCTAAAAACTCCTCATCTGTTCTACCACTTCAACATTTGGCAAAGTGGGTCAGTTCTGAAGTCCACGTTCTCTCAAAGATAAAAATTCTCAGGATGATTAACAAAATGTTGCACTGGAATTTCATCCTATTTACTTAATACCAAATGATTCCCCCTCCTTTTTTTTTTTTAAAGAAAGCTTTTAATAGCACACCATTGAAAAGCAATCTTGTTCAATTAGTGAAAGTTAAAGTTGAAAGCACAAAAGTACATTTTGTGGTATCTAAACAAAATAAAAGCAGACGGCAGGCTTGAGTGGGAATTTTCAACAACAGGATTGTCGAGACAGTTTCAGCTCGACATAAACACACATGCAGTTTTAGACGATCCTCAAACTTGTCTTGCCAGTGAGAATACAATGCACACATGGCAGTCTTTCTGTAAGTGTTCAACAACAACTTTCATGTCTAAATGCCATCTTTATATCATCATCGCCCTATGACTTCTCGGTGAGAGACTCCTGAGGTTAGCCAGATAACTGACAGCATGGCCAATACAAGAAGGTGAAGGTTTTCTGTGCTCAGAGATTAAACCTATCCATCTACGGCTCCACCATCCTCACTCCATAACAGCTGTTACCTCTTGGCTGATGATTACTATGACCAGTTAGTTTACCACTCCCTCCTCCAGCTGGTATACAAGGAGTAAATGTATCCAGAGATGGAATAGAATGAGAAAGATGAAGAACGGGTAAAAAAGGACCAGCCACTTTGGTCAGGTCGTCTACACTATGAATAGCGGGCACGCCCATGAGCCACTCAGACATAGGTTTCCAATCTCCATGCTCCAACAAAAGCCACTGTGCCTTAGATGTTACAGGCCTGATGTTTCCTTCCTTTTAACGGTAAGGCAGTTTTCCTTTAAGGACACCTCAAAGAGGGTCATTTCCACTGGAACATTTCAAGGGGCACCAAGGCAATGACTTGGGAGCACTAAGGCGATTGCCTCCATTGCCACCCTTGAAGTATTCAGGCCTGCATGTATCCATCCACATTTAAGTTAAACAATTTTTACGGCAATATCACACACAACCATTTAATAATATTCACAATTGATATTGATACTGATCTGAATATTATTCCCACAATAAAATTCAACACCACGCAACAGATTTCATAAATCACTTTTGTTTATACCATTAAAACTATCTTTTGCCAAAATATAGAGGTTGCAAAAATAAAGCCATATAATACATGACGGCAGTTCTGTCTTGTGCATTAACGCCCCCCCCCCCTACTGATACACTAATCCCATACAACCTCCAGCATTCTGCCGTAAAATGTACAATGCATTAACTCCACGTGGCATGAACATCAGCTTCCAAGAAACATTTCCCTAAACCTCTCCCTCAAAGTGAAGGTTGGTCAGATTAGACTCTCGGGTCGCACTTTCACCGAAAGATTTCCCAACTGCAGGTCAACCAGATGAATCCACTTTCTCTGAGGTGCACTGATTGGCGCTTTAAAATTCCTCCAGCGAGGAATGCTCTTATCACTTTCAAAATTTAAGATTGCAAAACAGAAGACTCCGATGCCAAGACAATTAATAATAATATGAATAACACAGGGCGGGGCAACAATGCACTTGGGGAAAATAAGCAGGCAAAAAAACAGAGATAAAAAATTATTACTGAATGGGGAATTGCAAGTATTTTCAGCATAAAAACTTGGCCAGATCACTACCACAAACTCACAAAGAATCTGTCTATTAGCACAAGAATGAAAGCCACAGGGGGTAAACAAAAAACAGCTACATGTACTTGGTGCAAAGATGATACTGGTATCAATGCCCTCTAACATTTCTGATGGAATAGCTTCAATCTTGAAGAAATTGTTCAGACGCAGAACTAACTTCTTTTGCCTCACGAGGTAACAGAAATCTGAAGCATGTAACAGATGAGCCTAAAACGATGTTATCATTACACACCGACTTCTCAAAAATGGGAGTGCTTATTTCACTTGCAGGCCTAATAGTTTCGTTGGACATTTTAAATCAATGCATTCTTCTTTAATAAGCAAAAACTTGAACACATGAGCAATATTTACCTGGCATTGGTGCGATTGTTGGTTGCCCTGCAGCATAGCTGAGCAGGCACAAGACAAGAAGTCTTTTAAGGATGTGCCTCCACTGCCTACAAAGCCCTCCAGACGTCATGTTGAGAATCACTGCATGGCACACTCTGTTACAACAGCAAGGGGTTGTTGGCGAGGGGCTCATGCCCTCAATTTGTCACAGATGTTGTGATGACCGCTCCGTCCACCAGTCCGTCCTGCAAAAGCAAAGAAATTCAAAACACACCGGGTCAATAAACATGTAACTCCGCCAGTAAGTATACAGTGTTGTCGATCCACTCCGCTCGTTTCAAGAATGGAGCGTGCTGCAGACCAACATTTCCACTGATAAATCAGACATTTCTCCGTCACCATCCAGCTTTCGATATCAACTTGTGGATCAAACCTGTCACATCTTATCATAATGAGCTCTCTTCAGATCACTTCTGCCTTGGCTTGACAGCCAAGAAAAGAGCAAGTAATTGGTTCTGATACCAAAGCTGAGAGGAAGCGGGCAAGAGGCAAACAATTTCAACTGCCACTTAGTACTGATAAGTAAGCGTGTGATGCCATATAAGGGAATCCAACCCGTCAAACACAACTAGAAAACTTTCCGTAAAAAAGTAATCTCAAGTCACACATAACACTTTCATCCCTTCACGTTTTCTTAAGTGTGCGAGCGCTTCTTAACACTTCTTCAACACATCAATCTTTAACAATTGAACAACAGAAATCTCATCTTTACCAATATGTAACAATGAGAAGCTAGACTGTTAAGCCTGACACTACTTGCCTCTGGGCTTCCTTAAGACAAACGATATATCTGAAAGCATCTCTACTGCACCATACGCTGTCAACATTTGACTGCCGGCAGTTAACACTACTTGCGTGTGACATCCAGGGTGGTTGTGTGTTGGACATGGCCAGCGTTGATGAGGTATATGAATCTTTCAGCCAGAAAATAAACTAAACCCTGGATGTATCTCATTAATTCCGGCATTTAGTTATGAGTCAATAACCACAACTGTCCTAATTGAAAACTACCGCATGTAATTTGAGTCCAGGATCCAGGTAATGGATAATGTACAAATTGAGTGCAAAAGCGGCCGAAAGGTCCAGGCAATTATATTAATTAGCAATTAAGGATTCACTTTTTATCAAGTGCGACCTTTTTCCCACTTTTTTTTCTTGTGAAAATTCCCCAATGGCAATTTGAGATTCCTTGAATTCTGCCTTCTCAAGAGCTGATGCCCCGTCCTGGCAATGCTGTCCTAGGAAATAAGCAAAGGTGATTCCCCTCATCCCACATAACAAAATAAACAACTAAACATTTTGACTTACTATTTTTAACCGAATACAATTAAGAACCATCCAGCTTGTTTACTTCCATTTGCACCTTCCCTGGATGCAATTTACTTCTGAGTTGGGTTTAGCTGGGTTTGCTAATTGTCGTTTTACAAATCGGGTAAAAGTTTGCTTTTCTTTACAAAATATTACTTCGTCGATGAAAGTTAAACTTTTGGGTGGCTACATTTTCTAATGACATCTCATTTTCTAATTTATTATTTTACCACACTGGTGGAAATGATCTTGTTTTACTCAGCATCAGCTCATTCTATCAAGAGACTATTTTCAAAAACCTATCCTTGTTTGCTCTGTTTATAGGCTGGGAAGAAAGACAGTATCAATTTGCCATTTAAATAGTCAAATTTATAATGTCACAAAAGTTACCTCATCTGATCTAGAGTGAGGGGAGTAGACTGTAGTATTTTTCCCTGCAGGGGTCAAAAAGCACTGAGTGTACATTGCTTATCCACACATTGGTGTTAAGGGTAAAAACCCCCAAAAATATTCTGTATCCCTGATTCAAGTGTATTTAATAAATCTCATAAATTTTTAATTGTTTTTATATGAGTTTGGGTACGGTTATCTACTGATTGATGGTACTTGTAATTTTCGTGCAAGCTGTAGAATCTCGGCGGAAATCATCCATCATGGCATCAAGGCACAAAGGCCCATGGGTTGCATTTTTTATTTTCACACCGGATCTAAAATTCTCTCACAACAGAATCAGATCTTGGATGTGTCCAGTGAGGCTTGACTTTGAACACCCGTTTACAGGTCAATTGTACCACACTTCTTTATCAAGGGGGTGGAAGGGTCATTTGATTGTGGTGTCACCCTTCTCAGTCCATTGAACAACAACAAAAAAGACAAGGTCTGGAGGGGAAAACAAAACTAGCCAGTGTTCATTGTCAACAAATGTATTAACTTTGAGCAGCCATGGTTTAGGCAGGTGACTGTAACAAAGAAAGTTGAAAGGGTAACTTGTTTAGAAAAAAATGACTTGTGCATCTACAATAATTGGGAAATTTACATCTTTATTGTGTTGGGCTTGTTTAAAACCAGAATTCTTCAAGAATCCACAGTTAATCCACAGCATCTTATGGTAACTGCATGCAAAAATGTGGACTCTAAAAACGTGTTTGACTGACTTTGCAGTACTTACTCCGTACACTGGACAACCTGAAAATTGATTTTGTAAGGTTTGGAGCAGTAAGGCTCTAAGAGTGCATGTGTGTATCTACAAATTACAAAATCTCTGGATCAACAATTAAACAGGGCTCAAATTTGGGGTTAAATTCCACACAAAAAAGCAGGGCTTGTGGTTCAAAATTTTTACTGGACCAGAATTTATCTTGCAAGACCAGAATCTAGAGAGAGAACTTTCAACATAGTTTAACACGTAAACTGTTTTGAACAAGCACTAAAATAGTAAATGTTAGTTGTGTTATGCATGAGTATATACTTAAAACAGAACTGAAAGATATTCACCAGACTCTGAAGCCAACATTTGAATATCATTTTCTTTTTTGTTTTTTAAATTTAAGATCACACATTGAGGGTATCGATCGTTTGAAAAACACAGGACTGCTGGACTTATTCAGTCCTGAGTCAACTGGCCCCGACACTAAAATCACTGGCCTCAGACACGCGGTCCAGTGTAAACTGTGAGCCCTGATTAAAGCAACACCTCAACGAAAAACTCATTCTGGCTTGGCTATGTTCAGTTTGAAAATGGAGAGATTCTATCTATTTATTTATTTATTTTTTTGCTGGGTGATACAGCGTAGAATTTTTCTTTTTGCAAGAATATGATATCTAGGTTACTAAATTGCCTTTGAATGTTTTCACCCATCAACAGAGGCATCGGAACTAGTACAAGCAATGTTGTCACCTTCCGACCCATCACCCAGGGAATGTAAATCACAGTGTGCCAATAAATTTCATCCTGACTATAACCCCTTCCATTCATCTCGTCACAATCTCGATTTTACAGACAAAGGACAAGGGGCACCCAAGTTTTACAAGGCAAGTTGAGAACCATCATCTTTGAAACTTCACCTTCGTTCACACTAACTGGTTTCAAGAAAACTATGATAAAAAACTAACAGGTAATACTTTTTTTAATGGGGTTTAATTTCCGAGACATTTTTAAAATTCACTGACCAACAAATAATACTTTTATACTAATTGGAAGATAGCCTAGCTGAAACGGAAACCTTTAAAGTATGGCCTACAGTTTATTTTACAGCATTGATCATATTCCTGAAATCATGCTAAATACATTCAGTTGGTTTGGCACAACCAGCAGATGGAATTTGGAGGTTTCGTTTAGTTCAGTTTGGGTGACGGTATAATGAGAAAACTTAGCAATCTGAGACTGACTGATAATCGTATGATCAACATGCCATTCAACTGTTGACATTGTAGACTCAATTTCTTAAACGTTGAGCATTGTTTGAGTCATCTTGCTTTATTCAAAGGAAAATGTTTTACTTTAATGAACACAATTTGCTCAGATTATGATATTGAAGGAAAAACACACCTTGTTTTAACTGCAAATTCAGAACAAGTTTTGAGTGGAGATACACTAACTTGCCTGTTCAGTTCAATTTTTCATAACAGTCTTTATAAAACATTAGAAAATCATTGGCAATGAAGAACAACCTTTTATTTGGGCTTGAATTGACCAAGGTCATCCTTAAGCATCTAAATGCTGATTTGTGGGGGTAGGTCTGACCATAGAGCAAGCATAAGGGTCTGACCGACACAATTCATCTATCCATGTGAGAGGGCCTTCAGAATGCCAGAACTCCCTTATTCTGTCCTTTCATTTTGACTGTAACTGCCTTGTCTCAACCTCCACTCCAGCCATCGCTTGGGTCTAAATTAATACAACACTCTGATTACCATAAACTGTAACCCACTTGGCTCTGGGAATGAATTCTCTTGTATAACATAGCAAAGTGCAACGCTGCTCCTCTCTATATCGGCATTCACTCAGTGTGCACAAAACATGTTCGTACAGTTTCAATATTTGGTAAAAGCCAAATTGCTGGATGAAATCGTTCTCCGTGGCTAGTCACCTATTCCTGCTGATCAGCATTTGCTTTACAGTTACTGAGCTCAGCAAATGTGTAAACCTGACAGCTTTTCAACCCAGTCATGACGGCAACAAGAGAGAGAGAGAAACACCCTTTGGTAAATTATCTATGAATGGATTTCGAAGAAAAGATGTGTGTGCATGAAACCAAATGTTAACATGGGGTACGTCATGGGTTTTCAAATAAGTTTTTGTTCAATACAGCGTTCTACTAACAGTGGTCAGCTGGCCGAGTTAAAACTGCCCTAAGGACTAGTCAAAATTTCTGTCCCCATTGGTCCCGCTGGTCTAGTTCAGTGCTTAAATGTTCATGACAATACAATGCTACACGTACATGAAATCTACTGCATGCACAGATTGTTTGTTCACATTCAGATTCAAGTCCCAATACCAATTGACCAAGATGGACCAGTGAAAAGCTGGCGGACTGGTGAAACAACAAGTTAACTGGTCCCCCTGGCGAGTCCCTGAACAAGTTATGGGCAAGCCCAGCAATACTGCACCATCCCTTTAATAACCCTGGGTTTTTTTTTCATTTAGAGGCCCCCAGTAACCCAGCTGTATCAAGCCAACATGTCATGAGACAGCACACACACACCGCTTCCCATACACACAAAACTGCAGCGCTCTAGTGTATAAAGTCACTGTCAGCAAACATCTAGGTCAGCTGATTCCCAGGGGTTGCATCTCTGACCATATAAGTACTTAGGTACATCTACCTCCATGGGTACATGAATGTTTGTTTGGTTTGGGCTCTCTTGGCTTGTTTGGGGGGCTTGGGCATGTAACTTTGTTTTAAATAGGGGCAACATTTAAAGCTGTGGTTTAGTTTCATATCTCAAATCATCACTGGTGAGAAATTGAACTAGGACTATTTACCACTGAGAAATTCTCTCTCCAAAATTTGAAAACAATCTTGTTATTCTTAATGAGAAATCTGCATAAAGGAAAAAGATTTATAACAACCAGAGCATCTATTTATTTGAAAGCACAGCAGTTTGAATTGATATTTAAAAAATAGAGGATTTACAAGAACTTTTCATGGTTCCAAAGAATGTACTAATTAAACAACAATTTTGTATCATCTCTTGAACTTTTAAGCTTGCTGAGTAGATGTCTGGTCTATAGCTACAACAGCCGTCCGCTGTTTAAAATCCATTACATTGTCACTTTGCTAATAATGTTTATTCAGATGTAAGGAATGTCTTGTGGTTAACAGACGAGGGCTGTGGTTTGCTGACTTCTCATACAAGATCTATACAAGATGTTCGACACAAAACTTTTCCCCATTATCACTTGAGCCATGCCCACACATAAGTGTGTAGGAGCACGTGTGGTAACAGTGTGGTACAGTCGTCAGTGACGAACTGGCATCAGTACAAAATCCCAGAAATCTTCTGGTAAAGAACTTGCGTATAAATAGCGCGGGTGCACTTGTTCTCAGGCCAAGGTCTTCTGGATAGATTCTGCAAAATGCAAACTCTTCCATATGCAGATGTTAGTTCAGGGTTGGGCTGAAATAAACATTACGCATGGAGAAGGAGGGGGTGGGGGAGGGAAAAAAAAACGAAATTAAAACCAGATCAAGGTTTTCAAGTCGTGCAGTGCTTATCGCTGTTGCACGTAATCCAAATGACGAAACTGTGAGCTAACGGGAGTGCGACTTGAACACTGTGTGTCACGCGCATCACGTACGCTTCATTCCCGTGTGTACGCATGTGAACGAGCAATGCGCAAGAGTAATATGTCCCTAGTGTACATATACAAATTTGAAGGTTAAAAAAGGACTCAATAACTACCCGAGAGCACTCATAACAGGAAACACAGTAGTTTCCACAGAAAAAAGTTGTAATTTTGTTCATTTTTAATTTGTTTTTTTCTATAGGCCCTACTTCCTTGCTAGTTTGAATCGATACCTGACCATATTCTGTTACGTCAAATGTAAAGGTTGAGCCATTGGAATATTATCTTGGAAACTAGGATACTAGTTCATTTTTCGACACAAACGCTTCACAATCTCCCCTTTAGGGTTGACCGAAAAACAGGGGGGAAAAGGCAATTGCGGCAACTTCCATTCTGTAATAAAACAAAATTAAACGAGACAACAAAACACTATGCTTGACCAACTCCATTATATGTCTCCTCACATCTTCTCACTCAGAATGGGCTCGTTGTGTACAAAAAACAGGCAAAGTCCATCGTAATCAGCTCCAGTAACAATGGGAATGCAGCGAGCGCGGGAATATGTACAGCAAAGTCAATACTACACATCACACACATCACACACACGGCTGGCAGCTTGCCAGCCAAAAAAAAAGTTTGACTAGGCCAGATCCATTTTTCCACGCGGGGGAAGGCTGGCTGCAAAATTGAATTGTCCAAGGTATTGGTTACAAAGTTTGTTTACATTTGTATCACTGGAGTTCCACGTACAGAATTCATATTCCTATTGTATGTTAATAGCTGTGGCGTGTTGAAAGGTTTGTATGCAGGTGAAGTAAAAAAAAAATAAAAAATTAATAACATCACCTGAAATTTGACATAAATTATGATGGAGCTACTGTTATTATGATAACGCATTCAAAAAGATAAATTTTAGAAACTGTGTGTAAAAAAAAAAAACCTTTGGAGTAACTGACTTTCTGTGAATCAACTTTAAAAAAAGGAAAAAAAAGTGTTTTTTTATTGTTGAAAAAGTGAAGGTATGGTATTCACTCATTCAGTTTTTATAAATGTTCAAAACATTTTTATTGGTAGGACCCTTTACATGCGTACAATGTAAGATCAAAGCAAATTGTTTCTTCATTTACATCCATTCGGACAAACTGAATTTTTGTTTTGTTAATTATGCCAACAACAAATATACAGCATTCCCTTAAAAAATAAAATTTCAAAAATAGAAACATTTATCACTATATTTTTTTCTGATCAGGTTTTCAAGCTTCTATTTCAGTAGCAGGCCAAACAGGCTGACCTGACCGACTATCATACAGTTTCGCGATGACTTTACCAGTAATATCTAAATGCCGTGAAGTCGGCAGCACTCTAAAGAATCAAAATGGAGGACCAACTTATTCAATTACGAGCTAAAACTCTACTGGATACTGCAGGTACACAAGAACTGAGTAGCTCCATCAATTATCTAACATACGCAATGCGTGATACAATCATGATATAATGATATTTCCTGCACACAGGCACTATATTGTTTTTCAAAACAGTCATTCAATTACTTTGAGCTGAAACCAAACAAACCCTACCCCCCAAAAAAATAATTTAACTGAATCAGTTGTTGCATTGCAGAGCTAAAAACGGATCAGGACAACAAAGGTTCTAATGAACCTGCGGCATAAAGAAATACAAGCAGAACATTGTATTCTTTTTATGATCCATTTTTTCCCCCTTTTTTTCTGAAAATTATATTTGATGTGCAATAGCCAGCTTGAGTCTGAACCAATGATGCTAATCTTTAAGATTTATGTAGAATCCATGGTTAAACCATTAGTAGCCAGCCAGAGTCTCCAATTCATCTGTGTTTTTAGAAATCTTATTTATTAAGGACCTTGATTTATACCATGGCAGGACCCAAACCTGTGGAAGCCCCCCTTGTTGTAACGGTAGTTGGGGCGCACCATCATAGCATGTTTTTTGTTCTCCCACTTCCGGCTGGGGGCCCAGACAGACTATTTCTATAATTCGGTAATTTATTTCTTTTTAAATCTACAAAACATATCTTTTCAATTTTCATCCACAATTACTTAACGTTTGGGATACATTGGGTCTACAGTCACTCTTTTGTTGGTTTGCTCAGCTAGGGTCATTTGAGAATGTAGTGATAATGACAAATCTGTTTGTCTGCCAAAGGTTAGCGTTCGTTCCTTGTACTTTCAGGTGTAACTGCTGAATCGTCTGAAGAAATGATTTTCTTTTCACTCTTTTAATCCCGGAAAAAAGAAGGAATGTTTTCAATGCTTTGATGGAGGATATCCAGTGGGTAGAGATGATTTTTTTCCTTCAAGTCACAATGGGTTTGGCCAACTGAAGTTGATTTTGTATGACAGAACGGAACATGATATTTGTTTTCAGTTCAGTGAGTGTGCCAACATCGGTACAACCTTGCTCCACTGTGAACTTGCAGCGGTTTACAATAAGGGCATCCCACTGGCACCTCAGTGTAGACCCGGGTACCAGTAGGGTCACAACCATAATGCAATACTACGGGGAGAGTGACTGACGGCCGGGCTCTTATTGGATGCAAACGTCACAACACAACCCTGTTTGAAGCCTCATGCATGGGCGCCTGGTTATTCAATGCTAGCCTTGTGCCACACCACATGGGTATACTTCTAATAAGCCTCCGTGCTCTGGTGGGTTCACAGTCAACTGTCTCGCCTGGCTCATTCACAGTACCACCCAGGCGCCGACTGTAATTCAAATCTGTAAGCCAGTACGCTCTTGTAGTCCCAATTGGCTAGTACGACCGCAAACACAAACAAAAACCCAAACAGAACAAGTGAATTTAGATAATGGACTCATCTTTTGGGACCTACCTGTACAGCCAAATAGTTATTTTGTGATTGTAGACTTCGACTCTATGCATCTGCTCCACAGTAAATCTATTTTTCTTTATTTTCCTACACAATGCTCCACAGTAAATGTATTTTTAATTTCCTATACAAAAGCAACTTCAGCAATGAGCTGCGTGTCACTTAGCTTCAAAGCTTAAGATTGATCAGTGGAAGCACAGATGAGTACCCAATACATCATAATCCCACAGCTGTTTTCCTCGAAAAATGTTCAATTACATTTTGTTATGGGCTCACTTCAATTAAGAGTGCAAATCAGGTGTTTGCTACAACTAGCGGGAAACCTGCACTACACCTGGGTCCCGCTAGTTGAATTAATATTAAATTGGGCGGCCCCAGTTCTCAGAAGGAACCTAGTGATTTACACAATCTTTCTTGTCCCTGTAATAAATCAAGGACTTCTCTTTGTTCTCCACCATGGGTAAGCTGCAATGGACGCAGTCTTTCATGTCAATTTCTATTTTGATTGGACAGCCGGCAGCCTCCGTTTTCAGAAGGAACCAAGTGTTTTAAATAATGTTTCTCGTTCCCGTAAATCGTGGACTTCTTTTTGCTCTCCAATATAGATTAGCTGCAGTTGACGCAATCTTTGATGACAATTTCTGGTTTGATTGGACTCCCCCTCCCTTTTTATATTTTTATAAAAAAATTTTTTTAGCTTGGTCCCCCCCTCCACACCAAATTTGTCTTGCGATGTCACCGCTGGTTTTGTACACGAAACAATGACGTCCCCGCTCTGTGTCAAAATACACGTGGGTGGTTATGTACACTGCACGTAGCTTGCAACGCGCAGCCCATACCAACAGTGAAAAAGGCATATAACACATCATGTCTGCAAGGCATTTGTTTACACTACATGCGCGCAAAAGTGGAATTTTTGTTATCAAATCCACAGATTTTCAGGAGTTTTTCGCTCATTTCTCGATCAATTTTAAACAGATTTTTTTTTCATCCAGGTTGAGGATGAACTCAATACCCTTTTCCTGTGAAAAATTCTGCGAGGTTTGATTCAAAATCAAGAGAGGAGTTCCAATAACATACGCACACACACCATTAAGTAAAAAAATAAAATTGTTATTACTTTTTTGGGTCATTATAATGTCCCTTTTCTTGAACATGACAGTATTCAACATTTGGAATCTATTCTAAATGGCCATAAAGGTGTTACATGTACATCAAAATGAAAAACGCTCAGCACTCTCAATATTCCTAAAACAATGTCATCCTTCAATACTTCTAGAATTCTAGTCCCTCGGGAAAATGCCTGTCATGCACCAATGTATCAATCTCAGACACGGTTTCATAATGGCCCGAGAAAACTATTTCCAAGAGAGAAAGCACTTCAATATATTTTGTGAAGCATTAGAACATGCGACTTGTGAAGAGTCTTTACTGTTTCATGTTTGCATCTCAATATTCTGCAGATAACCTGCTGCTGTTCCATGATATCCTATCTGCTGGTGTATACTTTTGTTTTTACATTTAAATCTCCAGTTGATAAGTATTTCTGTCAACCTTCGAGAAACATCTTCGGCAATAACTTCAAGTAAATCAACTCATTCCTAAACTCCACTCTGAATACTTTTATTCCCTCCTACGATACATGAAGTAGATTCTCTATAGTCCTATAGAACATGGGGTAGCGCTCGGGTTAAAATTCCCCAGGAATTTCTGGGGTTTCATTCCCTGCGAATCCTCTCCAGTGTGAAAAAGGGCTTACTTGAGCTAAGCAACACAAAATCAGCAACACAAGTAACCCATAGCTAATTCATGTTGATTTCCCACAGAACTAACAGCCCAGGGATTTCTGAGGTCAGTAACATCTGCTTGATCCTGGACCTGTGACTGTGCCACACCTGTTCCCACTAATGACAAATTGACAGTGATTGCCACTGTAACAGAAGCTTCATCTAGGCCATTGCCCAGATGGCTTCCACCATCAGTTGTAAACCTGTGCACAAAATGAACCTCCTTAGGTAACATTTGTTTTAACAAGAGAACATTGCCTTACCTTGTCATAACCGTCAAAACAAAAACTAACTTGATCAAAGTAGGATCCCATAACTCTGAAAGTTTGTTTTTGTGACGTTTAAAAATTTGCCAGATGTCAAAGGCCTGTATTTAGAAGTCAATTACTAATCCTCCTGAGAAATATTTCTTCTCAAAATGACTTCATTCTTAAGAAGACGGTAATAATCATTCCACTTTTTTTCTTCTCAACCAGTAAGACCTTTCAAGCATTATCATATTCGAGGAGGGTTGTGCTTGTACCAACATCTAGACCAAGCTTATGGGTACATCTTTTGATATTTAATAACAAGTCCTACTGTTTTTAATTACCAAGTATCCTTCCTTAATTCTGTGATCTACACATCAAAGTCACAACTCATCTGGGGGACAGCTCAGAGCTCATCACTGGATAACTCAACATCTGATTATTGGTAAAGAGCATTTGGAAGTCATTGGCTTTAGCCTACCGTTGGACATAATAAGAACCACAGCACAGTCCTTCACAGTAATGACACGGCCTAATTGCAACATCATTTTGGGGGGTGAGGTCGTTCCAATCACTGAAGTTTGTGCACTGCGTAAAATTACCCAAATCCAACGCTGTATCGGTTATCCAGCACTTGGCAACCTGACACAGTCATAAATTGATTCCTGCGAACTAAATTTTGCCTTACATGGTCAAGACTTCTACCACGGTGAAGCCAGCAAGACCATACAGGGGTTACAATGCCATTATGGTAATGAACTGATGGCATTAAGATATTCACTGACATTTCAGGCAGATGGGAGCATGTTTCAAGTGAGTTCTGAACAAGTCTACACAGGTGATTGCCAGTAACTTTCTGGCAAGATGTTGCCAGTAACTTTCTGGCAAGATGTTTCTTGGCTGATCTGCCAATCAACCGATTCCTTCCTCCTTGGCTCATGTTTTGAGTTCCAAGACAAAACCCCATACTGTGAGCGCCTTAGATTATCATCATCCAAGGGTAAGGGAGTACAACCCTGTGGGCTTTTCTGTCTACTCATATTCTTCCAGGTGTATAGTGTGTAAATAACTTGCAAAGTCAACTACCTATTTTGTTAACCCTAACTAGCCCATATCCTTCTATATCCTCTTTGCAAGAATGAAGGATTCAAAAAGACTTGGGTGTTAAGGACATTGCAGTGGGGGGATCCAGAAGGATTGGGGTCATAGTGGGTTTCTGCTATGGGAGGATTTAGAAAGAATTAAGTCATCAGGCTGTATTTGACATCATAGAAGAGAAAGATAATTGGCCTTAATAAAAAAAAATAATAAACAACAACATGTAGGCCTATGTTTAACTTATGCCCAGTTCATACTTCACGCAAAAGCGAATGCGAAGCAAATTTTGGTGACGGAATAATTCAATACGCGCTGTTGGGCAATTGTTGCATCACCAAAACTTGCTTTGCATTCGTTTTCGCATGAAGTATGAACCAGGATTTACTCTTTTTAAACTTTATACCAGGACCAATTATCCAGGGAAATCTATTCCTCTAAATGAAAAACTGCCTTTGTTTGTGCGAACACTGTTTGCCACATCTCAGTTAAAGGCCTACATGTACTTCTATTTTCCAAATGAAAAATCCCCACATATGAGCGTGCACAAAATCCCTAGTGAAACTTCAACCATTGTTGTGTATTTTTGTGAAAAAATGTTTTCACATAAACTGGCGGCAGGGAAGTAAAGAGTAAGCCCAGGCAAAGATAAACACTCCAAGTTCAACGCAAATGTGTTTTCCAATTTGGGACTTTTCAATCGTGCATTGACTCCAATTCTCCACCACATTTAGAAAAATCCTTACTGTGATTTTTTTTTTAATGGGAGAAGAAAAGATGTCATAAAATTCAAAAACGTTTGTTCTAAATATATGTTAAGATTCTCAATTCTGTTTAGTATACCCTCATCACTGGGCCAGATGTTGTACACATGTATACGTGTACCAACGAGCTGTCACACTCTAACAATTGCAAATAAGCTGCATCTAATCAAAATAACAAAATACTTAGTCATGCTCGTTTGTTCATTTTTCATCCCTATCTTGCACCCAAATTCTAGGCATGGTAAAAACATCACTCGACTTTGATGATGGGCATATGGGCTCAGTAAATACTATTAAAAGGTGATTCTCTATATCCCACTATCACGGTTCCGCGCTGGCACACTTATCACTTAACCTTCTCAGTAACATTCCTAAAAAGTATAAGAACTTAATGATTCAGATTTTTTTTTATAACAAAACAAGGGAAACTATTGTTGCTTCGCGTGGAGTCATAGGAAGAAATCATCTCGGTTGTGTTTTTTTTCCAGGATTTCACAGATGGCTTTGCGGACGCCTGTCACGCACTCTGGAGTCTAATTCTGGCTGATGTTTTCTGCATCCCTTGGATGCAAAGAGGCGGCTTCCCTGTTGACCAGGGGGATTAAAGTTAGTCCTTGAGTAACTTAGGCTACATCGCTGCCTTGTTTAAACCCTGCACTAACAAATCCCATTATACCAGTCTAAATGTACATATCTGAAAAATAAATAACCCCCAAAAGGACTGGGACAAAGAGTTGTGTTTAATCCACGGTTTAATCCTGCCCTACTTTTTGGGAAAATAGCAGACAAACAACAGTCTGTGGGCAAAGGAGAGGGTGGAATATACAACAAAATCAAAATAACTAGATTTTTTTCTTCCAAACAATCCTTAAATTTGGTTTGACAAAGTGGGCTCTGTTTGGTGACTGAGTTGGTACACCCAAAGGAACATCCTAGACAACAGAATACAAACACCTACAGTTGTATCGAGTCAATAAATAATATCTACAAGAATTTCTTTGTGTTTAGGCAGCGTCGTCATTCATTGTGACAATCAGTTTTTTTGTATTTTTTTTTTGGGGGGGGGAGCTATGTTTGACTCCAAACTAGAAATTTAACTACTTCTACTTCTAGGTATCCAAGTGTGAGTCAGGATAATAATGAAACCATTGTTGCCAGTCAAATTTCCACATTTCCGAAGCATTTTTTTTCTTCTTTCTTCTCATTCTTCACAACATGGAACAAACTTAAATTTGAACTCTGACATGACATACTGAATACTGTACTTAGCATAGAAATTGTGTTTGTGGCCTACCACCATAGCTTTGTGAGACTCTGAACTGGCCATGAACTGATACCAAAGAAAACTGATCACACATAAAATTCCGATTTTACCCACCCGCAGTACCTGAAAAGATTTTTTTTATTATTATATAAAGTTGCACAAGGTACAACAAGTAATCGTAAACTAACTGAACCTTGGCAGTATATGTATTTCCTTCAATAAGATTTCAACTGAACTGACTGTGATTAACTGTACATGCATGGGGGTGATGAAGAATTTACACAGTAAAGTTTCCCTTTAGACCTTTTTTTATGTCCTACTGGCTTGTCACTGGAACTGTTCATGGCAAACCTTTTCCAACCATGGGAGCTGGGTTTGGGTGTAACTTTTAACTTTTTTTTTCTTCACACAAATTAGAAATTGTCATGTGCGCGGAAGGACGACATAACGAAAGTATGACCGATAAAAGGTCAAAAGCAATTGCTGTCCACAATTGTGTTTCAAGAAGACCGAGTGTGAAAGTTTGGTCGTTTTTTTCCTGCCATTTACAAGTCATTGCAGGAAAGTTAAATTCTGTTTGGGAATGGAAAAACCTGTCTGAGGAGTAATTCTAGCAACAATAATGATACAGTATTGCCCTATTTTTTTTTCTAGAGATCCATGTTATTGCTTGTGACCTTCTACTGGGGTAAAAAGTTGCAATTTATGTGCCCGGAAAAAGGCCATGCAGCCTTTTCCACCTTCTTCTCGACACACCATGAAATGTGATGTCACAAATTTGCTTTTCAAAACAAACGTTAAAAAACTTTTCAAAAAATAATGTTTTCTCAAAAAGCGCTATAGAAGTATAACACTATGAAAGGTTTACACATCAGAATAGCTGGAATATTCTCTATCTCTTTCAAAATGGGGACTGTTGTGTGGAATACTTTCAC
This sequence comes from Marthasterias glacialis, assembly GCA_911728455.2. Lineage (NCBI taxonomy): Eukaryota > Metazoa > Echinodermata > Asteroidea > Forcipulatida > Asteriidae > Marthasterias > Marthasterias glacialis. Next base: position 7,313,876 of record OU452231.1, read on the forward strand.
TTGTCAGATAAAATACCAAACATACTATTCATAGATAAGGGATAGATGATGAAATGGTACAAGCATACCAGTGTCTCCAACTTAACATTAATCTAACCCCCCCCCCACCCAAAAAAAAAAAACCTTGGCACAAATTCCCTACAGATCCTCATTTCAATCCGGTGCTATTATAACATCTCCAGTCCCTCCCATTATGAAAAAGGTCCAGTTAGTTGCATAATAAGACTAAGGAATTCCTACAATGTCTACTGCCAGGCATTAAAGCTGCGCCCCTTTTGTGCGGCTGTATGGATGAAGTCTTCCCGTCCAAGGAAAGAAAGGCCACTTTTCTCTCGATCAATACCTCATTAGAAAGACTACAATGATTCACATGCACTAATACTGTTCAGCATTACTGGCCCCAGCTCTAGGCTTTCAGGGATTTGGGTGCCTACAAATCCCAGGATCAGTAAGTGTGCACACCTGGTTGCCCTGAACAACACCCAAGAAGCATGGACATTTTCGCCGGGATCGCAGTGCCAAATGCCATCATGATACTGTTGTAGGGGCAAAGTCAGTTCTTCTACTAAAAGGCACATTTGAGGGGAAATTCTGAAGTGCATTCTGATTGAACTTGCTGCCTCCTCATGACCAACTGGTGCATGTTTCAAAAACAACCAGTAACGCCAACAAAATTTGAAATTACTGCACTGATAAACAGCTTTGAGAAGAAAAAAAAATCCCCCCAACAAAAAAAAGTAACAAAGTGGTCCTATCACTGTTGAACTAAAAAAAAGTTCAAATGCCTAATCACTACTGAACTAAAAAAGTTCAAATACCTTCATCACTCCACTAAACAGTACAACAACACAGGTCAGAGGTGCTGAAGGGAGAAAAAAAACCTGGACTACCTCGAGCTCACTGGATTGGACTCTGCCACAGAGTCATGCTATCCCTGTATCAACAAACAGGTACATGAACCACCACACCTGCTGTACACCTCTCTAGTATGGCTGTTCCCACAAGAGATAACAAAGTTATGGGGAGTTTGTGTCATGTGCAAAAAAAAAAAAAAAAACTGTTGGGACAGAAGGAGACTGAGGGAAGACAAACAAACATGTTTGTGACCATTCCTTGAGTTTATCAGGCAGAAAATGCGAGTCTTCTTTTTTTCACAATTCATGAATGGAATCTCACTAACAGTAGTTCATTTCATTGGAATCAACATCGGAAAGTAATACTTGACTCACAAATTTCTTTTGTAAAGGAATGGTTGATTGTCAATGGGCAAAGAGGTTTTGCACCCCAATAAAAGTGAGGGGAGGCACAGCAATTGTTAAAACCATTTTTTCCTCCTTTTATAACTCAAAAACTGACAGTCAATACTTCAATTTTGAGTAACAACAATTAAGGTCACTGAGAAGCTGTGTTCATGCAATTCAGTTTGCAAAGTACAGGAACAATGTGTTTGTGTTCAACATGTTGAAGTTGACTGTTAAAGTTGGCTTAAAACATTTTCTTTTTAGATTTTGTTCTCTGAAAAAAATTTGACAGATGATGCGGTTTTCAAAGCGAAATACATAGGCCTACAAAAACTGTTGCACATGCCACGGACAAAGCACAAATACATAGAACATGCAGACCTGTTTGTACGTGGCTGATGGACGTGAGATGAGGTCGGGATCCCAACCATAATGTATTATTAGTTTTTTCATTAACTACCACATTCATCAATGGCTGATTTTCTCGGACATTGCCTTAAATGAAAGCTTATAACTTTCTCTTATCTATAAAAATACTTATTTAAAATTTCAATCTCAACTTTGGGGTCAAATGGCCAAAAACCAGACCTAGCATCTCTAACTAGTTCATAAAAAAAAAAGCGTTTAAGTGTCAGACACAGATAATTTCATATAAACTGACCAACAGCTCATCTTCACAATAGCCTTTAACTGCTTCTCTCCTTTTCCATCAGATATAACCTTCAACCGACAGGATTCAAAATTCGGACAAAGCCTATTTATTCCATCCCAGTATACCAACCCTCAGACCCTTTTTTACGCCACCCACATAATGTTGATGTTAGCAGAAGATATGGTTTTATTTAGGCAGCTGCCATTTTTCACCAATGTTTCAAACCGCTGCATCAAGGACCATCACTAATCAAATAAACAAAAGGCAGCAGCTCCCAGGTTGCTCGGGCCAATGTCCTCCGTCAATTTTTTTTTTCATGTTATGTCTGCTGTGCGCTAAATGTATTTTTTGGGTGGCTCTTTGATCTTTAGCCTAGATGCTTGGCAGAGGGTTTCAGGGTTGTGAGAAAGATCTGCCCAAGTACAAATAGAGCAGATGGTCTAGAATATATGGTCTAAATATGTTCTAGATGGGCTAAATATTGTACCCCCTTTTAGAAAGTTGAAAAGACAGGGTTGTATATTTAGAATTATACCCTTTTGGGGATATTTAAGAACTTCGTTGGGGGCAAGATTTTAAGCGTATAAGCAAACAGTTTTGTTAGATTAAGTATATCTCGATTGGGCTAGTTTGGAGCCATCCATTATGTATTTCAGTATAAGTTCATTCTACCAACTCAGACACAAAAAACAAAATTCTGAGGCAAGTTTTTTTCCCTTGCAGAGTATATACAAGCAGTTGACACAATCCAAAATGAACAGTAAACTGGCAACAACAAACAGGTTGGATTAACACACACAAGTACCTTGCCTTCCCTACCTTTCAGTTGGTGTGATGTCACTCAGTAAGTTAACTGTTTGTGGGGTTAATTCTTAGGGTCTCAGATGCCTTTAGGTCCCACACATCTACAATAAAAAAAAGAAGGAAAATAAACTATTTAACCAGTTGGCACCAGATGACCTGTTAACACGCAAATGTTTCCCATGTCTGCAAACAGAAGCCCTGTGAAGATGCCCTGCCAAGCATGCACAAAATACACACACACACGCCATCCAACCCTTCGTTCACCCACAAAAAGACCAAAAAAGTCTTGAATAATTTGTATGTTTTCTTGCTATTGAGAGACAGTTTTAGTGTGAAGCCCGATTGGTAACAGCCAATGTTTTGCAATTCACAGTGCGTTGAGTTAAACATTTCCCGGTCGAGAAAAATCCAATAAAGAGAATCTTTGCTCTCTTGGCATTGTCAAGTCAGGGTTTCTTTGTACTGGTGGTATCCTCACACAAAAAAGGGTTTCCGGCAATTCCGACAAAAGAATCCTGCCAGGGGGACGAAAAAAAATAATAATCCCAGCGGCAACTGGTTAAATAGATGGCATAGTGCATACTCTTCGCAACTGCCTCTATACATCTATATTCTATAAGTCATATAAGTTTTTTTACATTTCAACAAATATTTACACCTATCACCTACTATGATGAGAAAACTCTTGACTGGAAATACTCTCATATTCAAACATTTCCCCTGTAACAAAGAATTTATTATTTAAATTTAAATGTTGTCTTTAAAAAACTTCAGGTGGTTCCAGTAGTTAACACTATTCTGTTTGAACAATGCAAAAGAGTTCATTTTTTACACCCAATGCTTTTTACGTTGCCTTCCTTTCAGTGAACAATTTTTAAGGACTTTGCAGTCTGGCAAAACAATACATTTTACCAACTTAATCTCTGCATAAAATGAACACAGTTTTAATGTTAACCAGTTGCCGCCGGCATTCTTTGGGGTTTTCCCCATCCCCCTGCTGGGATTCTATTGGCGGAATTGCTGCAATCTTTTTTCTTTGAGGGTACCGCTGGCATAAAGTAACCCTGACTTGACAATGCCAAGTAAGAACAAAGATTTTCTTTATTGGATCGTCCGTTTTGTTTCAAGACCAAGAAAATGTCAAATTCACACACCGTGAATTGCAGTACTAAACATGGAACTATGGCTCCATTGCCGGCTCACTTTGACTTGCCTCCATTGAGCCCAAATACAATGAATGAACAATAGGTGGAAGCCTCTCATGGCCTCGTAATCCTCTTCTTGGAACAAAAGGATAAAGGTCTATAATCGGGGATTACACAAAAAATACCTCTCAATGGCCAGAAAACGCCAATATATTCAAGACCTTTTTTTGTCCTTGTGTGGGCGAAACGAAGCATAAGCCAGCGTGTGTGGTTTGTGCACACTCTGCAGTTGAATGACTGGCGACCTTCGCTGCGGTGATCAGAAATTACATAATGGCGTCTTTACACAGCTTCCATTTCCAGGCAGGGGAAACATTTGCATGTATTCAAGTCATCTGGCAGAACTGACTGAAAGCGCTAAGCAACTTGAGTTTTACATTCCATAAGAGAATAAAAATCTTTTTTATTCAAAACTAAATACATAAATAATTGATATATATGTAACTTATGATCTCACTTCAGGGTTCTACACAGCTGGCCTTGCCTTGAAAAGGATGATCAGAAGCAATCTGAATAACTCAAGTTTGAATATATTTTTGGAAGTGGACAGACATTCATTATGTAACCATTTAATGAGAGATCACGATACATTACTGACTGGTGTATTATATCATTGACTTTCTAGTGAGCTTTAGGGCCATGTCACACACGGCAATTTACAGGCAACCAGTTCCAGGCAATCTCCACGAAGAAAAGAATTCACATGTCACAGTTTCCTCACAATTTTCTTGGGGACAACAAGATACTAATAGAAAAACGTCTCTCTCGTGTAACCGAAGTGCTCCTTTTGCATGCAGTGCAGTTGGTTGCCTCCAGGTTGCCTGTAAAAATCGCCCTATGTGACATGGTCCCTACACTAATTTGAATTTCAAACTGAAAGAAAACAGTAATTGCAAGATGATAATGCTAATATTGTGTACTATCTTTCATTCACAGTATCTTTGTGTAAACAAGCATCATAAAAGAGGCTTAGAAAAAGCATGGTTGGTCCAGCACAATTTGGCTTGATTCACAAGTTTCAGAGTTACTCCACTTCCTGTTCATTTATCACTGAATAAACAAATAGGTTCTCATTGGTATGATAGCATGGGACACTGAGAGAGCATGGGAAACTGCAGAGGGTGGGGTGGTTATTACTGGTATTGCACAAGTCCTATGGGATAAACTGAGCAAATACTAGTTTTGAAGTTAATTTAGTTGGTCAATAAAAAAAACCAAGCAAACACAATAGCAGTTGTATTTAGTTATTACGTTTGGTGGAGGACCACCTAAGAATCCACTATACCTTTCAGGATCCTCATCAGCTTGATTCTACTATTACTAGTCTCTCTCCCCACATTGTTTCAACACAGAGCAAGGCTCTGATCCCAATTTCATAAAGTTGTTTGGAAGAAAACACTTCTTAGCAAATTTCTTGGCTAAGCAAAAATAAGTGGGGCACCAGTCATAACAATGTAAACTTCATGGAATTTTGGCTGGTAACCTGGTACATTATTAGCAGAGTATACGGGCATCCGTATACGGGCATCCAAAAGTACTAAGGGCAGTTCAGACATTGAAACCAAGTATGCAGAAATTAACTATATAGGCCTAAGCCCATTGGGGAAAAGCCCAGAATGACGTTGGAAGAACACGGATGTTTGCTGAAGAGAATTATATTGAGACAATGTGCTCCAGTTTGAAAATGATGTGATCGCGTGAGTGGGAAGCTTGCTACATATTAAAGACCAGATTATGTCTTAAATCAACTGATCTCAATACATTTTTAATCTGAAAATGGTGTTTCTTAACCCTTTAAATACATAGGCCCCAAAAAAAAAAAAAAAACGAGGGACTTGCAGGACTGATACAAGTAGGTCTGTAAGAAAGAAACTGAATTGTTTTATTTTTAATCACAAAGCTGAAGTTGGTACTCATGAACTGTTTTCATCGTCCAGAAAATGGTTTAATCTATCCTTATTAAATTGGCTTTTGTGAGCCACACAATGAGAAAAAAATATCATCACTCACAACACAGGGTATGCTATTTGCCATTTCTTAAAGAGCTGTGTTAGTGACAGTCTCGTATTAGTGTGCTCCAACCTTTAATTCCGAGTCCAAGTTCCGAGTCAAGAAACATATAAGACTGGTTCATGACGTGTTTATTTAAAACCAGAGAACTGAAACACATGATGAATTTGTTGCTCATTTTACAAAAATCTACACTTGTTTTTGTCCAACACAATCTGTTGAATTGAAGGGAAATGCTGAAAATTACAAAACCGCAACCAAAACTGCACTTTCAAATAAACACATTATCTTGTCACTTCTTTGTTCCAAATGATCTATTATACAAGCTTGCCCCAAATAAGGTCAATGTTCTAACACACCTTTTTTTTCGGGGAACCGAATTGACAAAGCAATTTTCAGATTTCTGTGGCGAAGGTGAGGTTGCAATGATGCAACTTGACTTATTAAACAAAGTGCATTCTACGTGTAATATGACACTTATACAATGGGGTAACCTGAAGACTTACACTCACATCAATCAATCAAACAATAATGTCCGTATCAAACCATGGAGGTGCATCAAAAAATACAACAGGTTCTTGACAAAGACCCAGTCTAATCAGCGCTAATATTAAGTTTAATCATATGCCAGGCTGTCACTATGAAAAATCCAGATGACTTGAGACAATCAAAATACAAAGACTTTGTTCAAACGGACTACACAATGGGCCGAACAAGCCCTTGATGAGCCCAGCTTAACCCAAAACAGTGATGAATGTCAAGTCACAACAGCAATTTTCACCACAGAGTCCAGTTGTACCATACACCATCCATTAATTATCAGAGCTCCAAAATTGCGTTAATCAATGGTAACCTACAAGGTCTGCCACATTCATTACTAATTACACTAACAAGGGAAGAGAAATGCCATCAATTAAGAACAGCCTGTAACTTGACTTAGTACAAATAACAACTTCCTGCATCAAAGTCCTGGGGGATTGTTTCAAAACACAAAGGGGGTGTACTGTATAAGTACAATCACAGAGACCATCTAGCTAACATTTGGAAGTAGGATCAGCTACTAGCCAGTAGCTGGCTGATTAACTACTTCTGCAGGTATTGAATTCATTTGTTAAGTTGCCCCTTTTGTGTCACCAAAGGCCTTGGTAGCTTTCTAAAGGACTGGCTCTGGTCTTCTCTTTAACACTGCACATGTATACGTTTTACCACTTACTTTTTGTGCGTGGAGCTACACCGTGCATCGCTCAAAAATCTCCACAGTAAAAACTTTGTGCATGAACTTCCAAATTGCCCTCTTAATTCTTTGAGCCAGTTGGAAATTTTAGCACAACAAAATCTTACAGGCAATCGAGATTGTTGAAATTAAGTACTTCCTTTTGTGTTGTTAAGGAAAGATTAATGATAAATGACAAGGCAGTGGTGGGCGAACTGAAACATGTAAGGGAAAAGTTTTTGGTTGTTGCTTGCAATTGCGTTACTGAGAATTCCCTGCTTTTGCAGCTTGCTGATGCAGGAGGTATTGTGCGGGCTTCTAAGTTTCCTGACTTATCTTGTCAAATATTGATGGAATGCAGAGTTTTTACACTAAGGATGTAAAACCCCTTTAACAAGGTGTTTTGCCTTTTTTCACAAGTTTTGACTTTTGACCAGAGAGCCTATTTAGACAGCAGGAGTGAAGTCAAGACGCTGGGGTCATAATGCTCCATTTCTGGCAGCCAAGTGTAAATTGTCTTGTAATTGCATAGTGACAAGCTAGCTTTAAGACTAAACACCATTTGGAAACCAGACATGTTTTCCTTTTATCAAAGGATTGTTATAAAGCTCTCTGCAGTGGAGTATCGTATGTCATGGGATTTTGGCAAGCCAAGCTGCACAATATATTTTATTTCTTGTTCAGTGAACGGTATCAAATCAAAACAAAGGTAAAGTTTTTCTCTTCCTAGGGTTTGCATAGTTGAATACTTTGCTTTTTCTCAGGATCTAATGTTTTAAGTTTTCAAGTGTTTGAAAATATCACAATGGATGTATGTTATTAAAGTAGTAGCCTATGGTTACATGTTTTTCTATTTGTTAACTTTTGAAGGGAATTGGACTAGCCCATGTGTCGTTGCCGTTTCCACGATTGGGCGAATCCGCATACACAGCAGCATCACAGCATTTCGACAAAAAAAGCGTTTTTGAAGTTGGTCACATTTTGAAAATGTATTTTCGCCGCTCTTTTTATCGAAAGTATATAATATTTTCCAGTGATACTTTGGTGTACAGGTTAAAAAACATGAGCAGACACTTATTTATTTATTTTAATGTTTTGTTACACAGCTGTTAAGCTCGAAACTGATTCGCCACTTCGTGAAAACGCAAAATGCTGGGCACAACGGATTTGCCACACAGTGCGCCATCATTTATACACACAGTGTGCGGATTTGCCACTTTGTGAAAACGCAAATCTGAGAAGCACAATAATTCATTGTTTTTGCAGTAAGCATAATTATTAAACTACATGCTTTCAAGACTTAAAACTTTGCAGTAATCTTAAGGACACATCACACTAAATACGTTTAGGAAATTTGAAAACAATAATCCTCCTTTGTAAAAACTTATTTTGGACGGATTCGCTGGTTCTTGTAAATGGTAAATAATGGAGAGCTCAGGAACTCAACCTTTTCTGCCATTTATGGTACCCTCTGATTTGAGGCTCACACCCACTTGTTGAAGTAACTGCCCCAGACGAGAAAAAAAAATAAATAAATAAAAAAATAAAAACACTAGCCCCCAAAATAAAACAAGAGACAGTGGGTTTTGGGTCTCACCTGAGGCAGGAGACAGAGGGTTTTTGGGTCTCACCTGAGGCAGGAAACAGTGGGTTTTGGGTCTCACCTGCGGCACATGACTTGAAATTTTTAAGACAGGCTTCATGTTGGTTAAAATCTAACAATCCTTGTTCAGGCTTTTCACCCATTGAAAATCTGTGGATTTTCCTTTTGGAATACCTGGTTGCAATTTCAAAAGAAAAGAGGATCAGTGGGGGATTCTGCTCTCTTTATATCCTATTTTTAACATGTTGGCTAGATCCTTGTTCGATGACTAGATAAACCTTCTTGTAACTTTGAGGTTTTAATCTGGGGTACACGTATACTTGTATTGTTGTTTTGTCTTTCGGTTTATGTACATGTACATGTATATTGGTGCAATTTTTAATATTGTCTTTTTTTCATTCCTTGAAATATTTCTGCCTTAAGTATTGTCAATTTTAACCAATAAATGAAATAAGATCCCAAATTAGGTTTCGTCTCAGTGAGACGAAAACAATAGAAATGCATACCAAAATGTCAAATGCATTAACCATTTTCTCGCAAATGAAACAACGAAATGAGCTGCAATTTTCACCAGTTGGTTTTGTTACACATATCTTGATTTGTGCAAAGAATGGAAGCTTTTACAGACACTTCACAATTGCTGAGCTGGGGCTTTAAGCTTAAACTCCAGTCTTCAAAACACAGGGAATGTCCCTTGTGTCTAAAGCAAGTCCCCTTTCCACTGTTTGAGCTTGCCTCATGAATATTCCTAAAAGACATGTAAATGTTTTGTATAATCCTATCTGCCAAGAAATCAAACAAATAACTAAATTAAACACTGCTTGTTTGAATGGCCTTGCCACCTACTGAATAATACACACAATCAATCCTATGTTAAAGTATGAGGTACAATCCCCAGACCATCAGAAACTAATGTTGGCTCTGCACATTACCTCTTTGTGTAAAGAATGCAACCCAATGTCTTAACAGCGTTCTCCCTTAACAGCAGTCCGTTTGCCAAATGCTAGTTAAAACACCTGAGGACCTGCTGGCTAGTTCAGTGTTAAAAAGCATCCTTATTTAAAAGTATGGACAAGTGAAAAGCTGATGGCCAAGTGATATGACAAGTTGACTGGTGTCCCCCCCCACCCCCGCTAGCCAGTCACTGAAAAAGTTAAGGGCAAACCCTGTTTAGCTCAGAAAACTTGTAATAACAATATGGGGAAACTCACTCTTAAAACTGAGCTGACTCTACTTTACAATTTTTGTTTCACAAACACTTTTGCAGCTAAAAATCTTGAACACATAGGCCTACTTAACTATCACCTTAATATTCCTGAATACATACACATACTATGACCAGACGGTGTCAGTGGACATTGTAAACTGACTTTTGAGCACCATTTGTTATTTACCTAGCTTCTTTGAAGTAAAATAGGGCAAAGATCTTGATTGATCTGAACTGTAACTTAACTCTCTCTGAGAGATTTCTGTTAAAAAAATGCATAGAACCTTGGGGCATGATGTTGAAATTGCAACAGTAACTTTATAGCAAGGCCAAACTAGGCTCTGACTCAGGTAAACAAACTCAGTTGTGGAATGCCGCTGTGCTCTCAGTGAGGATGAAGGAGATGGGGTCATGGACGCGAGATGGGATCTTTCAGGCAGATGACAGCCTTGCCGTTGTTACTTTACATGTTGCAGTAATCAAATCACACTACCATTTGGATTGCTGCGCTGATGGAAAATTCGCCATGGAAAATTCACGCTCTTTCAGATAAGCCCTTCTGCCTTCACGCACGGAGTGGACCAAGAAGTCAGAAACCCATTTTAACCTCTTGCCTCCTTGAGGATGCATAAAATGCCGAAAGAGATTTGAGACGGGTAATCAAAAAACACTGTAGCTATAAATACAAAAGCGAGAAGCATGTGCGTTATCCGATGCTAAATACTGTCATTTACTAAAGATTTACATTTGATATTTTGTAGCCAAACGAGGGGACTAGTGACAGCTTTACATTCTCCACATGGTTCAGTGTCAGGTAAACTGCAAATGATGCTCTGCAGTTCTTGGCAGGTTCGAAGATCTCTGAGGTATTCTTCTGGACTTTTAAGAAGAGGTGAAACTGTCAAGCAAATGCCATGAACAATGTAAGACAGTGAGGCACCCACCAGATCTCACAACTAATGTCCTTGTTACAGTCAACTTGGGTTGGGAGTGATTCATATGATTTAGCAACTTTTTAGTTTGTTTAATTAACCCTACGAGAAGTGAAAACTAACTGAAGACCCTTAAATATATTTTTTTTAAGTGTTCAGGTATTTCAAAATTACTAATTTCGGACATTAACTAATAAACTTCTTAAAGTTGTAGCTTACTTCATCTCAATAGAAATGGAAGAAATGTATTTTCAATTTTTTTTTACAGAGAAAAGGAATCTTGCATCCTTGTTTTGGGTGTTTTTTTGTGAAAAGCTCTAAGGCAACCCCTTAAAAAGTGTAACCATGTTTTCTGTTACGAAAAATGCAAGTGCCCTTTTTTTGTTGTTTGTTAGTTTTAATGTACAATTCCATAAATATGTGGACTTAAACAAAACAATATTGCACCATCGCTTTAATCATAACAGCCAGAATTTCTAATCAAAATAGTATCTACCAGTTACCAATTAAATTACAAGCATATTTTCCTGAACCCCCCGAAGGAATAACTTTAAGAGATAGCGTATTGCATTTAATTCAACATCTGCTGCCAACTTTCAAATCTAATCATGTAGACCCAGTAACTGGGGTGCTGTACTCCTGTTTTTAAAACTTTGACATTATCAGTTGTACTAGCACACCAGCAATGTACTTCGCTTTAAAAGCTCTTATGACAAGGCAGATTTAAAACGCATCTGATACCCTGTTCAAAAAGTGGCAAAAACTACGACAAAGACTCAAAAGAATTGCTGGAAAATCGCCTACTGGCTTCTCATGATATCAATGATGAAATAAAATGCATTTAATTGTACTCGCGATCACTTTCTGTCCTCCAACTCGATGATTTTTTAGCCCACTAAAACCACTAAAACTGCAGCCGTTATGATCTCCATTTTACTACTGATCGTTAACGGCTGCAGTTTTAATGGTTTTAGTTGGCTAAAAAATCATTGATTTGGAGGACAGAAAGTGATCGTTTTCAAAGCGAACTTACAGATACTTTGCTGGGGCGCTAGTACGACCGATAATGTCAAAATTTGTAAAAAAGGAGTACAGTACCCCAGTTACTGGGTCTGCTAATCATGTATAAATTTCAGCATATGCCAGTCAACAATCTTTCTAACAATATAGCCACATGATGTCCTGGGTAAACCGTGAACACTATAAAGCTGACAACCAAGAGAGTTTTTGTCATTAAATTTAGTTCAAATTTGAAATAACAAAGTATGATCGTATTTTATTCGCCTCTGAATTCCAATTATTCTCCCACAAGCAGCTATTACAATTTGTTTTGTATTTCTTATTTTGTAAATAACACCTATTCACCAAATGGGGATGTTTTCCACCCACAGCTGTTCCCTTAATTTTAATTGCTCAAAAATGACTTCAACATGTTCAAAATCTACATCATGGATGGATTTGCCATCCAAATCCTGGCTCTAGTTCATGTTTTCACCAACAAATAAAATGTCTGAATTTTTTTTAAGGATGAAAAATGCCAAAGTGTAACAGTGTAATAAATGCATGAAACTTAAAAAAAAAAAAAAAAAAGGATGAACAAAGTGAAAGTACTAGCTGTAAAGTCCTCCAAAATATTTGACCATTTAAAAAAAACATGGTGGTACTAAAAGAAAGTATATACAAAGTATTTTTTGTAACTTATTATCATTCACAAAAAACTAGCATGATAAAAAAGGGACTATATTTCCATTACATACACAGATATAAAAACGGGCCAAACGGCTTCCATAAAAATTATGAGGTGAGAAAGTTTGAACAAAACCATGGCTGTGTTACCACATTTTTCTTTCCCGACCCAGCGCCCATATTCTGACCCGAACCATGGAGCCGCAATGGCGGCCCAGCGCCGGGGATAATGGGTGTCTTTATTTCTCAGCGGCGACTACACAACAGCGGCTCAGGTCGACCTGAACTTCTCAACTTTCAAAAAAGTACAATTATTTTGTTCCAAAGACGTGAAGTAATTCTCTTATTTGGACCAGGACCTTCCAAATCTTCTGATAAACTTGTTCTTAACAAAAAAACTTGATTATTTAGTGTGTTAACTCGACCTCACAAGAGGTTTCCCAGTGATTCCAAAATCAGTTTCGATTTAGTTTTGGCAAAACGGTTTGGGGTCAGAGAATAAGGGGAGCACGTTGCCCATACATCACACACACCGCGAGGCCGACCACGAAAAAAATGGTTGCTACCATTGCATTAACAATGGACCCCTTCTATTACCCACCCCGTGTAACCGACAACATCCAACCCCCCAAAAAGTCATTCAACTTCGCACCGAACTTACCGTAAATCGCCATTAAAAGTACACACACGGTTAGAACAGATATTCCTCTTCAAACTGACGTCTTTCTGTGGAGTTCACTCCCCGAGAAACACCAGTCTTGGCAAGTTTTCCATGATGATTTTGGTCTAGGCTGAAGACGTCCTCATAGTTTCCAGTTCATATGGTGCATTGGTCGAATGAACACACACCATGTACATGAATTTACGTAGCACTCGTTTACGCTTGGCCCCTAATCTCCATACACGTTGTACGTGCACATTCTTCGAAATGTTGACAGAAATGGGGAGGTGCCAAAGTGGACGATACCATTTAGTTACGGGACATGCTAATTGATTGACGCGCAGGTGGAATAATGCACTATGTAACACGATATGCCCACGAAATACTTCAACTTTGAGCCGCATGACTTTGAATACCACATTTTTACCTCGTGTTGTGTGAAAACCTTAACAATCGTACAATAGAGATCTCATTTCTCAGCTTGGAATTTTACTGTGGGATATCGTTGGCGTTCCTCCTTGGTTCAATGTTCAATGGTTCAACCAATGGAGAGCTTCACAATACACTTGCTATCTTTGTGACGAGCTCTGGATAAACCATGGAGGATAAACTAACTCGGAGGTCATTCAACTCTGTCTTTTTTTTTAGCATGACGTCACGTTGGTCAAGAAGCCGTGGACGTTTATTGTAATATGCTGTGTTTCTTCCAATACGTTACAATGGATACAATAACAAGCTTGGGAGCAATGTGTTATTGCTTCATGCCTCGTGGGTAGTATGAGCTAGGACCTAGCTGGGACGTGGGCTATTCTGAACCATGTCAGAACATAGTTTACTCCACAAAGTTTACGGACACCACGGCAGTCCCACGGCCAGTCTTGGGCTTCCGGTTTTCTTCACTAAAACCATGGAGGAAACATCCATGCAACCATAGTCCTTGCTCTATGATGCAACCATAGATCAGGGACCAGAGAGGGGTGCAGCAGTCTGAAATTGTCTTCCCGAGAAATGTTCAATCTTAAAAAAATCGAACCCGATCTTAAAGGTGTCATTGATTTCGAAATAGTACGCTCATTCCCATCATCTAGTTTGCAGAACCAGAGTAGAACCAAATTGAAATTCTATTGGTTTTAATGCTGTCCAGACTACTAAAACACGGGAAAATATTGATGAGATTTTATCAAAAAAGGTGGGCGGTTTTGAACGGTTATAAGTTATCTCACACATTGTAGTATTTTAGACGGAAATCCTTCTCATGTTGGTATGTAAACACTTTCTTCTTAAAAATAAAAACGTCAAAATATATTTCGTATAGTATAAATAGTAAATATTTTTTATATTACTAACACTTTCTTATAGTATAATTCATATTCAAGGCATGTACATGTAACTGCTGTACGCATGCTATCTTTGTCATGATACATTTTAAATATCAAGCAGTGAACCGCAAGGGAAACTGACTGGGTAAATTTTAAATCAATTTTGGAGTGAATAAAGAAAAATTGACTGGAGCGGGATTTGAACCTGCGACCAGGTACGTATAGCTGGTGGTCGCAGGTTCAAATCCCACTCAGTCAATTTGTCTTTGTTCACCCCCAAAATAATGTCGTTTAGTAAAAAAAAAAAAAAAAAAAAAAAAAAAAAAAAAAATGGAATACTATTGTCTTCTTATGTAACCACCCATCGAATTCATGTACCGTTTTTATTGTCAAGAACATTTCTCACTGGTGGTACAGGGGACTGATACGGCAGGTAGGTGATGGGACTGTTCATTTGCTGATACAGGCACAGAACTTGGCCCAAGGTCAGAGAGTATATTTCTTTTGTTTACAATCATTGAGCCCCATCGTGTATGGGAGGCATTGAGCCGTCACAAATTGTATAAACTGACTTTGCAAACAATGCCCTTTTTATAAAAAAAAATATATATATAAAACTTTTTGTTTGATATTGTAAATTTTATCATTAGTGTGGTTATTTTTTTTTTGAAAGCATTATCGTTCAAACAATAAACTACTATATTTTTGGTCGTGAAGAAGAAGGCCGACCGTACCGTAGCATCGTGTGCCCGGCAAAGGGAATAATACCTTTTACGCCCTTTTGCCGGGCACATAAAGTAGTTTGTCCCAGTAACAAAAGGATGTAAACAACAAAACGGACCCTGGCATGAACAATATATCATTTTTGTTAGTTTTTTGGGCTAGAATTACCCTGAAGACATGTTTCTCCATTCCCCATGCAGAATTTAACCTTTCTAGATTGTCTTTTGCATGGCAACATGTTTACCAAACTTTCCCGCTCATAGTTCTTGAAACACAAATTTTAACATGAATTGCTTACGTCCTTTTGCCGGGAACTTTCCCTTACGTCCTTTTGCCGGGCACACGACGACAGGTAGTTTAACAAAATGGCAGCCTTTTTTCAAAATTTTAATCTGCAAGGGCACTAGCTAAATATCTGTGTCCCTGACTGTGTGGCAAATTCCATATTTACAAAGGCACAATTCCCCCAAATATTTCCCCTGCCCCTATAGACATTTGAAGTATTGAATTAACCTATTGGGGAAAACCGCGGCATCTGACAAGAACTAAAGGGGTGAAGACGTTGTTCTGTTCATCTTCTTGACTTCAATATAATGTGTGAAGCATCCTTCCGATCTTAAACAAATTGAAAGACAGAAGTGTACGGAAGACCTTCAGTTGGTTCTTTTCAATAACGGTTCACGCGAAAAGCTAGCCTATAAATCACAAAATTTAGAGTTAAAAGTGAGATAACATGGAGTCCCGAAAACCAAAACGCATTTCGATCCGCCACACTCCATAAATATTCTCAAATCGTTCTGGCTCAAAAACTTGTCATTTAAAAAACGTGGGAAGAAAGAAACGCAAGTTCTTGACTGGATGAAATGAAACAAAATTGGGTAGACACGTTGGGCTATTCCCGCTGAGGCAATGGTGTTCGTTACACCATGGAGGAAGATCCGACGATGATAGCCAGAACGCACCACCGCGCTCTGACTTCAAAAATCATCTCCCAACGTGATGAGGTGCATGCACAGCAGGATATTTGTACAGTAAAGTAACATTAAATCTGTTATCCTAACACGCTACACGTATACAATGGAGAAATAATTATTGTCTTAACTTATTTTCGATCTCGAATATGCTTCTTTGATTCTAACTAGTGTTAAAAAGTAATGAAGAATCTATTGAAAACAACGAGGCAGTATTC
The DNA here is from genome assembly GCA_911728455.2 of Marthasterias glacialis. Classification (NCBI taxonomy): domain Eukaryota; kingdom Metazoa; phylum Echinodermata; class Asteroidea; order Forcipulatida; family Asteriidae; genus Marthasterias; species Marthasterias glacialis. The sequence continues at coordinate 7,330,321 of OU452231.1, forward strand.
AGGTATGGACGTGGCCAAAAGAGAGTTTTCGGAACGTGAAGGAAAATATGTGTAACCATATTGCCTACGGACAATTGATTGCAAAGATCGATGTGTCTTCAATGAGAAAATACCACCCTCAACCCCACCCTCCCTATCTAACGTTCATTAAAAACCAGACATATTTTTTACCCTCCACAAACAAAACATTAATGTTTTGACAAACAAAACATTAATGTTTTGTGCTTTTTATAGAGGAATCCATTCAGCACTGCTGATCATTAAAATGCATTTTACAAACTGTAGAATTTACATCAAAATTTACATTAAAACATATACAAAGAAGATAAACATTAAAAAAACATCAAAACATTGCACAATTGAATCACAAAGGCAGTAAAAATAAATTAAAGTCTCCCGTAAACATTAATGTTTTGACCAAAAAAACCCATTAATGTTTTCACAAACAAAACATCAATGTTTTGTGCTTCATCAATCTTTTGGTTTGTTCTCTTTTGGCTAAAATCACACAATGTAAATATATAATGAGGAAGAGTAACATAGTGTATTTCGTTTGAAGTGTAATTCTGTTTCAACAATCTTCAGTATAGGCCTATGACATAGTCTGGTCTTTTCAGGCTAAGGGCAAATTGCAAAAACAGTTTTACACTTTAAAACGTTTTGTAGTTGATTTGTAAACATGTTTAAAAGCTAAACATAGAATTAGAAACGAACTTCCTAACTTAGTTAAAAACTAACTTACAAAGGTATTTGTAACAACTGCACAACTGCATTGTTTGAGGGCCGCCACAGTCAAGTTGTCGCTTGTTGCCATTGTGGAAGCATCGCGCCGCGGCCGGCCCGGCGGGATCTATGCCCAAAGTTGTTCAAAACGCATGATCAGACGACTTTGCCCAACTTTTGTGCATGGTTTTCACGACCAAAAAAATTGCCCAATTTATGTGCATCAGTGTAACCAACAATTCTGATGAATTTAGATTACTAAAGATTTGCCCTTAATATTTGCCCAACTTTTGTTTCACTTCTAATAAGAAAAAAAGGCAAAAATAGCTTGCCCAAATGATCGTTTTTGTTGGGCAAATCTTAACCAACAATCGAGGACCCTACTTTGCCCAACAAGATGGTGTCAACAGATTTGACCAACGTTTTTGCAGTGCAGCCCAACCCGAACATAAGCTGTTATGCAGGGAGATACACTTCATCTTCGTCCGAAATAAAGCTTGTCCAGACATGAAAGCTACGATCTGGGCTAACGTGAAAAAAAAAATCCATCCAATCGAAGTATATATACACTGTATAGCATGTTTTTATCTCAGATAACATGAACTTGTAAAAAAGTGGTTTTTATTTAGCGAAAGGATTTTTTGTTCTCAGCAACCGTTCAAGGAGGCGCTAACGAAAACATGGTATCAACCCACAACATGTTTCAGCCTCATTTTATTACGTGCAAAAAAAAAGTTTCTCTTTCAAATAGTTGGAGAATTTAAAAAACGCTGGTCGGCGTTGTGATCAAATGAGTGACGGGGTTATTATTCAACTGCATACACTTTCTGTGTGGTCTGCCTGTTTCATCTGAACCATTCTTTATGAATAACGGGGGAGGGGGGGGGGAGGAAAAACAGGCTTTTGAGTGCGCTGATGGGCTGGGTTTAATTTCATCCAAAAGATCCCACGGATCGTGAAGCTCACAAATATCGAGCATGGACAAATCTTGCGTTGGAAAACAGGCTACCAAATAAACGTGCCTTGTTCTCGGCTCTGTATAACGTCCGTACAAAGTCTACGTGTTGCTTTTGTTGTGCGTGTGAGTCGTTGTCTCTTTCATCAACCATGTAGGAAGGAAAATAGTCTTTCTCCATGCACAAGCATGGCGTGGGCAATTTCGCAATCGTTTCTGCGTCTAAACCAATGTTTCTGGCAACAAATTTAACGTCGACGTGGAATGGACTGAGTAATAATTTTTTAAAAATCCGGTACTAATTTGCAATTTCATTTTTTTTTTCATTTTGCGGCTTAACATACAATAGTAGAACACTACATGTTGATCGTGGTAATTGTAGTAGAAATGTAGAAGAGAGTAGCATATATTTGCGTCCAAAGTGCATATCATACCGAAATCGGTCGTGTCTTAAGACCTGTTGCAGTAGCCTCGGATTTGTATTAAGTAGGCCTCGCTGAATTCTATGAAAGACGCATTATTAATTTTGAACAAATGCAAGTACGACTCCATTAAGCCTAAATTGCATGACTTTACACTGGTTTCCAATCAATCAAACGATCAACTCCAAGGTTATCATTCTGGATGTTCAAAAGCACACCGTAAACAAGCCCAAGTTAAATCAAAGACATACTCCCAAGAAACTGACCTCAACGGAGACAACTTCGATCATCTGTCTCTTATTCCATACATCTTCTCAAAGTCCAGAACTCATTCTTCCACTTGTGGTCATGGTAGAGTGTTCTCCGGCTATATTCAAACCCCAGAATCTGGAGTAAGTGAAAAACCACTCGTTTTGTCCGCCATACCACTCTTGCAAAGAGCCATATGGCGGACAAGTCGTGTTGCAGTGAAAGACGGGTATTTTCAACTTGAATAAAAAGTGAAGTTTGCTCCAATTTCACTATACAAAAAAGGTTGATGCACAGTGATTTTCACTCTTTAAAGAGCTAAAAATTTCACCAATCGGGCGAGAGAGTGAAATGTCCACTCTTTTATATTTAGAGGGTAAACTCCTTGATAAATGTTACCGCTAGAGATGTTGGTTCAAAACATTCATGAAAGCCCATCTGTTTCAAAAAGATTATAAGATTTGCCACCAATTAAGTTCGTAGCACACGGAGCAAACTTAACACAAACCTTTTGATTGTGGCGCTATGTAAATGACTTATGATTGATTGATTGATTGATTGATTATGCAAATAAATCAAAATCATTGCATTCTTTTGCTGTTGTTTTCTATCTATGGCTTCACTAATCCGAAGATTAAAAAAAATGTTTTAACAACAAAACAATTCATCGTTTAAAAAAGAGAAAAATTATGACTTGGTGTCAGTTTTTGATACACAGGAACAACAAACAAATATTATGTTATATACACCTCTGTTACTGGCGGGTAGTATTTATCACGTGACAGGGTTGGTCAATTCGTATAGTGTCACGAACAGCTAATTAATAGCATCTTCTCCCGTGATCCCACCCAAGTGAATCTAAAGCGATTGGACACGGACCCCTTGTATTGTCCAAACAGGTCAGTGCTCTGCATCAAAGGGGGGAGCCGGCCGAGCTATTTACTCCATGCTTAGGCCCCCATTGTTGTCCCAATGAAACGGGCCTGGCGATGGCCGCTTGTATGCCGTGATGGAATTCGCACAGAGCTGTCCCTCGGCGCTGATGAGCAGCCACGATACAACCATTATCTGTGTTTTTATCGCGCGGGGACCGGCTGTTTCAATTCGAGGTAGGGAGAGTTGTCGCCAAAACAACAAACACAAGGATTGACACAAAAGTGAGCAGAACAATCTCCTCCGTAAAAGGAAACCCAAGGAGTTTGGGGTTATGAACTGTTTGGAATTTCTTCGTCTGCTGTGTGAGACACAGAAGCCGAATCGACCATAGATAAATTTGCCCATACTTGCGAGGATCATGAACAATGTAAAAACCTTGTTGAATGAGTTTGAGCAAATTAAATGAAACGAGAAAAAAGGAGCAAAGTTAGGCTTCAAACAATTCAACTATCATTTTCATGGTCACATTGTCGACAGGATGGAGGTTGAGCATTTCGGTGCTCGATGTGTGTCTTGCTATTGTACCCCTTCCCCATCCATTGGCCATCCAGGGGGCAGGTACCGTCTGATTTCACAAAGCTGCTCTCTTAATGTTAAAGAGTGAAAATTTCACTCTCTCGCCCGGGTCGTATCAGTTTGGCTCTTTTGAGAGTGAATCAGTGAAACTTCACTCTGATTCAAGTTGAAAATCACCATCTTCCACTCTAAAAAGAGTTGTCCGCCATATGGCTCTTTAGAGTGGTAACAACGGACAAAACGGGTTGTTTTTCACTCGAACATTTAGAGAGTGCTAACCATACAAATATGGTCAACACAGACCACATTTATTTGCTCGGCACAAACAGGTTACCAATCAGCTACGATATACCCTGTCATGTACATTGTGTGGAGCTGGTTCTCTCTTAATTTTCCTGTGTGTATAAGCAAATAAATGCGGATAAGTAATTCTGCTGCACATAGTACTATGAACTTGGCTTTTGCTGAACAATAATAATCATTCCATGTCATAATGCAATAAACAATAAACAATAATAATAATATTATTAATAATAATAATAATAAAACAATAATAAAAAACATAATTAACGGACATGTATTAGCCAAGGCAATAACTACCCTTTTAAACTCACCAGGGTGAGTCTACGTTTTGTTCACCACCTTTTCTGTTTGGGAAGTGAGGCGTAGATGACTGATTTGATAATGGAGATTAGTTTCAACCAAGGACATCATCAATGCGGAAAACACGAATTGCATTATCAATATTTTAATCGTCCGGGTTTGTTCATGAAACTTTACAGCAATTAAGTGCCAAACAAACAGGCAGGGGTTTGAGATCAAAGGGGCGTGTTTCCAATCACTAACTTTTTAATGTTTTTTTAAGCATGGAGCAGCAATAAAATAAAACCCTTGAAAATCACAATGGCGATGTCCCCGGAGCTATACTTTGGCTAACGGTTGGCAGCAGTGTAGCCGGGGTGGGGGGACGTGTGCCCACCCAGGTGCCCCCATGAAAAAATGTAGATACATGTAACTCATTAAAAAACATGGCGTCTGGGACCCCCCACTGAAAAGCAATGCCCCCCCTGTGCCCCCCTGTGCCCCCAGTAAAAAAAGTCCTGGCTACGCCGCTGACGTTTGGCATTTTCTTGAAATGTAAACTTAAAATCTTGATAGTCCGTGCAATGCCTGTTACAATTTCCTTTAAACGACGGACGAAACTGTTAAATTTGGGGGCAGTCTCACCCTCATACCATTCTCCATAGTGGCAGATCCCACCTCCCCCTCCCCCCAATTGGTCCTTTACTCGAAACACACTCTTCCTCTCTTTTGCACTGAAGTGCCCAAACAAATTTCTCAGAGTAATTCGTGAGATTCCAAGAACACAATGAAGACAGAATGGGAGGGCACACCCTTGGTGTGCCCCGCCTCCATTAAATAACATCTGAACTTTTGAGAGAGAGAAAAAATTATCATTGCGTAGTTTAAGAGTTTAAAAAAAAATACGATTAATTTGCCAGAAGTGACCCCTATAAAAAAATAAAAACTGTGCACCTCCTTTGTGTTAAATAAGGTGACCCGATATTGTATGCATGCCTAATTCGGCTTTTGGGCCGCCACGTTTGCATTTTTAATAAACCGATAATGATATTAATACTAAATTATTAACTATAAAAATATGCACTTTAATATTTTCTTTAACACGTCATCTCCAGGTGAACAGACGTTAATGGTACGGGATCAATTACCTAAATTGGTTTAACAATTTGGTCATAATCTCACAACTAATTCAAATTCAAACGGCTATATGCAATCGTTTCACGATTGGACTGTCTACTACTGTAATGTATTAGGGATTGAATGTCTTCTGAATCTGTTGTGCTCGATGCGTGTATAAAGGCTTATATTTTTTCTCAGACGATGGATCCAGAGAAGAGTTTATATACAGAAAAAAAGAATGACTTGATAATGACAAAAGGGCGGGTGATTTTTTTTAAATAAAATTTAAAAACACGGAGAAGCATTCTCATAATACTGTATTATTGATAATGTTTATTAAAAAAACATTGGTAAATTAAAATATGTTTACTCAAATAACATATTCAGGTTCACTGTTTTATGGTGATAATAATTTGGGAGGCTAATCGTCCTTACTGGCAGCTGAGAAGCTGCAGTTGCGAAGGACGCGGCTACAGCGTGTCCGAGCTTCAGGCATTGGAGGGCGCCTTTGGCAGCCAGCCACATCAACCCTGACCAAGGATCACAGCCAGAGATGGAAAGTGTTTGATTTTTCCGGAGGGATGAAAATTGGAGGGCCTGGAGAAAAAACCCTCGTGGCACAGGAGAGCACCAATGCACAACTCTACTCACATTATATGGCCCTAGCTGGGAATCGAATCAGGGGCCACATTGGTGAAATACAAGCGCTTCACGCACATCCATGCGTAAAATGATGTTGTTGTTAAACTGTAATCCTTGAAAACAACCATTTTTTTTAAAAATGTCAGTTGAGGGTTTGTTTCATTTCATGCAAGGAATTATCGACTTAGCATTGACCGTTCCTTGAATAAAGACCATTTATTTGAATCTTGTTCACAATAACAGTGTCTGTGGGCACGTTTTGCTTCCCTTTTCACTTCAAAAGTTGATAACAGTTTGCACGCATCCATAAAAATGTAAGATTGTATGTTTTTTTTTTCATTGAGACGTAATCCAACAGTGCGTACATGACTGTGTGGCACTTTTTTGTAGACAGGTGATCTCATAAGTCGAACGAAATAGTCAACCAAGGTGTTTTTAGAATTGCAGTTCTAGTTCTCCACACTGACTGCGTCATGTAGACTGGTTCCCGGTCCATACATCGTTTATGTTCTGACTGAATAGGGACCGGTAGCGGGTAATGAAAGTTAGCATACACCTGACAGAATTCTACCAGGTATATGCTAATTATAAATAGCATAATAGTTCTACGTACTCCCATAATGCAATGCGGCCTTTACACAAAACGTGATGGGCACAGAGTCTCAGAATCTCCCATCATGCAGACTAACATCGTTAATTGTCTAACGTTAAAGTTAACTTGAATTTTGATGTTGAAGGTTGGTTCAATATAATGTCCAGGTGAAGGGTTACGATACGCACGTGTGCTAGTGTCAAATTAACAGCAACGTGCACACGAAAAGTATTACTGCGCCCGCGCAATCGAGGGCCTATCAAAAGCGCCATATCGCTAGTAGCTACTGGTCCCTCAGTCAGAAGAGAACGATGTAGGGGACCGGGAACCAGTCTATGCGTCATGATGAGAGCTGTGGGTATGGTCCAGTTTGCAACCTCGTTACCAGTTAGCGGTCGATGGGGGGGGGGGGGGGGGGCTACTTTAAATGCGTTCCCTGTCTCGTCGAACCCAGTTAATCAAGTAAAAACATGAACAGTGCAAATAAATTAGGCCTTTTTCAAACGTCACGCTCTTGCCGTGTCAAATTCAACCCTTCGAGTTCGGCAATGAGAGAGGTTTTTACGTCTTTTAAAAGTGAGAGATTGCAATCACATCACACAGCTTCAAGGAAATAGTGTACGGGTCAAAGCGATGCAATTTCACCCACGCAACCAGCAGAAGCTGGATCAACCACTCAAAACATACACGAATTGTTACAAAAGCCCAGGTAGTGCCAGGTGGGTTAGTCCTTCGACATGGATGTGAATATTTTATCGACTGACAGTTAACTGGCGGCCATTATTATAATTATTTGGCGGCGGCCACGTCATTAGTGAGTGAATTTGATGCCCTTTTCAATTGAGAGCCACCCTTCAATTTGGACACTGTGACACTTCTTAGATTGAATCTCATTTTTCACAAAATATCAAATCACAAATTCATTTCAAAATATTCCTAAATATTCAGATTAATTTTTTTTTTCGGAAACGTTTAAATTTGCGGCCGAATTATCTTGCATGGCTGCGGTCAGATAACTGTGAGATAAAATATTCACACCCCATGTCAAAGGTCACCTGCCACCTGGATATGTTATTAATAAGTTTAGCTGCGGAGGTTCAGCTATGCCTACTGTGAACCAGTTGCTATGAACCGTCTGAGGGTGTCTGTGTCTTTGTTTTAAATCACAAAGGTTCGCATGAATTCTCTGCTGCTCTTATTTCCGTAAATCACCAATTTCAGGCCCCTGTTTCTTCCCCTGCCCCTTCTTTCCTTCCAGCACCCCTTGTTATCACCCTCAATTAAGATGGAACATAGATGGGATCCATGATGAGGTAATGCGTCTTGACAGATAACGGCATCTCACAGCATCACAGCAAGGCCGGACCGCTCCTCTACCATCGTTCGGCCTGTCAGGGTACCGTGGTGCGGAGCGGCGGGCACCATCGCTTCTGGCAAATTCCTGACGTGCCCCCACAGCGGCCGTTGTTCATACATGTTCATGAAAATATTTGCACAATGTTCACGCACGTTTCCAATCTTCAGTTTCAGATGCTGACACTGACAGTGCCGCAGTGATCGTGGCCTGGCTTGAATACTAGGCTCCATCTCACCCATCCACCATAATGGTGAACCATCAGGGTCCAATTTCATGGCTGTGCTTACCACGACATTCTGCGGCCCAAACTATGGGTTGTAAGCACAGAATTCCACGGTTAGCAGAGTAGAATCGCGTGCTTTAAAGGGCCCCGTAAGCGCAGGATTCTGTGGTAAGCAGAGCCATGGAATTGGGCCCTTGGGTGTGGCATTTGATGTCTGCCCACCACAAAAGAAACAGTTTTATTTGAAATGATGGACTCATTAAGCAACAGCAATCTTTACAGAGATTTATTTGTATATCTGATCATTTTGGCACAGCGGCGAAACATGGGTAAAATTTAAGGGAGCACCATTTCTTATAGAGGGGCACTTTTGGCAAATTACAAAGTTAGTTTCCGTTTTTATTTTTCCTTTCCTCTTGTTGTGCGGTTTGCTATTTTTTATTAAATTATCTGACAGAGAGATAAAAACAAATACATTGTCTGTCTGATAGTAAAAAAAAATTTTTTTTAAACATTGAACTTACTACATAAAAGTTATGAAATGTAAAATTGTATTTTGGTAATTTTTTTGATGTCAAAAGTTCATTTTCCAAGTCGGGGCACGGGGTGGGGGGGGGGGGGGCACAGACATCAGTTGTGGGGGGGGGGGGCACGTGCCCCCGTGCCCCCCCCCCTTAGTTACGCCACTGATTCGGCACCATCTTTTAAAACCCACATCAAAACAGAACAGAGCCCAGACAAATGCAGCGACAATTAGGCATATGCTCAATTTGTATACGGGTAGGCCTATACGTAGTAAAAAGGCACAAAAAACTGAGCTAAATTAGTGAGCCTATCAGATTGAATGTAACCCCCCCCCCCCCCCCATGACAATCTTATACTTTTGTCTTAAGTTACACGTTTTGTTTTTGAGAAAAGGCGGCATGTAAATGTGTGTCCAAAACATTTAGCGGAAGACGACGACGACAACAACAACGACGACGACAACAACAACAACCACAACGACAACAACAACAACAGCAACGGGAAAACAACAACAACAACAACGGGAAAACAATAGAGAGCAAAACTTAGATGCTGATTTTTTAATGACAGGACAGAAGTGATAATATACAGCACCTTTTAAAACATAAATTATTCCATACAATGCACGTACTAGAAGGCATTTGCGCAGTTTCTCATAATTATCTTGCTTGACTGAATTACTTAGCTCGATTTACGTTGTTCTCGGGAACTTTGGCCAATTGCCATATTCTCATGTGAATCTGTTCTGCTGTCCAGAATTTCATTAAATCGTAAATCCAGTTTATCGTGAATTACGGGGAATTCGCGCCTAATTGTGAAGACTTCTCACATTAATGATTATACACAATGATGATTTGTCACCATGTTAACTAGCATCTACCATTCCCTAGTCACTTTCGCTTTCGGGGTAAGTGACCAGACACGTAATTCAATCATCCCCGTTGTTTAATACGCTATCATAATTCATGCTATAGTCTTTCTTTTTGTTGGTGCAAGGTATGCAGTGCGGTTGATTTGTTTGTGCAGTGGTGACTTTACGGGCAGCTCACCCGAAGCCATCCGCTCACTGGGCAAATCGCAACCAGTTCAGACCCCGCCAATAAATATGTATTTCACACAATTATGTCGTTTATCAATTTGGCGGAGACGTCAGAAGAAAAAAAACGTCTGAGCAAAAACAGGAATTTTATTCCGCGGCCGAAGAGCGGTACGAAAAGCAGATCAAATATCATCGAGACATTCTTTCATTGTTACTTTTTATCTTTCAGGGGAGTTTCAGCAGACTATCGAGACGGATTTACCATAAAATATCAGCTTCTTAATAGCCATTTTATTCGCAACAGCATTTTATTACAACATATGGATGTAGATGTTACAAAGTTCATCAAGTTTTTTGTTGTTGCATAGAATTATTCTTTTGTTCCTTTTTTCGTAGTTCTTTTATTGCAAATTATTCTTGCTTTTGCTATGCAGTGCCATAACTAGAGTAAAAATTGAGGGGGGCGCTCAAGGGGTGCACAATTTTTCCTAGGGGGGCACTTTTGGCCAATTAAAACTGTAGTTTCCATTTGTATTTTTCCTAAACAAGCCCCTTTTCAGTGTTTTCTGACGTGTTGACGTAAAACAAAATACATTAGGTGTATAAATAATTAAAAGTAGGTCTAAAAACATTGAAATTACTACGTAAATGCTCATAAAATGTAACATTTTATTCTGGTAATTTTTAATCTCAAAAGTCCAGATTTCAAATGGGGGCGCACCCGGGGGGGGGAGGGGGAGGGCACGGACATAGGTTGGGGGCACTTGCCCCCATGCCCCCTTAGTTACGCTACTGTGCTATGGGCCGCTTTTTATCTCTTTAGATGTTTTCATCAGGTCCCTGAATCCAAGTTATATAAACAAAAAAATAAATAAATAAATAAATAAGTTGCGTTCATCAAAGCTTGTATGTACCCCAGACCTCTTTAAAATTGCGACGCCCGATTTTTTGCCGATTTGACCCGAAACTTCTGATGTAAAAGACAAACAGCTATTTTTCTGGATTAAAGGAAATATTTATCATACACGATAATGAGTTATGCTTAAGCAGTCAACTTCCCTTATGAATAATGCATGTTGTGATGGTCACGTGATACAATGTCGGATCCCGCCAAAAATGTCTTTTCATTTTTAATTAACTATAGCACTAATCATTAGCGGTTTTTTTTATGTGTGCTGTATCTGACATGAAAGCTCCTGATACCTTTCTCTAAAGGTAGCCTAGCATCTACAAATCAAGTTTTGGGGTCAAATTGGCCAAACTTTGGTCGATGCATCTGTAATGACTTCCCTCTTAGAATGACGCTTCATGACGTCACGTCCCTCTTTCATGGCAACCTCCACCTCGAGTTTCTTTGTTTCTTCAAACAACAAACAGTTGTTTCAGAATGTACTTTATAATCGATTAAAATGATAACGGTGTACATTATTACTGTCAGAGTGTTTGTATATGGTCCGTGGCGGCAGGAGGTCGAAATACATAAACAGAGAGGACGTCCATTTTCTCGAGAGAGAAAAAACAAATGGGTCAGTGTTTATTTCTGTTTCTTTATACGCAGCTGGGGAAACCGATCGTGAATGTATGTAATTGTGCGACAAATGGAGACCGTAAGAGCGCAAAATTCTCTATCACCGCATGAAAGTTTCATGTGATGACTTGGCAGTATATAACGTCAGATTGTCAGAGAGAGAGAGAGAGAGAGAGAGAGAGAGAGAGAGAGAGAGAGAGAGAGAGAGAGAGAGAGAGAGAGAGAGAGAGAGAGAGAGAGAGAGAGAAACATACTCTGCGTTTTGCATTGCTTCTTTTAGCCATATCAATTCACATGACCTTATTTGCAAGTTGCATTACTTAGTCGATCTCCCAGCAGAAGACAGTTGTGAAACTTAAGCCTTACCATGCAGTTTTTGCAAAACACTTACCGGTATAATTTTCCCGAGAACTGAGTGAAATTAGAGTGCTTGGCAGTACACTCTGATTTCATTGTTTTTACATTTTTTTCTTGAACTCTAGTTTACTTAATTTGTACAGCCGATACTCTAGGGTTCTATATCATTAAACATAAAAAAAGTCTATACCGTCTCAGTGGAATAAAAAAAAAAAACCACTGACGGTGTATTATTGTTGAGTAAGTTCTCGGTAGCGCCTTGATCGGATTGCAACCCAAGTCCAACTTGACCGTCTAGTCATTTAGCATTTAGCAAGGTCTTACCGCGGGAGTATCCATTTCACAATGTCTTTTTTCTTCTTTCGTCGAGGCGACTGTCTCTCCTCTTTCAAAACCCATTATCTCAGCTATAGTAAACTTGGCCAGTCTATACCCACACCTTGAGGGGCAAACCGTGCTTGTACCTTTTCGTTTCTCTAGTATTAATAGTACTAGCTGCCTGCGGTGGGCCTACACCACCGACAGAGAGGCAGTCACCGGTGAGAAACAGCTTTGCCCCCGAAGCAAACCGGCTTGGCACCCTGCCCTTGCACGGACCCTCCCTGTGGCCTAAAAGAAAAAACTGAGTCTATATCCCCTCCATGCGATCCACACAGCCCCTATACACAGACAACAAACTGTACACGTACACCATTACCTAAGACTGTATCGCGGTTACAGTTTTATAAACCATTCATGAATCCACTGGTGATGAATTGGTTATGAACTTGATAACAACAGGTCGGCAATACACCCGAGAGGGCCACTGGAAACTTAAAATAAAAAGTGTTTTTCCCCCCTTCCAAAAAAAGAAAAGAAAAAAAGTCCAAGCTTTCCTAAGCCCGGTGCGCCTGCCGCCCGCGGGACTGACCCTTTAGAATAGCAGAGCAGTAAACAACTATACACCACAGCTTTGGAAATGAAGTTGACAATTTTATAGTCAAAGAGTTAATGTGCAATCACAAACGGGAGCAAAGCAAAACTGATTGGGTGGTTTGTTAACCCACAGCTGCAATTTCTCCTAACGTCTAAGAACGGCAGAGACATTGGAAGAGCTATTTCTTACTTTGATAACTCCATCATCGGGTGCGACCCACCTATTGTCCACTGGGACTATAGCACATGGGCGGGACTACACCAAAAAAGAAAGGACTGCCCCAAATTCTTCAAGAAACCGCAGGTCAAGTTCTGTCATGTCATCGCTACCATTTGTCATTGAAAACAACCAAAATCTTGTTATAAATGTGAAGCACTGTTGATGTATGGGAAAGCTGACAACGTAAAGTTCAATGTACAGATCTGAGAATTAGCAATAAAACCCTAAAAGCTTTGAATACAAAAACAGGAGTGTGTTTATCTGGGGAACTGTTAGTTTCGAACTGATTGATCGCCGATGTATAAGGCACATACCGTTGTTATACATCGGGAGAAAGGTTTCCGTCCGAAATACTATCAAAGTCGTCGAAATAGCATTTGAAGAATTCCTCCAAATCGCCATTGCTTATTTTGATTGCAGCCACTGGAATATGCCCGTGCCCGATATGAACAAGCACAACATTCTTGGCAAACATAAACAATAGGCCTATACTTTATTAGTTGTTTTCACTCAAAGGATCCGAATTGTCGAAAGTGTCATATGTTGGTTACAAACCAGAAAATGGGAATGTTTTTACTCGTCCACAGACCCATTATCTCTAGTCTTGGTACAAGACGTTCTTTCCGCATTTTGCCTCCAGATCGGTTATCGGTACTGTACACGATTATAAGCTCTTTCACGATTCACCGATATAACCAATCGGGTAGCAGAAGTTGGCTAAGGACGCCTTGCACGAAGACTACAGTATCCCTTGAAACTAGCAAAGCTCGAACTCAATACAAAAATGTCCTACCATCTGGCTAACATAAAAGGTATAACAGTGCTGAACTTTGATCTATTATCAGCTTCCCTTACACCAGATTGTTTCTTTCAGTGACACAGCCAAGATATTTTTTCCCATACGCTTTTAGGGCAGGAGGAACAAATCTCACGGTATAACAACGTTTACGCAAACTGCAGACTATTATTTTTGTATTATTTTTGGATTATTTTGACATAAGCCTAATATATGTTCATGTTTATAACTTCAAAAAGAGCACATGAAGACAATAAAACTCCATGGTTTTTACTAACCCCCGCTATACCGGTACAGCGTAGAACACTCTCAATGTAAAAGAGTGAAAACATCACTCTCTTACCCGAGTGGTGGTGTAATTTTCACTCTTATTAGAGTGCAATTATCTCTAGTTTGCTCTTTTAGAGTGAAATTCATTCCGAATCGAGTGAAAAAGAAAATGTTTCCACTCTAAAAAGACTTGTCCGCTATATGGCTCTTTTAAAAGAGTGGTATGCGGGACAACTCTTTTTAGAGTGGAAATATTTTCTTTTTCACTCGATTCTGAATGAATTTCACTCTAAAAGAGCAAACTAGAATGAATTGCACTCTAAATAGAGTGAAAATTACACCACCACTCGGGCAAGAGAGTGATGTTTTCACTCTTTTACATTAAGAGAGAACAAAACTGCGATTTTTTATGTACAGTATTCCTTCATAAATCAACTATATATACAAACACCTTCATCAGCATTGTGTAGACCTCTGTAAGTAGTGTGAGACCCCAGCTCATGCCATCCACAAAACGATTCATTTGATTGCACATCGATGGCAGTCAGACCAACTCACTAAATTAGCATCAGGAGATCAACCTGGCAGTAATTGAGTTTACCTTTTTTTGAAATCCGTCAGGGGGTGCTACCTTTTCTATATGCCTGTCTGTGTTTTCTTTATTGTTTGTATCATTGTGTTTTTGTATCCTCCCTGTGAAATTAATAAATGAACTGAAATGAATACAAAAGCCACCCCCCCCCCCGTTTTTTAATGTAAACACTGACCCATCCGTGTATATCAAGAGCCTGAGCCTAATTTGAATAAACTCGATGCATCCAGCTGCTGTTGTTGTTGTTGACATAAGCCGGGTCCCTGTTTACCAAACAGTGCACTTTACAATCAAGTAATTATCTTTGCAAAAAAACAAATAGTTGATTCCCCGAAAACCAAAATCAACCAATATCGTCTGACCATGGAGGAACATGATCTGACAGAATATTGAATTTACAACATGCATATAGCAGAGTAAGAATTAAAGTGCATTAAGTTGAAACTACTGAGTCATCGCTTGTAAAGTTCTGCCCACGACACTGTGATTCACGAGATGTGCAAGAATTATGCCCAAGAGAGTTATCATTTATAAGTGCACTTTCAAGGAAGTCACATTTTGGTGTGCATATATAATACTAATTATATGACATCTGTGATCGCCATAACATCCAACTATATAAACGAGTTTGACGATGCCGCGTCGGGGCACCTCGGAAATAACTTGAGTATATCGAGTCGGTTTTAAACGGGCCTAATACGCTTGGCAGAAAGACTGTTATCAGAACAACTTCAATGAATATGGTCCGCATAGTATTGCATCTAATGCTTTGATTTGTAGTAAACATTCATTTCGTATGATTTACAAAGAACATGCATTATGTTGTTTCCCTGTGAGTTCATCGTGGAAACATCCGATCTGACGACCTGTAGATCGAATGACTTGTTGAGAACAAGCTTTCATGTTAAGATTCCAGGTGAACATTCACTCTAAAAACAAAGTTCATGATTGCAACCGCAGTACTAATCGAAAAATAAAATAGATTAATTTCACTCTGAAAGCGCATTTATTATAAATTCAATACTAGTACAACCTCTTGGGAAATATTTTCGTCCCAACTACCCGTTAAGACGAGTCAAGGAAAAAAAACACACAAAACCTCACCGTTTGCTTATCTCAATTACCGCAGTCAAATTAACCTGGCTGGAACTTGCGCGAAATCCCCGGCCGAATGCAAACCTCTGTTCGTTGTTTTCTCTGAACACCGGCTCTGATCAAATTGTCAAAAGTTGGATGTATGGTGTTTAAAACTAGAGGACATGCATGAATCTACTCTTCACCTAAACAACGACGGTAGGCTCTACTTAATGAACATAAATTATTCTGATTGTTGAATGTAAACTCGCAATGAAACAACAGAAACACAAACGAACAAACATTCCTTTATTTTTTCCAGAATTAACATAGCTTGACAGGACGTTGCAACCAGTTGTTTTAAATTGAATTGACTGAGAAAAAAATTACATGGAAACCATTCATAAAGAGATATAGTTCTTTAAAGATGATGAAGTTCTTGAATCGGTGATAATGATTATCCAATTTCAATTGTTCCCATAACTTGTATTTAAATTTGAAAGCACTCTTTACTAGTTCGTTCTGAATTGGGTGAATCGATAACAGCATTCTATAGAGCTTAGTCGTTAATCTTGACCATGGAGCGCAGTTTATGAGAAGGATTCCTGCAATAATTCCGGATGACCAAATCTTATCATGTAATATTTTTGCACCGTCACCGCCGCACCTAAATACAGACCTGAGACCAAAATGTGGTCGGGCCCTAAATGTAACCCAAAGCATGTATCTGAAAATGTGGTCATGGGTCCAAATGTAGCCACAACCCTGCGCCTAAATGAAAACCGAGCTATAACCGGAACAGTGTTACTGTTAGGCCTACATTGTGGAGCTACATTTTTAGGTACATGGTTTGGGGGTATACATATAAGTACACGGTTGGGCCAACATTATAGTTTAGGGCCGCACTTAGCTCCCGGCCTAACATTTAGGCGTCACACACACACGACTAACCCATAGTATTCAAAATTTGTTCAATTTCCCATCAAACCTTTCCTATACTTTAAACTTTGTTCTTTGCAGATATATGAAAATGGCTCAATAAACAAGTAATATTTTTTTCCTAAAAAAAAACCGCACACAAAAAACCCTCCCTCCAAACGTTTAATTCCCCATTCACAAGAAGTACTCAAGTAATCAATTGTACTTTGGTATTCTTCGCTACAAAACACTGAGGGATTTTCGGCGTCGCAAGCCAGGAGCAGTGGTCTCCATTTCCAGCCCCAGGACCGACCGAAGCCAGTCCTAATTTCCAAGACAGTTTCGATTTCTTATTTATTGGATTAAAGAAAAACCTGTACAAAAAAAAGAGAACAAAATGGACACATACCGCTGTGGTAGTAGGAGTTTCAAACAAACTTGATACATTGGAATTCCACTAGTGAGCGCCAGCAGGCTCACGGCACTTCAGGTGGGCAGGCAAAGGTCACCAGAGGTCACGTTTTGCGAATTTGTGATATGTTGATACTCTAAATGTGATATTAGGAGCCATTGTCGGAGTAGTCAGTGCTGGAGGGGGGCTGTTTCTTTCAATGAATGGTGATTTATAATTGGTCCCTTTTTTCCGGTGGAGCATTTTGAGGCTCGGGATTTTGGAAAAAACAGGTGCCACAAAAGTCCGTTATCAAACTTTAAAAAATTGTCCATGCGTTGCACAAGTTGGTGAAATGCAGATTTAGTTTCTCTGCAAGCGAATGTTTCCTTATAATCTGCTCTAGTTTTCAAGATCTAGCACCGAAACCCTATTTTGAGAGTTTCCAATAAAAAAGGAGCCTGTGACAGACAATGAGGAACCAGAATGTAATGGGGGGTTTTCTTAGTAGGCCTAATGCGTTCCCTGAAAGCAAGTGAGGGTGGGTTGACATAAGAAGAGAGAGTTGGGTATAACGCTGTTGATATTTTCTTTTCTTCCTGTATACAGTATTACATCATACACTTTAAGGGTTTCGCAGCCGTAAAAGGTAGATCAATACATACTTATGCATTTGGGGTCCCTCCCGACGGCTGTTTGGGAGTGGCTGTGTTTGGCCAACGCCAGACTCATCGAGACCTCTTTGCTGAACAGGCCACACCAAAAAAAAAAAAAGTTTGAACGGCCGCCATTTTTATCTATACGACGCGAACTGTGGTTCTTTTGTTTCAAAACCTTGAACCTACATTCCAAAACCTTGAACGTGTGACTTTACATTGTTACCATTGGAAGTAATGACCCTTTTCGGAACCACTGCTTCGGCTTAGGCTCCGCCATTTTGGAAAACGTGCCCTTTTGTATTGGGCTTCACTGAACCACAGAGCGAGGACAGATTGGACGAGAGCGTATACAAGTCAGAGCCAAAGCCAAAGCCGGGGCTTCGCAAAGGGCCTACCTTCCCCTAAAGAAAGCAGTCTGTTTGTTTTGTTATGCTACCTGTCTGGAGTATTGATGATGTCACTGCTTATAGGGCCTAATTCCGAGTACCAAGCATACCGAGCGACGCCAGCTCGACAACCAGCCGACCTCCATCACGGGTGTTTTAAAGGGGGAACTTGCTATTTATTTCGGGGCCCGCTTTATAAGCACCAAAAGCTTCAGCAAATGGAACAAATTGATGGTTGGTATTTATTTCCCAGTAAGAAAAAGACCACTGGCAGCGTATGTAGGATTTTGTGTTTGAACAAACATGTGAGGAAAGCGGAATTTTAACTCTGAGATTGCACAAAATCACCTCCAACAACTCACCTCGGCACATTCCAATGCAATTGTTCATCTTACCGTGGCTGGCTAGCTCTTCAGATGAGGTCTAGCGTAAACTATTATTGAGTTAAAGACAGGACTAACCCATCCCCAAAACGAAAGAAAGGAAGCGATGATTTTAGGTTCATTTCCACTTCCAAATAAATGCCCTCCGACCCTGACTGCGAGGGACGCTGTTGGGAGCGTACTGGGGGCGTATAATGACGTGCTGTGCCGCCAATTTCATTGCTGGAGTTGTTGAATTTCAGAGCGGGAAAAGCATAGGAGATTTGCACGTAGATAAGTTGTTTTTCTGCGAATGATTTTTTCTCGCGCATTGTTCAGTTGTCCTTGGAACTCCGCAAAAGTGGCTTTGTCTGTCATCAAACGATGTTGGGACTGTGACGACGACGACGACGATGACGACAACAACGACAACAACGACAACAACAACAACAACAACAACAACAACAACGACAACAACAACAACAACAACAACAACAACAACGACAACGACAACAAAAACAAGAACAACAACAACGACAACGACAACAAAAACAAGAACAACAAGAACAAGAACAACAAGAACAGCAACAAGAACAGCAACAAGAACAAGAACAAGAACAAGAACAAGAACAAGAACAACAACAACAACAACAACAACAACAACAACAACAACAACAACAACAACAACAACAACAACAACAACAACAACAACAACAACAACAACAACAACAACAACAACAGAAAATGGTAGAGAGAAACAAGCTGAAACAAAAGTTGCTTATTTCTTATCTGAAATGTTTACGTGATGTAAAGCCTGTGCACAAATACCAGTCATCCTGACTCCTAATTATTATTTGATGTATATATATATGTATATATTTTAGAAATGTGTACCTCAAAAGTTGAAACGAGAGGACGGGAATAAGACAACTTCATGAAGTTTTACATAACAAGGGTATATATAGAAGGACCACTCAGCGATCACATTGTAAAGGGAAAACACCGAGACTTATTGTTGGGGGTAAGTTATTGATGCACTAAGACACCCGACCTTCATTCACGAGTCTTAATCGTAGACAAGGAGTTATCGGCATGAATTTCGATAATCCTACGGTGGATTACTCAAAATCCTTGAGACAAAATGAGGATCCTAAACTCGAGAACTCTATCAATCATTCTGTGCGTTAGGGAATACAAAAGAGTTGCATTTTATGCTATAATGAAGATGTGAATTGAAGAATGCGTCGTGAAAGAGCAAAGGGAATTTAGGGGAGGCGAGAATTCAAAGACTTCTCTTGTGCCGAAGATGTTTCTTTTCATACGAAGACCCTGAGACGAGAGAAGAGCTTACCGGGAACGCCCGAGTATGACCAACTCGACACAGGAGCGTCAAATCGCAATAACTTTCTCAGTGTGTTCCCAAATAGTATGAAATGACATTCCATAAGCATGCTTCAACCATCTGAGTCTAGTTCCCTATTGGGAATACCGATTCTCATCTAACCAACAGGATACTTACTTAGATTTGCTAATATCCTGTCGGATGACGCTGCATTAAATTAAACGGGAGGGGAAGATGGCTGCTAAATGATACACATATGATTTTTTTTTAATTTGAACAAATTTGCTGAAGATAGTACATCTGGCTTCATATCAAAAAGCCCCTGCCCAGGGGATTATGTATTAAGTCCTCGTTTTTCGTGCAAAAGCAAAGTTTCATGGTTGCCGTGCTTAGCTAACCGGGTCGTGGCCAGCTGGTACATGTTTGTCAGACTATAAACCATGGATCACATTCTAAGTTTCCCATATGCTGAAAGTTGAAACGAAAGCCTATAGCCTGCAATTAATGGCACAATACATTTTTTTTAAAGCAGATTTGTATTTATACCCGAATCCGTAAAACGGATTCCGTATTTTGACTTTTAAACAAGAGCCTGTAATTTGTGTATATTGTACGAGGGGTTAGGATCACAATCTGTTCGAATATAGCCAAAGTTTGTTACTAGAATCTAGACAATCAACAATGCTTCTGATGTGATTTGCTTCTTATCCATTTTAATCATTCGGTAGTTAGGATCTCTTTGGTGAGATCTGAGAATGGATTTGTTTTCCAACACCAATCATGACAAAAAGGAAACCGCTTTATGCATGCTTCACCTATTATTTTGTGTTTCAAATTCAACACAATGTAACCAAACTGAGATGAAGGGACCTAAGTTAGGCCCATGATAGTTTCCAGTAGACGCCATCTTCACGGGAAACTAGTGGATCAGTGACACTGATCGTCAGGGTTACGGGGTTTGTTCCAGTTTCGGAATAAAAAATACAATACTGATTTATTAATGGAGATCAATGGGTTTGGGCCATGGTTTGAGCTTTTTTTTTTGAGCTGCGTCAAGCGTTCTAAATTGTCTAAGTTCCAACTGTTCACAGCCAAGTGGTTCGCCGGCCAAGTCAGCCGCACGCACGCGGTATTTATGTGTTCAAAAATAGTTGTGTGTTCAAAAAATGACTTATTTGCCCGTAAATATGGCCGACTTTACACTGTGTGACGTCAATTGGGAACTATTTATAGGTCAACATGAAATAAGAATGTGGCGTGTGTTCATGGCAAAGACGATCAGAGAATACTGATCGAAGTGCTGAGTTCTTGCACCACTGTTTCTTTTCAGAACCACCACAGCTCGTAGAGAAAAATGTCCACGTTATGGTTGTTACCGCAAGCTTTACTAGATGGTATCTCCACCATCCAAAGTTTTAAATCCTACTGATGTCAGAGATGATGCAAGTCTTTTACTCCAGTTCCATCGATCCAGGCACCTTTAGGAAGTTTTGAACTTGGACATGTACTTGCGGGGAGCTAATATCTGCAATGACATTCTACTACAGGTGGCAAATTACCTCGCAACAGGATCATGGTGACCCCTTAAATGCGGTTATTCAGTATGATCCAACGGGCATAATGAAGTTAGAGGTACGGTGATTTGTCTTTGAGAAAGGCATATTTAAATAAAATCAAACAAAAACACAAACAACTGAATAAAATATAAGTATATAGACTGTAAGGGTGTTTATCTTTTGCACACACAAAAAACAGCGTCATCGTAGCATAACACGGATTCAAGGTAAAAATACAGGATTGGTACTCATCCCATTCTGTTTCATCATAGTATCAGTCTGAAAGCTTACTGGTTATGAAGTTTATACCGGTACCAATCTTTTATAGAATAATTCCTGTCTGAAATACCGTCAAAGTTGAGAAAGTAGAATTTGAAGACCCCGATTTTAATTTGGGTTGTATAACAATCGAAATTAAAATTAAGGACAATGTGCTTACATAAACTGAAAAGTGTACACGTTTTTTTCGTGTGTTTTCCCTCTCCTAACTCGGACGACAGATTGAGCCCAAATTTTCACAGGTTTTTCTTTCAATGTATATATTAAATCAGACAAAGTAAGAACACTGTACTATCAGCTTTACCAATCCTATATTTAACCTTTAAAGGCAATTATATTATTATTTTGTTTTACATGTTTTTATTTTTTGTTATTTTGTTTTTAACAAAATAATTATTATGGATTCCAAAACAAAATTAGATCTGTTAATACATACAGACAGTTCAATGATTTTCAGTGGGATGGGCTCTAGAACAGTGCATCCAATGTTTTACGAAACACATTTATAAAAGAGGAAACAGTTCTGAAAAGAATAATTGTACACATTAAAAGAAAAGAGAAAAAATGCCGATCGAGAATGAGTGGTTGCGGCTCCGGCTCCGGCTTCGGCTGCGACAACGGCTGGATGACCATGTTATGGGTAGAGCACTGGCTGCCCTGACGGTGGAGTGGAGCACGCCTGAGAGGGCGGGGGAAATTGTGCATTTGATGACTACAAGCATGGAACTTGGCACACAGTCAGATGTCATGACAAAAAAAAAATACAATACGCACTTGGCAATTCTCCAGCCCATCAAACTCAACTCAGCCCATCAGTTTCAAGTTGGCGATATGGCCATTGCAGATTTGAATTTTGATGAAAAAAAATGTGTAGGTAGAATAACAAGCACTTTTTAAAATTTGCAAAATGGCTGCCATTGCTTGTTATTCTACCCATGCTTTTTCAAAAGACAAATCTGCGATGACCCAAAGCTAAATATCTTTCTCGTGATGATACTCTGACTGTGTGCCAGATGCTTGGATCAAAGGCATAACCCCATCCCGGTAATCCGCACCTGATGTACTTTTGACGTACTATTACCAGATTACACGTAAAAACTATATTGGTGTTTGGAAGACTTCGTTCGTTCGTTCGTTCGTTCATTCCGATCCTCTAATTTTTTTCACAAACACACACCATAAGTTAACCTGTGGTCGGGCAAATACAGATTTACTGCTAATGTTTTATCAGGGATTTTGTGCACATTCATTCCTTATTTCAATTTGGGACATCATAATAAGAAACTGGGGTTTTATTGGGGTTGAGGGTCAAGGACAAGTGTCTCTCACGTCTTACTCTCTTACTATCTTAGATGGAATTATCTCTTGAGACGAAAAACAAAAATCAAAAACAAAAAACAAGCTTTTTTTAAATTGAAAATCTAATCGATGCTAGGTCCGACTTTGGCAAATTCTATACCCAAAAATCTGGATTTAATTTTATAGCTATTTAGAAGAAAAAAAAGATTTGAGAAAGTTATAAGTTTTCATATGCAAGAAAAATACCACC
The DNA here is from genome assembly GCA_911728455.2 of Marthasterias glacialis. Lineage (NCBI taxonomy): Eukaryota > Metazoa > Echinodermata > Asteroidea > Forcipulatida > Asteriidae > Marthasterias > Marthasterias glacialis. The sequence goes on from OU452231.1 coordinate 7,353,395, forward strand.
AATAATAAGTTGTTATTGATTAAAAACTAAAAATGAATTATTGTCGGGATCTGGACATTCTCTCACGTCCATCAGCCATGCACAGACAATTTCACATGTTACGTGCATTTTGTGCTTTGTCCGTGTTTATAATAATGCGAAAGTTTGTGTATGTTTTTCGTGTTGAAACAGCATCATCTGTCAAAATTCGTTCCGGAAAAAAATTCTTTCGGCGAAAATCGGGCCATGCATGTGTTTTTCGAACATTACCAATAATGGCAACTGAATCTCAAATCATGAAAATTAGCAGATACACATCTTGTTTTGAAATCAAATCAAAACGTTTACGTAAGGAAATCGTTTTGGGGCAGTTGTACATTGGTTCCAGCTCAATCACAACAGCTGTGTGGTCCAAACTGTGTTTAAATAGACCCAGTAACTTACAAACACACATAATAATAGATGCCATTCCACATAATGTATGATTGATAATGACATTTACCAACGGTGACATTCTCCTAACGACTCGTATAAATAGAAATGTGGCGCAAACAACATGGGATGTTTACCCACCAATCTACTATGCGTTACAACCATTATTTACCTCAGTATTTTCCCCGGTGAATAAGGGTAGGCAAGCAGCCAACAATGACATGCATGCAAGCTTACAGACACTCCTCGCGAGTTGGACTCTTCCACTGACGTCATTCGTTTTGACCTCTTGGTAAAAAAAAAATCACACAACTTTGTGACTCCATAAAGTGAAGGAGAACCTAACTTAACGACAAAACATGATGGACCGGTAATGAAAGAAACAGATAACTTCGATTTGGCTTGGAGCATATGAGGTTGAATTGACTTTCCTTTAAGTACAATTAATGAGTTTATCATGAAAACATAAGCTGCAACCCTGACCAGGGTGGGTTTTGGGTGTGACAACCCCAACATCAAACCACGACCACACATCCACGCAGTCAGTGGGCATTTTGATACCTAGTCGGCAAATGGAGCCCAGAATCAACTATAACAATGAATGGATAATTTTTTTATTTTATTTATCCTACATTAGTATAGCCCTACCTGAAGGACAAGGTCAGCCGTCAAAAATAATTGGCTCTCTTACACCCTACAAAAAAAAGCCTTCGTTACGCCCCTGTTCCCAAATTGTGAAACATTTCTTTTCCTATAAATTGTCCGTGACCTGGGTATGTGTGGGGATTGGTTTTCTATTATACGTCGTACCGTACTGTTAAAAAAAAGTGCAAGTTAATACTTAAAGTACATGTAGTTGATACTTAGATTGTAGATGATTTGAAAAAGTAAAAATTGTACTGCAGACCTTGTAAAATTACATGGACCAATTTTCGCCGAAAGGAAGTTTTAAAGAATATTTTTCTCTGAATGAATGTTGACAGATGATGCTGTTTCAGAACGAAAAACATATAAAACTTTCGCATTATGCAACGGTAAGTGCACAAAATACATGTAACATGCAAAACTGTTTGCACACGGCTGACGGACGTGAGATAATGTTGGGATCCCGACAATGTAATCCATTTATATTTTATGGTTAACTACCACTTAACAAATTATTTTCGTGCAATACCTTAACAATCTATAACAATAGCTATTTAAATTTAAATATAAATTTTCGGGTCAAATCGGTCCCCCAAAAATCGAATCTAGCATCTTTAATAGGTACGTCTATTGTGTTGTTTTGATAGTACTTGTATATCTCATTTTCGAAAGTAAACATCACTCTAACGGTCTTTTATATGGGTATCATTTGTCCATTGCGATATTTTGATATTTAGCAAGTTTGTGTGTTATAGAAAACTACAGGAATAGTGATAATAAAAAAAACTATCATTCCCTTAAAAGTAAATGAGAGCAAACTGGTTTTTATAAGTATGAATTTCGAGAGTCAGTCAACTGAACACATACCGTCTAGTACAGACATTGGAAGCGGTGAGTGGGTCATTTATACAAAGAGGAGACACATGAGTAAACATCATCCATTGTTAGGTTGACTTCAAAATGGTTTAGTCGCTGAAATGGGGAAGGAGAGCAGACAAGGTTGGAAGCAAATAGAGGTTGAAAACTATAGTTATTGTTTTGTTTCGCTTTATGTTAGTTTTGTTTTGTTTTGGAGTGGGAGGGTGGGATTGGGGTTGGCGTGGAGGAAGAGGGTACGTTGGTGTAGAGGGATATGCTCTTCTTATCTTTTAGTAACCGTTCACACCGTTAACGGCAGTCAAGATTAACGAGTGACTGTCTTGTAAAGTTGAGGTCCCATTTATATGGTGTGCCTCAAGGTTCTCTGTTGGGACCTTCTTTCTTCAATATGCTACAGTCCTCTGTCTGATATCGCACGGTCTCACGGTATCCATGTACATCTTGACGCAGATGACATCCAATAGTGTACACCTCGTTCGGTCCTTCTGATCCTTCTACGGACACTTTGGGAAGAGGACAATAATATTGGAAGCTTGCCGCAGCTGCGTGGATGATAGAGAACAAGTTGCAGCTTAATGATGAAACAGGTGAACTTATAATAACATTGCGTCATGACATCGAGCATTTTATATAGGTCCAAAGTCGGTCTCTGAAATGTCAATGGCAGCTCACACAACGGCCACATGTCAATATGTCAATCTGCAAACGGAACAACCACCATCAGCAAAATCCTAGTCAGATCAAGTTGCAGCATCCAATATTCGCTCATAATTCGTCTCGCCTTCATTCCGGAAATGCGTTGTTAACTATTTTTCTGCTAACAAACTTGCCAAACTACATCGTGCGCAAAATTCTGCTGCCCAGGTCCCTTTTATATATAGTTGAACATCTAAGTTTTCCCATATTAACTAATTCAATCAGTTGAACACAATGTCGAGTATTATAATACAGACCTTGGAAGCGGTGAGTGGGTGATTTACAAAAGAGGAGACAGATGGATAAACATCATCTATTGTTAGGTTGACTTAAAAATGGTTCGTACACTGACAAGAGGAAGGAAAGCAGACAAGGCTGGAAGCAAATAGAGGTTTCACATTACTGTTCTCGTTCTGTTTTGCTTTCTGTTTATATTGTTTTTGTTTTGGAGAGGGAGGGTGGGTTTGGCTGGGGGTGGAGGCAGAGGAGCCGAGGAAGATGGTAGGGCCTATACATTATTGTATGATGCTCTTGCGTGGCTAACGGCTGATCTGAATAACCGTCCACAAGCAGTCAAGGTTGAAGAACGTCTGACAATATATTTCGAAGTTGAGGTCCCATGTGTGCCTCAACGTCCACTGTTGGGACCTTCTTTGACATTGCACGGTCTCGTGGTATCACTGTACACCTTTACAAACACAGATGACACCCCAAAAGTTGTACACAAGAGTACAAACAAAAGAGGGACAATACTCCCTTCATGTAAAAGAGTGAAAAACAACTGTTTTGTCCGCCATGCCACTCTTGCAAAGAGCCATAATGGCTGACAACTCTTTTTAGAGGGAAAGACGGGTATTTTCAAATTGAATAAGAGTGAAGTTCGCTCCAATTTTACTAAAAAATGGTGATGCACAGTGCTTTTTACTCTCGAACTGGCCAAAAATACACCACCTTCGGGCGAGAGAGTGAAATTTCACTCTTTTAAATTTAGAGAGTAGAAGGTCCCGATTGAGGTGTTACACTTTTGTGTGTGAGGAGGAGATGGTACATTATTGTTTTCCTTGTAGGCCAAGGACGACATTTTTCTTGTTTGAAAGAAGTAGAAAAGTGTGTCTTCCCTCAATAGTATAACGCATACAGTGAGTATTTTTGTGTGTTATACCATGGAGGTTCTGGGTTCTACTCTCATTATAGTAAGACTTAAACTAACTAGCTCAGACGGTTGTTTTCCAAACAATAATTATGAAACATCCCCCAAACATTCCACCAGTTTCCCAAAGAAATAAAACCGAAGTTTCATTAAAGACGATTTTAATAGTTGTTGATGACTAATGCCGAGTTATCTTGTACGGGTGTTTGTGATCAAGGTTGTGGTTATTAATTCGTTTTATCATGGAGGTAGGAAATTGTCCACAAGATTTATCAGATATGAGAAAGCCACCCTCGTTGCTCTCCTGCACAAATAAACTGGATCCCCAAACCACGCTAGTTTCCCGGTATTCCTGATTCAGTCCGCCCCCGCAGTAACCCGAAAGGCAGCCAGTAATTCTTTTGTCCTTGAATTGAATGAGAAAGCTTTATCAAAAGGACGTTTGTTTGCTGTGTTTCGGGAGAACGGATGACGATGGCCTTAGTCAGCGCCAATTATTTATTGCGTCAACAGAGGGGGCTCTTTCAGCACAGACTGAAGAGCTTTAGGACGGATCCGACTGCGGCTACGGCTGTGACTGTTGCTGATGGTGTTGTTTGGACGTCCTATATACTTCAACGCATGATGACGCGGCAATCCAGCCGTAGCCATAGCCGTGTAGCAGCTAATTCGAACACAGCCTTTTATGTTATAGACAACGTTGCACATCCTACCACGTGCCGTGGACTCAAGGGGCGTAGTTGTCTGGGTTTGGCAGAGGCCCCGTCCATAGCATAGCCAGAGGAATTGGGGTGGGTGGGGGTGCTGAATGGCAGAGTGTAACGGGATATGGGATGTATATTTTAAAAGCCATGATACACGCGAAATCGGGCGGTAAAAATAAGTTATAAAAAGGATAGTGGAAGCTCAACCATGAAAGCATTATGGAAATCTTCATTTTGATACATTTGAAGTTTATTTTGATTGCTTGATTTGCAATTCACCGACTATTTCTGACACTTACCCCCTTGTCACCTTTGGTGTTTACCGCCATGGTACTTCTGTATAATTATGTGAAATCAAATACATGTAGCCACAAGGGAAGTGCATTGGGAAAAATCTACAGGGAGACAGTGTTACCGAATTTGGTTACCACATGGCAAGACGAGGCAAGAAAAACAAGATCCGATTCAGAATTCAGTCGCAATTTTTCATAGTTAACCTAATTTTATAGATGCATTATTTAAAGGACAATAGTTGGTACCTCGTCACCCATAAAATAATTATCTTAGAACCTCAACAAGTCTGAAAATCACCTTCAGACCTCTGTAAAGTGCAAACCGGCAGTACAATTTTATTTTGGGCGGGAAAGGGTTAAATAGAGTCAAGAATTTATGCAAATTTCTAACGGAGTCATAAAGTTATACTCATCAGGCATCCCAATGGCTTCATACATTTTCTGAGAGGATAACTGAATAAATTAATTGCAACCTTGATAAAATGGATGGGAAGCATTTTGGGATTTTAAAAAACTATCCTCTCTAATTATTGTTTAATTATTTATGGTTTATTACAGATCTGTTTATTGCAGCTAGCAATTTGGCTTACAATAAAGATGGCGTAGAATATTTTTAAAATGACTTCAAAATGCAGTATACAGCGGAGAAAAGAAACCTCGAAATCATTTTAATGTTAAACAGATCATAGATGTTAGGGAACATGCTCAGCCTGTCGTTCGTGGACATTACTTCGGGCGTCTGGAACTTCGAATCTCTCTCGTTTTTGGTGTAATCTGGTGCACGTGTAGTACTGAGATTAAACATCTCCACTGAAATTTAAAAACTTGTGCGTAACGGCGTACTGGAATTACCAATCTTCCAGTTTTTTCCCAGGCATAAAACCCTGCGTTTCGCAAAGATCCTCATTTGTATCCATAGCAAAACATGGATATTTTCGACACGGCGCACTGGAACTACACCACGCTTCCATTTTGTTTTTACCGAGCCTGAAAAACTGGGTTCAAATAGATGCTTATCTGGCCCTTAAAAAACAGTAAATATTCAGTCACATTGTTTCATCAGCAGAAAACAAATAAATAAATAAACAAATACAAGGGGAGACAGACATGACAAAGATCCACTGAGGCTACAATAATTTGCAATCAGTACAAACAGTCCGCTGTTGATGTTAATTTGCAATTAATTTTCTTTACAGCTCGGTTATTTACAAAGTATAGAAATTCACACAATGTACAGAAGTGGTTAACTTCTTGTTTTTCCCCCACCTCCCACTTTTGAGAAAAGAACTTTGCATAATAAGGATATAGGTCAATTCAGACAAACTTAAAAGCTCCAAGTTTCAAGTTTCAAGAGTGCACGAGTTGTTTCGTGGCCAGTGTGATGGGGGTGGGTCTGTGGGGCCGTACCCCTCCCCGACCTTGACGATACATGTTCATACAACATTTGTTGGTATCTTATTTTCTTTTGTAAACTTCAAGCTTGTACCATCACACAATGCCAATAGCCCTAATCTTGCATGGTGGTTAAGATTCCAAGTCTAGCCTCATTGGCTGTTAATATATGACCCACTCACACATAGATCCTTGCAAGTTTGCTCTATGGAACACAAGTAACATGTAATCCATTTTTTTCAGCATGCTACTACCCTCCAATACCCTCAGTGCTACTACCCTCCAATAAAACAAAAAATTAAATATCCTATTGCCCACCTGAGTCGTAACCATAAACATCGGTGTCCTTCAGTCACTTTTGTATTTTTTACTTTTATTTACCCTTCCTTGTGAAATTCATGGATTCTCACCTAGGATATAGAACATTTTCCCCCGACAGCTTGAATATTCTAGTAAGCCCTGGGGGACTTTAACCAGTATGACTCCTTTTTTTTTTTTTTTTTTTTTTTTTTTTAAATATTCAATCAACTCAATAATAACCATCTATTATATGTTCACAATAGGACTTTACGTTGTTACTGTCAACAACCAAGGTCAGTCATAATTACTAAACTTCATTACAATATGACCCAGTCTATAGACATTAATATTTCTAATTAGATCAATACTCCAATTTATTGTCTGCCTTCAAAGTATCTGAGTATAAAAGGCCTGTTTAATCAGAAATGAGTAAATGACATACCCAAATTAGATGTCATAAATCAGTCTTTTGTGCCATATAGTAAAATGACACCCTTGCCTGTGGGCTGATGATTCCCTCTGGGCATTATCAACAGACGGCGATAATTACAAACAATTATTGGGCCATGTCTGAATCAAGGGACTTTGGCTACGGCTATGGCTGCTGTCTGCTGAGGCAACATTGAAGAATAGGACTTTTCAGCCATAGCCACTGCCTAAGCCGTCAAATCCGACAAAAGCCTTCCCATCTCAAAAATCCTTTTCACATTCAATAGCCCGATTCTACATGACTTTGGGAGTGTGAGGCACACTAGATTTTTGGATTGTGAAATTACAAACACATGATGTGGGACTGCTGTAGATTCAGTAACATTCCCTGTTTAAAAAAAAGAGCTAATTAATCCTTCTGGCATATGCCTTCAATACCACTCTAAAGACCAATCCAGTGGAGACGTCCTGTACCAGTGCTTTCTGCCACCAATACTGGAATCCCAATATGCCCAGCGTTTGTTTTTTGGAACGCATCCCAGGCATCTCTGATCAATGATGTGAAGACAACTACACAAAACACCACATTGCGGCAAGTTTCAGCCTGCGTGATTCTCCGTCGTAGCACCATGCAAATATCTCCGAGTTGCACAATGAGTTTGATATAAAGAACAGCACTGTTGGTTCAACGTTTCAACATGTTACCTTTGTGCCCAAACCCCTGTGCCTTCTGTATCTTCATTTTCAAATGGATGTTCTTTCCACGCTTTATCGACACAAAGCTAGTGTAGCTTTGATACCGTCCGTGGGTCAGCTAAGGATCTAGACCTGATCTGCTGCTCCTTGGCTGATCAGGTTAATAATTGGGGCACCAGTTGCTGCCATCATAGGGCATGGTATTACCAGTGCATAGGAGGACGATGTCTAATATCCACCAGACCCCCAGCCCACCTAGGGTCAGAAGCTTCCCAACAGCCATCCCGACGTGACCGAGGCAAAATCTGTCCACTCCGAGGAATCCAAGCAGTACAGACAAGAGGAGAGTTGTCACAAAGTAATGACCGCTGTATCTATTTGGATGTCAGGAAAAAGAATAATCAGAAGCCAAGGTTAATTAAAAACAAAAAGTAGCTCAAGCACACCGATTTTTGCAGAAAAATTATTTAAAAAAAATTGGTTTTTAAATGATGCTACTCAGTTACATCTCAAAGCCTATTCACATCACGACTTATTAAAAGGTCCTCTAAATAAAACTTATTTAACTGTCACTTGTTGTGTTAAGGAAACCATTAGTGCAGCCTGATGGACCGGCACAACATTTCTGCATGCAAAAGCAACTCCAGATGCCTCACTTTACACTGGGGGGTGGTGGGGGGGGGGGGTGTCAGGTTGGCATTGTGGTTTCTTTCCCAGCCTTTCCCCTGAGCGGATTTTGGTCCAAATCCCACTTGAACCAGAGAATTGCATGTGGATTGTGTTTTCAGTCCCTAGCCTGGGTTTTTCCCACTTGGAAGTTTTCCCTCCCTCATCTAAAAACTGAATATCTTCAACATCTTATCTTCGCAGGCATTTTGTGGGCATACATTTCACAGTGCAAGGCACTCTCGAAGGGTTCCTTGGTTTCATGACCAGAAAGATACACATGACATTAAAAATGTTGAACACACAGCGATAATAAATATGGCTCCTGACAGAATGACTTTGATGACTTTAGGATGTTGACAACAAATCTCAATACGTAGGCCCCAAACTAGTAAATAAAAATCATTCATAAAACCAAACTTTGGATTCCTGAGGTACACAAGTCACCATGGAATCACCCATAAGGGCTCAAATCTTGACAAATCGTATGCCAGTGCAGCTCTGACGAAGGGAGGGGGGGGGGGGGGAAACATGACTCCTGAATAAAACAGATTAAAACTTACTTAATACATGGCACGTTGTCTTTGACAAATGTCCTATTGCCATAACAAGCAATCCCAGGAAGTACTGTACAGTTCACTGATGTTGTTGGTACTTGGCCGTGTCGTTGCTTACCATACATCTCCTATGGAATGGGGGGAAGAAAAAATAAAACTTGCAGACCTGGGATTACACACTTGAAGAAGGGACAATTCAGCGTAAGGCTTAGCCCAAACATCTGACGTCACACTTTGAGGCACGTGAAAAATGCCAGATACCGTCCTTTACAACCCTATGGTGGCATGCACAAATGAACCTTTGACCTACTTAATGTTTGCTTGCCATAACCCTGTGTGTACACACACACACACACACAGAGTCATAGGTGACACATATACAGTGTGGACATTCTTTTGTCATCATGCAGTTAACAACAACAAACCTTTAAAACCATCGCCATTTCTGTTAGAGAGTGTTTTGCAAGCTGGTTTTCTAACACACGATCCCTTTAATATAATACTCGGTATTGAACTACAGAAAATGTTTCCTTTTTTAGTAAACCAAGAATATCTAATTTGTGAGAATACTGTGTGGACGTGTGGAAGTTCACACAGTGTTTAAAGTTCTTAAACAGTGTGGACATCTTTTGTTCTCAGGTCCACACTTCAGACGTAGCGCTTAATTACCCACACACACCCACACGCCCTAACATATGGCAGTTACGGGGTCCTCCTAATGTTGTTCGATTACTCCCTTTTCTGAAGAATTACTCTGTGGGGTAGCACTAGAACAAGGAAAACCTTGTGGGGTAGCATTGTTCCATTGTGTAAAGTACCCTGTAAGTTGGTGAATGTAAGGGCACTCGTGTGTAGTATCAGTCTGCAGTTATGCTGCGCGTGCACTATACACAGTGTGTGTCATTGCATGTATGTCTATCCAATAAAATCTTTTGGGTTTGTAAGACCCGGTGCCTGACAGGGGGCCAGTCTACCTCTGGCACTACCATCAGCATTACTTTCCCTTTAAGTTTCAGTTACCATTCCTACCAGGCTCCAAATCTACACTGGCCCCAGGCCCGAGAAAAGTGATTTTAGCATTAGACAATGATCGGACAAGTTGATCAGTCAAACCTTTTTCAATTAAACAATAACACCTCACTGTGTATTAACTTTAATAAAAAAAAAATGATGTTCAAATATTGACTTTGAGTCTGATAAACATCTTTCAATTCTGTTGAATATCAAAGTGCTTTACTGTTAAGAATGAAATAAATCTCCAGTTAGTGCTTGTTCAAATATAAACAGTTCAGGCCTTACTGTTAAACTATGTAGAAATTTGTTTCTCATTTTGATTTTTTTTTTCCTTTTGATTCTGGCCTTGTAAAAGAAAATTCTGGTCCAGTAACAAATTTGAGCGTCAAGGTCTGCAGTGTTGTGTGTTTTCCCCCTACAAATCTTAGCCCTGTTCAACCTGCCTTATGCTGGACCATAATACACAATTTAAAACATAATTTGTATAATCTCTTCTAGGCCCAATTTCATAGAGCTGCTTTAAAAGCACAAATAGAAACTAAGCAAAAAATAAATTATGCTTACCAGAATAAGGTTACCAGCCAAAATACCATGTCACATGTATCACTTGTGACTGGTATCCTACTGCATTTTGCTTAGCAGAAAATTGTTCAGCAAAAATATCCTGCTTTTAAGCAGCTCTATGAAATTGGGCCCTGGTCAACTGGAACAGAGCATTGCACTTATGATGAAGGAAAAAACGAATACAAAATGCAAATAAAAAACCTGTGGAGTGTCAACGCGGAACCCCACAATGGCTACACAGAGGGAGGGTGCGTTTCAACCACTACTGTGCTGCCAACACTACACAGCTGGTATCCTGCGTTGACTGCGCAAAACAATATACAAATCAGGGCATCAGCAAACACGCAATCCTCGCAGCGTGACATTTTTACACAAAAGGAAACAGTCGTTGAGTGTCATGTGACTATTAGTAGTAAAACACAGATTGTAACGGCTGCACTTTTAGTGGGCTAAAAAATTAATTGATTTGGAGGACAGAAAGTGATCGTGAGTACAATTAAATGCCTTTTATTTCATCTTTGATATCTTGAGAAGCCAGTAGGCGATTTTCCAACAATTCTGTTGAATCTTTGTCGTAATTTGGGCAATTTTTTGAACAGGGCATCACAGATTCGTTTTAAATCCACTTTGTCACAGTGCCAATACATATATTTTATTGTCCAAACCAACAGCGGAAGAACCGCCAATTACAGGAAAGGGTAAATAAAGATAACTTAATCTGGATAATTAATAATATAGATACATATAAATATAAAAATGTTAAGAATTGAAATTCATAATGATATTAATTAAATAAATATCGTAAATGAACAAATACATAAGTAAAGACTGTAAATAAAAAAATAACACACACAAAAAATAAAATAATAAAATAAAATAATAATATACCTTACTGGGGCGCTAGTACGACTGATAAAGTCAAAATCTCAAAAAAAGGAGTACAGCGCCCCAGCTACTGGGTCTATGCTGGCATAGTTTATATCATTCAAAACCACAGTGGATAATATTGAATGGTCAGACAGTAGGAGGGTTCACTGTGTACTGTCTAAATACATTCACCACATATCGTATTGCAGACTGGCACAGTTTATAATAGCATTCAAACCCAATAGTGAATGATATGGAATGGTCAGATATTAGGGGGGTTCACTGTGCATCGTGTAGATGCACCACATACATGTGTCATATTGTTGTATACCATTCAAAACCACAGTGGATGATATTGAATGGTCAGACAGTAGGAGGGTTCCCTGTGTACCGTGTAGATACATTCACCACATATCATACTGCACACTGGCATAGTTTAGGCCTATCTATCATTTAAAACCACAGTTGGATGATACTGAATGAATGGACCTAGACAGCGTGTCGTGGCTTGGTGGCTGAGTCATCAGAGTGTGGGTTCGAGTCCCGGTTATGACACTTGTGTCCTTGAGCAAGGCACTTAACCATAACTGCTTTGTAAAAGTTGTGGAGGTAGAGCTTTCTGCTCTACCAGCCAGGCTTCTGATGGATGATACCCAAGCCGACATCCATCAGACTGTAAAGGGGGTAACCCTGTTTCAGCCCCTGGAGTAGGTGGCAATGGCCCCTGGGAAAACAGCTGTTTTGCAGCCCACACCTCGAGTGGCTTACATGCCCTGTGTGTCTGGCGACTTCCATAATTTTTTTAAAGTAGGAGGGTTCAATGTGTACTGTGTAGATGCATTCACCACTCATACTGCACACTGGCATAGTTTATCATTTAAACCCACAGTTGATGATACTGAATGAATGGTCAGACAGTAGGAGGGTTTACTGTGTATTGTCTAGATGCATTCACCACATAGCATACTGAAGGCCGGCATAGTTTATCATTCACAACAACAGTGGATGATACTGAATGGTCAGACAGAACAAGTTTTAACACTTCCTCTTACAACCAAGAAACCAGCTACTTTACCTTTGTGCATCCAATGTCATCGTTTTTCTTTGTAGTGTTGATGTTTTCTGAGCTTAAATCTTTTGGAGCCTCACATTCAACGTACTCAGGTGGCCTGATATAAAGGACAAACAACCAAGAGAAAAAGCATTGAAAATTGTGAAGACTGTTAGCTGCTGAACAACAGTAAATGCATCGATTTCCACACAGTCAAAAGTCATAAATGCCAAAGATTTGTTGATTTCCAGAAGTTATATAAAAAATTAAATTAATTTCATTTACAAAATCTACCAACAGTGTTCCAAAATCAGTTCATGTCATAATACATATAATAATATATAATATTATTCAAGCGGACATATTATAATAATATATATATATAGCAATATATAATAATAATATATAATAATATATATATATATAAAGTTTGAACTGTTCAGCACAAAGCTCAACACAGTGATCCTTGAACATGAATATCGAGGACACAAAGACGACTTAAGCTATGATAAAAAAGGAATGTCTTCATGTTGAAACTGTCTAGTGAATGGAAATGCTTTTTATAATTTTAGGACAACTTTTTGAAACAGGGTATCAAACCATCTGATTGATAGCAAATCGCCTTCATCATAGCGTATACCCCCATGCTTTCCTGGGGTGCTAGATGACCATCCAAGTCAAAATTTCAAAAAAAAAGGAGTACAGCGCCCCAGTTATTGGGTCTAGATTAGGACTCAGGAGAAGCGGAAAAGTTTCCATATCCGACTGCCACTTTGTAAGGGATTTTTTTAATTATTTTTGAATGGATGTTGGGCTTTTTTTCCCTTTTGAAATACTCTTCTCGAGGAATTGGAAGATAAATCACTAAATATTGACCTTTAGAACAGAAAATTCAAGCGGACATTTTATCGCGTGGCTGGAACTTTCGCACATTCATGTCCAAAGGAACTAAAATGCCGTTTAGCAAGTAGCGTTGAATACAACCGCAGACGTGAAAATGGCTTATTTTCCATGATTGCAACACTTTGTAGGTCAAAGTGCCTGTTCCTCTGTGTTCCTGTCAACCTGTCTGGGCAGGTAAGGACATAATTTGACTTAAGTTAAATTAAGGGAGATAAAGGTGGCAGCCGGATACAGCATTTTTGCCAAAAGGAGTACAGCAGTTACTGGGTCTAGACTAGGATAGGAACACTTTGGTACGTTATCCCCCTTAAACTTCCGCATGGTCTTATAAAAAAAATAATTATGGGAACTTGATCTTTGACAAGGCAAGGACGGTCAACTCGACAAGGAAGGAGGTCAGCAGAGGATACTCCTAGAACTATGACTGAGGTTCGTTCCGCTATCGTCTCGTGGAGACGATAGCGGAACGAACCTGTCATAGTTCTAGGAGTAAGCAGAGGAGTACACTTCACTTACACATATTCGCATCGTATCAGCGGTGAGTGTGGCTCATATTCTACTCCATGAGATTCTTCCCAGCGCGTATTATCCTCTGGAACAATTATGTGCTGATGTTCTGCTAGAATTTCTGAAAGAGCTACGAGCACGAACACAGCAAATGTTGCACAAAAATATAAACAGTGAGCAGCCATCTTCCAATTCCATCTTTTGCTTTTATTAGAATCCACTTTTATACCGCCCTCATGTGGCAACAAAGACACCAAAACATAGTGCCGCATTATGATGACTCGGCGATCCAGCCGTAGCCGTAGCCACAGCCCACTCTGTATGTATTGACGTATTTGTACATGTACACATGTATGTACAGATAGTGCCGTTGCAAGTGCTAGGCCTACAGTGCTGTCTACTCTATATAGCGGGAAATGTGAATTTGGGGAATTTATCAGCAGTTACTTTTGTGATTTCTTGTGGAAATACTTTCAAAGAGTAAGTTTTCTTTTGTTGAACTCTTCAGGCCCATGAGGCCGGGTTTCCAGTCCTAGTAACTTTTGTCTTAAAGTTTGAAGTAAAGTAAGAAGTTAAACTTATTAAAATTATTGTTATCACGTGTCACTCTCTAGATCTAGAGTATGTAGCTACTGACACTGTCAATTGCCACAATTCTGACTGGACTAGCTAGCTCTAGCCCCACTAGTGTGGCAAGCTAGCTCCTGCTACTCTAGTTCTAGTTCCACTGTTTATTGCATACTATTTTACATTCTAAGAAGATTAGATAACAATACTCCAATTTATTTAAATGCAATTTATTTAATTTAGAACTGTTTTATTATTTATTAAATTATAGTTTTTGTTTTATACAAATTCAGTTTGACAATTTATTATTTTGGGAATGGTTGTGGCGTGTGGACTGTGTGGTGGTGTCGTGGTCGAGCGGTAAAGTGCACCAGACTCAAGCTCTGGTGTGTCTGATCATGGAGGAGGATGTAGGTTCGAGTCCCAGTCTGGACACTTCTGTCTTTAAGCAAGACACTTTAGCTGTCATTGCTTCATCCTTTAGTACGGCGCTATTTCAGTGCCAAGACATGTGGCAGGTTCAAACCCGCCTCAAACTTTATTTTATACAAAAGTTGGCATATTAAATAATGGGCAGCTTAGTTGTGATGATCATAATCCTCCATCAGGGAAGAGGGTCTGATCATTGCAATTTAAAGACTTAATTGGATGCTTGAAATATGACTAGATGATGAGGTCAACGAAGTAATGTTGTGACAACTGTTTTTAGGAATAATTCACTTGATGGGAATAGGGTCCTCTCCCCAATTTTGTTTCTTTATTTTAACATATTCGCTGACTATTTTTATAGAACAGAATTGAACACCATCCATGAGATGTCATTCATAGATGTGTGCATGTAGTCATGGAAACGGTAACCTCGGATGAGAAAGACGCAGAGTGCTTCCTTTTGCAGAAATGGCAGAAATGCTTTTTCGACCTGCAGAGACCAGACGCTGGTCCTGGTTTGAGAGCAGACAGCATCACTGGTATTCTGCAGCAAGTTTATCAGGCGAGGTCAACAAACAGGTAGGGGCCTTCAGATTCGAAGTTACACTTCCAAATAACTTTAATTCACATCCATCGGGTAAAACTAGTGGGAACATTTACAAGTATTTGGCACTGTGTCATTGCTACATGTTTGTGAAATTCAAGATGAAAAGTTCAACTGTAAATCTGATGATTTTCTGCAGGTGATAATTAATATTGTTCTAATTAAGAAACCATTATATATTACAACTTTGGCAGAAAATGTCTTTAGCAGTAATCTCATCCAAAATGTATAAAACACCATTTTGCTAAAATTTTAGATTTTTTTTACAAATTTGCACTTCGTGAAGACAGGGAAGATTTGTAGTGCCTGCATACACCCTGTCTAAAAATTTCAATATGAATTTTTTTAATGTAGCATCCCACCTGCTCTGAAATACAGTGAAAAATGATTTACCAAAGCAAAGTTAAAAAAAAAATCTCCCAACGTTTTATTTCAAAAATTCACAAGAAACTATTTATTTTCATCTTTGTGTTGACAGCATCGATGAAGACGTTCATGGTGACCTTGCAAGGCAGTACATCAAGTCGTACTCAGCTATTGTAGACAGTGCCAACCAAGAGACAGGTAAGTTTACCAGTGTCAACGTTCTCCCTCAACATTTGGGCATTCAGGTCAGCTTGGTGGTCAGGTCAGTTAGAATCCTACCTTGGACTGGAGCCTAAAACCCAGTTCATACTTTGCGCAAACGCAGACGCGAAGCGAATTTGACGTCACTCTCCTACATTTGCAGCGAATTTGTCAGAAAGTTCAACACAGTTCAACTTGAGGGAATTGTTCGTTGCAAATTTGTGTTGTCAAATTCGCTTCGCCTTCGCATTCGTGTGAGGTAAGAACCTGGCTTTACTCCTGGTTTGAGTTTTCAGTCTGTACCTGATTGCGTAGGTTTTCCTCAGTTGGGGTTTTTCAGCCCACAACATCCTCTCTTCACTGGTAACTTCAGGCCTACGGGTTACATTGCAAGGCACTTTTGGGGGTTACTTTGTTTCATTACCAGAAAGATATAGCAATAACAGTGGTGCGCTGGCCAAATACCAGTTAAAATACCTGACGACCAGTCCAAATTCTGCCCAGCTGGTTAGTTCATCGGTACCACTGCTACATGTAAACATCTGATTGTTAATATTGCTTCAGATTAAAAGTTCCACATGTTTGAAACCTTAAAATATGGACCAGTGGAAAAACTGACAGACCAGTGATCCTGGGGGGGGGGGTGACCCTGGGTATATGGCAGTTTCAATGAGGTTGAATGGCTTCTGACTGGGACCCCTGAACACAGATATTGAGAAAAATAGGGAGACCGCCAATGTATCGTATACATGGGTGGGGGAGGAGGGGTGATTCTGGCTACACCACAGTTTCACTGAGGTTGAATGGCTTGTGACTGGCACCCCTAAACAAAGATATTGACAAAATAGTGAGACCGCCAATATTAGGGCTTGGTAGCTCAGTTGGTAGAGTGCCAGTACGTTAATGCAGGGTCGGCTGGTTCAAATCCCGCTCCAGTCAATTTTTCTCTGTTCACACCAAAATTGAAAGATTGTTTTCCTTAAAATCTTATTTGAATCAGATGAAATTGTTCTTATCTCCGTATTATTTCCGATAATTTGTTTGTATTTTAGGGCTTAACAACTACGCCGACGGTGCTCTGATGCTGTGTGCAAATCATCCAAATGGTACGTTTACAGATAATTTCCAGATAATCTCCACAGTTCTTGTATAATTTTTACTGTTTTTTTGGAAGTTGATAAGCTTAAGTGTACATTGATCAATTTCTTAATCAATAGATGGCATATGACGTGTACATGTATACATGCAAATATTGTCCGAGTCAGCACAAAGGCGACGTTTATACACTCACCGTGCAACGCTTTGTTTCACCTATACAAAGGGGACAAAGGGTGTTGAATATTTCAGTGATTTTCGCCCATTTCACAGGGGTTATTGTGTAATCCCCGATTCCAGACCTTTGTCCTTTTGTTCCAAGAAGAGGATGACGAGACATAGAGAGGTTTATTCATTGTACTGTGGCTCAATGGAAGTAAGTCAGAGTGAACCGGGGATCCGGCCTTGGTTCTGGATTTAGTACCAACCCTCGGCCGCAGTGCATGTATTTGAAATTTTCTCTATAGAGAAAACAAAAATCCCAGCGATGTATCTTTGTTCTCTTGTCTTTGTCAAGTCAAGGTTTTTTTTTGTGCAAGTGGTACTCAAAGAAAAATTATACCGGCATTTCCGGGAAAAAAATGAAAATTCCCAGTGGCAACTGGTTAAAAAAAGAAATATTTGGTAAACACTTGACTAAAGGACTTGTTTAGTTTTTGGGTAAAGCAATCTAAATGGAAAACAAGGTTTCAGTCGGATGTTTGTGAGTTTGACTCGTATGCTAGGTTCAAAAAATCAATGTTAGTCTGTTAACATTATCAATGATATCGAGTCTGCTTTGACATCATTGTAGAAAGTACAGAGTGGACGACTTCCTTCACATCTGAAAGCCTGAGGGCTCTTCCTTGCGTGAAGAGGCTAATGCAAACCTCAAAGGTAAGAATCAAAGCAGGAAGATGAGTTTTCAGGAGTTTTCAGGAGTTTTCCCGATTTCAGGATTTTTTTCAAAACATTTTCTTGAAAGAAGTAAAGCAGTCACCCAAGGGAGAGAGAAATAGTCTACATAGTGTTCAAACAATGGGTTGTATTTCTGGTGATGCTCAGAGTCTGTAAATCTGTAAATGTTTCTGAGTTTCATGGTCTGACATAAAGGGGAACCCAGCAACCGATTTCACGAAACTTTACGCAGCTGCGTAAGTCCACTTGCGCCAGATTGTATTGCATAAGTGGCCAACCTTACGCACTAAATATATGCACAAGTGGACTTACGCAGTTGCGTAAAGTTTTGTGAAATTGGCTGCAGGCCCTTAAGCCATTTTCAGGAATTTTCACAGACATCAACTCTCATCCCTGTCAAAGTTTAATACAACTGAAACAAATAATCTATGTTAACTACCAATGGTCCGTTTGAAATTAGTTATTGATCAAACTCTATTAAGAAAAGGGCAAAAATACCAGGTTTAGCAAACTGAACAAAGGATTTTGAAGCTAGGGGCTACTTCTTTTGGACTGTTAAGCTGCTATTTTTGGTCTCGTTAAAAAATTTGTAAAATGTTTGGCCCTGATTTTTTTGTTGTTTGATTTGTTTTTAGAGAAGTGCAGAGAGTAGAAGACCTGTAAGACCCAACGAGAAGCTCACCGTCATTCAAACATCTCGGCACACCAAGGGGCCTGTTGATCCACACAGGTCAACAAGTGTTCCTAATCAACTAGGTGGTTCCAACCTCGGAGGATCCACACGTTCCACCAACACTTCCCTCTCACTCAATCCACCGTCAAATCCACTCTCCTCCTCGTCAAATCCATCAGCCAGACCTTCAGGATCATCAACAAACATCACAAATCATCAACCAGGTCAAAGTTCAAGAAACTTGGGCCAGAGTTCAAGATCTTCAGATCTGGCCGCAGCCTTCCAAGAGACTACAAACCAGGGGATGTTTCCCCAACCACCTGCGACGAATCTGCAAACTCCGTGGCAAGTTGATAACCATGGGGTCCTTAACACAGCGGCACCTCCCGTCAACAAACTGACCCCTGCAGGGTCCTACTCAGTGCCCCATCAGCCTGTGCCTGCCTTTGCCTCACGGGCCACTGCCAACAGGTCTGAGAACCAAGGATCTTTGAACAGGAATCCTGGGTTTCCTTCTCATCAAGCTCCTAGACAGAGTGTGTTTAATACGAGCGGTGCTCCACCGCAGACTCTGAAAAGAAAAACCATGTTCCAAGAAGGTATCTATAAAAACTTTCACCAACCTTCAACTTTTTTTGCTGCTGAAATCTTTTAAGATTTCAGCAGCCCAAAAAGTTGAATTTAAAAAAAAGTGTCAAGTAAGTTTTGCATTCAGGATTTTGCCGTTGAATCAAACATTCAGATTTTAATGTTGATTTGTTTAAAACTGAAATATAGACATGATACAAAAAGGATATTTATTAGTTCAATAAATGTCCATAATCACAAAGTGATAATCACAAAGTGATCACGTTTTCAAAATCAGCTCAAATCACACACAATTTCATCATGTTATACAGTAGAGTACCACGGTGATGGTCAGTTGCCCTTCCGAACCTCAGTCCCAGAGCGTGCAGGTTTTGCAGAGAGAAGACTGAATGATGGTCCAGGTTCAAGACCAAGAGAAGAAGATAATGATGGCTGTGCTAATTCAGTACCAAGTGCATTTAAAACAGCCAATGAACAGCTAGTAAGTTGGGATTTATTTTCTGTTTACCTCAATTGAAGTTTTTCAAACTTTATTTGATAGATGTAATAATGCATCAGGGATGAAGTATGTTATATTTGTTTTAAATCAATTTTTGGGTGAATGAAGAAAAATTTACTGGAGCGGGGTTTGAACCTGCGACCCCCGGCTTGACGCACTGACGCTCAACCAACTGAGCTATCCAGCCCTAATGTTGGCAGTCTCCCTATTTTGTCAATTTTTCTGTGTTCACTCCAAAATCGATTTTTAAATTTTTCCAAGTCATTTTCCCTTGTGGTTTATTGCTTGATATTTCTGTTTTACTCTACACCGGTGTGTGTGTGATAAGTTCTGTATACCCTGTGCTTTCCCAAAAACTGTGGAAAAAAAATCCAAAGGCATACCACTCTGGTAGGATTCGAACCCCCAACCCCCTAAAGGACCACTGTGACTAGGTACTGTTTTAATTTTTTGATCATCTTTCAGAAGATCACATTTAGAGATCATATTTAGAGACAGTTGAGTAGGGCGCCCTCTAATACAGGCCAAATGGAGCTTGCTCATTGGCATGGCCCATCCTGTACGCCGCATGTGTACATAGATGGGTGTTTCAAAAGTTTTATCATTGTTTTACCTCAAAGGTGGCGGTGGAATAGCATCAGTGCATGAGGTCTACAACATCTTCAGTCTCACATTATTATTATTATTATTTGTGTTTTAGGCATGTGCATTAAGCACTGTATACTTGTAGCACTGTTTACTTGGTACTTTCCCAAGTTCTGTGAAAAAAATCCACTGGCATATTACTTGGTTGGGATTCAAAACCATGACCTTGGCCATTCTAGAGCAGATGGCTTACCACTAGATGTAAAAGAGTGTCACCTTAAAAAGTGAAATGCAATCAAAGACATGTCCTTCAAGGCTTTTCCTCTATCCACAGAGTATAAACAATCAGAAAAAGTATGGCGGTCGAGGAGGGGGTAGTGCCCCCACTCCTTCAGCTTATGGCACCAACAAGAAATCACTGGGAACAACCAGGAGAGGGTTAAACAGCAAGTTTGTTCCGCCGGTGATCAATCGCGACGAGGCAGAGACCGAAAGGTGAAACACCTGTACATGTTTATGTCCTCCACCTGCACACAAAGTTTTGAATCTTTTTTGTCACGTGTTCTTTCTTCTCTGTTGAAATTTCCTAAATGGAAAGTCTACATACTTAACATTTTTTTAAGAAAAGGGAGGTGGGGGGGGGGGATATGACACTCACAACTCCGAAGCTGTTTTTGTTTTATAAAAATATGTTTGGTGTTTTTTGTAAGGTACTCTAGAAGTTCCACTTGATGGGTGAACAATTTTTAGAGGTTTGAGAAATGGTGGTGAATGAATGAAAAATGGTTTTAAGGGTCTTTCGGAGAGCGCTGCTTTCCGAATTGTTACTCGACAAAGTTTTGAGTATTCTGACAAAACGTACAGTTCAGATAATGTTTGCCCTTCCTAAGTATTGAGAAAAAGAATTAGCTGTTGTAAATTGCTTACTCACCAAAGATACATGGTGGTATAAATGTAAAAAGTGGTGCAGTTGTAATGGCCTCACATTTTCGGCCTCATTTTTCTGCCCTCAAATTGATCAATCAGGAGCCATGCCGGAGGTCCAGTATTTGCAGTCTGCTCAGGACCTGTCCCCAGTTTGTAGGATCACACAGCAGGTGGGGTGCATGTGTTGGAGTGTCCCTGGCAATGTGTAGGTCATTTTAGATGGAGTCACTGCAATGCGTCTGTGGGCGTCCAGGTGGGTCGCGCCAACCTGCACATGTAGGGTCAAACTTGCAGCCGATGCAGACCCGGAAGCAAACGGAGCATTAGACCCTAGCAGAGTCTTACTCAAAAGCTAAAAGGGAAAGACTCTGCTAGGGTGGAAACGTGAGGCCATTATCACTTCTTGTTTCATATTGTGTGATTTCATGAAAACAGAGCTCAATTTCAGTCTTAGCTGATGAGTATGTAGTTCTGAGTATTACCTTACCTTTTCCAATTGTGACATTTCAGAGGTCACCAAGGAGCAAAGCCAGGGGTCATCGGAAGGTCAAAGGTGACTGGAGGCGGTGAGGAGGAGGTGACAGATGAGCGTTTGAAAGGAATCGATCCCAAAATGATTGAACTCATTGCAAATGAGGTATGTGTAAAAGTTGATTTTCATGTATACCTACGTCCTCAAATATTATTTTAAGAGTTTGTGTTAATTATTTTGTGAAATTTCCCGTGATTTTAGAAAAAAGTGCGCCATAAAGGGTTTTCTCTCTGAGAGTCCATTTTGAAAAAATGAATGAAGTGGACACACAGTGAAAGAGCTCAGAAAAATTATTTGAAAGCCTTGCATATAAATGACATCGTTGTCCATTGGCCTGCGATGGAAACTTTTAACACATTTTAGACCTCCTCTCCTGGTAAACCCCAAAACTTTTCAGCATTTAACCACATAATGCGTAAAAGCCATGAAAGGTAAAAAAATTGACCCCTGGAGACATTTTAAGATTTGCATGATTTTCACAAAGAACATTTTCTCGTAGATTCTGATGGAAAAAGGAAAAATTCTGAAATGTTTTTGGGGAACATTGTTATTTTCATGATAAATTCAAAAAATTCACTTTTGAAAGTTGGTTCAGAGTTTAAGGTTTTGCCAGAGCCAATCACATTAGTTTTTTTATTTTTTTTTTTCAAAATTGAAGTTGAACTTGCAAATTTAAGGTATGCTTTTTGGTTGGCCAGTGAGAACTATTGGCATTTGAAGACACACTTGGGAAAATGGCCCCTACTGGGGCAAACTCTTGATCAAACCGTAGAGCTAGCTCTATGATTAAACCATGATAAAAGCCCATGGCGACTATGGATTGTTTGATATTTCATGTGATTGCAGATCATGGATCATGGACCTCCAATTCATTGGGACGACATCGCTGGCTTGGAATTTGCAAAGACAACGATCAAAGAAATTGTTGTGTGGCCGATGCTCAGACCGTAAGTCCAAAAAACATAATTTACAAAATGAGAAGAGAATGTGGCCTTTCACTAAATGGTTCCACCTAAGCTAGCCCTGAAGGCGTTTCACTTTCGTATAAATACTACAGTGACGTCCTGGATATGAGGGTCCATTTCTGGGGCGGAAACATTTCAGAGCTCCATAATTCAAATCTTACCTGTAAGAAGCTACTTATCTCACCGGAGTAACATTCCATGGCCGCATAAAATTTTTGGCTGTGGGTTTTGGACGTCGGATATTCCTCATAAATGTGTCATTTTCATGATATAATTCAGCTCTCAGCGTTAAACGTTTCTGCAAACTTTAAACACAGTTTAAACACTAACCTAGTACGCGTGTGTTTGTGCGTCACCGTATACTCACCACACAGCACTATACATACGGACGAAATACGCACAACTGCCTGCGCCAACACGCTAAGTGCGCGTACGTACAAAAGGCATGTTCGAGAGAACAAACAGAACTGAAACTTTTTAATGTTGAGAGCTGAATTACTTCACGATGATGACAGAATTATTAGGAATATCCAACATCGGAAACCCACCGCTCAAAAATGTGTGCGGCCATGGAATGTTAATCTGGTGAGATCAGCAGCTTCTTACATGCTAAGATTTGAAATATGGAGGTCTGAAAATATTCTGCCCCGGAAACGAGCCCTCATATCTAGGACTCTGTTTCTATGTACAGCACAGAGGGAGAATCCTACATAGGATGACTTGGACTTAACGACCCTCTTGTTGTTTTTTTCCAGAGATATCTTCACTGGTCTGAGAGGTCCTCCGAAAGGCCTGCTTCTGTTTGGACCTCCGGGAACCGGCAAGACTCTGATAGGTAAGGAATGTTCTGTCCAGTGGTATGATTCTAAGACGGTATGCCGCTAAGCTAAATTTTACAGAGCTGCTAAGCAGACAATATTGCTAGAGATCTAGTCCTCATGGTATACAAGGATTAGCAGAGTATCTTACTTTGGTTTTATCCCTTACACCGATGTGTGATCTGGAGTTCCGTGGTAAAAAAAATCCGCAGGCTACTTAGATGGGATTCGAACCCACGACCCCTGCATCTAGAGCAGATGTCTTAACCACTAGATCACCCAGTATGCCTAGTGATGAGAGGCCAGTTCGAATCCTGTCATTAGGAGCAGGTACCCCTGAACAATGAAATTGATGTAATAACTGCATTGAGGATACAGAAAAAAATAAATTAGCATATTGATCGAAATGTCAAGTTGTTACACGGCCGGTTCTTTTCAGAACCACCACAGCTCATTCATAGAGAGATTATTTTCATGAAATTTATGTACATGGTGTTATCGCAAACCTCACTGGATAGTTTTTTATTTTTTATTATTCAGTACTGAAGCAAAATCAGGCAATGAACACCGGGGTGATTTTGAACGAAATGGAAGGGCAGTTTGTAGGCACAATAATCCATTTGCGAGTTAGATTTGAATAATATCTGGTACAATGACTTGTTTAGTCACAAGTTACCGCTTAAATTTGAATTCCTCAGACTATAGAGACAGTTGCTATGTCACATGGCTCGGGCAATCTTTTGAGTAGTTACGTAAGAGATGGCGAACACCCATACACAGTTCTAAATGAATGTCTATGGCACAATGGTACCAGGGTTTGCTCATCCGGAGGGTGCTGTACAAAAGATTGCCTGAACCATGTGACAAAGCAACTGTCTCTATAGTCTGAGGAATTCAATTTTAAGCGATAACTTGTGACTAAGCAAGTCATTGTACCAGACTTTATTCAAATCTAACTCGCAAATATATATTTAGGTTGTGTTCATCCATTGTTGGATGAAACCCTCCTCAAGCACTTTCAATTCTGTTCTATCATACGTCTGTCTACTCCATGATGCCGTGTTCATATATGTGGTGATTTCGTCCCTCCATCTCCATTTTTGTCTACCTCTTCTTCTTCTACCTGTTCTAGGTTGCCATTCCGCGAGTCTCTTGGTCCATCTATTATCTTGTCTTCTTGTTAGGTGCCCAGCCCATCTCCATTTCATTTCCTTGATTTTCTCTATGACATCTTTGACCTTTGTTACTTGCTTAATGTAAGTGTGTCTGATTTTGTCTCGCAATGAAACATTGAGCATTCATCTTTCCATAGCTCTCTGTGTTGTTATCAGTTTCTGTTCCATCTCTTTAGTCGTTGCCCATGTCTCTGCCCCGTAAGTCATTGTAGTAAGGACGCACTGATTGAAGATCGCAAATGGCTCATTGCAAAAGTCATACAATCTTTAGTTTAAGCTTTTGTGTACACATACTGAGCAGATTTCATTATTTGCAGGAAAATGCATTGCTTGTCAGTCTGGAGCAACCTTTTTCAGTATCAGTGCATCTTCCCTCACATCGAAATGGGTAAGTCGGGGTCAAGGGTTTGGGTCCATGGTTCGGGGTTCGTTTTCTTTCAAAACGTTTTAACTAGAAAAAAGATAACGCCTACAAAACCTTGAGACCAAGATGGAGTGTAGACTGTGCAAGCCCTGTGCCTATTTGAATTGAATGTTAACTAGTTGCCGCCAGGATTCCATCCATTTTTTCCCGTCCCCCGGCGCGATTATTTCGTCGGAATTGCCCAACTGGTACTGCAGGCCAGGCCGGTCACTGAAAAAGTTAAAAGCAAACCCTGTGCTAAGTGGCAGCAGACTTACTAGTTAAATCAATTGTTCTTGGAAATATGCGCATGCTCAGAACTAAGTAAACATTGGAAATTTATCTGGTAAGTCTGCTGCCACCTGCTGCCATATCTTGCACACAAGTTGTCATACCTTCCAGAAAACAACTCCTTAATGCTGAAGATGAGATTACAAGGGTCTTTGCCTCCTATCTTTAGGTCGGAGAAGGAGAAAAGATGGTGAGGGCGCTGTTTGCTGTCGCCCGATGCCACCAGCCTGCTGTCATCTTCATCGATGAAATTGACTCGCTGCTGTCCCAGAGATCCAATGATGAGCATGAATCCTCGCGCCGGATCAAAACCGAATTCCTGGTGCAGTTGGTAAGTTTTTGGTTGCTGGTTCGAATCCAGCTTGGCTGGTCATACTACTACCACTGTTTATTAGGCATGCAGCTTTTCAGTTGATCAGTTGGTTTACTCTTTAAAAAAAAAAAGTGAAAAACAACATACATTTTCTGTGCTTGGCCATTTCCTTTTTCGTTTTTTTTTGCAATTCCAAAGTTGCATGTTTTACTTGTTGGTTACGAATGGTGTAACAGTTTGCCTACAGAAACAGATCCCTTTGTAGGCTTAAGCTGATCTTAAAACCCATGCATACAACTTCATCTGCTCAATGCGTAACAACTGCAACAACACAACAACAGAATCCTGAGGATTTTCCAAGACTTTGGTTCTTATGAAGGAGAAGAAAGGGATTTTGTTTGTTAAAAAGACATTAAATTGTTCACTTTTTTCTTCAAAACTTTCAAAGTTTTCTGTGCTTGGCCATTTCCTCTTTTCTTTTGCAATTCCAAAGTCGCATGTTTTACTTGTTCGACAAATGGTGCAGCAGTTTGCCGCCAGTCACAGATCACTCTGTAGGCTCAGCTGATGTGTAAATATTCTTAGAACCCATGCATACAGCTTCATCTGCACACTGCGTAACAACTGCAACAACACAACAACAGAATCCTGAGGATTTTCCATGACTTTGGTTCTTACGAAGAAGAAGGGGTTTTTGTTTTCTCAAAAGACATTAAGTTGTGCAAATGTTTCTTTAAAACTTTCAAATTGAGTCGTTTGATACTGTGATAAGTGGATTGGACTAATTTTACATTTTCTCAAATTGTACCTTTCTCTTGTCAGGCTAGAGAAACCGCATGTTGTGAGATTGCTTGTTCAGCGAACAATTTTCCTTGTATAGCATGCAAACTGCTCCACAAAATGTGTCAGCTACTGCTCAAAAAATCATCATTTACTGCTTGATAGGAGCATTCAGTGTGCATAAAGCTTGTTCAGTCTAGATATTTTGCAATGCAAAAGTTTTCGTCAAAATCCTTCCCTGATGTTAATTTTCTTTCAATGCCTTGGTGTGTACACAAAACCCTTCCTCTATAACAAAACCAATAGACCGTTCCGGCTTCGGCAACAAGCCCCGCCACACACCTTAGTTTGTGTGCATTTACGCTGCACGTGTGACCGAGTTTGACCGAGGTCACATGACCAAAAGGCGTGATCCAATTGGTCAATGTGCACAGTTTGATTGACAGGCCGGAACGGTCTATTATGATGCACGGAAAAACAGCCTGGTTGCAAACTCAACTTTTTCACAACTACACTGCAATCTCTCCATCTTAGGACGGTGCCACCACCAGTTCAGATGACCGTCTCCTCGTTGTTGGTGCGACCAATCGTCCACAAGAGATCGATGAGGCCGCGCGACGGCGGCTGGTAAAGCGGCTTTATATCCCTCTACCGGAGGCGCCGGCTAGAAGGCAGATCGTCCAGAATCTTCTGACCCAACAGAGCTACTCACTAACGGACGATGAACTGGACATGGTGTGCAGGGAGACCGAAGGTTAGCGCTGATAAACTTATAGAGACTCTGCTAAGGTCAAAACGTGAGGCCATTAAAAACATTTTGCATTGATAAACTTATAAGATAGATTTCACTTGCAGCAGAAGTACATACAAAGTAATGTGCAATAATACAGGATGGTGCCCCTACACTCACTATGTCTTTGAAAATCTTAGCATAATTTTGATATAATATAGTAACAACCACGACCTACCCCAACAAAACCTTGGTCAGTTTGATCCCCCCCCTACTAAGGAAGCGCCAAAATGGCATATGCCTCCTTCCCCCTTTCCCATCCCCTTTCCCCCTAGCTACGCCACTGACTATATAGTATTAGTAATACAGGATGGTGCCCCTACACTCACTGTGTCTTTGAAAATCCTAGCATTATTTTCAGATAATATAGTAACAACCACGACCTACCCCAACAAAACCTTGGTCAGTTTGACCCCCACCCCCTACTAAGGAAGCGCCAAAATGGCATATGCCTCCTTCCCCCTTTCCCATCCCCTTGTTCCCCCTTTCCCATCCCCTCCTTCCCCCTTTCCCATCCCCTTGTTCCCCCTTTCCCATCCCCTCCTTCCCCCTTTCCCATCCCCTTGTTCCCCCTTTCTCCCAGCTCTGCCGCTGACTAGATGGCACCTTTAAATGGATAGTGCAGCATAATCTGAATTGTTAATTATAATAGTTGCTCTGTATGATCACAACAGGTTACTCTGGTGCTGATATGGCCAATCTGTGCAGAGAAGCAGCCTTGGGTCCTATCCGATGTATTCAAGGAACAGATATTCAGTTCATCAGTGCTGATCAGGTACTTTAAGCCGTGTCTAAATCAAGCACTTCGGCTATGGCTACGGCTATTCTACAGTGTTGAAGAATAGGCTTTTTCAGCGATCTGGCCATAGCCGCCGCCGAAGTCGTCCATTCTCGGACACAGCCACAATGAAAAAGGGGATTTACTTTTCTTTACTTTGAGATGCTAGGCGGTAGCAGGCACTTCCATTTCAGTTGCACAGTATTTGTTTTTATTTGTTCATAATGTGGGGGCTTTGCACATTTTCGACACTGATGGATTACACCATTTACTTTTGTGACTCCTACAAATTCCCCTGTGTGCAAACAATACCAATCTGGAACAGATTACCAGCTGAAGCAATATGTGCACCATCTACTGCAGTCTCCCAATCCACAGCTCTACCGGCAGTGAGGTAACTCCAACCCACTATACCACCCATCACCGTCCTGTAGTCAGATCAGGAGGATTTTTACTCGCACCTTTGTTTTCTTTTTCTCCTGTAGCAGCATTTATTATGCCCTCATGTATCTCCATGGATAAGTCTTTCATTGTTTGGAGCTGTACAATCAAGAACCAGAAACAATTATGTCTGCTGCCCCCTATTGTCTCGAAAAATCTCCCACAATGGTTCATCAATGGTTGAAAACTTGTTTATGCACAACAATGCTTTACAAGACCTGAGTAGCAGGTTCCTTGCCTTAAAGACGCAGACTCGTCGCCATTACCTGTCGGCCGTTTTTGTGGCACAAAAAATTATGTACATATTCATGTACACACGTACATATTCATGTACACACGTACAATGAATTTTTTCCCGCAAGATTGTATCTTTAAGACTAGACTTAATTTCAAGTCCGAGATAGCGGTTATTTGTCCGTATACTTTCACGCAACATCATCTGACTAGATTGCCCGTACACACACATGCTATCACCACACTCGACTCACGATCTCAGACTTGACCCTGTTGCATTCATGGCGTATTCATGTATTCGTAACTGAAATTTACATAACAAAGGTGACGCCAGAAAGATGGCCAATCACATTGGCAAACGTTGCTCATGCACGCAAGTGTATTTCCAACCAGTAAAAGGTTTCCTTGAATATTCATTAATTTGGAGGACTGACCAATCAGATTGCTCCGTCCAGTTCTGGACGGATTGCTGTATGCTGTGTACAAACAGATGAACAACATTCCTGTCATCGATCAAGTCTGTGATTGAAGGTTAAAATTCTGATGCTCGGGCCAAAGAGGCCGCCATTTCGGGCAAAACATGTAATGATTCTGTGTCTGACATAATAGCGAACCACAATCACAGACTTGGAAGCAAGTTTACTTTAAGACCAGCATACAGTACAACGATAACATTTGCGTAAGACTATTTTCAGTGATCATCAAATGTCGTGTCATTACCGGTAGCAAGAGGGATGTGTTGATTTGTTGGTCATCCCCTGTAATCTAGTATCTGTATCCTTTCTTTTGTTTGCATAGGTCCGCCCCATATTGTACCAAGACTTTCATGGCGCTTTGCAGCACATGAGACCAAGTGTGTCCAAGGCAGATCTGGATATCTACCTGGAGTGGAACAAGACCTTTGGAAGTGGGGCGAGTAAATGAACCAAGAGACTGGTGCCTTGAATAGGCAGCTTCATATATCTCTGTGAGAGTGGAACAAGACACCCCAATGTAGGGGACTAAGTAATAAACCAACAGTCTGGTGCCTTGGATCGGTGGAGCGTGACATGGAAACGAACCAAGCAAAGTATTGCCTGGTGCCTTGTCTTTACAGCTGACCTTTACATACTGGATTTCACAGGGTCCATTGGTTTCATTACCAGAAAGATTGACAATAAAAAAAAACTAATAACTGAAATTCTAAGTACCAATCCCTTCCATTTGCAAATGGAGCGTTTTATATTTAAAGGCTGAAGTTTCCTGTAGTCGAACATTAAACCACAAGTGAGTGCAAGATTCGAACACATTAGTGGTGTGTATTTTCTTTTGACTCGATCCATTTCTTGTGTTTTTAAGATAACTTTTTAACAGTTAGTAATCTGATAATTTTAAAATGATAATAAAAAATATGTCTTTCCCCCCCCCCCAAACAAATGAATATGTCTGGTTACACTACTGCTCAGTTACAATACAACACCAATAGTTAGAAGTTCTTAAAGG
The DNA here is from genome assembly GCA_911728455.2 of Marthasterias glacialis. Taxonomy (NCBI): domain Eukaryota; kingdom Metazoa; phylum Echinodermata; class Asteroidea; order Forcipulatida; family Asteriidae; genus Marthasterias; species Marthasterias glacialis. Next base: position 7,383,552 of record OU452231.1, read on the forward strand.
GGCTGTGTCGTCATGATTATCAGTAAAAGGAATAACGAAGTCACTATGCGAGCGTGCACGCTGGTGGTAACATCACAGTTTGTCAAATACGGCACCCTCTGTGATTTGACTGCAAACGCGCGCGTGTGCAGCATCTGGGTGAGAGTTCATCTTTCCATGCACAGCCACAGGCCTGCTATAATCATGACAACACAGCCCCTTTAATGTGTAAAGTCACTTCCTTTTGCCCCCTTATATATCTTTTATTTTTAGCCCTCGACTTCATCAAAGAATTCTAAGAATCAAAATAACCTTATCAAAATTAAAAGGCTAGGGTGACTAGTTACCACAAGTAAACCGAAGGGAGAGATGGATGCTGTGGGAATTTTGGGTTAAAGTGAAGAACAGCGCTGAGCATTAGTTATTCGTAGCCTACATGTTTTAAAAAAAACTTTGGGTGAGGGGCTGTCATTTTAAATGTTTGGGTTGTTGGGTGGTTTGTTTGTCGTTTGTTTGTTGGTTGGTTGGTGGATTGTTTGTTTTGTTTGTTTGTTCAGTTGTTTGTTTATTTTGTTTTGGGTTGTTTGTTTGTTGGGTTATTGGGCTGTTTGTTTGTTTGTTGTTGGGTTGCTTGTTTTTCTTTGTTTTTTGTGGGGAAGGACCAAGTAAATTCCTAGTAGATTTTAAAGACACATTAAAATAAGCAAGATAAAGTTACACCTTTTTTTTTTTTTTCACGCACATCATTATATTTGTAAGGCTAATTTAAAATGCCTTTACCTGGGAGATTGAGATTGGAACTGAAAGTTGTTTTTTTTAGGACAGCTTGTAGCCAAATTTATGAGTGGCACCAGGCTTCTAAGTTCATGCTGTGCTAATTTTCATATTAATGTTATATAATAAAATTGTATATATATACAATTTATAGAAACTTATCAATAATAGAAAGGAACAAATAAAAAACAAACAAAACATTTATTGGCCTACTTTATCTTGATTTCACAAACAATTATTACATATTGTCAGTATCACCGATGTCTGTAATTTTGTGTGCCCCTTGAAATCTTGTGGTCTTTGATGAAGAAAGACCCAGCTCTGCCCAGGAAACCATGGATTTACGATCCAACCATCAAATATTTACAGTCAAAATGCATACAGGAAAACACTGATTATCTCTTGTTGCGTTTAATCGGGACTGTGCATGCTTTGTCGTGAAAGTTCGGTGATGTGCTGTGTGGTTAATTAGATGAAAAACACCTTCACGCTAACCCATTTATATTATGTTTTTTGATGATACAAGAAGTGAATTTAAAGGTGAGTTTTTTTCTTTTTTATTTCTCTTTTTTTCTTTTTCGTTTTTGAGGGAGTACTCACAGGTGGTTCTTCAGTGCAGCAGTCTTTTGCTAAAGTGCGTTTTATGTATTTCAAAAGTTTTTGAGCTGTAACGAAAATAAATAAAATTGTCCTTGAACTTTTTAGATTGTATCCATACATTATATAAGTGCTTAGTCACGAAGCAAGGACCAGGCATGACGTACACAGCCTGAGAGCGTCGTTTGAATGGAAAAGTTGACGTATCTTATGTTTTAAAACGCCTTTTGAACATCTTAAATGCTTTTGTAAAATCGTGCGTCCCAGTTGTTGATCTCCAGTGTTCTTGTCACTATATTATTATTGTGTATTTCTGGTAATGAAACCAAGGATACCTCATAAGTGAACTTAATCACTGTAGCTCTCAAGCTCGAGGAAACATGTTTAAAGGGGCTGTGTCGTCACTATTAATTATAGCAGTAAGCGCACTGGTGTGCAGTATCTGGGTGAGAGGTCATATTCCATGCACAGCAATAGGCATGCTATTATCATGACCACACAGCCCCTTTAAGAATACCGCTTATCTCTGTCAGTAAAACACCAAAATTACACAACTATCCAAGTGAAGAAATGTACTGTTTCCAATTTAGAGTTCAAATGGAGCTTAGGTATAATCTTTTTCGAAGTATTGGTATGTACCCACGTACCAAAAGTGCATGTACAGGCCAATTTTATACCGGTGTATCGGGTTTAGTGGCGTAGCTAGGATTACGGGGGAGGGGGTAGAACAAAATTCCGACTAAAACAAATCCAGCCAATGTTAATAGTAATCCTGTTTTTGTTTATTGTTTGTTGTTTAGTGTTTATTGATTGTTATTGATTGTGAATACATAACTAGACCTATATGTGGGTTCGTTTTAATAAAAGGTTCCCTTCTCTGATTTTATTTCAACATCTCGCGATTGTTTATTTTAATCTACGAAAAATAAGTGATACAATTTGTTACTCCTTTTTCAAGGTTTATTTTTGTTTAATTTGCCAGAGATCAGCTCTTGATCGATCTAAAACGATTTTATAGATAAGAATGAAGGCCTAAATCAAAGCAAGTTATAACAGAACTGGAACTTTGTAAGTTTTTCGTTTTGAAACATACAGCATCATTTTGTCAAATCCGTTCAGAGAGATGTTTTATTTTATTTGTTTTGTCGGCGAACACTTGTCAAGAAACGTTATTAAGAATCAAGTAGGGGAAATTGCATGATTTGAATGGATTATTGAACCATAAATTGACTTTGTGTGATGTGTGCCCTCTGGTATATGTAAAGAGCAGCCTCTAATTATTCAAGTAAAAAAAATGCATGTAGGCCTATGTTTTCCTATGGACTTATAGTACTAAAAGTTTGATTTGGCAGTCCATAACTGATAGAAGTTCATAAAGAAAGTGGGCTGCTTTTTGTGGCTAAATTTGTTTTTCGAATCATAATGGCATTCGATGTTGGCATTGTTTATTCTTGCCAACGGCCTACATGCGACAGTGCACTGTGTAGGCCCTACATGAAACGAGTTATTAATAAAAACGTTATTTTTGTTTTGACAACCATTTGTCCGGCGCGAAACCAGTTTGTCGGCAGAACGTGTTGCAACATGTTTCATTCAGTTCCGCCGGACAATGCAATACGTGCAATATAACCGTCATAAGTAACATGTTTTTAAAAAGTAGATGGTACAACATGGTACAAGTTACAACGGTGTTTCCCCCAATAATACAGCGAATTAAAAAGAAAATGACTTTTCATTGTACATGTACATTGAATTAATAAGAGGCCGTGTGTCCTTTGTTATGAATAATTCAGCTTCACCTGTAATTATCTGATTTGCATAATTGAATATCCCGTGCTCATCCAATCACAGAATTGAATTATAGAATTTTAAATTTGATCTTCATGGACGGCAAAGGCTCAGAGATATTCATCCGCAGATTGTTGCCAACAAATTAGTTCTAGACTGTGTTACATTAATGATGGGTTGTGTTGGTATTCAGAAATGAGAAATTATTTAACAAAAGAGCAAATTCAACACAAACTTGTCTATTTTTTTAAGAATTCAGTTTCAAAAATAAAAAAAGTTGGGTACTGCTTTTTTTAAATGGGCGTATGAATACCTGTGAAATTAGGCACCAAAGCGGGTCAACGTAAAAAAATACATTGCTTTGCATACATACATGACGGTTGAAAAAAGCGATAGGTAAACAGTCCGAACGCGGGGAGTACAAAATCCGCAGTTGTTTCGTCGCAATTGTACTCCAAATTTATCGAGTTATGTTCGTTTTTAGTGTTATCAAGTATTCAGAATAATCTAGGTACTAAAATCAAGGTAAGGAGTTTTCTCATTGTAAAAAAAAAATGGTTTTCGTTGAGTGATTTTTCTGAATCTTTTGTCATGTCCTCCTGCTCCCTGTTCAATTGTGTTTGGAAATTGTTGTGGGGTGAGTGCAGAGTCAGTGCTGACGAGAATGGTGGTCTGTACAGAGTATGGTTCACTGTGATTCCGTGGAAGGGTATGACGGATCGAATACACATACACACTGAATAATTATAAACATCCTGTTGTCAACAACAATAATAAATATAGTTAGGTGCTACTGTTAATTAGTGCTAGGCTTTCGATCGCTGGTCATGTTGGTGGGACTGTGTTTTCATAAAACACAAAAACAAACACGTGTGTCATGTGTGTATCACTACCACCACAAGCTGCTAGAGTAGGGCCTAGCACTAGCACGCAGTAGCACTTAGACCTGTGTAACGGTCGTTAGACCCTCTGCTGCTCGCTGGTTGTAGACTTTAAAAAATTAACGGTTATAAATATGCCTTGTGCACTTGACTTGCATCCAAACGTGACAAAAGATCATGTTTCAATCTCAAACAAAAACTAAAAAGTGTGTCTCAAAATTTATGCACACTAACATTGTCAATTTGTCATGACTCATGGACATGGTCGGAAGAAGGAATGTAACCCAAACCAAATCGAACCATTCATTCATCAGTTCATGATATTTTTATATTTAAAATTAAAATCTAGGCTACTTTGTTGTTGACTTTGTCCCTCTTTGACTTTAGCTTAGGTGTGGCGTAATGAGTAACGTTAACACAAGTCAGTTGCACTACATGCATTAACACACTAGTCACTACAGACAGTCAGTAGGCTACTCCAGATCCAGTAAAGTAGTTGTGGTAGGACGTCAGTTTCTGTTGCACTGCGACTGACGTCCTACCACTAGGCCACTGGTAGTGGTAGGACGTGTCAGTTTCCATTGCACTGTGACTGACGTCCTAGTCTGGTCACTAGTCTGACAGAAATTGCTGAATTGGCACACAGGGCGAACGATTATGTGCTTGGTCTCGTAACCCTCCGGTTTCCGACCATCGAGAGGATGGAGGGTTACAATCATCGCAACTAGGATAAGCCTTGGTTAATTTTAAGGCAGTGAATATTTTACTGGCAACAGTAAAATGATATTTCGCCGGCAGATCGTAAAGCGCCTCTTTGACGCATACACGGCTAGCCGACATTCACAAGGAATTAAATTACGCAATATTTCTTTCAACTCTTTCAACATGTCAAACCACATTCTCATGATAAATGAGGCTGTGTGTGGAAAGGGGATATGTCAATTACATGTGATGTCATGTAGGCTATGTTCACTGCCACACAATGGAAAAAAAGGATGCTCATCAAAATAAAAAACAAACTTCTACTATTAATTATTGGTTCTATAAACATGCTTTGCAGAACAGCATTTATAAGGAGCGCTGGTGCTATCGTTCTCCTCTGCACTACTTAAAACCTCGTCGGAGGAGTGCAAAAATAGCACTCAATAAAATTTAAAGTGGATTTCAAAACATTTGGGGGAAAAAATCTGACAGTAATAATGTTCACAGCAGGAACTGAACTGCCGATGTGGCGTTTATTTGCTTTGATCATGTGACAAAAGTAACAACCCACCAATCCAATCTTAGAATCATGCCTCTGAATCGTAGGTGCTATGTGCTTTCAGTTAAATTAAACATGAACATTCAGATTTTGTACAATTGTGTTCTAATTTCACTTTTTATACTAACGTTTGGTCCTGAGGAATGCAAACTCGAAGAGCTCTCCTTGACAAAAATGTAAGGAGGCAGTTTATAGTTCTCGTATTTTTTAAAAAGAAGGAATTGCCTCTGAGGTCATAGGAAGTATCACAAGTTTGACAGATTTCAACACACTCACACCGTGGAGGTAGAATATTGTCCACCTTCATGTTCACACACTAGATAGATTGTCCTCTGCCCATTAAATAGACAAAACTAAGTCCACTGTTTGTCTTGCTTGTGTGTGATCAATGCTGCACAGTTGGGAAAAACAGAGCTTATAGACTATGTTCAGTCTACTGTGTGTACAGTGGAAGTAGTCTGTCAACTTGCAGCACATCATACACAATGTATACTATCAACAGCCAGTATGCATCACCAATCTGTGATTTGGTGTTCCATGGGGATTAGTCATTACAAAACAAAAGTGTCGGGTCACGCTGCATGGGAATATTTTTTATGTCACAGTCTTAAATTCTCCCTAATTCATCACAAAAGTTCGCTTCGTCCTCGGAACTTAAAGAACGAGTGAATTTTATAACATGCAAATTTAGACCCTTGATAAATCTGCTGATGTACATCGGGGCTCTGCAAACCCAGGTCAGGCCTGATACTTCACAAAGGCAATTCTCTCCGTTGCCCTTGGTCATTGCCTTGGTGCCTGTGAAGTGGGCCAAATAGAAATGTACAAAATTCCTCAGAGGTGCCCTTTACCATGGAGAAAATGCCTTGGTGCCCTTGCTCTTTCAAGAACGAAGCATACAGGCCTGCACTGGACCAGTGGCCAGAGTCCAATACTTTTAGCACTTGACCGATATCCCCATGACCACACAAGTCCTGTAGTAGAATGTTTTTCAGAGACAGATTTTCTCATCTATACTTTTCAATGTAGAACATCCTCCTAAAACTTTGGCACATATAAAAGAAAAAATATCCCTACTTGTTAAAAAACATTTCTGGTCCAGTAAAAGTTCTTCACGGACGTGTGAAAAGGAGTTTTTATTCATTATACATTGTAAATTAAGAAATGCATTTTGGGCGTGTAAATACACCCTTTTTTCATAAAAATGTTTCTTGTAATATTTTTTAAAAAGAATTTTAGAGATTTTTAAGTACGGAAGCCAGCCCTCCAATGGGAGCATTAATATGCATTTATAGACATTAGCAAACTTGTGACGTAAGGTCAGGAGCTTCTGTTGCCTGTGCAGTGCCTGACCATGCAGCCGCCCTGAAGTCTTGTGTGTGGATTTTGAGTCGATTGGAAGTGTTAATGCAGCGAAGATATTATTAACATCAAAGGACCAGACTAGGTCCTTCTTTTTCCGCAACCTTACATAATGAAGACCAGGGGCATGGAGGCAATTACCTCTGTGAAGTATCAGGTCTGGGACCACTGTTCTTTAAGTCTATGCGAACGGTTGTCTAGTTGAGATCTTTTTGAAGTTTAATCCCTTGGTATGCCAACACCCCACGAGCACAGCCACAGAACCATGCTCCTTAGTGCTTTGAGCTGTTTCTTGTCTACCTTTTTGTTGTTCGTTGCCCACTTCACAAGTCTAATGTCTAATGTCGATTGTCATTTATTTGCAGAAAAATGCCCTTGTTTGGGAAGATAGTCGTTATCAAACGGAACGAGTCGGATGGAGCCAACTTCCCACTCGCTCTGAAACAGTGCTTATTTGGAAGGTCAGTATTTGCATATCTACTGTGATTTTTTGTTTTTTTTGTTTTTTGTCAATTTTTTATAGCTAACAGAATAGTCCATTTGTACACTGTTTTTACTTGATATTTTACTCTAAGTTTGGTGTAATCTCTGTTTTATCAATTTAGGACTAACGAATGTGACATCAGGATCCAGCTTCCAAATGTGTCCAAGGAACATTGTCGCATTGATGTCGTTGAAACTAACGATGTAAGTAGATTCAGCTGGTATTCCTGTCACTCTTGAAAGGCTCGTTGAATTGCAATTGTGAAAACGTTTTGTTTTTTTTTCGTGAAAAACCTTATCTTTAACCAATAACCAGTTGATGCCGGGATTCTTCCATTTTTTCCCATCCCCCTAGTGGGATTATTTTGTCGGAATTGCCGGAATCATTTTACTTTAAGAGTACCGCTGGCACAAAGGAACTTTGACTTGACAAAGCCAAGAGAACAAAAATTCCCTTTATTGCATTGTGAGTTTTGTTTTCTCGTTGATACTCGGCGTCCGGCGCCTACTGGTTAAACGTGTGAATGAAAGTTTTAAAGATAAAAAGTGTAACTATCAATTCATACTCCGCTGATAACTATTTTCATCTGAAATATTGGCATGTGAACCACAATTGTCCTCCAGCACTTGTTTTTCAAAATGTTCATTGTTTGGTGTGTTTAAAATTTGAAAACTATAGGATTCAAAAATGTGTTCATTCCAAAACAACTTATGTCTTGTACTTTTCTTCACTTGTTTCTTTTACATCACAGGTACAAAATACCTCAATAACAATGAAAGTAAAACTTTATTCAAATTTTATGTCATGATTGAGGTCGCCCTCGTGCCAGCTTAAAACTGGATTTATAGAAGGAATCAATGCACCCTTGTATTGACCCTGTGTTTGCTAGCTTTTTAAATTGTCTGAGTTCAGTCAGCCAGTTTGTTTTCACCACTCTCGGGGAGCCCAATGATCTCTGAAATAGGCTAGGCATTTTTATGGCTCAACCTTTATGTTACCCATGTTCTGAACGCACCTCACAGATCACACTGACCAATCTGAGCGACGTTAACCCGACGAAGATCAATGGGAAGACACTGACTGATACAATCAGTCTGAAGCACAAGGATGTTTTCACCATCGTTGATCGCTCCTTCAGGTAAGTGCATTTTCATGAGTTTTAAAGGACTTGCAACATTTGACTGTAGTCATTTTCATAAAGATGTTGTGATAATTGGTGTCAACGGATGGTGGGCATTGTCATGGATGAAACTCTTTTGATACCAAGGTCTGTGTTAATTGGTAATTACAGGGATTGGATTCTTCCAACTTTTGCAGGAAATCCGACCTTGGGATTATGAAAATCCAACTTAAAATTTTAGTTCTGACATTCCGCCTGGGATGTTTTGTAACATCAAAGTATATTGTGTTAACAAATGGTCAGAATGAAGGGCCGTGAAACCAAACTACTGCAATCATGATGTACACAATGCAAACAGTCAAAGACACTCACAAAAACGTGGTCACAATGAATGGGTTGGTGGTCTTATTATCTCGCTACTTTGCATGCAAGCAAACGCAAGAACCATCGTACGCTAGGGCGCTTTCAAAACAATAAGACAGAATTAGAGCATACACCATTTTGTTGGCAAAATCAAATAGTGCATCGACTTGATAACTAAGGCTATTATCAGCGCATGCTCGTTAAAAAAAAAAAATCCCCCAAAATTTCAAAAAACTTTCCCACTGATGCCCACAATAAATCTGTGTGCAGCATGAGTCGTGGGTGTCTTGCACCATAAAGCCTTGGACAGCGTGGTCGGCAGTACACAATTCCTAAAAAAACGTTAAGCTCATTAGCACAATGTGTAGGTTTTATTTTAATAATATCGAAAACCCGACAAAATACCCTGGATGAACAGAAGGATTTAATGTAAGATTGGTTTTTGTTATCGTGGTTTGTTTTTTTGTCTGTGTTTGTTTGTTTGTTTTTTGTTTTTTTGCACGATACCAATTGCTGAAACTCAAAACACTGTAACGAAAATGCAATGTTTTAAACTCATTGAGTATCCTGCGCGGTCATGTCAATGAAACGAACACTCGGCTTTACTCACATTCAATTTTCGACCTTTTGATTTCTTGCAATCACATCCCTGTAATTGTTTTGAATAAGTTTTACATTTTGAGGTTATGAAGTTAAGAAAAGAAATAAAACTTCCAGTACAAGGTTTAGTTATTTAATTTGATATTTTATTAAAAGAAATACGTAAATGTGAAGATGCCTTGTTTGCTTCTGTTTAGGTTTGAGTTTCCCCCTGGTCACATCCGCCGACAATCGTCAGTCCAAAGCCCAATTGTGTCTTCTACCAGTGGTTCTAAAGTCAAAAGTAAGTAGGATTTTAAATATTTTTGTAATAAATCATTCACCAGACTAGTACTTAGTATGTTATGGCAGGACAGGTAATATCTGTATCTGTTTTACTTCTGATGACTAGTTTGTTAATATCCAAAGCCGCTCTTTTCATTCATTTCTTGAACTTTTTTTAAGTCTTCATTTCATTCCGTTCCTGAGAGGCCCACACCCATATTAACCATTAATTCTTAATTCACTTTTTGAAAATGTTCCATCGCAATTTAATGTTTTTTTGTCTAAATTTCTTACCTGTTTTGTGTCGTACATGTACTAATTAAGTCAATATAAATTTAGGTATAATACTTTACAGAGGCAAATTGCCTCTGTCGCCCCTGGTCATTGCCTTGGTGCCCCTTGAAATGTTCCTGTACAAACTTACAATTTTCTTATAGGTGTGCCCTTTATCGTGAAGAAAATGCCTTGCTGCCCTCCCTTGCCCTTTCAAGAACGAAGCAATCAGGCCTGTAAATTTAGATTTAATTCAATCTGCTGATTGTGATGTTGATTTAAGTTTGAAATAAATAAACCATTTATCATCATCAAGGATCAACACAGACCAAACAGACATTTTTTTCTTCAGGATGTTTGTTTCCCCTGGTACAAAATTATCATTAATTGACTTGAAGCGAGTTGTTTATTGCACAATCAATACTAAACATTAATTGAGGTCATAAATGTTTTTCTTATTACTCGCTGTAACAATATAAAAAATAATAACAGTACCCAAAAAATGGCAAAGATTTGAAAGACGTACATTATATATCAGGTGTTCTTCTGATTTCAACCATAAAATCTAGTCTGTACATTAAAAACACAGGATAAGTCGCATCGCAACCATCTTCTGTCAAAGGACAAGCTTCTCATGTTTGCCAGTCGGATAGATTTGGAAAGGTTCTTTGTCTGATCAAGGTTGGCTGTACATATTTCTGACTTCTTTTATCTGATATTAATGACAATTACTTTGATTGATCCCAACAGCTCCACAAAAGACCCCATCTAAGAGTCAAGAAAAGGCGCCATCCTCTGCCAAGAAGTCGGCGACTCCCAAGACCACTCCAGTGTCCAAGAAATCACCCAAGTTGACTCCCAAGGCTGCCAAGAAGACTCCAGTGACCAGCACCACCCCAGTCAAAGTCAAGACGGAAAGTCCAAAGCAAGAAACTCCCACGTCTACCAAGAAGACTCAGCGCGGTTCCCTTGGGTCTATTAAAAAGAGTGCATCAAAGGTAAACAGTGCTTTGATGTTAACTACTCGCAGGTTTGAATGAATGTTCTTAAATCCATTGGTGTACCAAGTGTAGATTGTTTTGTGTAGTTTTTGAAAATTGTTTTTAAAACGTTAGTAGGATTTGAAACTGCATGGTGGAGATACAATCTAGTAAGGTTCGCAGTAACACCATGTACATGAGTAGGATTTGAAACTTTGTATGGTGGAGATGCAATCTATTATTGCTTGTGGTAACACCATGTTCATGAGTAGGATTTGAAACTTTGCATGGTGGAGATACAATCTAGTGTTGTTTGTGGTAACAACATGTACATGAGTAGGATTTGAAACTTTGCATGCTGGAGATACAATCTAGTATTGTTTACGGTAACACCATAACCATGAGTAGGATTTGAAACTTTGCATGCTGGAGATACAATCTAGTATTGTTTGTGGTAACACCATGTACATGGAATATCGTTCTATGAGTTAATGCCAAGTAAACTTGCAGGTAACAATATTGGACACTTTCTGATGACGACTAATCCTATGTCATGTGGTTGAGCAACATGTTCAAATCTGGTGAAGTGCTGGGATTTGGCTTTTACATGGCCATTTGGCAAAAACCGTCCGGTGATTTTTGATAGCCTAAAGAAGTCTTAATTTGTTTGTAAGAAAAAGAAGATGAAACGGGCAGTATGACTTCACAGTATTTTACAACCCTTTATGCAATTTGTCTCTGAGGGCAGCATGCTCTAAATGCTTTGTGTATGTTTATATTGCAGAAACCAAATGTTGACAGTCCCAGAAACCCCAAAGGTTCTGCAAAATCTCTGAAGAAAAGCATCGGCCAGCTCAGACGTCTATCTGCTCCTGTTAAAGAAGAGAGAGAGGAAGCTTCGCCCAAGGTTGCTAATAAAGCCTCACCAAAATCTACCCCCAAGACCTCGCCCAAAGCTGTTGTAAAGGCTGCTCCTAAGACCCCACCCAAGGCTGCTTCTAAGACCACACCAAAAGCATCCCCAAAAGGTAACTAAGCTACTCTAAATCTAAGTTAAGAGGCAACTCTTTTCTTCCATCTTTGGACAAGTTAAACTGATGAAGAGTTGTCAGGGCCCCCCCCCCCCCATTTTTTATTTTTTTATTTAAAATAGTCTCTTTTTAGGCTATGTGAGTCAATTTAAATAAAATTGTTTTCTTAAAACTTTCCGCGGTAGCCACAACAGTGCCCTCTATTGACACACCGCCTCAAATTTTCAAAGGCAGCTTGATTTTGTACCGATATGGCGATTGATAGATCCGGTCTGATATGTGTAAGGAATGATTGTAGATCATAGGTACAAGGTTGCTGCCATCGACAGCAGCAATGCACACATTTTGACACAATGCAAGTGATGTTGGCAATAATTGTGAGTGTGAATATAGCGTGTCTAAATACATAAAATATGCCACTTTTTTCCATGTCTATTGTTTGTGGAGTGACAATTCTTAACTCGTAGACCGTTCAGTATTGTGTCATGTGGCGGCTCGGTAGACTCTGTCTGCTGAGCATGCTGGATCGAAGGTGACTGCGAAGGTTGGATAATCCCCAACCTGTTTTTCCAAGCTTGCAAAAAAAGCCCCCCCCCCAAAAAAAAACAAAAAAAAAAAACATCTCGCCATATCAATTCAAGAACTTTGGTCTGACCAGAGACTGTTTTTTGTTTGTTTTTCGTTTCTTTCTAAAGAATACAATTACTTTCCGGTGAACAAACACTTGAAGTTTATGTGCATTTAGCAGTAAGACTTCACAATTTGAGGAGTAATTAAGGTGCCAGCGTCAACCCAACTATACATATTTAGTAGAATTGCCAAATCATAAATTCCTGTTCAGAGTAGGGCTCAACAATTGTCTTTGGTTGATAGATGGGCAATGCATAGGCTATCAGATTTCAAGCCAACATTTCCTCTTAAAATTAAAATCATGCGAAAGTTATTAAAAGTCATGTCTTTTTATTTACATGGTGGTTTAATGTTTGTATGTTTTGTTTGCAGCCAAGACACCGGTGAGCAACAAAAAGACTCCAGTATCCAGCAAGAAACGAAGATCTGTAGACAACATCGCTCCAAGTGCCAAACGCAAGCGTGTTTCCTTTGGTCCTCAGCTAAGCCCAGAGCGCTTTGATAAGCACATGCCACCTCGCACTCCTCTGCGCCGAGGTGCAACCCCAACCAACAGGCGTTCCTTCAGTGGAGTGGTGGACAGTCCTAAGGTTTCTGGTCTCTTCAAGAAGCAGCGTCACTCTCTGGCTGCCACTGTGATCCAAGAGTCATCAGAGGAATTTGACAAGTCACCAAAGTCTAAGGCCAAGTCTCCAGCTCAATCTGCAGCTAAATCGCCAGCCAAGTCTCCAGCTAAATCACCTGCCAAGTCTCCAGCTAAATCGCCGGCCAAGTCTCCAGCTAAATCACCAGCCAAGTCTCCAGCTAAATCAACAGCCAAGTCTCCAGCTAAATCACCAGCCAAGTCTCCAGCTAAATCACCAGCCAAGTCTCCAGCTAAATCACCGGCCAAGTCTCCAGCTAAATCACCGGCCAAGTCTCCAGCTAAATCGCCTGCCAAGTCTCCAGCTAAAACACCAGCAAAGACGTCGGCCAAGACACCTGCTAAATCTCCTTCCTCAGTGAAGAAAGTAACATCAAAGAAATCGCCCAAAACTACTCCCAAGGCATCTAGAAAATCCCTATCTAAGACGCCTAAGAAATCTCCCATTAAAATCAAGTTGCACGTAAAGCCACCATCCCCAGCAAAGGCAGAATCAACTATGTCAACCACTGTGAGTCCAAAAACGACTACTCCCAAGGCAAAAACCCCAGTGAAGGCAGTGTCTCCTAAACCTGCAACTCCAGTCTCCTCAAAGAGACCAGCAAACAAGACCCCGAAAGAAAATAAGTCTCCCGCAAATGAAAGCTTCAGTGGCATCTCAGAAATGTTCAACACACCTTCATCAGTGAAATCGGGTAAGGTGTCAAAACCAACACCTAAATCAGCTGTGAAAAAGATCAAACAGCTGTCTACCCCCTTGAAGGCGGCCATTGTTGCTGCCGCTAAAGTAAGAGCCAGGCCAACACCAAAGAAGATGGCCACACCGCTGAAAGAGGACATCAAGAAGGCAGCTAATTCCATCTCCAATAAAGTCACTCCCCCGACAATGGCTACCCCCATGAAGAAGGAAATAGCCAAAGTCGCTGCTGAGAAACCCAAGAAGGCCACCCCACAGAAGATGGCAACACCAGTTCAAAAGGAGATCAAGGCTGTAGCTGCTGCAAGACCAAAAGCTGTTACTCCCAAAAAGATGGATACTCCCTTGAAGAAAGACATCAAGGCCGCTGCAGCAGCCCGACCCAAGGTTCCTACTCCTAAGAAACTTGCCTCCGAGTTGCAGAAGGACATTAAAATTGCTGCAGAGAAGAGGAAAGACCGTGTTCCAAACAAGAAGATTTCCCCCAGCCTAAAGTCAGAAATTGAGCAGGTGAGTTGAAATGCCAAATTTACAGTTTTTTGTTATCCGACAATTTATAACGCAAATTTTAACCTTAAGACTTGAGGAGTTATTTGAATGTATTTTTACCCGTGATGGAGCAAGGTGATATTTTCTTAGAAATGACACTTCCATTGGAATCTTAAATGAAAAGTAAACCAAGGTCAACTCTACCGAAGTAATGGCATCTCTGGCCTCAATGAAACTCCAAGGTCTGTGTTCCACATGTTTGGCTTGATCTACGACAGATTAATCATTCAAGTATTACTTCTTGCCAAACAAAACCAAATATGAAAGCACACCAGTTGAAACTAAAGATGGTTTAATTTGGTAATTTTTTGATGTTGTATTTGTTGTAAAACCGGTATTCTTGGAATGAAAAACACTTGCAAAACTAACAACATTTTTAAGTTGATATTTCGGTCTTGTCTGCATCTCTTTGTTTACGTCTTGTCTGCATTTCTTTCCACTTATTATTTTTTTTTGTATAGATTAGTAACACTGTTCACAATAAGGACCATGGTAACTGTATAGGATCCAATTTACACATGTGAAATATAAGCTATACAGATTTTGAAGTGATTTGTTTTCAATTTCAATTCCTTTTTAAGAAAAAATTGCTCCTTTGCTAAATTTCCTTTGGTTAAAGATAAGGATATTTAATGAAAGTTTGTATCCCTCATGGTTTTTTTTTAACACAGGGTGTTGCACTTAAAACCACAAAGCAGGCAACACCTAAGAAACCACAAACACCCAAGGCCAAGACAACCACCCCGAAGAAAGCAAAGACGCCGACCCCCAAGAAGTCACCTGCAGCCAAGACAGCTACTCCGAAACCTGTAGTTGCAACACCATCCCCGAAAGTAAAAGTAGTCACAACCAGGATGGAGACGCCAGTGCTGAAAACCAAGACCCCAACACTGAAAGCTAAAACTCCTGCCACCGTTAAGAAGGCAGTGAAAATTGCCGCCGAATCCCCCAAGAAGACGCCAGCCAAGGCAACACCAAAACCCAAGACGCCCAAGGCTAAGACTCCAAAGGCCAAGACTCCAAAGGCTAAAACTCCAAAAGCTAAGACACCGAGGGCAAAGACGCCAGGGAAGGCTAAGACTCCTCGTCCCATGAGGTGGGCTGACATTGTGAAAAAGGGAGCATCTAAGCCGTCCGCTGCGTCTGCGATACTCGTCTCAAAGGCCCTCAAGATAACCAAGGGTACCAAGGCCAGGCCAATTTCATCCAAACTTAAGACTCCAAAGGTTAGTTACTTAAATCAGAGTTTTCAAGCCTCTTTTTTAAAATGACTCATTTAAGTTTCCAACTGCAAACGCTTAGTTTTTCAAGGCTTTATTTAATTTTAAATATTCGTTTGTGGAAGAAAATACTTATTTCATGGAAGAGATATGAATAATTAGGATGTCTTTCAGATAGTTTCATACTTGTCATAATTTTAATGACTTGGAATAACTTCTCCAACTTTTGTGAACAAATTATTGATACGCTAATTACTGTTAACATTTTCTGCAAGTTTCAGTACCTAATATAATATTTTCGTAATTAAACTAATTAGCATTACCAACTTCACGCCATTTCACATTTCCACAAAAAGACATATCACGGTTCGCCACTTCACCCATTGACACACATAGCTAGCATTGTGCCAAACACGAGTGGTACGACTTCTATGTTTCCACTAAGTGACGTTTTGGTTGACCGATTGCGCGACCCGCGTCACGTGACCACTTCTGGGTATAAAATGTAAACACACACGACGTCCTCCATAGGAAAGTGCGGTACGGTACACGATGATTAATGCACTTGGTTTATTTGATCAAGGCTTTTTTTGCTCGAAATCTATGAAAAATATTCCAGAGTTTGTACCAGAGACCTTCGAGTGGCTGAATAAAGTCAGTAAGGACAGTTCCAGCAAGTCTTGAAAATTGTACAAGTAACGTATAAATGTACATGATGTGTACAGTGCACGACGGAACATTTGGCCAGACGACCGCGATCACCACACTCTTTTCAACACAAAAATTTCAAAGTTTTGAAGCTGAAATCATCCAAAGAAATTGCTTTCCAAAACTGCTTGATTCCTTTGCCTATTTGAAATTTTGCAAGGCTAGGTATTAATGCTCACTTTTCCAACGTTTATTCTTTTGTTTAAAGTGATTTAGGCCTACATTACAAACAAAATAACAAGCGGGTGGCTACATAATAGTCAACCGACGCCGGTAGTGCATGGCTAAAAAAAAACTCTTTTTAGTAGAATTCTGTTTAATTATGAAACAGAGATGTGATTTAAATTAATGCCACAACATGCTACTTTAAATAAAGGGGCTGATTAACTAATTTATCACTTAACAAAAGTAACATCGACTGTTTTCGTGTCATCTCTTTACACGTATTTTGCCATCAGCTGTATGGCGTTATACCCAGTAGGAGGTCACGTGACCGCATGTCAACATTGTCGCGCAATCGGTCTATTCGTTCACGAAACAATGTGAGCATTGGTTTGTACACAACATTCTGCGCGCATTTCTCGTTTTTAGGTTTTCACAAAATGATGTATGTGTCTAGGAATTAATAATTCATCAAAACAGTTGCAGAATTGAAAACACATTGACAGTTCTGTACGAATGAAGAAGTTAGCTTCATTTTGGTATTAAAAAAAAATAGTAGGCAGTCTCCTAAATAGCAGTATGAAAAATAGTTCAACTTCAACCGTGACTTTCTCCAAACACTGAATTTTGGCTGTGGAGCACCATATATCGGGTTCGTGGCACAACTGACGAATCACTCGATCAGTTCGCTGATTCAAATCAAATCGATGATTGGTTCAGTGAAAATACCTGTCAAAGTAAGAATGGACAGAAATTTGATTTTTTTTTTTTTTTTTTTTTTACCTTTTTGGACATGAGCAATGAGCATACATTTTTTTTGCAAGTAAAATTTTTTTTAAAAATGTACGTTATTGATTTCTTTCTTGGCCCAAGTTTAAACTCTGGGTAATTTTAGAAATAAATCCTAAAGGTAGTTCTAAATTGTTTGTTTTCAAGAGTATGGTCTAAAATAAGAAATGACATATATTATTTTATTTACAATGATTAAATTATTTTTCTCTAAATGACTATTTTAATTTTTTCTTCTTGTGCAGGGCAAAAGAGTGTTTGGAGTTGGTAGCACAGGTCATGCCGCATCTCCTGCTACCATCTTAATTGGTCGATCACAGCGAAAGGCCAAGACGCCAGTCCGCACCAAGAAGGGCAGGAAGACGCCCTACAAGAAGCCACCTACCAAGAAAGAGTCGGCTGCTGACACAAGCTTCACTGGTTTAGCTGACTTGATGAAAACTCCATCGCCAAAGAGGGGTAGAAAGTCACTCCTTGATGCAGTGGCCGATCTACGCACGCCAGAAGGGCCTGGCTTTATGGCTGTGTCTCCTTTATCATCAAGAAGGCCAAGTCCACGCAAGAGCACATCCCCCTACAAGATGGTCTCACCGCTTATACCTAGCCAGACTCCCGTTAAGTCATCAACCACTGTCACTTCTTCAGCAGCCCTTGCCGCCGTCAAAATGGCGGGTAAGAGAGTTTCAGAGAAATTTGTATCTCCACTGAAAGAAGGAAAGACGCCGATGAAGACTGGTAAAGTGGTAGAGGCAAAAGCTAAGACGGGTAAGAGAGTTTCCGAGAAATTTGTATCTCCACTGAAAGAAGGAAAGACGCCGATGAAGACTGGTAAAGTGGTAGAGGCAAAAGCTAAGACGGGTAAGAGAGTTTCAGAGAAATTTGTATCGCCACTGAAAGAAGGAAAGACGCCGATGAAGACTGGTAAAGTGGTAGAGGCAAAAGCTAAGACGGGTAAGAGAGTTTCAGAGAAATTTGTATCTCCACTGAAAGAAGGAAAGACGCCGATGAAGACTGGTAAAGTGGTAAAGGCAAAAGCCAAGACCCCATCTATAAAAGCTAAAACACCAGCCAAGGCAAAGACCCCAGCAAGAGCCAAGACTCCAGCTAAAACAAAGACCCCTGCGAAAGCCAAGACTCCTTCTAAGGCAAAAACCACGGCAAAACCAAAGACCCCTCCTGCTAAATCTCCTCTCCTCTCCGGAATTGCACTTCTTATGAAAACACCATTGAGTGAGGCTTTGTCTCCTGATCTGACTGGAGTTGCTGGCATGATGAAGACTCCAAAAAATAAAGCTTCCACTGCAAAGTCTAAAGGCAGAAAATCTATTGGTTTGACAGGCATAAAGCGGATCATTTCCACTCCCAAAGTTAAAGCACTTGACCCATATGAGGACTTTGAAGGCATACCAGATCTGTTCGTGTCCCCTGTACAATCTGCTGTTAAGGCCAGTGCTAAGAAGGCAACAAAGCGCAAGGCCTCACCGGCACCAGCTCCACCTGCAAAACGTACTAAGGTAACTACCTCTACTAAGAAGGCTCCCCAAAAAGTTGATGCCAAACTTGAAACTCCTACCCCTGTGAAGCCAAAGCGAGGAGCAGCAGCCAAAGTAGCAACCCCTGTTAAGAAGTCACCGTCTCCTGTCAAAAAGACACGTAAGGGCAAGACAGTCAAGCAATCATCACCTGCTCCAGTTAAGACACAATCACCTGCTCCAGTCAAGAAACAGACACGTGGCAAAAGAGCAGCTACAGAAAAAGTTGAAAAAGAACAGGCTACAAGTCCAGCTACAGTAAAAAGTAAGGACACTCCACTGAAACGTGGGCGAAAAGGGGCTGCTGTTAAGATCCCGAAGAAGGCTAAAGTTCAATCTCCAGTAAAGGCACAGGCAAAGACTCCTCAAAAGCAGACACGTCGAGGCAGGAAGCCAGCAGTGGCATCTGTCACTCCTGAGCCCGCTGTGGAACCCTCGCCAAAGAAGACGCGTGGGCGATCAACGAAACAAGTAACTGTAAAGTCAGGTGGACGAACAGCTAAGACCCCAGCCAAGAAGGCTACATCACCGGCAAAGACTCCTCAAAAGCAGACACGCCGAGGTAGAAAACCAGCGGCAGTACCGGCTACTCCTAAGGTTGCTGTGGAACCCTCTCCAGTAAAGACGAACGCAAAGACTCCTCAAAAGCAGACACGTCGAGGTAGAAAACCAGCGGCAGTACCGGCTACTCCTAAGGTTGCTGTGGAACCCTCTCCAGTAAAGACCAACGCAAAGACTCCTCAAAAGCAGACACGTCGAGGTAGAAAACCAGCAGTTGTACCAGCAACTCCTAAGGTTTCTTTGGAACCCTCTCCAGAAAAGACGAAGGCAAAGACTCCTCAAAAGCAGACACGTCGAGGTAGAAAACCACCGGCAGTACCAGCTACTCCTGAGGTTACAGTGGAACCTTCACCAAAGAAAACACGTGGCCGAACCAAAAAACAAGTAACTGTGGTTTCACCAGTGAAGGCTGCCAAGACAACCAAGCCCACGGTAACACCTAAAAAGGCAGCCACACCAGAAAAGAAAGCATCAACTGCAAAGAAAGCAGCCACAAAAAAACGCAAAGCTGAGGATATTGTCGCTGTCGAGCCCAGTCCCAAGAAGACCCGTTCAGGGCGAGGAAGAAAGGTTGTCAGTTCGCCAGCACCACCCAACAAATCCCCCGTAAAGAAAGCAGTCAAGTCAGCTGCTAAAAAGAAAACCGCGGCCCCAAAATCACCAGTGGTGACTCCAAAGGCCACCCGATCTGGACGCACCAGGAAACCGACGTCCAAACCAACTCCTAAAGCCAAGAAGGTAACACAAAAAAAGCAGGCAGCAGCTGTGGAGCCGAGCCCCAGAAAAACACGACGGGGGACAATCAAAAAGTAGGATGCCTTTGAAAGTCAAAAGTGGTGAGTAGAGTATCAGTCAAAATATATGGATTCGGCTGTGGCTATGATTGGAACACCAAAAAGTCATATTCCCCAATGTTGTGGTTGAAGCCAACATCCTTAGCCAAAGTCGTTTGATTCGGATGTGACTTCTTTTCAGGTCTTTTTTTTTCACACTGCTATGCAGGTCAATAGGACCAACTTAAAAACGATGGGAAAAAAATCTATCAACAAAACTATACTCGGGGAAAAAAAGAGAGCGTAAGATGAAATGTGTGTAAATAAAGCTTGACTTTCATCTCTTGTACATATTGTATAGTAACCTCTTTTTTAAGTAAATTTTCTTTGAAAGGCCTTTTCTGATGGCAGTGATTGAAATTTTCTATCTGTACATTCCTGATTAACTATTCATGTTTTAATTCAAGAACTGAAAGGTTTCTTGAGGGGATTTCAAAACACTGTGATTTATCCTCATGTAGCCCCATTTAGTAATTTTGTAAGACCACGGGCAGACTTATTATTCTCTTCCAATTAAATTGTGATAATTATTAAATACTTTTTAGAAACTAAAAACACCCGAGTGGCATTGGTGAATACGGGAGATTGAAAAAAACAAAACGTACCAACAAACCAGCATTTTGTGGATATGATCAACTTTAGGTTTTCCTGGCCAATTTCAACCAAAATTGATTTCAATGTTCGTTTGAAAATGGATGCTCCTTTGCATCAGCATTTATCAGTCAAAAGGAGTAATTCTGTTTCAACAGTTTAGCATTCACTCGCCAGATAAGATCATTCATATTCATTAGCTCGTAAAGATCATTCAATTCCGCAAACGGCAAAGAGGCTGGTCAAGCATTCAATTTGTATCAGTTGTAAATAGGTAGTAGAAATTCAACTGAAGAACGGTGAAAATGTAGTCTTGAATGCCTATAAATGAAATGGAATGACTGAAACAAAATGAAATTGAATGCAAAAGTAGCTAATAGAAACCCTAATTTGAATGAATTAGGAAAACGCATGAATTTGAATGCGTTATTAATGAAACTGAATTATAATTAAGAACTAATTTTTTCCCGGGAAAACCTATTAAGTTGATAACGTTGGCATGAGGAGTTGCTTTATGGGTAGTTTTAATTATTTATTTTAATTATGATTTTTATTTAATTATTTTAATTTTATTATTACTATTTTTTTTGAGGGGCATTCCAGTGAACGTAATTAGTGCAAAAGAGACAATTTTTTTAATATTGTTTTTGCTTGTTTAAATGTATCGTTTAATATTAGATATTAAAGTAACTCACGCAAAAGAACTCGGCTATTATGTACAGCCAGTAGATTCATTTCCTTTACCTTTACAGGGCTCTGTAAAGTACAAGGCAGTGACACCAAATTGTGTTCTGATGTCATGCTTGAGGAAAAATCCTGTAGAATAGGTTAAATTTTGATATGTTGAATCTGTAGTGTTATTTAATGTCAAGATGCTTTGCGTAGTGTGCATTTAGGCGTTTGTCATTATGAGTGAAACTGATCTTGGATCTTGGCTAAGGTTGTCTTAGTAGGGTTGAATAACAAAGGGTGTGATTTCTCAGGATTTGTGTGTCTGATTTCTGGCTTTTTACAAAGTCTCAGTGAGCCTTCAAATGTTCTTGAAAGAAGTTAGTAAAGCAGTCACCAAAGAGTACTGTGATAGTGCAGCGACCCATCCTACTGTAACAATGGAATTATCCATATTATACATGGGTCCTGTGAAGTGTTAAGTATACATTGTCAAAAATCAAAAAAGACTGTTTTTATATCTCAATAAAGTACATGCAACATGATGAATGCAACAAATGGGAAAAGTTATGAATGTTGGACATGACATTTTTTTATTTTAGGCACTGGTTTTGTGTGGGGCAGTTTTAATAATGGTTTATTAGCAAAGGATTACTACATTTTTTTTTTAGTATGTACTGATAGTTGTTTAGATTATAGTTTTTGTAAGTGACATTGATACTTTTGTAGATGAAATGTAAATAAGATAGATTTTGAGGTTTTTCTCTCGGAATTTTTGTAACAGATTTCCAGTTCAAGTCTTCACACAGTCAGGCGTGACTGTTTTAGTGCTCAGGGGATGGAAACTTTTACATTTTCTAAAAATCTTTTCTACCCTAAAGATCGGAACTTGTATATTGATGTAAAGTGGTAGTTTTTTAATGTGTGGTGCCATGTGTTGGGTTTTATATCGTGTCTGTTGTACTGAACTGTGTTTATTAAGAGAAAGACTTTATGCGTCAACAATTTTAATGTATGCTGACGTTAACTGTAGTGGTGACATGAGTATTCCGCAACAAGGAAAACTTTTCTGGGTTTCACCCGTGGATGATGTGTATGCAAATTAAAAAAGTCGAAAGAAAAGTAAACTATTTAACCGTTGAATGGCAGGATGAGTGTAGGTTGTTGACTGTACTGTGTCATAACAAGAGAGTTTGACAACTCCAAAACTTGTTTTTGGAAAAATTTGTCTTTATGTTTACAGCCACATGTGTGTACTAGATGATTTTTTGATTCCATAATGGACAAAAAGTTAGATCAACTTACTGAAGACCGACACACTGTATAATTTTGAATGTTCATAAGTATAGGAGAACGGTGTGAATCGATTGTCAACGTCCCTTATGCATTCCAGTGAAGTATTCGGGTATATTTTCACGACATCGCATACGTAAACGCACATTGTTTGCGATTGATTTCACATCACCATACGTATGTGCACATATTTGCAAAAGGCGATGTCCCTTCAGGGCCACCATACAAATGCCAATGTATATTCTTAAGATCTGGAATAACTGCTTTAGTACAGAGCGATAATAGTCAAACTTCTAACCAGTGAGGCTACCTGCACAGTGAAGGCTTATAGGGGCTTGCCACATGAGGCATTGTTTTACAGGCAACTTTGAGGGAACCAACTGCATCACATGCAACAACAAAACACTCGGGTGGTACATTTAGGGACATTCTTTTCAAACAGTCTCGCTGTTTCCAATGTAGTTGTCGGAGAGTTGGAATGTACAAGTGTTTTCTTGGGGATTGCTTGGAGCTGGTTGCCTGTAAATTGCCTTGTGTGACATTTACACGGTTAATGTAAAAGTGAAAGTTTGTGATGATCGGGATAGGAAGATGGAAATAAAGAAATCTTCAACATTTGACTTTGACCATTGTTGTGCATTCTTGGCTTAAGTTTTCAGTAATTTTTCTTTAAGGGGGTGGGGGGGGGGAATGGAATTGTGCCTGCACTGCATCCCCATGGATCTGCCACAGAAGTGTGGGTGGCCTTAATACTTCTATAAAAATTGTGTTGAATAAAATAGGTTTTGCTTTTCCATGTAGCTTCAGTCTTCTTTTTTTTTACAAATGAAAAATCAACCAACATACTAAGGCCAGACCCTGGCCTTTTGTTGGTTGTTTTGGGTGGGTTTTTTTCGAGGCAAGGGCTAGAATTAAGGTAAATATGCTGACATCATAAGACTTTTTGGAGGGGGGGGGGGGGGTGAGGCGGTATTGGGAAATGACCCATCCACCATTCCCTGGATCTACCACTGATTTTTGTAATTACGTCAATATTATATTTTGGGCTTGTCAAGTTTCATGGACATTAAACAATTGAATGAGTTCGGTAGTGCTACAGGGAGAACACCCCTCCTTCACCAGTTAGCATTAAGTGTCCCCCACAAGATCTTAGATATCCCATCCCATGTGCATCCCTTTCTTTGACAATTATTAGTTTCCCCTTGCACTGACAATTATTAGTAAAACGGCCCTCCTCAGCTGACACCGCGTTGCAGGGAAGCAGCGCTGGGTCTGTTCTCGTCTTGTTCGCCAGCGGCTGAGCGGCAATGAAACATAGCATTATTTTACTCATCCACAAGCCGTTGAGAGATTACCAGCAATGATGGAGGGATGAACCAAGTTTGGAGACAGGTGTAACCAGGTCTCCAAAATGAAAACCACATGCAGTCAGGGAAGGTACTGCTCGGGACGCAAACAGGTAGCGTAGGCAGGATGACTCACATGCTCTAGAGGGCGCATCAAGGCACGCCGGAACAGACGGCCAGCTAGCATTTAGGCGGGAAAAGTCGGGTAAGCTGAGCTGAACACATTTTTCGTAATCCTTTGTAATCCGCGACGAGTGGTACCACAAAGTCTTTTGCCGTGAGCTATTGTTTTAGTTTGACATCCACTTGGAGGGCCGTGGGCAAGGGTGTTACAGTAGGTTTGCCGTAATTAGGACCATTGGCCTTCTAAATGTCGGGCAAATTTCCTTGAAGATCAAGCAAGTTCACAGTCAAGATGGGAACAAACATTACGGTATCTGAAAAAAGGGGGGTGGGGTGGTGGGGAATTTAACATTAACGGTATTTCATCAACACCTCTGACTAAAAGTAAAACCATCACAATGTTTAAGCCAAATCTCTTCAGGCAGGATGTGTTAAGACAACCTCGCTCATAAAAGGGTGTACGGTCTCGCCGAGCCATTTTTCCCAGCATGCCTTGCTCAATCGTTTTGAAACCGGGCACTTCTTTGGGGTCACTCTCGTCTCAGCTGCAGGACATCTCAGGAAAATCCTTCTGAGCTCACTGGGGGTGGGGGGGGGGGGGGTTAATCTGAGTGACAACGAGACTTGTTTCTAGGCCAAATGACAAACAAAATTAACTTCGATTGTAAAACACTGCACTACTCAGGTGATTTTCCTTGGCCATCTCAACGTCTGGTTTTGAACTCGATAAGTTGGAATTATAGTTCTGATTATACTGTACAAATACAGCAGAAAACCAGTGGGCGATGGGGAAAATATGATTCCACATAGACCCCGTGCATACGTCCCCTGAGGTCAAACAAGGGAAACGCGGCAGAAAGTGCCTCTTTTTCGGTGAGGTCGTTTTTTCAGTTTTGTGACATCATGGAAGAGGGGATAACTTTGGACCTGCGGTTGGGGTTGCGTAAAGTTTTTGGCACCCTACTCTGGTAAGGAGTGCAATTTGGTTTATAATAAGAGGGCCGTCTCCAAACTGGGGTACACCGGGTAGGCCTTGGGTAATCGGAATTTAAGGAAAATGACGTGTAAATAGTGCCTTCATCGCTACGTAATTCCAAAACGAAGACAATGGAATCGGGAGGAGGGTCTGTTAAGGTGGGGGGGGGGGAATGATCCAAAATTAACTGCGTATCGCAGAAGCCGTGGGATTTTCAGGGGTGTCACGTTACCTGCCAGACTAATAACAGATATATTGTCGCTTGCTAGTGTTGCGTCATTTCTGACAGAGTCTCTAGAGTTCATTCCCATTTCGAGCTTGTACAGGAAACGGCACATCATCATAGAACAATACAGGGAACCATTGGGATATGCGTGATGAAGTACCAGTGGTTCCATTCTGACAGTTTATGACGTGGCACGTGAGCAACAGTAGTCTTGGCAATATCAACTTTAAAGGAACATTCCAGTCGCATTAATGAATTACAGCGATAATGTACAGAAATCTAGGGATACTAAATCATAAGTATCAGTTTTCCAGACGTCTTACGAAGTTTTCTCAAGTGAGTCCATTGTCATGACTAGGGCGCCGCCAACGGTAGTATTAGAATCCCCAGAATGTTGCCTTGCATCATCATAACCGATGCAGCATTTGTTTTTTTAAGGTTTGAGCAATTTCAAAATAAAGTTGGAAGGACACAAGTTTTTCCCCGTTCAGCCTTGAGCTGGGTCGCTGCATTGGTTGTAGAAGGAATAAAAGGAAAAATTGACCTCAACAATTAACAGAAATATTTCTTGGTTGCTGAGATGTCGTAAAAGGACGATCAAACTGCGCTTTAACTAGTCATGGTTTGATATAGAATGGAATATTGGCAAAGTGGTGAAGAATGTAGGTTAATTTATTTCCTCATTGTTCTGCATGATGATCTAATCACTTATGAACAATAATGACAGATTGGTTTTCGTCTGGCTGACTGCACGTATCCCAAGACCGATGTACTCTCACTACTCATTTTTCCCCACGCACTCGACTTCAAATTTATGAATATCTGAGTTATTATTCATTTTTACCCAAGTATTTTAAATTTGTGTATAATTATGTCAATTCTTACTTGAATATGGCACAGAATTTGAGATAAGGTAATTTGTACTGGGTAAACGAAAACATAACAGACCACTGTACAATGTATAGCATTGTACACTGAATGTAACTGTGTTTTGCAATTGGTTATGGGAGGTGGGTAAGGGGGAGTCGAGCACTCCCCCTCCCGTGGGTGTGTGTGTGGGTGGGGGTTGGGGTGGTGTGGCTTTCCCAGCATTGTCCACTTTCAGCATAACCTCAAAGAGTTGCTACTCGAAACAGGGCAAGGGTGTCAATATTGTAAGGAAAGTGAAACAATGTCACTGAAAATATGATTTATTTGGACTGAAGCAGGAAACCTCTTTTTGAGGGTAAAATAAAATTGAAAAGATGAAAAATAAACTTGTTTTGTAAACAATCTGAAGAAATTTGACTTCAATTTACTTGAATTAATAATAAAAAACAAATATTAATACAGCAACAGCAAATACAAATAAAACAGCTATCATTGAAAATGAACTAATATTTTTTTTAACATATCTTGAGTGTGATAAACGAGAGGACTGAATAAATAAAAATACTATTTTGACTTCCCTTGAATTTTCTTTGTTTTCTTTTTTCAGTATAGCCCTATTGAAGTTTAAGCAGAACTGAAACCAATTCTCATTTCGTAATGGAAATACCTGTTTGCACTATTTGTGGTAGACCATACCGGTATATAGTATTACGGGGTATGACACGTTCATTCCAGTTCAGTTTTGAAGTTGGCACTGCTAAAAAGACAGAGCGAGTGAAATTTCAGTTTACTTTTTGTACGTTTTCTGTAAAATTGCAGTTTAAGCACTTATCCTAATTCCCTGGGTTGAATAACTTCTTCACACATGCGCAAGTTTCAAGAACCGTGGAAATTTTAGATCCGCAATTTTTGTTCAAATAGAGAGGAAGAGAGAAAAGAAAATAGTGGAAGAGATTGAAGTGGGGACAGCCGAACGAGGAGAGTGTTTTTGCAGCGATTTTATCGTTCCGCTTGCTTGCCAATGAGAGCCAGGGACAAGCCGCCCGGTCATCTTCGGTTCGGACAGCGCGATTCCCCCGGAACGGTTTAATTGCGGCATCGCGACTCGCTTCTTCGCCGGTCCCATCGAGCCTCCCGCCCCCAGCACAAGTACCCTCGACTCGGTAGACTGTCCCCTCGTGACTTCCTGCACGCCGTGCCTGGTGGGACCCGGCAAGTCCCAGGGTTGGGACACTTCAGCCGGGGGGAAATTGGACCCATTTCCTGGCGAGGCTCGGGCGACGGGTCGGACGCCAAGCCGTTCTTTCCCGTGCAGCGGATCGGGTTGCGAATACGGGTCAGTGGCACAATACAGAAAACAGGAATTCATGTTTCCCGCCCAATGGATCAGTTTTCTTGTTTCATACGCGAGTGAGTGCCTCGGAGCGCATTAAAACTCATTCCACTCGTCATCTCTTATCTTCAGTTTTATACTGTGTTAAGTAGATAAATGACTTATTTGCGCTCTCGACTCCAATTTTAATAACCAGCGCCACACCCCTAACACCAACCCCACTTTGTACTTCAATCCGTGATTTCCGAAATTTGAATAATACCCAGGATTAGTTGCTCACAATCGGAAGTTCTTCATACCCTCTGTAATTATTATTTTTGCTGCAAATTGGGAATGACTCTTGGACCGCGGAGGAAATTGCCAGCGTGCATAAATTCTTCCAACAGAAAAAAGAAAAAGAAAAACATGTCGGCAGAAATCCAGCACGTTGTAAAATTATACACTGAAGGCAGAATGCCCAACCTAATTTAGGAGTTATTTTAAGACATACAGTGAAGCTGGTTTTGCGCATTGTGGACAAATAATGTGCTTTGATTGGTGAATAGTTTGGTCAACGTTTTCTTGTGTACATAGGCGACTTCAGTTTTCCGCAAGCCACCGAGGACACGTGATGTACGTGAAGAGAAAATGAAGACAGCTTATGTTGAGGGCGCGCTCTTGATGAACCGTTATTTTACTTTCTACCAGCTCAACAAGAAGTGTGAGTATTGGACGCGTGTACATGTAGCCTATAACGTAGTGCAAATACCGGGGTCCAAGAGAATTCAGATGACGAATCTGGTGCTTTACGCCGCCGGGGAAGTAATGAGCTGACCAGTGGGATAAAGAAGGCAAAGCCCATGCTCAATTCTGAACTGGATCGGTATCTTAGCATCTTCATTTAAATAACCACAATCTTCCCATCCCCCACCATCCGCCGCACGTAGTCAGATGTAAGAATAAACTATTGCTACTATTCAGTAGTCAGATGTGTTGTGTGGATTTTTTCATCCGAGTTTTACTTGGGGAAACTTTTATTGGCGAAAACAATGTTTCAGTAGTGCTAATTCGTCTCTCCCTTCAGAGTGTAAACTGGGCAAATTCTCTGCGGTCAGTATTCTGTACATTCCATACCTTTATTCCAATGCACTGATTGATAGATGGACGGGTATCAGACCAATTACAAATGAGCCATCGCCCCCCCCCCCCCAACCCGCTTAATCTGATGAATGTTTCCAATTACCTCCCCATATGACCCTTACCAATAGCTGAGTCAGTGAGTTCGAGTGTGCCGATTCCCACCTGGGCATAATCGCACCTGGGCCTAGTTATGAAACATGACTTCCCTTTGTCGAATGCTGTAGCGTTTGTAACCTTTCAGGAATACTTTAACAAGTCATGTCGACCACGAGCAATACCTATCAGTTTCATTTGACAGTGTTATTCTGGGTTTTTTTACCGTCAAATTGTTGCAGACAAAGATTTTGTACCAGCTTCATTTAAGTGACATGGGATGTTTTCCCGATCTCGGGACGTGAGGTTACTTTGGTGTACTCATCGGATTGACGGACGCGTATTTTGGGAGATTTTCACCGCCCTTTACGTCGCCACAGACCCCACCCCTCTCTTGGTTGCCACATATCGTGGGGCTAAATATTATTTACTTATTTAATTCATAATCTTTTATATTAAAAAAAAAACTTATAACGGGTGTTTCAAACATTTCAAGAAGTATGTGCAAAATGCGTTGGCCTATTTATGATGACTGAATGATGAACGAAACGTTTTAATTGCAACCTATTATAAATAAAAATAAACAACAACAACAACAACAACAATTTACTTTGATATAGCTCAAAACAAGTGATAAATTACGTGCTCTATTTTCGTGTTTTTCAACCACAGGAAAAACTTCTTTGCGACAAAATGAGGATAAAGTGCAAGCAACTACTCTTTTTTATTCAAACCTCGACGATACAAAGTGGAAAATATAACCATAATTGAACGTACTTTAATTTTTTTTTTTTTTTTTTTTTTTTACATACTTTCAAGTTATGTATTTTGACCATTGAAGATTTATACATCTACCTGTAACAGTACGGTGAGATTGAATTATGCAACAGTTGCCCTTTTCCAACTCTTTTAATATTGCTTATTTATTTATTTATTTTATTTTTTGCCAACGACGCAATGCAAGAAGTGAGACGATGTTTTCCAGTGCATGTCTATCTTGATTCCATGTGATTTTTTTGTAATGTTTGTTATGATTTATGATACATTATTACGAGTTGTCTCAAATGTATAAAGGCATATTTATTTTCCCAATAAATATGGGACGTTCTTACATTGCAAGTCAAATCTCTTTTTAGAAGGCCCTTCAAATTGGTTTTGATTTCTTTTACCGACAAGGTTAACTGTAGATTATCCTTGTCGTCGTGCTCAAGAGAAGACATTCTAGTAGGCAAGCCCCACAAGTCTACCCCTCAAATAAATAAACAAACAAACAAACAAACAAACAAACAAACACACAAAAATAAGAAAATAAAAACCAAGCATCCCACACCTCAAATAAGTAGATGCAAAAATGACACATAACGGACAAACAAGCAGTTGAACACATGTTCAAATGACCAGTTACTCAAAATAACTTGATTGTGTTTGCCAATTTACTTTTACACATGGCCTTCGTCACTTTCGCTGAGTAACGATGACTTGTATGTAACCGTCTCGTGGCCGTGTATTGTGTCTCTCGTCACACTCCGATGGCTCTTGAATGGGGGGGGGGGGGTTCGAATCCCTGCCGTGCATTTCCCCCTCCTGTCCATCTGTTGATCAGTTAACAGTAGTATACAAAATGCGCCAACATATTGAGAAGTCACACCATGAGATACGGCGCGAAGTGACTCGCCTTGATTCAATACTGCTTGGGCCAATTATCATAACATGCTAAGCCGAATAATATCCGCTAGATAAAATTTTGCTGGGAACCAGTTACAAATAGTATGTATCTGAGGGATGTTTTTGGCTGGTTTGAGCTCGACGACACATTGTATGCTATGCAGCTATTTTCCAACAGAACCTGTATTTTGGGAGCATCACTTCAAATAGCCACCGTCGTAGCGAGGTTACCTTTGCCACCATCAAGTAGTTGTACAGCACCGTGTATTTCACTGTGATAGTAAAACTGTAATTAATTTTAAGCATTTTTATATTAGCCCTTTGGACTTATTTTCAAAAAATTACATTAAAATAATCATCAAGGAAATGGCTTTTTTAGTATATATTTTAAGTGTCGTTAATAAAACAGAAAAAGAAAAGACAGAACGACTCAGGGAATGAAATTATTGACAGAAATATAGGGTAACATTGTTATTTGTATTCATCCCATCCACACTGATTTATAGAGAAAACTATCTACTGCTGCATCTTGGCTCTTCCTCAAGGCAGTGTCCGCCGTCAATATTCTCCTCCTCCTCCGTTGCCGGATGAAGTGTTGAAACTTCTCCATGGTCACACTCGTTTGCAAAGCACACATCCGTAGACAAGCCATGTCATGGCCCAGCGCGACACTATAATAAACACACTTCAGCATCCTCCCCCGTTGGAGGGTTGGGGGTAAATCGGGCGTGTTTCCTACATATCTCCAGTCATCATTGAGATGACTGTACGGGGGCTTTGAAGTTAAATGATGGAGCGACCGGCGACTGCGGCACACGGCCGGCTTGCGACTTTCCGTATCACTCGGTCGGGTGCCGGGGAGAGGGTGGGTATGATTCCGCGGAAAACTCGTGGCTTAAAGGCTAGAAAAGGCGGTATAAAAAATGGAACAGCTGGTTCATTTTGCCCGCAGCGACGGAGGGGTGAAAGTGAGAGAGAAGTGGGGGAAGAGGGAAAGCAGCGAGGACAGAGAGAAGTCGTGGGGAGAACGGGCCGTGTCATGGGCTATTAGGGGTCGGGATTGCGGCAGCCAAAACATTGCTTGGTAAGGGACACAGCTTCACGCCGTAATATTGACTATTGGCGAATGGCGAGTGATTGCTTTCTCGCCGTGGTGTGTATACGGGTGATCGAACCCGATTTGCCCGGGGACTTTGGTCTCCGTTGTATCGCTCTTGTCTCGCTTCTCTGTTTGCAGGGGTCATAGTTGTCCATGCCCCGCATGATCAGAAAGGCTTATTATTGGAAGACTTCCTCTAAGGATATGTGATGATTTGTTCGAACGAAGGACACAATTTTTTATGTTTTAAATCAATTGTACTGCCGGCCTTGGATGAATGATTTAGATTTCTTCATATTGGCTACAAGGCTTCAATTTTATAGCAATTAACTCACGTCTTGACATTCCAAAGGTTCAACATGTGATATTATAAGAGGTCATTACCAAATTGGTTTTCATGGTAAACTTCCCTGTTTGTTTGTTTTTTTTTTTACTTTTAAGACACACATCAGAGCAACAATATCTGCAATACTCTCAGATCTTTAATTTAATATATTACATTTACTTCTGGTAATGAAGCGTTTAATGTTAATGACGAATGTACCCCAAAAACTAAGATACCACATTTTGGCTGTATGATGCAACGACCTCAGCCCCGGACAGTTTCCATCTGAAGTAGGGCCTACTGAGCATGGTCGTTGGATGAACTACACCCAAGACAGTCTTCTTCTATATTGACACAATAATTATCATTTATCTGTTATCAGTTTGAAATGAATTACCTAACATCTTAGTTCAGAAAGAGGAAATGGTTGAAAAGCTGTCATTCATTTGGACTTTATTTGTTCTGAAAAAAAAATACGGCCTTGTTGTATTAGTTGTACATGGTTTTTCCACACTGTGTATACAAGTGGATATGCCTATATTTATATTTGTTAGTATGTTGACAAATGGATGAGTTCAACGAGAAACAGCCATGAGATTTATATTTTCGACCGATCTTTTTATTTACGGACGATGATTTGATATCGGTCCTGATTTAAAAAAAAATAAATAAAAAATGAAACAGCGGTTTGACAAAATGATTTCTCAAATAAACACAAAACAAAACAAAACGATAATATTAATCATGATATTAATCATAATGATTATAATAAGAAGAATTAAGGTAGTTAAGATTCTGTGATGCGATTTCTTACAGTTGGAACAAATTTTTGTTTTGTGTCTGAGACTTTTGGACGAAGGTGTACATAATGTGATCAGCTTTTTAAGTTTAATTTTGGGGCTTTGAGATTGCCGCCTTATAACACATATACACAGAAAGAGCTCCCCCAGCTACCATAGGGAAATTAAAACTCGCTTTAGCAAATTACGTGCTGATGGATAAATCACACAGGCGGGCATTAAAGGAGCACGCGCAACTTGAACTTTTCTGTAGAAGCCGATTGGAGTTTGTGCGTAACAATATAATCCTTAAAGTTCACATTTTTTGTGCAAATGATACCGTATAACAGCCGTGTTATAGTGTGAGTGTAAGTCATAAGATATGACGTCATTTGTCGACGTCAACCGACAGCCTGCCTACGGGGACGGCATGGATTTGTAATTTTTTTTAAAAACAAAATCGCTCGTTGTTCAAATGCACCTTTAAGAATGTGCGAAAAATCCCATCAGTGTTGGTTTCTCGTCTTGGGATTAGATGGAACGATCAAATAAAACCGCCAAAATTACTCGCACCGCAATCTTTTTTTTTTTTTTTTTTTACCCTTCTTTTTTTCTCTTCTTCTTTTCCTTTTGGTGTCTTTATGTAACCATGGACCGTCTTCACTAACGACGCTGTCTCATGCCGGGGTCGGCAGCGACAGAAGTCTGGAGTGAGTGATTTGGCATCACTAGGTGTCTTGATCGCTTCAGTCTGTGATCGTGGAAATAACCGGCGCTTTGAGAACAGGTATAAAGACTAAGATATCATTTCGGAAACTGGCCCCAAGGTATATAACAGGCACATAGTTAAGACTAATCTTTTATGATGTAACATTCATTTGTAAATACCATACTTTAGTGGGAAAATGGATTAAACATGAAATACAGAGAACAATCTGTTATTATGATGCATATAATGGGCGTATATAATGTTGCCCATCGTGACCAACACCTGTCTGTCTGTATGCCTCGTGGGTCATTATGCGTCCACACTCTTCAACCGATTACATCTAGCAGAATCCAGGCCCGCCTTTTTGTGGGGATGTCTACCAGAGCTTCGTTTTTTATTCTGTCTTTGATTGTGCCGTGCTGGTTTGCCATGCACTTCTCGTTTGCCTGTGAATAACTACTGGTTTAACATTTTCGGTTTGATAATTTTCGCCGAAGTCATGAAATCAATTTGAAAATCATGAAATTATGCAAACTTTAAATTTCCTACCTCCCCAGGTAGTACTTAATAAGCAGGACAGTTCTTTTGAGAACTAAGTTGTCCCCCAAATTCCAAACTCTACTCCGTGGTAGTAGAATAACAACAGAACAAGTTCTCACAAGAACAATCTATTGTATATGGCAAAAATAGATATAATCACACGGTGTTACCGCAAACCAAATAATATACATTGATACCTCACCATGCAATGCCTCAAAACGTATTTATAGGCTAAGTTTAAATTGATTAAAGATCCCCCATTTTTTGTTTCTTATAAGTGACCCCAAATTACAGGTACTGATAATGACGTTATTACATTGATGAAGTGTAAGAAGTGAAATTATGAATCAAATACAAACTTAAAAACAAGCGAATGAACACGTAGGCCTATAATACATGACAGAATTGCAAATCACGGTGTGAATTAGACGTTATGGCTATAATAAAGAAAGGTCCGTATTTCGTGTGTTTTTCACAAAATTGAGATGTGTCGAAGTTCTACAGGTAAATTCAACACACTTTGAAATATTTCGACTATTGAATTATCGAACAATGGAACGAAGGCCCCCAACCAATTCGATATCCACACGTGTCGCTTCATCGCCAGTAGCCGGCGCCATTAATTGTTGAAAACCTTGCTACTAATTGTGCCACAGTGATACACATTTTAGAAATACAACTAATTATTCGTAATTTTGCGAAGAAACGGATCATTATTTTCTCCGTCAGTCTAATCTTAGACTTCTTTTTCATTAAAAAACAAGCACGCCAGACACTCGCGAACAACAACTTCTGATTCCAAAGCAGGACAATTTGCGTTTTAATGAGGTAAAAATCTAACAAGTTGCAGACTGTCGCGTGCAATCTGTTAAGCGGCAATCGGAGACCACTCCACGCGCGTATCCAATGATATCCCATGTGGATGTTACGTAAACCGAATGGGCCTAATTATCAAGGCGTTTTGTGAGTGGCAGCGTGCGCTTGTTGGTCACCCAATTAACGGGAAGATAATGGTGGGGGAAAATACTGATATCGCTTGCAAAAAAGTCTTAATTATCTTTTCATGGATGGAATGTTATGTAGACGTCAAGACGTCCCAGTGGTACGATTGAAAGTCGTATACAGAAGCATTGATTGTCACTGTACAGTTAGATAAATTAAACAATATGTGTATAGCGAATAAAACGAGCGTACCCTAACAAAACAAATTTAAGGTATCATCTAAAATTGACTAAAAACTGGATTTGTTATAGTCTACATATCAATGATTATTTCTCCCCCCGAAAAAAAGGTATTTCGTATCAAATAAACGTGAACTGTTTAACTTCAGTCTTAACAATCATTCACGACTCTTAGTTTTCGGAAACGTAAATTAACAATTTGTCTTCCTACATGAATTACCGTAGGCATAGCATGACCTTTGTGTTCCTTTTCTCTATTGGCGAATCGGCATAAAAAAAATAAACATTTAAAGTAACATGCATAGTCAAAAACAGGATGTTGGGCCGCAAGCAGAAGGTGGCGAATAGTATGATTGTTTTACTCCCTAATGAAAGTAGCGTAATCAATTCAAACGACAACATTTTGTGTACTCCGTTCAGATATAGGTGAGAACGTACTTGTTAATGTTGTTTTTACCGTTGAGTGTTGTCAAGGAATCCCCTGCCAAACCGGAGCGGTTTGTGATAATTAAAGATAGGCCTATTTCACTTAAAAGCCACCAAAAATATTATTTTAATGATTTTTGTTTTGTTTTTACCGTTCTCCTTTCTTGATTTCATCTGAGGCTTAAAGTGCAAGTCCGTCGCGTCGACTATGATTTTCATGACATGGTAACTGACTGGAGGCTCCTTTTCACCACCACGCACTCGGCTGTAGACCAGGGCCCGGGTTTTACCGACAGATGGGCCACAGCGCCGGCGGCGGTACTCTCGCCGCACCGCCGTGCCGTATGCATTATAAACTCGCTAGGTCATCTTCGAAAGGCACTGGGCATGTAACAAAGACACGGCGGGCAGCAATTTAGCTGCTGTCCTCAGGTATGGGTATTCCAACAAGGAACAAACTAGACCCTCCTATTCCGGGTTTCTTGAAAAAAAAGCAACAGATAAAAGACGACCGGTGAGCCCCCAAATCCTCAATTATGGAAATGATATACAATTTGATTATTTTTCAAGGGTTTCAAACAAAAATATTCAGCTATCCTTCTGGGGGGGAAAGTGTTGACATTTCAGTTTCTATTTAGCGGGATACGGCCAGTGAGCACACCCGTCAACTCGTCACGAATTTCCGGCACCAGATGCCCCAAATGGTCCAGCCAGACAAAATCCTTTTTTATATTTTTTTTTACTACTGAACTAACCATGGACTAACATAATTCTGCACAAAAAAACATCGTGTAAATAGTTTCCCCGTATAATATGTCCATTCCATGTGTGTATACAGTTGAAGTCCATTTGAAAAACTACACACAGAAAAGAAATTTAACCCCTGCAAAAAAAACCTGATATACCTTTTTTCTCCTACACAGCAAGAAATTTAACCACCTTGTAATCGATGCTTTCCCAATTTATTTTCGTTAACTTTTAGCATCGTGAACTAACTTTTAAACGCGACGCTCCCAAATCGATGATCTAAGGCTGGTGAGTTAGTATTGTGAAGTGATAGGAAACAGTCTATATTTTCAACGCTTGTGGGTGGGATTTATTAGTGGGTATCAAATTGCATGAAGATTTGCTTGTATGGATCCGAAATAGCCAATGAATGTCTACATAGACGATTGTCGACCGTTGTCTTATACATCCAAATTTTATTTAATACGTTTTCGTATATTTATTGTTTTTTTACACAAAAATAATGAGAGATTGAAATCGCTTTTCGATAATTTCCCACGGAGCTCATCATGCAGAATGATGACAGCGCCCGTCGGATCTCGTAAATGTATTCCCTCGAACGAAATCATCCCGTGAACTTTCTCCTTATAATCGTCACATTCTTCAGAAGCCAATTCGATGGAATGAGTTTTGTTTTACTGCCAGTCAGAACCAAAGCTCGGGCTTTTTCTCCGATTTGACGTTATCCCTTAAGGTCCCTGTACACATCTTGTATACATATGATAATCGACAGCACTTAACAGCGTTAAAAGCAAACACTTTTTGTACACCAGGGGGGAGCTTGTACTGTTGAAGTTGGAAGGGCTCAGGAGAGGGTGAAGGTGGCTGGACACCGGGCGCGTGGACCGGGGCGTGGTCGCCCATTAAGCCTTTTATCTTTCAGTATAGGACGTAGATACTCCAGGGGTTGGTAGCGAGGAAGTGTACGACAGGCAGGCTACTGAACACTTAACCTCGAGATTGTGGGGTATCTTTTAGTTGTCTTCGAGCACTAAGTCAGATTGATTGGTAACACGTGATGGGCAGGCATACTTGAAAGAACAAAAACATCACTAAGATGAAATTTTGTTCGGTCAAAGTCAAGCTAGCGTGACGATATAATGGCTAACAACATTGTATGCTGTTATTTTCCCAAGGGCAGCATTTGCTAAAACATTTCTATGGAAATCAGAATATTACAAGCACGGTGTTAGATGGATGGGTTTATGGTAACAACGGGAATGCACGCTCGATACCGTTTTATCAGTAGAACATTTTCGGGGGAAAAAGTTCTAAGCCCCAAACCATAAAGCGACACAACACATCAAACAATTTGTTCAGAATGATTTCAAACATTCTCGCATGAACAACGATTTCAATTAGGCTAAATTTGCGTTTGAACAATTAAAAGCCAATTGTTTGGGGAACCATTTGTTGTCAATCTGTCGATATAAAACTTATTTATCGTTATGCAAGATTTGAGGGGAATGGCTGGTACACAAAGGGTTTTTTTCCGGGTCCAAACATAAATTACGCACGAACCATGTGAACTCCAAAGACTGTCGTCCAAAAACGAATTGCCTCCCTTAATTGACATAAGATAACAAATCAACCTTGCTTGAAATTGCACTTTAAATTTTCAAGTGCTGACTGTTCATGGGGCAAGCCGCGATGCTCCTCCCCCACCTCGCGGATTAGTGTTCGGAAGAATCACTTTATGGCGCGGTAATCACCCGAGTGTTACCGAGGATTGAGTTCTTCCCAGTGGGTGACTGTGGTGGGGAGAATCGAGCTCAAGTGCACGGGTGATGGGCTTTGAGGTCGTCCGGTACAAAAAAAAACCTAGACCAATGTTGTATTAGCTAGATATCTCAAATGCCGATGATGCTAGCTGTAGGGATGGTCCACTATTCGGGAACTATATACAAGATTCCCTGTTCAGCATATTGGGGCTATGTTTAGCCAGGATGCTCCGCGGATAGAACTCAGTGACACGCGACGGCAATAACAAACGTGGCATAATGCAATCATGCCGTTTCTTTTCACTGGAAATGATCGCCATCAATTATCACTTGTGACTTGGCCAACTGACTCCTCGCCTGGCGCAGTCCGCGGGCCGGGGACCCAACGCTGGCCATATGGCGCGCAATTTCCACATTGTGGACTCGGGACAGGGTCCGTCATGTCTGTGTGTGCACTTGCGATG
Organism: Marthasterias glacialis; assembly: GCA_911728455.2. Taxonomy (NCBI): domain Eukaryota; kingdom Metazoa; phylum Echinodermata; class Asteroidea; order Forcipulatida; family Asteriidae; genus Marthasterias; species Marthasterias glacialis. Next base: position 7,421,967 of record OU452231.1, read on the forward strand.
CGAGTATGGCAACAAAAAAAACCCCATCCTTATTTACTATACAGGAACGTTGAAAACAACGACAAATGAAAAGAAAACAGAACATAATAGCTTAGCATTATTCTGAACCGAAATTGATGATGGATGATTACACAGTAGCGTCGTTAATGCGCCAAATGCGAGGGAAGACAAAACAATTTGGGGGGAAAATATGCCAGTATCTGGCTGTGCGCGTCAAAATGACAAACCGTCACAGTGGACTCCCATTTATTTGCCCATGTAATGGTTATGTGTCCGGGGAAATGGGGACAGATCGAGTCGCTGTTGGAAACGCTGTCCCCGCTACTCCTGTGATTTCATCTGGAGCTGAGGTCCTCTGAAAAATGTGCAAGACACATGCAGGGTTTTTTCGTAATATGAAAATGTCAAAGCCTATTTTTTTGTAATAAAACAAAATCTGTACGAATTTTTTAAAAATTTAATCTCAGAAAAAGAAACTTAATTCTGTACCGTAGTCCAGCTGCATTGTGATCATTATTTACAACAATTACGGGTGCAACAAAACGGTGGTTTGTGATGGCGGAGAAATGTCGTGTTCTATTAACCGTTGTACCGGCCAAAAACGACTCCGCGCTCTCAGAATACAAAGGGGGGAAAAATTAAATAAGGATGAAATGACAATTTCAACGTGGCTCTGCTACAGCCATCACGTCAGTGAAGCTATATGAACTCATCTTTCTGCAGGATGGGATGTTGCGTGGTTATCACTGAACCTACTGATGTCTGTCTACTATAAAATGGTTTAATTTCGTATGAAATGGCAAATACATCAGAGTCAATTACTCCGTTTAAAAAGTGTTTTCTAATTATTTCACTTTTGCTTAAAAAAACCCTGCGCGCTTATGCGATACCTTGTAGACTCTTGAGTCTTGTATAGGTAATTTTTTTGTCGATAACTAAAAACTGTTTTCAAGAGGGACTTGGGCATACGTAACAAGATTGCTGCTCTAGAAAGCTGAACCGTTTGCACTGCACGGGTGACAACATTTAAAGAATAACTCAAAAAACTCACTGGAACATATACTGAGAAAAATGACAGATATCTCTGGCCAACGTGTCCGCAGATAGCGAGCTTGGATAGAAGAAGACGGCAATGCTCGGGGCACTGGGATTCAAGTGTAATTTCCGATATGTCAGCAGGCTTTCGCACGGAACTTAACACCTTGAAGAAAAGCTAGTTTCAGACGTCGGCGGGACAGTTTGTCTTGTCTTGGGTATGAAGTGTAACAAGTCGGAAGATGTCGAATTAAGGAGTTTATTTAAGCACCGATCCGGCTGACCTTTGAAGTACAGCAATAGGCCTACACCGGTAGCCTATAAAAAGTTACACTTTGTCAATAAAATAGGCCATGAATTCCATTAAGGATTACCAATATTTTTTAATTTTCCAATATTGTGCTGATCCACTCCAATTTTTGATTGTCATCAATTGTTTGTCTACGTTTTATTTATGTTTTTTTTTATTTATAGTTTTTAGTTGATATTAATGTTGATAGTTTATTTTCACAGAGTAGTTTTCTCGGTTGGTATCCTCTACCAGGGCCTGTATAGTTAAAGCAGTTTCAATTGTCACCAGTGAGACAAATGCAGTAAACAATACTATTATATAAGATGGGGCCTACACAACTTGAAAACATGATATACCGGCCCTTATTTGGTGTTTTCTCCTTAATTTCCCGTCAGTGATTTTTGTACTGAATTCTTGATAAGCCTACATGCACCCATAATGCAAACATCATTAAATAGTTTAAAACAAAATGTTCTAAGCGGAGGTTTGTTACGCTCAAGCGCTATAGTTTTATTGAGGAATAAGCAATTCACTCAAAACAATTCTGCGAACCATCTTTTTAATAACCTCTCGTTTTTACAAGGATCGCAAACATTTCCAACTTTAAAAGGGGCACAAGTTTTCGAGAAACACGCACATCTGTCGACCCGGTAAACTCCTCCTTTTCCCCCATTGTTTGGACTTAACTTTCTGAGCAACATCCCATTGGTTTTGCTGCACGAAAGCAAGCACGTCCTCGCTCCGTCAAAACATCCCGATCTCTTTTGTTAAAGTCATCAGTTTTCAATAGGTAGACTCCCCCACTCCCTCAATCTGGGCTGGCCATTTTTATTTAAGAGTGGGTTCTAACTCCATCTCTCAGAAGCAGTGATGGCGCTACCGGGGGTGGGGATTCCCCTATACCCCCACTCCGCTGGCCCTTGTGCGCACTGAAGCTGAGTATCGAGTGAAGTGGTGACCTTTGGTTCAACTCAGACAGTTAGCCAATTATCTTTCTTTTGTTTTATACCAAACTTTGAAAGGCAAAGCGCTCTCATTCTACCACTGATGTATAATTTAATCAGTCTCGCGGTTATTGTTTTAGATACATTTGGAAATCGGACAATCGGTTGTACCCCAACTTCGACCCCCCCCCACACACACACAAAGTTCGTTCCCCCCTCCCTTGCCCCTCAAACTGTGGAGTCAGCTTTAAATCATTCCAGGTGGAAACATTTCTTAGGATGGTCAGTTGCAGTCCCAAATTTAGAAAAGAAGACGTCCAGATGGCAAATTTGCAATTCGTTTTTTTTTATAGAAACACTTTTTTTTTAGTGTTATAAATATAAACTACAAAATCTTTATGATAATATTTCCATAAAGCAACTTTATAAATGACGTGAGTTCGAGGAATGAAATAAGCATTGTTGGCAACTGTGTTGGATGTGAGTGGGTTGCGGTTGTTCATTTTAATGTAACCACACTACTCAGATTGATCACGTATATCGAGCTATTTGTAAAGAGTTGACGGATGTGACTATTGAAATTGAAATATTTATAGCAACCGAAGACGTCCTAAGCCTCCCCATGTTTTAAAACATCGTTTGGTTTCTTAAATTGTTACTCGTTAGGGAATTGTCTCTATATTGTATTGCTGTAAGAACATTACATCGAAGTGACTTTTGATAGAACACAGTCCGCTCTTTATGCATTTACAAACAATGTTCACCGACGAGGTGTCCGGAACTCCACAAGTGGTTTTTAAAACGGTTACCAACCCGTATCATTTGTTTATTAAAATACTCGAGGAATGTAGTCCCTTTTCCAGGCTGAAATCCTTTTCTTTTCTTCTTTTTTCTTCCGTTCAATGCTTAACCACAACGAGGCTTGGTTGATATTCAGTCTGGTCCCTTAAAATGAATTGAAAGTTAAAGCTATCGTTGTCATAGGGGATCTGACAAGTATGGCAGTGATAGATCGTTATCAAACTGTCATCATCTAATGTCGTGTTCCCTGTCCGAGTAGCAATAAAGAATACTGACACTCATCACAACAACAGGGACCCAGACTATAATTTGCCCTTCAGACCTCGTTTTGGTTACATTGATCTGAATAGGGGGAAACCCAAGATGGCTGCACTGCTGATAAATGTCTGCCTGATACATGGTTTAACTCCAACCAAATAATATCAAGTTAGTCCGCCGTAACATCATGAATGGATTAACATGAAGTCGACATATTCGGTTTCACAAGTTTTATTTGTCTTCAATTTCCAGCCTGTACTCCGCGTGTTAAAAGGTTATGGGGGCACTGGGTTGAAGAGATGCTTCAAACGGCTGATTCCATGCACTGTTTGTTGGGTGCCGATACTAAGTTAATCAATAAATTATTTTACAAGCAGGTGTAGTGTCAGGAGGGCAGTGGTTGGGGGTACAACATCGAGGCATGAAATACTTCGATCAGAACCTGATACGGTTTTATTTTACTTCAAAAGTGAACATAATTATTAAGATGTCAAACGCGATATATCTGGATGAGTTTAAAAGGTGACACTCGCGGTAACTATGGAAGAGAGTCAAACATCGACCACTCAGTTCATTTCAGCTGTATTAATTTCTTATTAATCTTTAGTATTACTTTTTTTTCGGCGTGTGGTTTTACTAACCCGATCTTTTTTCAACTCCGTGAAACATTTGACGGTCACGATTCGATTCAATGGAACTTGACAACGGAAATAATAGCGGTGTCGGGTTACCAAACTTGCAGTTTAAGATGGCTGAAAGAACTCGAACAGTGTGCTTATAATTATAATAGCCTACGTGACCGACCGGTAATTTCAGAAGCTATATTTGATTTTCGGGAAAAAAAATATATTTTTCAAGAAAAAAATCAGACAAATATCTGCTGTTGTAATGTCACAGGGAAAAAGTACACAAAAGTAAAGGTACCATAAATGGTTCATAGGTTTGTATTGGATTAATTACCATGCAAGACAATTTTCATACAAATTGGCCGAAACACCCCTTTTTTAACAAAAGTGTCAAGATAATTTAACAGGTAACCATGTCTCGGGATTATCTTGGAAATGATAATTTTTTTTGCTGAAAATGAAGACGATTGAATGAAACGTCGATGGTGCTTGGAACGTGGGTAAATTCATTGAAATTCTACAGATTTCAGGAAAGAACGTAACCTGCGAAAAGGTTCGTCCAGAAATATATGGACGCTCCATTTTGGACAGCGTTTTAAGGCTAATACACTTTCAACGGTTTGTAAGTTTTATGTTTGGCATCGTATGGCCTACATGCTTTTATAACTTACACCCAAATATCTGTAATTTTGAAACATGATCTATTCGGTGTGGCTTTTCCCCCCGAAGGTTTACCCCTTCAAGCGGCACTAAATTCAGCTTGATTTGTGCCAACAAGGTGAGTTTATTTGATAATTTTGAAGTTAGTATGCTTTGAGGTAAGTATGAATACAACATTCTAGCGTCTGGCATGAAATTATGAGTGTAAAATGATGAAGTTACACCCATCATGTATAATGCGCCAACATGGCATTGGAGCACACAACGACGACCCTGCATCACCGGGCCAAAGTACCGCCAAACTATAGCGCATCGTTTGCCTGTCAACGGGTTTGAATCATCACGGCAATCGTAGTCAGCATTTGAGAAGGACGCGGCAACTTCATTGTAAAATCCTCCCGATGACAGACGAACAATTTTACTCTTTGTCCGCCAAATATGTTCAACTGTAAACTTTATGGTCGCGGGGTCATCGTGCATTTGACTGAACACGTCTGAGCGGTTTCTCGAGGGGAAGTTAATATGTTTTTATGGGCACGGAATATTTTTGGTCATTTTAAAGATTTGGTTTAAAAAGGTTGCTCTTTTCTTTTCTTTGCAGACCGTCGTTGTTGCATATGCGAGAGGCAGCTAGTTGGTTGAATAGTAAGTCTGTACAGGCTTGATACTTTACCTAAATAAATTGCGCATAAATGAATAATAAAATAATGCTCCCCAAGGCTTTGTAGTAATTATCGACCTCTTTATTCTGCGAAACTAATGATGCCAATCTCTGTGTGTCTGAAGTGACTGGAAAGTGATGCTTAAATAATGCTTTGGGAATCGGCCCAGTGCGCCCTCACACTCTGTACATCGCGAAAGGTCTTTAGTTTTTTTTCTGATTCAAAATCGGCTCCACAGGGTTAATAATCACAATAATTTGGAAAAGGAAAAAACATGTAGGTTCATTACCTTTGAAAGTTATGTCATAATACCTCAAGGAAGGAAAGCAATTCAGAATTATTTCCCGAAGTTCCAGAGGCATGATTTAGACTATACAGACTGATTGATCGACGGTCCTATACAGTGCTTGAGAATTAAACATGTCTGTGGATTGTACTAGAGTGCCAGACTCTTCTGATTTTTTTAAAGCAAATAACAGGGCAGTGTTCCATTGATTCAATCTCTTAAAAGACAACACACAGCAGTTGGTTTCGTAAGAGCAAAACATTCCAACCAGTGAGTCAACTTTTCGAAGACGAGAGAGGAGGTATCGAAAAAGCCAGCATTCGATAACTGCTTTGAAATACGTGCTGACTTGCTGTCGATGAAACAGCGTACCCACACAATGTTATGTTGCGGTTTTGAACATGTTTTAACGTTTAAATTCTTGCTAACCCGTGCAAAAAAGACCGGATGAACACATTTCCCTCCCTTTCTTTTCAAAGATGAATTTCAGGTGAAACTGTGTACTCAAGCCGTTTTGTGGAGTCAGTACAACAAGTCTGTTCAACCAGTAGTATTCAAGAATAAAAATTGCCTAATTAAAATGTTTGTTCTGACGCATTACTCAATCTGAAATTTAATTAAACAGCAATTTCAACTTTAAAAATAATTATCGCATAATCTGATTGATTACGACACCGTTAACGAAATAAATAAATACTGCAGTTCCGTCTCTGGAACAATCAGCACTGAATGTTCACACATGGTTTACATCTATTATTATGGCAATAAAATGGTTTATTTTGAAATGAATGTGTGAACGCAATAACTTGTGAGACGACGCAGTAATAACTATCTATGCGCGGCAGTTGTTGAAATAGAAATGTTTACTTACAGTGACGGGTTTCCACTTCCATGGAATCACTGGGTTATGTATGGGGGAATATTGACATGAATTAAGTTAAATAGTGTGGACGTGTAAGATGACATGGCGCGCTATGCGGCCAGTAGCCCCATGCTGGTATTTTCATTTGCGGCTTTCAACGTTGCCTTGTTCGTGCACAAGGTGAAAAAGCATGTGGTTCTATGGTGGAAAATGAACCATTTTGTAAAGCTGGACGAGCCACTGGAATCACCGGGCCCCATGTGTTGAATTGTTTTCTTCGCTCCAAGTTTGGTGTTCCACATTATTGCCATGGTGAATATAGTGCATGGACCTCGCTTTATACAGACCGTCACACGGCCACGGAGTCTGCCAATCGCGGTCACAATTTGTTTGTTTATCAACAAATGTTTATTTACTATTCAGACCGGCTCAATTATGCAAAGTGGGCGTGAAGTGGCGGCGATCACTGTGGGTCCGTCACGCTCGTAACCACCGGTGTGATGTACACGGCTATTACCGAGGCCAGCCAAAAACACCTTCACTTGATGATATTTCCAGTGAAATTGATCAGAAAAAGCAGTGCAGGCTCATGCCTCCCATTGGCCGCTGAGGGCATTCCATGCATACCGTCCTGCCATATATGGTCAGAAGTAGGCGTGGCTTAGAGTGCTGATTCGCTGTCGTGTGCTCCCGAGGCTGGCCCATGTGGGATCGCAGCAGGCAGCCCGCGGGGGAATCAACTCCTTCGGGATGCCGCGCGTACGCTCAACTGCGAGCACTTGATGTGAACAAAAGACAGCCCCGAGAGAGCAAAAACCCCACCAGAAGTCAGATTGGCTTTGCTGAGTATGGTTCTCCCATCGAACACAATTCAGTGACAGTGTACACACCACACGTTAGTTTGTTACTCACGTGAGTTCCATCATTGGCATAGTCATATAGTACACAGTCGGCTGCTTACTTTACTTAACTGTTGGCGGTTCATCACATTGGGTCGTGTACTATCATCATCAACATTGTATTATTATACATTTTCTCGGTCAGTGTGTATGTGTACACGGCGACGACGGTGGTGCAAGTTCAACGGTGCAGCACCCGTCCACTCGAGGAGGAAATTCACCACAAGTATTTGGCACCTGTATACTAGCTCGTGCGGGTCAGAGCCACCGACAAGGGGATGCTTGTAAGACGTGCCAGTTTCCCGTCACGACCGCGCTACTTTCTCACTTGCCACAGCGATTCCCCACTTGCCGGACGGATGATAGCACGAGGTGTCCCACGCACGCTGTGAACTCTTCCGTGCACTGTCAAGTGTCGGAGTCATTCAACCCCCGGAGTGATAGCCGAGTTGAAGACGAGCCACGCGCCCTCACACCACTGTGGCTTGACCTGCTAGTCCCCATACCCACCAATTGTTTTCTCCCACAAGCCCCGTTCATCTTCATTTTTACACCCTCCGCTCGGCCCCCCGTCTGTCACAGTGCCAGCCACCAGAGCTACAATTCGTAACACCCACTGAGTACAGCGTGTAGCGCCGGACCAAACCTCTGGTGCTCCTTGGCAGCATTTCTGCTCGGCTTCGGTACAACACCAAGTGGTTCATGTTTGGAATCCAAGATTCCCTCACCAGAGGCACGACGAACCTCAAAGAAGAGCCCTCGGGGAGCGCTCAAGTAGGATCCATACGCAGTTGGATGCAACCGACCATGGTGGAGCAAGGGTCCAGGTAAACCTCCCTCAGTTCCTCTGCTGCGGCGCTTGGCGCAAAAAAGTGGACATCCCATTTTTTTCTCACCCACCTCATTTTCACTCAGTTCCACCTTCACGATAATTTTTTCTTTTACTCATGGGATCCGAACCGTCAAGAGAAAAATCAATTTTGATGTCAGTTTTCCCCTTCAGTTGCTCAATTCCCTCTGTAGCACGCCGTTTTGATGAGCACGTAGCATTCGTGGCTTACCGTGCGCCGTGTGTGCGTGCGTGCTTGCCCGTGTGTTGGCTGCGATGATCCCGTGTAGTAGCACAAACCGAACACCGAAGGGAAAACAAATTTACCCAGGCAGCTCTATGCAGAGTCCTTGGGATCAAATGAGGTAAGACCCCCGACTTAGGTCACTTATACTCGGTAATTTCCCCTTCCGCAGTCTCCCTCGCGTGTCTGTGTGTGTCTTTATGTTGAGCTAAAGTATTTGTTTCTTGGTGTGTTTTCATTTTGCTGCAGTTCATGCGGGCTGGCTCGGGCTCACTTCGAGAAACAACCGCCCAGTAATCTCCGCAAAAGTAACTTCTTCCATTTTGTCATTGCATTGTACGATCGCGCCGGACAACCAGTTGAGATAGAGAGAACACAGTTTCTTGATTTCATCGAAAAAGAACGGGTAAGTTCATGTTTAAACTTCTTTCAAAACTGATCTCCCCAAACCGACGGGGACAATATCCCCGGTTGGCGTGTTGACCCTTAGAATATTGACGGCTCAAACGACGTTTAATTCCCGTTGAGTTTGCCATAACCGCATGCGTCCCCTGGTAGACAGTCCGTGCGATATGCTAACACATGATCACCAATACCCTGCTAATCAAAATAATTTAGCCGTCCTAAACCAAGGCCCCCCTCGCGTCTGGACTGTAAGTCTGCTGATATTTTCTATCTGCGTATGATGCCGTAGCAAGTCCTTCATTCTAATCACCGATATTTTGCAGCTGAGGGGACAGCCTAGCGGCAATGTCGATAATAGCGTTCGTCATGACGACGATGCACACCGCTATAAGCCCCCCAAAATTAATTTCATTGCTCACAGCCTTCATGCAATGTATATAATGTTGTCATCCGCATACAATGCAGCCTCATTTGATGTTCCTTATCTTGTCTTTTAGGAACCGGATAACACAAAAACCAACAATGGTATCCACTACAGACTACAACTGCTCTACAACAACGGTATGTTAATCGAAATTATCATAATTCTTAAAAACAAAATAGGATTTTATTTATGATAAGTCTGTGTAGGGAAACGTGTTCTGAGCGTCTTCGGATAATTTATAAATAATTTAAGTCGATTTAAAAAATACGCAACACAAAATAATCTGAATCACAAGTAAATTGGAATTATTTTACGGAGGTTACCGAATTTGAATTCACCCCAAACCAACCTGTTATATTGAACTAGTCTATACGTAATTCTACTGTAGCATCCAAGTATTATGTAGCCTGTTACTCTCAACTAAGTGTTGTGTTAAAACACAGACACGGGCCTGTTTACTAACATAAGCTTATATCTTGTGATAGTTCAACATAACCCACATTTGTCATAACAGTGTCAGACATGTAACACAGTTGACAGTTAATGTTATGATCCCTAACGGTAGGGGATACATTCGAAATCAAGGATTCCCTCATGTTTGACTTCGCGCTAGTCGAGGATTTCCCTCGGACGAACCGTCCAGCACACATTGTGACAATTTAATAAGGAGGGGGCTGTGGCAAGCCTGTTATTCAATTTGCAGGCGAATGGGCCCTATCTCCGCTAAAATAGGATTAGCTCAACACTGATACAACCTAGATTCTTAGCACTTGAAGATGTACACGCGTGTATACACTACGAACATACAGCTCTCCTTCTCAAGATGGAATTGTCGAATTTACTCGCAAACTCTCACCGCTCACGGAAAATACACGTCCGTAAAAACTCGAATCGGCACGGCCGATGGGCCGCGGGCCGTTCACGGCCGTGTGGCAATGTTCCATCGCTCGCATTGCGAAAAAAAAAAAACCTTCACCGTACAATTTACAGCATGGCAACATAACAGGAGAATAATACAGTATATGTGATACGCTTATTTTAATAAGTGCGAGCGAATCCGGAGCTAGATTGGATTTACGTTACGCCTGGGTGAACCCGCGTTATCATATCTGGTGTTTTGTGAGATGCATTAGGGCTGATTATGAAGATCAAACTACCATCGGTGGGCTTCAAGCATGAAAATGCGAATATGAAAGAACTGACCAAGGAAAACAACCTTGTACGCAAAGTCTAATTATTCTAAATCTCCAGATATTAGTTTCTAATTCTTCTGAGATACAATGTTAACTTAAAAAATGGTAATCCTCAGATTGAATTAAGAATCGGGGACGAGAGTGCATTTCACCCACTCTTTATTTTAAAGCTTTAGTTGGAGAGTATAGAACAATTGGCATGAATTTGTAAACTAAATTTCTAATAGTTTGGGAATCTTCGAGAAATCGGCAAAGTAGAGTTGAACAAAAATGCTAAAATTGCACCGGCACTAACAAACTGGATATTTTTTGAAATAATTTCCTCATGATCGTGCATGAGTGTTGACCATGAATTCAGATATTCCATCAATATTAACATTTTGCATCGTACCATGCAAGTCCTCAACGAAATTTAACCCGATTCTCAAATGTAATATGTTCCTTTGATTATTTGTTCAAATACAGGTGTCCGGACAGAGCAGGATTTGTATGTGCGACTCATCGATTCCATGACAAAACAGGCAAGTTCAAAAAAAATTCTTTTTTATTGTTAAGGTCTAACGTTTGAAACTGTTTAGTTTGGGGGGTAAAAATAGACGCCAAATAATTTCAGGGAAACCCTAGTTGTAGTATATAGGATGTAGACGACGAACGCACAGATTCCATACTTAACATAAAAACATGGATGCCACTACGTCACACTGCAACTTTGAGCACGTATCGTGTAGTCTGAAGGTATGATAAACGATTGGCTTCAGGAATAGTTAACAAAAAATGTTGAAATTCTCTTGAACACACCCTGCAAGATATTACAAACCTATAAATATTTCTTTTAACAAGGTCTTGGTCTTTGTTTTGGAGAAAATTGTGAATAACGGCACATGTTTTTGTGAGGGATTTTGTGCGGTTCTTTCATGGACAGTATGGTGGGAGGACAACTAGCAGATGACATTAATTCAGACGAATCTATGTATCGGGACAATTGATGAGGGGGAATGATTTTTTAAAAGAAAATGCTGTTTTCATAATTACCAGTCATTAATCATACCTTTCAATAGTTCCACAAATGTAAAGGGGGAAAAACTTTAGTGAATTTTCCATATTTCGATGAATATCTAGGGTAATTTGACAAGATGAGCTGTCAAATGCCTGTTTAAAACTTTCCTTAAAAATACCACCATAATGGGTTTGTTTTTAGCCCAGAATGCTAAGTGTGATTGGAGGCATCTGTGTTTAAATGCCCCCTGTACTTGTGTCATTAAATAGCACCCTGTCGATTGCACAACGAAACTTAAGCATTACACGTTAGCTTACATTATGTCGCCCCGAGTGTGCAAAATGTGGTTGTTCATACACTTAACATCAATTTATTATGAGGTCACGTTAATTCATTATTCAACCCGTCAGAGAGCCATGTTTATGAACCTAAAACCCCGGCTCCTGGAAACCATTATCCGAAGAAAAAAAAACCCCACCAATTCAGAGATAAAAACTGATTACAGAAAAAGCAAGGGGAAAGGACAATGTGATTCGAGAACAAAATGAAGCTCCACTAGTTCGCATTCGCTTTGGTTTGTTTTTAAAGTATCAAACATATGACACGTAATTTGGACTCTGCGTAACACTTACAGTTTTTGTGTTTGCAATAATTGGAATGAGATAACCAAATAATGTTGTCTGCGTGCATTATGGCCTAAGACATTACAGCCTTCCATTGTATCAGTAGAAGAATATATATATATATATATGAAAAAACTGCACTCTTTGCGACATCTCTCCTGATTTTTCGATAAGGTATGATAAGGACATAATACGTGTAATAGCAGATGATATGGTAGATATACTGTGTCACGTCGGTGGAGAAGAAAAAAAAAGTTAGCGACTCCGTGTCAACGTTGCCACTGTGTGTACGATCAAGTGCCAATACAGATCTGCACAATCTCTGGCTGGCACAATATGGCGGTGCATCGATATTGTGTCCATTATATGCTTTGTCAAATGCACTCGGCGACATGGAGCTATTACTCTATCGGTTATTGTGAATTTTGTTTGCGATAGTGTTGCAAATACTTAAGTAGTGGCGTTTCATGTTTGGGTCTAATTAAATTAAATAGTATGTAACCAAAGTATGAACCAATGATGTGTATGACTACTTGAATTGGACGTATAGTATAATAGTTGATTGTTGTTCAGTACTGTGTTAGAGGTAGTGTACTTTCCTCTCTCCTCCATACCGTAGTTAATTGTGATTTTCTTTTCAATTTAAAAACTAATTGGCCATTTATTATCTTAAAGATATATTATAGGATTGGTAAAGCTGATAGCGCAGTGTTCTTACTTTGTTTGATTCGATATATACATGAAAAAAAAAACCAACCAGTGACAATTTGGGCTCAATCCGTCGTCCGAGTCAGGAGAAAATTGTGAAAAAAACGTGCACACTTTTCAACATGTGAACACATTTATCTTAATTTCGATTGTTACAACCGAAATTACAATCGGGGTCTTCAAATGCTATTTTCTCGACTTTGACAGTATTTCAGACAAAACAAATTTTCTATGGAAGATTGCTACTGGTGTGAATTTCATAATAAGTAAGCTTTCAGACCGATACCAATAAAAAAAAAACATGGGATGAATTATTAGGATGAAAACCAATCCTGTATTGTACCTTTCAACAAAGGTTCTAACACTATTACAACAAGTTGGTAAGTTTAAAAACCATTGTACACGATTGATAGCTGTCGGGAAAAATGACAAGATTCATTCTGAAATCTCAATAGCGTTTACTCTCCTGTGGTGAAAGATTTCTGATTGAAATAATGTCAACGTCGAGAAAATATTCGTTGATGACCCTGAAAATCACCGTTACTAATTTCGATCGCTGCAATCTATCTGAACAAGTCTCAATAAAAGAAACATCGGTGACAAAACGTGAACCGTTTTCGTTTTTTTATCTCGGTATTTGTTCCCCACTAAAACGCGACCACAAAATTTGAAATTTTCATATGCTGGTTGAATGGTATTGTATATATTGAATACGAGAGGCAAGGAATTAGTTAGGTTTAAAAAAAAAACCAATTAGGCTATATAGTTTAGGCTCCCTTTAAAAACACGTCATCTTTGAGACAAATTTTCTTGAGCAAACATACACTTTTTTCTCTCTCTCGAGATGAAGAGCAGTTATTTTTTGAAATTTTATTGATAAGTTTCTTGAAAAAAAGAACCCGGTTGAATTAATTGAATCTCCGAACATCCAATGCTACTACAGACTGTTAATGAAAAACGTCCGTGGTGTAACGATGGCAGTACAACTAGTTCCCATGTAAGTCTCCCCCAATAACTTTGCTTTCAGTTCAAAAAAGGGACAAGAATATGACAACTTTTGCCGAGAATAAGTCTGAAATATCCGAAATACAATCATTCCGGACTTTTCACCTGGTTATATGAATAAGCCTTCTCGCAAAGCAGAATGGTAAGGACATCGAAGTGCCCGAGCAAGGTTGAAGGGGCAGGGTTTTGAAGTAAACATTCTTTCCAGTTCTCCAGTCGAGAACTTTATCACACTACCATCACTGTATAACTGAATATTTGATCATTATTTTGGTATGTTTGATTATGATTGCCATGTAACAGCTTGCTGCGACCTGTTTTCTTTAATTTGAAATCTTCGCCCATGTTATTATAGCCATCGTATCTTAAAAAGGCCTATAGACCAATCATGTGCAGATTTAAAAGGCGAATATTTCTCAGGCAGTTTGGTTCTCGTATATTGTACAAAGTTTTTTTTTTAACTTCATGTTATTGTGAAATTGTGATGTCACTACCTCCTGAGATTGACTGAAGAAAGTGATTTGAAATATTTGTTGTTTTTATACCGTAAATGCATCGCAACATTTGCGTGGCATAATTTTCATCAGTTTTTGCAAAAAAAAGGTTTCGAAAAAAATTGTACAGGCATTGAAACGACTCCTCGGTAGCAACCGTACTCGTTACATTACCGAAAAATCTGAACAAAGTGCGTTTTCAAATTCAAAATGACTTGCAAAGTTTCCACGGGACGTTGAACGAAGTTCTTGGATTCGTGCACGGCTTCGCCACTCGCTGCACCGGCGGCAGCTACGTAGCCACTGCCGGGACTGTGTCTTCGGTCCTCACACGGAACCTTCGTATAACCACAAGGGGTGAGATGATACCCTTGTGTAGGCCTGTCCCTATTGTGAGTTTCCGTTTAACTGTTAAGGGCCATTTCAGGGTTCCAAATCGATATATAACTAGATGTTAAACAACTTGAGTTGTCTACAGAGGACACTTTTAACAATGGAGCTTTGTTCGGCTAAACATGACAAAGTTTATTTTATCTGCTAGAATGCTTGAGCCCTCAGTGTCCCTTTTTTTCATCCGTGGCCATTGTCAGATTGACGCTTGTATAGCCCCCTTCGTTAATCACATTCGCAACGTAAGGGTAGACACTCCAAGTTTGTTTTCTTTCACGTTAGCTGACGTTACCCCTATGGGGAGTAAATGTACTCGGATCTCGCCTACAGCGCGAGAGGCGAGAAAATCTCGTCTTATCACGAGTCATGTATGTCACAACTTTCTGTAATCTTTGCTCGAAGAACAAGTAATCCCGACGACGTGCGCCTAAACCGGGAACAGCCATCCGTTTTTTTTTTTTATACATAACCGCAAATATCCGTAAGTCAAGCAAGGCACGAGGGGAGGGGGTACTTGTGTTTGTTGTTAAATTCTACTGAATGAAAATATAGAGGAGGGAAAGCGGACAGCGGAAGTTTTGAGATGGAGGCCAGAAGACTTGTCAATTAGACGATTTTCTGATAAGAGTTTTGAAGTATTTTCAATTCAGTGCACAGCGGCAACTTGTTCTACAATGTAAGTTTTGAGAGGGGAAGGAAATCAGCATACTTGTTGCTGTGGGACTACATTTGCATTTCAATTCAATCTTTCTATCAGACTTTTCGTTCATTAAAGGAATAATCTATATATAGGCCTACACACAACACAGGGTTAGTCTAAAACTGTTGGTTTGAAAAGAAATTTTAAAAAAACGAAGAAAAAAAACCCCACCAGAGAATATAATTTTCATAAAAAACTGTGCGAATACTTCCATCAAAATAGGCGGGAACGTCTGGCAAGTTAGACTTGCATGTTTTGTAATGTTCAATATACGCTTTTGAAAGTTGCATTGCTTGCACCTTTATACATTCAGCAATCCATCATCCATTTTCTTGACTCGGGAGCGTCATAAGCGGAAGCCGCCCCCACTGCCTTGGGTTAACTTCTATATTTTTGGTTTTCAACTTCATATTAAAGTGAGCTCGCAGAATGCCCGTCTTGTAAGCAATACTGCACAACCGCTTCAATGATAACGAAAGCATTGCAGACGCACTTGCATTGTTGGTGACACATGCGCGCCAACATTTTTTTGATGACTTTGTTTCTTTCGGATGCACGTATCACTTTACCCATAGAAACGACGGTCTCTTAAATATTCAAATCGTGACGTACACCGAGTGGACATAGGTCTAGGTCTCAATCATGAAAATATATTCATTATTTCACCGAATGGCCGAGATCATCAAAGACACACCATTTAAGTTATCATTGGATTTGGGAAAAATGAATTTATATCCACTCTCTAGTTTGCTACCAGCCTGTAACAATGTCATAACATTAGGTGCATGGTCCAGCTTTAGTGAAAACAATGAAACAGTACAATTTGTATTATTAGGGATTTTGTAGATGTTCATACCAGGCTTATTTTGGGGGGTCTTCAAGTGCTATTTTGTTTTCGACATTGAATGTACTTCAGACGGAACTTTCAATTTCTCTGGAGGATTGGTATTGGTATATGAACTTTGTAATCAGTGAGCTTTTAGATTGAAACTTGGTATTTTACCCCAGTCACTCCTCTTGTACTTTGTCTTTTTGAGGATGAAAAGTTTTTATTGGCGAAAAATTCCTTTTGATTTTGACGTGGTACGATGTGTTAAAGATGATATTCATTGGATGTATGACTTACAGCAAAAATTAAAAGAATTGTACAAAGTTGGTGATGACCCCTTGCACGTGACTTCGCACTCTCAAACAGCACCCTCACTGAGGCAAAGGTAGGCAGATCAGAGTGCTATTTTCTCGACATTGTTGCTCTTGGTGTGTGAAAACGTGCGCGTGACCTCAGCGTACCAGTTGCACGTTATGTAAGGGGTCTATCCCATTGGATAAGTCATTGCGTCACATGCGTGCGTATCTGCTGCATGCCCAAAGTTTCTCCACTTCCAGCTCCAAAGCTGGCATTTGTTTATGTTTATTTTTACCCAAAATCACCCATTTTATCGTTCAAAAGCAGTTCTTATGACAGAAACTTATAATTCTGAGAAGACCTCTAGTCTTTGAAGAATGTGTGTTAAAGCCAACTTCGATTATTAAACTTGTCTTGCATCAAAGAAAAAAGCTAACTCAATGCAACTCCTATGGGCTCATGGTAATCAGTGGAGCCAGTTTGTGTAAAGTGGGCGTGGCTTACAGTGAAATTACGTCACACTTACCAACACGACTGACCTTCTCTGACGGTACTCCGCACAATGTGCGTCTACCTTTTCCCACAATTTTGGAAGTAAATTCGTTGGCGTCATTGATCTCCATTAATACAGAATTAATGGAGATCAATGGCTGCCGTACATTTTGACTCCAAAATGGCGGACAGGAGAGGCGCATGTAAAGTGCGCTGCGCGTCGTAAAACGGGACAATGGGCCTATAGGAAGCGTTGAAAGAGTTTGTGAAAGTGTAATTGAAAATGTTTGCGCAGTTTTGAAGAGAAAAAAAAACACCATAAAAAGGCGAGATGTTATGCATGTTTTATAGGACACGGCCTACATCATGATACATGGGTATTTCCCCTTGCCTAGCATGACATGAGAAATAAGAAAGGATTCAATCACACTTCCCAACAAGAGGATGTCGAATTTACAGGTGATATTTCTGAGAATATATACCACTGCATAACAAACTTTTTTTTAACTAGGCCCATGTAAATCCCTATAAGTACCGTTCCTTTTGCCGAATAGGCCTAAAAATCTTTCCAAACCGAACATCTGATCCCCCCACCACAAAAACGAACCTCCGGTTGAGAACACGTTCCGGGCACACCAAGCTAGTTTTTGTTGCGGTTTATTTTTCCAGATTTAGACTGTAAATTGATATTAATGCATTTGGCGTTCTTTTTCGGAAGGGGTTGGGGTTGGGTTTGAAGCGGTCTGTTTTTTGCGAAGTTTCCACGCGGCAACAGTTTGCAACTTGCCAGATTAGTCACGCGGGCTCATTCTGATTATGAGAATGTGAATTGTATTACTAATAAGATCCCACTCCGTCGTGGTTGTTTGTTAATTAGCCGGACAATTTTCTCCCCGGCGGCTTTTTAAATATCCATTGATTGGAATGAGCGGGAAACTATTTTATCTCCTCAAAATAAAAACATTAACAAACAATTCTGCTTCAAGGCTTTCAAAATGTGCTATTTTTTAACGACGGTGTTTATTAGTGAAACTGATAAAGAAGCAGTGGATGCAACATCAAACCTTGCAGTTCAGAGCTATCTGAATCCATCAACTGACGGACAATTTTGTTCACCCGTCGAGACTAACCACTGACATGGAATATTTGCTTGTCATGCTATCGCATTCTTGAGTCGCCAAGATTCATAAACACAACATCCTCATTTTCTCATCGAGGTTTGATATTGGGGTTGCAATGTCATTGTTGGCAATAGACTAGTGTGACACTCCACAAGCAAATGCATACACACGCATGCACAGTGAAAGCGATTTCAATTTGCCGCTCATCGCCAATTATCATTGAGATACGCGCTAACACTAATACTCGAGAGATGCCGGTCGGGCTTCTCTGGGGTCCAATTCCACGAGAAATTGTCCGGTAAACTAGTTAACGAATCTTCAGAGACCAATCGCACGCGTTACGTCATTATGGTCTCTGTGCGAGACGACGACATTCATTCACTGAGCTTGATCGGAATCTCCCACAGTCCGTCGTGGTGTCGTTATTACAGACAGTCCTCTCGACGAGGAAATCGTCTTGGGAGATTCGGCGCGATCACCCGGGTGTGTACGCGTCGTGCACGGAACGGCCAGGAGAAGCGGCGGCCGCGGCCTCAGCTAGCTATATCCCGTCAAAGGGTCAATTTTTTTTAGAGGGATAACGTACACAGGCATGTTATATATATGACAGCCGGTGGCAGATCGTGAAATTTGTCAAGGTTAAGTCCTATTGAGTTTTCATGAATGTTGACAAAGGTTGCTATTCAGTGTTAACATTGCGAGATCTTAATCATTCGAAATCAGATCAATTGTGTAAACTGCGTGTGATTACCGACTGTCTGACAGTTTGCCTGCCGTTCATTTGCTTTCAAATCCCGGGCGGGTTTTGACAGTAAGTGGTACACTGCTGTTAGCCTGCGCGTTCAGACTTAAGCTTTCTCCGTTGAGCTGGGTAAATGAGTGAGACTCGGTAAATCTCAAACTGCAAGTCAACGGTAAAACGCGTGTTTACAAGCCAATATAGTGACGTCAACTGTTTTTACCTTTGTCTGTTGAGAGCTAATTTGATATTCCATTGCTGTTATTGGCACTTCAATTTGGTTTGAATATAAACATTGAATGGCACAGAAACAGATATGCTTAATGCACAATTAAGTCAGTGTTATAGGCTCTACTTAAACCCAAACGAACAAGTGGACTATAGTGGGAAACAACGATTCTTAAGTATGTTACTGTAACCGTAATTGAGTTTATTTTGTGTTAAACAAGTTTGTATTTGCATATTAACTCGTGCTTTGTTATTTATGCTTTTATGGATGAAAATTATTGAAACTCATTAGGACGTGACTCCACTCACGTATTCAGTTCAGAACGAGGTCACATAGGCTACACTGTATGCCTCGCTGCCCCAAACCCTATAGTTTTATGAAAACCCGCAGTAAGCCATGCCTGTCAATTTGATCAAACATTAATTCGACCTA
Organism: Marthasterias glacialis; assembly: GCA_911728455.2. Taxonomy (NCBI): domain Eukaryota; kingdom Metazoa; phylum Echinodermata; class Asteroidea; order Forcipulatida; family Asteriidae; genus Marthasterias; species Marthasterias glacialis. Next base: position 7,441,443 of record OU452231.1, read on the forward strand.
AACAGCTCACAAGGATAGACAAACAGTTGGAACTGTTTGATATAAATGCACGGAGTGAATCTGAAAGATGATTGTCCGTGCATTAATTTGGTTTGGGGGAAATAATATGGATGATCAAATGACATTTGTAAATTGTTCTTTATAGGTGTTGACACAAAAATCTGTTGTATACATTTAACCCTGACAAAAGGACTTACAGCATCCAAGAAAACGATCTGTTCAGTTTGAATTTATTTTGGAAAGACTAAAAACTAAACAATGTAAAGTAGATCTTACATTGGTCTGGTATACGTTTCGAAGAAATGAATTGTTCTCTGGCGATAAAACGTCCGTATTGTGCCATTTTGTGGTAAAGCCACAGCTCAACATTGGTAAACTGACTGTAACTGCTTCCATTCTTTGCACAAATCAAGATATTTACAATAAAACCAACCTGTGAAAATGTCAGCTCATTTCGTCGTTTCGTTTGTGAGAAAACGGTAAAAAATGTGTCCAGCATTTTTGTACGCATTCATATAGTTTTGTCTCACTGAGACGAAACAAATTTTGGATCTTATTTCATTTTTTATTTAAAAACGATAACACTTCAGGCGGAAATATGTTCAGGAAACTTTTCTACCATCATTATCTTTATACCATGTATAAGGTGTATGTAAATCTGTGAACATTTATGTTTTTCTTCTTAACAGTGTTGACTGGGGCTTTAAGTAAAACAAAATGTATAAGTCATATTGACATGGTGACCACAATACCATAACACTACATTGTATTAGGTTTGGTTAAATTTGTCTGTAGGGCCAAATACTAGTTTATTGCTCTATGATGCACCTAAACCAAACAGTCCCCTGCTATAGTTTTCGCCATATCTTAAAAAGGTTAATTGTGTTTGTGATGCCAAACATTTCAATACTGGATCACCTTGGCCCGTTGAACATAAATGCATTGGCCTACCGGTACATTTACTCATTTGAAAGTTTTTTTTTAGCAGCATCTCCTATCTTCATTTTAGAAGCCTCTATCAATATTTCTGTCAGTATGTATATATGGATATATACTGAGGATATCATTATTTGTTACACAATTATCCTGAGGGGGTATACAAAAGTGCCAAGCTGAAATTCGTACCGATCGAGAGAGAGAAAAAAAAACCAGTTCCGTTGCGGGAGTCTAATTGATAGTGCGTGGACACTTCATTAAAACGCCCTGTCGAAAATTAAACAGTCAAAAACGTAGAAAAGACGGAACAAAACATTGCATGCTTTACGCCCGGGGCTTTGGAGGTCGAGGGGGTATCAGATTGAATGATGATATTGTTCTTTCATTGATAAACGTGCTCAAGCTCACTTGCGAAACGGTGCCGTTGCATTGTACTGAAAGGTGTCGATTTGATATTTTGATGTGTGGCACTTGAGACACAAGGAAATTGTCGATAATGTTTCAATTTGGCTGATTTTTTGTATAGGTCTCTTCGACTGGGAATAAGATTTGAATATGGAACTATTATATTTTGGATTTATTTGAACAGTTTTATGTTGGTAAGGGCAAACACACTTTATTTGAGAAAACGTGTTTCGTGTTCCACGTTCGTTGTAAAATAATACAATCATTAACTAATTTAATCTTCTGGAGTTCCTACATTTGTTGGGTGTGGGAGGCGGGTGCAATGATATCTTTCCGATGAGTTGTGTAATGAAATACTATATCAACCGATGAATTGTCCTATTGTATCAAAAACAACATCACTCTAAATATGATCTGTGGAAAAACAGGCCCGTTAATTTTGTCTGCCTTCTCAATTTCTTTTGATTGGAAGTACTAATTAGGCGGGTAAAAACTCAAACTTGCGAGACTGTTATTGAAACGTTGCTATAGAAAATGTGGAAACGTTTTGGTATGTTTTTAAGCTATATGGAATAACAACAATTTGTAGGCCGTATTTGAGAGAGAAAGACCTAACTTCAACCGGAAAAGGGAAGCTAATTTACTGAAAGTGATCGCTCGATATAGACAAACTACTTTTGAGAATGGTCAAGCTACTTGTTTATTGCTATTTTACTCATTGATTGCTATTTTACTTTATTTTACTTATTGATTGCTATTCTACAGTTAGAACTTTTCAAGAAGTTGGAAATCATCGTTAGAAAGCATATTTCAAAAAACCAATGATCAATCAAGGAGAACACATTCTCTCTCCTCGGTATATTTTTTTTTTACCGCGTGAACGCTTTTTCATGCGGGAGAGTTCGAGTTCAAGCGGTGCTTTTTCCCGTTCACAAAGAACCAGGCTTGGCTAGCTCTGCGCTCCATGGCAGGACGAAGGCCTGGTAACACCCACAAAGATTTGAACTCGTAAACAAAGCTGCTAGTTCGTAGCGAAGTTGCGTATACTGTGCAACTTTCCTGAATTCACGTTGATTATAAACTCCAACCCTAAGTTTGGGCTTATTTAGGGGTTTTGGAATTTAAAATGACATCCGTTGATGTTTTTTCCCCCAACAAATTATTTTGTACTCTGCTTGGTAGAAAAATTACCTTATTTTAAGAAGTTGAACCGTTCGAAAATGTCAGCAAATTGTTTTTTGGTCATGCAGTATAAGACTAACTAAATTATGAAAATTCGTTTCAATCCTCCCTCAAAACACGAGACCATGACTTTAAGGGTGTGTACAGCATTGGTAAAATTGGACTTTCAAAATGTTCACAGACTTGCACATAGGCTGCAAACATGTATAAAGAAAACTTCCATTGAAATATGTTGGCTTTAAGTGTTGCATTTTGCGAGAAGTGAGTGAAAACAATAAGTTTTGATCCCGCGATTCAAAACCCGAGGACTTTTTTCCCCCCACTATTTTCTCGTGACTCCGATGACCGACTGAGCTTACACTTTCACAGATTTGTTATTTCATGCGTGTAATGTTGGGTCACACAAAGTGCGGTTATCTGCGTGGTTTGACAAATTTACCAGCGTTGGCTGGTGCTTTAAATCGGAACATTTGTGGGTTGGAAGCTATAAGGTGATTACCAAAAAATATTACAACAAAATTGGTTTATAACACTTTTCTACAAGAGGAAAGTAAGCTTGTGTTTTTGATAAAATGGCAACTGAAGATAATGTATTAAAAGCAAAGCACGTGATTGGTAGTTAATGGGGAAAATGATTAGTTTTAATATTTGAAAGCTCGATGGTTATTATGCTCGCACCAGTACAGTTCTGAAAAGAAATATATGTGTTTGCGAAACTGTCAAAGAGACAGCAATTAAACATCCCCGAATCACTACGCACAACAATGAACATGCACAGATCCAGGACAAACCGTTTTCGTTCTTTACACTCACAGACGGTACCAGGAGAAATGTTCATATTATAGTATGTAATAGTGTGTTTATTGAAAACCAGAGAATGGGACTTACTTTATTTTCCCTTAGAAATAATGTACTTACCACACAAGACTCGATTTGTAACGAACTCGTACTACTTTTCCTGATGGCTTTAACACCTGTTTGATCACCTGTCATTTTAATAGATCGCCATTCACTTAAATACAGACATCGCTCGCAAATAACGAAATTTAAATGGTCGAAAGTTTGCTTCCGTTTGTGTTAATATTTCCCTGATTAAACATGTAGACCCCTTGTTTTTTTGGTGGACAAGCCTAAACGTTTCTGAGTAAAAACAATTGTTTCAAAGAATTGTTAATGTTTAAAGTTATTGTTTCCGAACTTGAACTTAATCGAAATACTACAGATGAGGGATAAGGTTGACCAATCAGGGCGAGACGTCCGTTTTGATTGATCACTTAAATTAATGCTGTAGGGTTGCGAAGTTGCTGCTGGGATTGTGCACGAAGGAAAGACAATGCCTTGAAATGTAAACTACTTAAGTTGCCGTGTGTCTAAAAATGATACGGTATGCTCTCTACAGTTTTTCAAAAACTAATTGATTGATACTTGTGCTCGTTGTGTTGTGAATTTGTGATGGATTGACACCGATTTGGACAGATTCAAATGCCTACGATGAATTTATGAATTGCCTTTTGCTCAGTTTGGAGTGGTGCCATACTGTAAACATATTGAATTAACTGTTGTTTGCGTCTGGGTAAATGTCCAGGTACATCGTCATCACCTACATTTTCGTTTATACAAACTTGTTTCGTTTTTATAAATCATGTTGTTGTTTAATGATTTTTGTAAGTATCAATTAAACAAATAATTCCACATCATAGTCAGAGTAATGTGTTGTTTGGATAAGATGTATGTTAAACTTGTTCTAAAGCAGTCGATTTTGATGAAAATTTAAGCACATTTGTGCAGTCCTATCTGTATTACTGTATCATCACACTTTATGCAAACGCACAGTCGGTGTCAGCTCTCCATTTAAACCAAAATGAAATTTTTTGGAGGGCAGTTAAAATTAAATGCACATTAAAATGCATGACTTGCTTGCAATGCATACAATCTCGTTCTGCCCAAGATGTCCCATGAATAAATTAATTGCATATAATATGCACATCCCTATGAAAAACAGCCCACCTCACTTTATTTATAATTGCAACATGAGAGCACATGAGGATCATCATAAATATTGTTCATTTTTGGCATCCAATAAGACCTGATACTGCCTCCTTGTCAGGACTGGGGAGTATTTTTCTCAGAAAGGGCACCTCTGTGGTGGAAATTTGAATATCCACTGGGCATAAAGGCAAAGACCAACCAGGGGCATGCGGTGGCAGGCGTGGTTCGAGAGCCAATATTTTGTGGGGGGGTTTTACCTGGATCTGTACCCTTCGCACGTGACGTCACCTAACTTTCACTACTGTAGTTCGATTTGGGAGTCAAAAAGCAACCTTATATGCAGTGCATTTTTCATATATTTGGCGTGTAATAAGTGGAAAGTTGCAATAATCATACCAATTGACATACATGATGCAGATGCGTGTAGGGACAAGACCGTGCAAATGATCCTGCACTATTCATTTAATTTTTTTAATGAAGTTCCAGTATTTTCCAGAATGTATTTCTTCTTCGTTTTTTCCCTTGTATTTTTTTTAATGTTTTTGTATGGGGGGGGGGGGGGGCTAGACAAACTTTTGGGGAGCTAAAGCCCCCCCCCCAGCACTTCCCACCCCATAGAACTGTGCCTGTGGAGTGGAGGCGGTTGCCTCTGTTCTCTCTGTATAAGGGCATGCTACTATCCTTTGTGAAAGGTGAATTTATGTCAAGGGAGAAATTAGCTTTTATTTTTTTGTGAACAATAACTTGATTGAACTATTTATGTTTTTAATTTTGTGGTGTTTTTTTTCGGGGGGGGGGGGGGTTCGGGGCTGGCTGTGAAAGTGTGAATAGAAGTGACTGCATCAGCGTTTCAGTGTCTTGAAGATTAGCATTCTGAATTGACTTGAGAATCAATAGAAGTATCAGACTTGATGCAACCCCAAGGCGGCGGGTGAAAAATAACACCAATTACTGAATAAAACAGCCAAAAATGCCTGGAAGGAAAACAAAGCGTGATTGCTTTGTGATCATTATTTTAGAGTAAATGCATGTAAAGGAGCTTCGTTAACGGCTCCTGTTTGAACTATTGATTAAATCCTCCAAATATATTTGTATTGTGTGTGTAGGGGGGTGGTGGGTTTGCAGTTGATGGCGTTAGATGTTTAGTATTTAAATTTGATTTAGTTTTGTTTGTAGGTTTATTATTGATTATTTCCTTTAAACACTTTCTTACAGAGAATGTTTGTATTTTTTATAGTAAAAAAAGTATAGAAACATTGAAAATCTCTGTTTTGTTTTTAAAGTAATTAAATAGAAACAAAGCCATGTATTTCACAGTACAGAAAAAAAAACAGAGAGAAATATGACAGGCAGGGCAGACGATATCACACTACCCGGCAATATAAAGCCGACAGCCCGGTATCCGCGCTGTGTTCATGGTGGGATGAACATTCATGATGGATTAAAGGTCTCTGGGATCTGACTAAGCCTCGGCTCTTGTCTGTATTAAGGCTGCGAGAGGTTTCTGCGAGTCATCTGACCCCAACAATGCAACCTGATGACCTCAGACGATCGCTCAAGTCAAACAGAAAACATTCACAAACGGCATTATTCCATTATGTGAGACGAACGAATACCCCCAATGCTATTAATAGTGTGTTAAATCAAATGAATATCTGTAATGTAGGGACTATAATAACACCATTGATGGTTTACAATCATCCTGCTCGATTAGGTCTGCCTGATGCATCATACTTGTATCATGCCGATTATTAATATGCCATATTCGACATACATGAACATGACGGCAATAATCTGTCATTCTATAAAAATATGAAAGATTAAATTTTTGTCCAGGTTTGGTGTGACTGAAAGGTAGTTTTAAGACAACTCGTAACATCTATTAGTTTTTAACATTGAGGTAAAACAATCTGTATGCTTTTTTTTTATTGAACAAAAAGCTGGATCTTGGATTTCACATCATGCAGAACTTTGCGAGACATTTGACATTTTGCACGTATAGACTTGTTGGTTAACATAAATTTACATTCATTAAATCAAATCAGTTAGATTAACGAGATGTGTTCAAATGAAAGTAAATAAGAGGAGATTTGTTTTGTTTTGATGCCTCTAAATTTCTTTAGTGTTTTTAAAATCGTATTTCTTGATTTGGATTCCTTTGTACTTGGTGACCTTATTCCATCTTGTCTGTATGAAGAACGAGCCGCCGTAAAGAATTTAAGAAGAAAAAAGCAGAAGACATTGATTATAGCCAAGATTTAGAATTTGTGTTAAAAGACGCTTTGTCTTCAAATACAAATTCTCGATTGGTAACCAAATAAAAAAAATAATGACAGCGTTTAGTTTCAATCTGAATGTTGCTGGTCATAAAGTTCACACCAATACCAATTTAGAGAAATACTTTCATCCCAAATGCTGTCAACATTTAGAACTATAGCACCTACTTCAGCAATCAGCCGTATTGCTTGTTTCAATTGCGGCAATTGAAATAAGGTTGACATGAACATCATGCACAAATCCCTTTCAACACAGACAGTTTTTGTTGTTTTTCACTGGAACATGACCAATCGAATTTAAATGAATTTTAACTGATTGGTGATATGGTGTGTTTATTGAAAACAAAGGGATAGCAATTTAGTCACGTTTTCAAAAAACGGTGTCAAACGACCTCAATGATTTAGAGTCTTTAATGAGTCAGGAATGCATTTTTCTGGGAAGAAAGTGGTATGCAATGCTGAAATTGGATTCTGTAATGACTTGAATTCTAAATAATTATATGGTTATGTAAACACTTGTTATATACATTTTGCATTAGTAATTTTGATAATTATGCAGTTTCATTGTACTGAGTCTATTGATGAGGAATTGGTCGCCTTTACCTGCAGAGAAATGACTACAATTTTTCATTGCAACAATAGACCGAGTCGTCATGAAAAGAAACGAATGGATTTTGAAGACATCAGGGTCATGCTAGTAATTAATTATGCCATTACAGATTGTTAATTGTAATTCTACAACATGGTCTGACTTTACACTGAATGGGTTATTTGTGTGTACAGTATTCCTTGATATATACATGTACTTGATGTAGGAATAGTGGTCAAGGCCATAAATTTCATTGTTCATGTGGCATAACTTTCTTATTGACTTCATACAAGGGAAAAGCTCCAGTGATTACCAGAAAACTGAACATTTTTCTTTACTCTGCAAGCTCATTCTATTTAAAGATAGCGTTGATGCCAATTTTGTTTTAAATTTGAATCAGGGCCCAATTTCATAGAGAGCTTTGTAGGTAAAAAAAAAGGAAAAAAACAAAACAAATCAAGGTACCATTTGTCTATGTTTTCTTGTTAATTTTTGCGTAGCAGATATGTTTTTAAGCAATAGTTTCTGCTTCAGCATTGTGCCCTGGTCTCCAAAAGCCACAAATATGGGCATCATATTATGACATGTAAACAAAAATTATGAAACAGTCACTGGTTTCTCAAAAAACATGAAAATCAATTCTTGTTGTGACCTTCGGTTTAGGAATAAGAACCACTCCCTTGGATGTCAAAGTTGCACCATCCCTTAAAAAATGTAAACACGCATTTCTTGTTTCTTGTAAAACATGTAAACCATTCAGTTATTATTTTTGGAGTGAACCTTTCACATCGGATGAGATCAAAGTGATTTTTTAAAATCAGTGTAAAAACGTCATCTCCATTTTGCAACAACTTTTCTCACACAATGATTCGTGCAAAAAATGTTGTATCCATGCATCTATTGGTTTTTCATGTACATTCAGAATATTTTAAGCGAGACGCAACTTTTCATTTTCAAATTTGCGTGTAACGTAAATGCCATTTTAGGAAATACAACGTTTTTGCACTGACATGATGAAACGATGGTTTTACTAGGGAAAACAAAAAATTATAAAAATAAAGTAAATATTACAAGAAATTACAAGATGTTCCCCCCCCCCCACATTCATTTTTTGTTTGTAATTTTAATGAACCATCAAACCTATGAGTAACGTCATAAGAAAATGTGAAATTATTTGCACATTGATAGGAACAGGAAACTAATCAATGTTTACTTTGTACTTCAAAGCAGGGTGCCCAGGAGCCATGTTTGTTGAAATGAATAACATGTATCTACTTTTTTTGTATGGGGCACTGGAGATTTGAGGGGGGGGGGATATGTGCCCCACAGTCCCCTTGGCTGTGCCACTGTCCATTGTTTTATTTATTTTGTGAATGGCTTGTTGAGTTAAGTCCAAGTAAACAAAAGGAGAAAACCTTCATTTACGTTCTGCTTCTCTTTACAGGCTATTGTGTATGAGGGGCAAGACAAGAACCCTGAAATGTGTAGGGTGTTACTTACCCATGAGATCATGTGCAGGTGAGTACACGGCTGTACCCCCAAAAAACAAGTAACAATGTTCTAGTTCAGTGGTATGCTGTAAATGATTTGATTTTGATTTTGAGTTCAGTCGGATGAAACAAGACGGCAAGAAAACATGGCACACAAAGAAGAAGGAAATAACACAGAAAAATAGCACAATGATATCCAAGGATAACTCCAAGAAAGCCAATAATTGGTGCTTTTTTTTTGTTCAGTGGGGGTCCTAACAAACAACGGGATTTAACAAAATCAAAAGCAGTTAATAATTCATTGGAGCCGAAAATGGCCAAAATTCACATGAGATGCAGACTTGGGTGATGAGGTCCATTAGCGAACTCTGTTGAATGAATGTACATGTGTTAGTACCATCCAAATGCACTTTAGTTTGATGCATATCGTGCATTTAGGAATCAGTATGTTTTCTTAAACACGTATCTCTTGTAAACCTTTAGGAAATGGTTGTATCAATGAGAGAAGAACTGATGTGTGCAAAGACAAAGTGAAAAGGGGAGATCTATTTTAACAAATGCCGTGGAGACAAATTGGGATACGGAACGTATTCTTTCACATGCACTAACAAAAACACAAAGAAAAACTGAATTTACACTTGGGGGTGCAAATACACAGTGATAGGCCACCCTTACCGATTCCACATGAAAATTACTTTGGAATATTTTGCTGTTTTTTTAAGATGTGTCACAATGTTTCAGGGATGTGGAGATTTTGCGTTATATTTAACCGCATTAAAAAAAAGGGAACGCCAATTTTTGGTGGATGCACTTTTTTTTTGTGAGAGCATTTTCAGTCAGCCGTATCTGGCATGTATATATGCAAACCCCAGGGGAGGGGTGCCACACGCCATCTACTGCAGGGGTTTTTTCAATACAAGTTTCCTCCTGAAGAGAGGAAAGGACCCCAAACCTCCTGTAATTGAATACAAACTGCTTCGTCAAGCACTCGGTTTGTTTGATTTTCTCATCAATGCTTGCCGTTGTCAGTGTTGGACCCTTGCATGCGGCACGAGGCACATCTTGAAGGGCTGCGATTGTTCCCTTCCCCCCTCGGCTGGGGCGGTCGGTTGCTGAATAATTCACGGGCATGCTGTGTGCGCATTCGCACTGTACTTGACCCTGTAGCTTGGTTTGGCTCTCCATTGCACACCAAGCAAGCAACCACTAGAAAATGCACTCTAGCCTGTCTGATGGGAGAAGACGGGCGGAGTGTACAAGACGTCACATCTCCATCACCGGTAGCGCCCCAACAAGCCCCCAGAGAGACACTCCCGAGGTGTCCCTGCGAGGAGAGAGCATGGTTCTGTCTGCGCTTCACTGGCACCAGAAGAGGTTTTCCTCGCCTTTCTACTCTGCCCCTCGCGGATGCGCGGATTGCCGTTGTTTGTTGCCCTGTACAAACTTTTGGGTGATTAACCTGAGACTAAGGGGGAAAGGGGGGGCTTCTAATGTAGGCTGAAAGCTGGGTGGGTTTGGAGACCTCAACTTCACGCTCTATTTGTGACCAGTGACAAGAGATCTTCACTCATAACTTTGAAAAAAACAGGTCCTCAGAATATCAGTCTTTCGGAAAATGGGGTGTGATAACTGCTCAAAATGGATTTACAGTATGTTTTTATAGGTATAGAGGAGCGGGCAGTTTAAGCATTGCAAATTTGCTGCATTGTGGCGAGAGATTCAGCCAGTTTATATTTCAAAAGGAATGAGCATTTTGACTTTTGAGAATCAATTCTCCGAGATCTGAGGACGCCGAATATCACTTTGCATCAAAAGAGTTCACATACATGGGTCATACACCTGACACTTTAATAACTTAATCGTTATATTGATCAATTCATTCATATTGCGGCATCGAAATGATCGCTAAGCCGACTGTAAAGTACGCAAAGCACCCTTTGTTCTTTTATCAAATAGGAAATGAGATTATGTAAGTTTCCATTTCACCGGACCTCAATGGCATGATGGAAATAGCTAGTGTTGGCAAGAGCTTATTACGCTCAATTTGTGTCATCGTTAAAGATAAATTGAATGTCGACTGGGACAAAAGTGCCGTCAATTGTGGGGAGCTCCTCACCTCATCAACGGGTGAGTGTGTCACGACACTGCTCGGGCTTCATGCTACTGATACAATCTTCTCATCACGATGATTGCTTTAAGCTCACCTATCATATTTTATTATCGGCCATTCAAATGGCAATACAATATCCATTTTGTAGCCGGTGTACGGGGTGAACAGCTCTAATCCAGGGATGCAGTTTCTCGCCTCAAGAAGCGAACGCGATTAAGCGGCTTAAGGCCCTGCTTATAAAAAACAAAGAATTAATCCCCAGTACTGGAACTGGTAAAGAAATTGAAAAGGGAAGCATTAGTCAATCAGAAACTGTACACTCAAATATATCAGTGCATATGCACCATTAATACCGGCCCCAGGCCAAATATTTGTATTGAACCCCCCCCCCCCCCAACCAGACTCTCCTTACCTGCGCAATGGGGAATTTATTCACTGATTATGAAGCAGTTGGTTTGATATATTGATTAATACCTTAAGTGGACAAATAAATGGACTATATTTGAACATCAAATGGGTAAACATTGCAGGAATTACAAAACTCTTGCTTATTTTCAAAGAAAATAAACCGTGAATTTAATATGGGGTCTTCTTCAGGTCAGATGATAGAGAAAATATAACTGTGAATTATTCTGTTGTGTAAGAGACAATGAGATTGCGGGAAATAGAAGGCGGGAAAGTGGAAAATAGAAGTAGCTTAAACCCAATTGTTGGTTATGCTTTCGGCCTCAAAACCCTGGAAAAACCTTCACACAGATTAAGAAAATTGTAAAAGCTTCTTTGATTTATTGATAGAAAGTTATCAAAATCCTCCTTGCCACTGTTGAAAGATAATTTTCTGCTTCCAAACTCCATGTAAAACAAAAACAAATTACACATACTATTGTTTTGTAGGAGAAAGAAATGAGAATTCTAGGGAAAATTATGAATTGAATCAATTTCAAATTACATGTTTGTATTAGGAAAATGGAAACCGACACAAAAGTTTTTCAAACATTTGTTATGTTTTGAGAAAGCGCTCACTAAATTATTCCATACATTAGCAATTATGATTCGGAAAATGTTTCTGTCTTTGGAGCTGCCGTGATTTAAAAAAAGTTCATGTACTGTTTTACTTGCCTGGGTAATTTCTTTACACTATACAAAGTGGACCATTTGTATGGATATCAATTAAAGAATTGGGTAGTTGGGGGATGGGGTCTTGGGTTTGAATCCCACCCGAGTAGTATGCCTGTGGGTTTTTTCCCGCATGACTTTTTAAAGTAACACACATTTGTGTATGGTAATAGTTTGTCACCGACGTCACGAACTAACACCTTGTGTACAAAACCATATTTTTTTTTAGTTTTCAGTTTTTGACATGTTTATACCGCAATCGTCATGCCCAACAATTTCATGAAGTTTCAAAGCTTCAAGTGCTTTACTTTTTTAATTAGAATAATTATGTATGGCAACATTTGCACGAAAGTGACAATCTTCATTTTCACGAACTAACACACGGGTTCCATTTACCATTGAAATGCACGGCGCGGACCATACTCAAATGTGAACAAAACGATTTCACGAACTGACACAAACCTTGTGTGCGAAGGACATGCGCGCATGCGCCCACAAGTTTGCATTGGAATACAATGGAATGTGTTAGTTCGCGAAAACGGAAATAGTCTATTTTGCTTCTTTCTTCCTTTATTGCTTGTTAATTTAGAATGCAAAGCAGACAAAAGCAGTATATTTATGAAGTTCAAAGCATCCAGAGTCCACAATGAGAAAACCAGTTGAAAACACTCTGAAATTCTAAAGGATAGTGGCGTTTTAAAAAGGGTTCAGCTTTAGACCCCGTTTTCTCCGATTGCTACTTTTTACTGGTATCTACGTGTGTGCTAGTTCGTGGTGTCAGTGACGGGTTATCAACTACGATTAAGTCTGTGTGTCTGAATGGGGGAAAACCCTGCCATTTTATTATAAACTCATCCTTAAAGAGATTGGTTTTCATCTTTGAACATTTTTCTTGCAGTCGCTGCTGTGATAAAAAGAGCTGTGGAAACAGGAATGAAACTCCCTCCGATCCTGTCATCATTGACAGGTAAGTACAGTTACATTTTTTTCTCTTTAAATAGTTTTCCCCGCAGGTTTTGTTTTTCATTTCGGTTACCAGAGATCTTGATGTCCTCTACCCACACCATTATGTGTAAATCTCACATGGATTGAGGTTAGACTTTGAGGTCAGAACATGCTGGAAATACTGTTGATTTAATTGTAAGCTGTTAGTCATGGCATCTGATGAGGGCTTGATGATTGGGTTTGAAGGCTGAGCCACTCGTACCAGACTGTTTGCTGTAGAGTACACTCAGTAGTAAACGTCCAAACCGTTGGAGAATCCTCTGTGGTTGTTTGGAATGGAACTGGCCGCCAAATCCTGGATAGATCGGATGGAAATGTAGCCCCATCCAACTTCCCTTGTGTCTATGTTACAATAGTTTGCTTTTGCCCCTCGTTTGGCATTTCTGCATCCCCTTTTTACAACCTTGCTCCGCCCCCTGCAATTGCCACTTGGTAGCACAGTGTATTGGGCATCTTAGTCAGTCAGGACCATGGACGTAGAAATAGAACCTCCATGTCCAGACAAACAGCTGATTCTCGCTGTTGTTTGACCCCATTTTTGGAGCTTCTGTTTCTTCCATACATACCAATCTCTGCCAAGCAGTTTGATTCATCTTGACTTCTCCATCATGTTACAGAAACTACCTGTTTTTTTCCCCCCATCAATTCTGCGAGCGAGTGAATAAACTGTTTTTCCATGCTTGCAAACTAACCTAAGCATAACCCTAACCCAATTCTCTGAGGTTCAATGAACCGAATGTCATCAGTACAAGGCATTATAACTGTTTAAACATCCCATTAATTTCTGCAACAAGGTCTTGGATAGTCTGACTGATGGGGTTAGCAGAGAGACCCTGGAAAAAAGTCCCTGCAAAAAGCTACTCCCTGTGCCCTTTATAATGGAAGCAAAGTTATGCTCCGCCGTAAATTTCATAAATGTGAAATAGATGCAGAGTTATTGGAAGTGATAGCTGTTATTGGTTGTTGTGATCATCGGTGATCGGTCCATTTTGTTTGAACTATCTCAATAATATCTTGGGTTTCTTCAATTCAGACAATCAGTATTGTTGTGAGTGTAGTCTTACATTATCATCAGGGGAGTATGATTTCAGCTTTGTTTGAGTTTAAATCTCTGCAGTTTTTTTTTAGGGTTATATTTGTACGCATCTCATTTGTAAGTAATGACAAAATGCAGAATCAGCTATTTTTTTTCTCCCTGGAGGCCCTGTCAGTGGGGAGAGAGCCTTTTATCTTTTAACATGCTTCATAATGTACATCGGTTGCGGCACATTTGGGACATTTGTCAGATGAATGTTGACAAAAGCCTGAATAGATGTAACAAAGCTATTGTGATCAAGAAAACTACATTATTCATTTAGCTGATCCACTTGAGTAAGTGGCTGGATCAAGCATGAGCAGTTAGAAGTCCCCCCCCCCACTCCTCCTCTGTGAAAACCATGCATCTTTATTGTTTTTTTGGATGCACTTTTGCCAATGTTCCACCCATCCCAGCTCGCTGTTTTCCTACCAACCTGCTGGTGTAAGCCTTCCTAAAAATAAAATCCTTTCATGAACAGAAACCAAACCTTATAAAGGCCACAGACTTTTAGTTGACACAGCTGACGGCAACGCTTGGCCTTATAATACAAAAAAAAAGAAAAAAAGAAAGAAAGAAAGAAAGATTGAAGGGACCCTAACCACCTCCTTCCTCACTGGCTGGCCGGCAAGCATTCTGCCCAGGTCATCATTTTTGGTGGTGCACTCTTTACTCAGTGGATCAGAAGATCATATTACGCCTCCTAGATTGGACAGTTCATGGTTCACATGTGCCATCCAGAAGCGGTTTCGTAGGTAAAAAATATGACCCGGCCGCTTGGAAAGATTGAAATATAATTTCTTAGGTGTCATTTCCTCCAAGCTAGATACAAGATTTTTTTGTGGTAAGAATTTGGCAATTTGCTGAATTATGAAAAGGGCTGCAAACATTTTCTGCCCCCCCCAAAAAAAAAAATATATATATATATTTATATATTTTTATAAATATATAGAATAAAATAAATAAAAATAAAAACAATTGAAACAAAAATTAAATAAATGAAAAAAAAAAATGAATAAAAAAATCCTAAAAAGAAGTCAAAAAGATGAAGCAAAATTCACAAATCAGCAAAAAGAAAAACAAACCCAAATCCAAAGAAATTGATATATTTTGCAACCAGGAAATCGGCTCTCATGCATAATTTGAAAGGGATGATGAGCCCTGATTTCTCAGGGAGTGTGTGGTAAGACAAGACTGTGAAGACTGCCTCTTCATAACACTCATTATAAATAAAGGATGACTCACGAGATTAAGACTCTGAATTAGGTTTTAACGGCGGATATTTTCCCCTTATTGTCGGAGGAGTTCTTTGGGCTGAAATTTCATGGATACTTTTTGTTCAGTGTCCTCATGTGGCTTGGGTTCGGGAGATGTTATGGTCAAAGATGTGTAACATCTTTAGTTAGCTTTTGGAGCAGGCACTCATGGCAATACAAATATTTGATCGTAATAAGGAATTTTTGCTTCATTTTTGATCTTGACGACTACAGATCTTGCATGTGACTTATGTTGGACTAATGCATAGCTTGCAAAGTGACGCGATCCAGAAATTATGATTTTTCAATCAAGAAATCAATTAATTTCGGCGGACAATTAATGGTTCAAGCACGCTACAGAATTTATTGCCATCAAATATTCATAGGTCGGGTCAATCAACCTGAGTTTATTTTCCTCTTTGCTCTTTGGCAGAGGATATATCTTGTGCATTATTGATGAAAAATCTCCTGCAGTTGATGAGGTGCACACTCACACTGCAGGTTTCTGTAGAATAATGCAGAGGTCGGGTCAGGTCAGGGGTCACCTTGTGTTGTTCCCATTGGCTGAAGGGAGAGATAGGCCGATACATTATTGATGGGGATTTCCAGTGGTTGATGGGTTGCACTGTCGGGGGCTCTTGCTTGGCTAATTGAATTGCCTCATTGGCAATCGCCATGAAATTGGCTTGCACTGCTGAGGCTTTACAGTTGCTTCTAAGGGCTGGGTATACACCAGTATCACTCCCCCACCCCCCCCCCCCTCCATCCTGGGGACCTCATTTGCATCTGAAAGCTAATTACACCATGAATCTGTAATTGGTAATGTGATACCGGAATTGAAAGAATAATTTTATCATAATTATTTAAGGGTCGGGGTGAAACCTATTTATGGGTTGTGGTTTGAGAATGCTACTGTAGCATATTCCACCCTTGTGTTTGTGGTAAATGCATCAGTGTGTGCAACCTGTTCCCCATGTTTATCCATTGACTATTCATAACTAACTTTGGCTGTTAAAATGAACGAGGGCTTGACTAATTTAACCAATTTGCAAAGATTCCACTCAAAATTTTCACTCTAAAAAATTTAAAAACATTGAACTCATTTCTGAGATTAACCTTGCTTGCAGCAATTTCTTTCGGGAATTTGAAATACAAATAACTCATTTCGTGGAAGATACTGAAAAACCTTTCACCACCCTGCACCCCAACTAGTTGAAATGTTTCTTTTAAGCACCCAACACCATCATTTGGGAGAGTGTCCCTATCTCACCAGGCCAGAGTCCCAGGCAGAGGGCTCATGTTTCACTTGACTTTACCACCTGCATTGGGTTGTTAGGCAAGGGCATTCACCTGGGTAAGCTACATGATGGTCCAGTTCATGTAACTCATACCTTGTTTTCGTGAAAACACTGACAGATCTCTCTCTCTCTCTACCACAAAATGATGTGTCTGAATGTGTTGGTTGTGATTTTGCCAGACATGTAACCCTGTGAAAGACTTGTACTCAACGTGAAGATGAACCCTAAAATAAAAACAAGTCAGTAGGAGGTGTTATCCATGTGGAGAGTTTGTCTAACTTTTGGTTGTGGAATGGTACAACATTAGTTTGGTGATTTTATTTTTGATTATTCAAACTTCATATTTTTGGGGAAAAAACCCACCTGTAAACAAAATTTTGGAAATATCATTGAAGTAGATGCGACTATTTTGAAGAGAAAAGGAAAATTTAAGTCTGCATAATATGTTGATATTTGTTTTTGTTAATGTGTGTTAGAATGTTTATATCTTTTGCCTTGCATGGCAGGAGGTATTTTGAAGCTTCCTGATGGTATACACAGGTATTGATGATTGTTCAGACTGTTTGCGTAGTATTCAATATTTCTGGTGACTTTTTTTTACATTATATGGTTGGCCTTGGTGGGAGGTCAACTCAATGACTGGTTGGTCATTGGGGCGATAATCCATGAGGTTACTCCTTCAATTAAATTTAATGTGCAAAGTCACCTCTGACCTGTGCTTTGACCATTTTGGGGAGAGCCATGCTTTCAGTCCAGCTGGATTTCTCATCTCGGCTAGTGGTCAACAAATAACCTCATAATTCAGGGTGAATCAATCCAGTCTACTGCCTGTTGTCTGATTGCAGAGGATTACGTACCCACGGATCCTCCACTCTACTCAGGCAAAGCAAAGAATCAATTTATAATCCCCTGTAAGTAGGTGAAAAGAAACACCCTAATCCCCTTTACTGGCTTTTTGAAAATGATGAAAATGGGCGAAGACTGTGGAGGAATATTAGATGATCATCTTACATTTTAATGAGCCTACTTAATGTTCTCAGGAAATTTATGGAAGAATTGAGATGATAAGGGATTTGCTCAACTGGTTTGGAATAACAGTTCCGATCTGCAAGAGTTTACTTTGCATAATAAAGATACTATGAATAAATTATGAGTAAATCATATATGCAATTTCTTAGCCACATTAGTGTGCACTGGTAATTGTGTAAGCTAAGGAGAAAGTAACAAAAACATGCGTTTAAGCTCAAGGGAACGCCATCTATGGGGAGTGAAAAGGTTGGGGATGTCCAGATGCACTCTTCTTAAGGTTGTACTCAGGAAATGAAATTTGAAAATAGGTATTAGGCTGAAGAAAATGGGAAAAGCCCTTAGTGTTGAGTAAGGGCGAGAAAGAGAGAGAGAGAGAGAGAGAGAGAGAGAGAGAGAGAACGAGGGGGAGAGAGGAGAGTGGAAAACAGACGGAGGAGTCTCAAGCAAAGGATCGTCAGAGCAAATTCTATGAATATAGAAGATGGGAAAGTACAAGCACCTCATCTTGATTGTGTACCGACCCTACTAATATCTGACTAGAAGGCTGGTCTCGCAAGGAGAGGTTGGGGGGGGGCGGGATGGGAGGGGAATCAGACAGGTCATAGGAAATGTGTTGGAGGATCTTTTGGTGTTAGTGAAATCTCTGGGCTTTGGTCCCTTGGGGTTGAGGCGCAGGGAAGCCAGCACTTTCCATCCATAAAAAGCTCCTACTAAATGAGGCACGGTATCTCCACAGTCTTAGCGGAGTTGACACGGAGATTGCACGTCTACTAATCGCCGCGCTTGTTTACAGTCCTGCCGATCAAAAAAATCTGGGCACTGGCATATTTGGAGGGGATGTTATTCATGGTCTCTGGTGCGGTGTTTGACCACTGTTTCAGGATATCCTGCTCCTGGTCGGTCCTGAGATACATCAATTATGAATCAAATTGTCTATAAACGGAATGAGCGCCTATGGTCACAGAGAAGGTCATTGTACATTTGCTGTACTTTACAGATTGGTTTTGCTGCTTATAATCATGAACAGGAGTATGTTCAGATGAACTTCCTCACAATTCCATTCTCAATGTGAGAAAAAAAAGAGGAAGACAAAAAAACCTGCAACATTTTTCTTTTTAAAAATGGTGCACACTTCTGACTTAGTAAGTATAAGTTATTTGAACATGATTTGCATCTAGGGTTTTAACTGAATTTATTTTTGCAATGATCCGACTTTCGATTATTAATTATTTCCTTCGAGTAAAAAGCACACTTTTATGAAAATGCTTATCGGGAATGAGAACAACTTAATCGACAAGAGGGCTCCAGAATGTTAAATTGACAAGGTATCTCCTCTAATGAACATCTTGGTAGTCTTTTTTTACAGTATCCTGCTGGGTTGTTTCAGTCAATGTCCATTGAAACCCCATTGTTAAGACCAGGGCAAGGTTTGAGGTAGAGGGGGGTTTTCATTGTGGTTCGGTGTACACTGCAACAGCCTTGACTGCAGGCTAACAAGCCCCCCTGTAAGAGCCATCACTGACAACGATGGTGCGTTAATATGACAAGCGTGTCCCGTACGACTAATGCAGTGGATTTTGTATTTGGGCCCTGCGTTGTAGGGCCGTCCTTTTAAAGCCCATTAGCCTGTGCCGAACATGTGGCTAGAGCGCTTCTAATAGATGCTGATGAAATTGACTCAGGCAGGGGAATGAGCTGTGTTAGAGTCTGCGGCCTGTGTTTACCTTTCCTGTTCTTTTCTTTGCTCACCAATTTGGACGATCTTCCCCATCTGGCATTGTCTGGCATTGTCTTCCTGTCCATTTGGCTCTCTGATGAACGGCTAATCCGTCTCCTCAGGGACTTTGTTTCTTTGCTTGCTCTCTCCTTCGTTCCTCTTTGCTCTCTCTCTCCCCTTTCTTGTCTTCCCACTCTTCTTGTCTTGGCCCAGGAATCGTCATAGCAGTGCTTGTCATAATAGCCAGAGATGTCTCATGACATTGGGTAGTTTGTCCAAAGTGGCTCCTTTGTTCTATTTTCTATCCCCCCGCCGAGGCTTGCAACATTGTGTTCATTGCAAACCTTGATAACAGATTGTAATTTATGAACAAAACAATTGATACTACGCATGTAGGGTAAGCTAGTAAAATTAAGTTAGGAATATTGGATTCAGCCTTTGAAAATAATGCTCAGTGTTGGAAATGGCTGTGAATTGAAGAATCTACTTGAACCCTCCGTAGAATAACATTGTTAGTCTTGGTTTCCAAAAGTTGTGGGCCATTAAATGTGATTGATATATATATCATCAATGGTTTTTATTTCATGCCGTTTCCATGGGGATGCATTTAAGAAATAGATTCAAGTCGGGGGAAAGTTGTTGCAAGCATCTTGAGAGAGTGGAATCACATTTATGTAAGTCTACTCCCAAGCAATAAATTTGAGTTCGGCAATCACTGGCAGACTTATGGACGCTGTGGTGTAATTCCGCACATGTTGAGCGTTTATCACAGGAAGGTCCACTGAAATTCAAGTTGTCAACGAATTATTTGAGACACATGCGTAGGGGGGAAAAAGAGAAAGAAATTTCCATTGCTTTTCAGTACCTTTTCAAACCTTATACCTACTATTGTAGTTTGGACAATAAGGTAGCGGATTGCGGCACTGTATATAGGTAGACCACGCACTATGAGCTTTCACGATAATCTGAGTAATACCTATAATAATAAGCTCATTTCCTTTATGATTAAAGAATATTAAACCGCAGTCCCTTAAAGGGGAGGAGTTGTCATGCAGAGAACAGGTTCTGCATAGAAAGTTGTTTGGGATGACAAATCATTCTGAAAGTTGCATCCGCTTTAAGAAGTTGAGACCTTTTTTTTGTATCAGTGTTTAAAAACCTGCAATCTCATGTTAAAACTCACAAAGTGTAAATTGTAAAATCAATTTTGCGGACTTTACAAAATTATACAGTGATTTTATTTTAACCAAACTCACACAAGCTGAAATTGTTGCAGGTTGTTATTATTGTTTCTTCAAAAATATAAGCTCCCAAATAAACAGGTTACATTTCTGAATCCCAGGCAGTTTTATTATTATTATTATTTTTTAAATTTATTTGACCTATTATTATTAATATTTGTGGACTCTCACTTCACTTGCACTCGACTTGACTTGTGCTCGAGTCCGACTCGAGTCACCAATTTTTTGTGACTTGCGACTGGACTTGACTTGGACAAAAATTACTTGTGACTTGACTTGACGAGAGGAAAAATGACTTGGTTTTGACACTGCAACATAATAGAGGTGTGTTTCTTTGGTAGTTATATTTGGCATGTAATCAACTTACAATATTGAACTGAACTGCAGAAGCAAAAATATAAAAAAATCATTGTTTATAACTTAATTCCGATCATGCTGCTAAAATAATAACAGGGTGACTTTCGTGTTTTCACTCTTTCAGTTTATGTTAAAATTCCATGAAGCCTTCCAAGGGATGCTCTAAAACATCACTGAGTAGCAATGCCGTTTTGATTTGAAAGTCATTGTTATTCCCCGACTAAAAGCTGGATTTCCAAAATGTGTTAATTCTGCAGCTTGTTTCATGTATGATAGATGGCTAGATTGTGCTTTGTATACTGTATTGAGGATGTGACATTTTTACTTGAGCCAGTGTTTGGTCAGGCTTGATCTATCTTCAGTTACAACTCTCCCCCCCCCCACCACCTTTGCTCACCCGGTAGCCATTATTTTGGTCAGAATGACAGTCCGTAATAAGTCGGGTCGCAGGTGACCCTTCTAATTGCCGCATGCTTGTTAAGATCTTTTCCTAGCCTGTTACGAGCGATGCAGCCGTGCGTGGGCTGGGGGGCTGTAGCTCTCCCTTTGTCAGTTGAACCGTGTGCGCCTGTTTCCCCAATGCAAATTACGCCGACTAAGAGACTGCAAATTACATGCCAGCCGGCAACGGTAGGTGACTCCAATACCGGTTTAATAGTGTAAATATTGGGGAAAATTGCATAGAAGGTCGGGGTACCACTCAACTCCAAGGTCCCAGACACCAACGACTTGGGATTTTTACAAAGCATGTTTATGAACAATGGGCTGAAATAATGTTGTTATTTGTACATGTCATTTTGACTGAGAAATGGTTTTTTACTCACTAATTTTTAACCGATTGTTGCAACCGGAATCTAATTGGACAACTTCCCTCTCCATTTGCCCACCGACAAAATTCTGAACAAATTAATTTAATCTTCATGTAACTGTTTCATGAAGATTTTCAATTAAAAGACTTCATATGTTCAAATAAAACTAATTTCTCCTCAGTCAACATTTTTTTCAAATTACTTCTCTGAGGACTCCCAGACAATTACAACTTAATATGGTTTGGATTACTTTGCATTATTAAAAGAAATGTCATGGAAATTTTTACTGAATTGTAGTTTATTACATGCAATTGGATGATATAGTTTCAGTCAAGGTAAAATGGACACATGTCAGGATGGATTTTCTGTTCGTGGGGCAAAGAGGGCAAAAATTTCCTTTGTTGCGAGACGGGGGGGAAAAAATATCTGAGTAGAATTTCAGAAGTGAAACCCCTACACAAACACTGCAAATAGTGGCAGCAGTGTTCATATTTTCACTAAACAAAAACGCACACACATCCATGTAGGAGATTCAAGCGATTGATACACATGTGTTTTGATTAAGTCTTATCAGAGGGTTTGATCTGCGTGAGATGCTCTTGCAGTTCATCCATGTAGAAGAAGCAATCCTAAGAGATTACTGTGATAATAACATGGACGAAAATGATGGCTTTTGAGTACTCGCAGATGCCTTTGTTCCGTTTCAGCTTTTCTTCCCTCCTGAAAAAAAAAAAAAAATGCAAAGTTCCTTTTTTTTTAAGGGGATGAGAGTTCTAATTCGTGTGGATCAAAGGATGTCCCCGTTTTTCGAATGGGAACCCTTTCATTCACTCACTTGAAGGTAATCTAGAGCTGTGGTAATGAATTAGGGGAAACCAAATTAATAATTTTTTTATTCCAAGAGCTTACACTGTATTAGCTGGATATGAAAACCAACTTCCCCGAGATGTGTTTCCCACTGGATTACTGCTATGTTTGAGAAAAATGACATCCCCTAAAAAATTCAGCTTTTATTTTGATTTTTGCTGAATCAATAATGGGCCATTCACTGAATGTTAAATGTTTTCACAAGTCGTAAATCATCCCAGTTAGCATAAATGCACTATTATTAAACGCGCAATATTTTCTAAATCAGTTTCTTCTAAGAAGGAAAAAAATTTGACCATCTGTCTCACACGACCAAACATTGTATTCGATTTGTGATTCCTCCCCCCCCTTGCCCTTTGCTACAGCGTTATTACAGCATAGGTTTGCGTAGTTAGTTTCTGAGTGATCCGTCCACTGCATTGTCTTGACACTGAGATATCAATCTCTTCCCTCCTCTATTGATTTGCTGAAAACAAATTACCAGCTTCCTTGGGCTGTGGGGGCCTGTCCCACTCCACTGTTTCTACAAGTTGTCCAAGTCATTATAAACGGTGCATCATTATTGCTTGTTGGAATTGCCGGTGATGAGCTCCGTATCAAATCACACAGGGAGATGTTTGGGCCGGCTATCAATGTCCCTCCACTAATGGCAGAGGGATGTAGAGCGTCCTTTCCCTCACTTGCACGGGACTGTGAGGTAGTGTAACGGCTGTGATATGGTGCCATCACGCTTTTAAGTGCCGCGATAAATCATAAAGTGGATAAATAGCATCATGTTAGCTGACTTCCTCCGCTGCTGATGAGGCAAATGAAGATAAACATTGATGAGCGCAGTAGTTTGCCACTAATGGGAAACCGAACGAGAATTGTTTGTTGCCTCGAGCCCTTACTGTCATCCGTCGTCTGTGGCTTCCAAATTCACTACCTCTGTCTCGTTTGGCTTAATAGAAATAAAAACAATTACCATTAATCAGGTGATAAAGGACAAAAACGTTTTAATTTATTTCACACATCAGTAGAGTTGTATTTTTTCCACCCAGATATCTATAACCAATTTTTTTTTGGGTTGTATTTATGAAATGTATGTCGTCTGAGCGTAAATGTCATCCTATTGAGCCTCGCGGGGCTGACGGCGTTGTGAGCTTGAGGACTACACAGCCTGATTGAGCAGACGCAAGCCTAAATTGACACGCTTAACTTGTTCAGGATATTGAGGCTCGATGGTCGTACGCTTTGTTGGAGTTCTACTAAACTGTCTTAATGTTAGGGCGTCAGGAGGGCAGGAAATGACTTGGATGTTAACTGTTCCTTTCCGATTCTCCAGAATCACTCAGCGTTGTTGATAATGCACTTGAGGGGGACGGCTGGCTGAAGTATAAAACACACACACACTCTTACTATCACTCACATAAATCGGAACATTATTCCACTCGCCCTGTCACTGGGTTTTATTTTTTGGGAGTAGATTTCTTCTTTATTTCAAGACGGTAGTGTTTTCAGTGTGAGTTTCTCTGGCCAAAGGCTGAAATAGTTTCCATCCACAAAATTGAGGAAAAAAAAATAAAAGATATTGATGTGTAAACAATGTAATGAATTATGCTCACCTAAATTAAGTGACTTGATGATCTAAATTCAACATGATGAACTGAAAGCAGCAGAATTAAGAATGTTTTAAATGTTTTTTTTTAAGGACCTGTGCACTGTTGTTTCTCATACAGAAATTTATTTTAAACCCTGTATATACTGTGTTAGCAAGGCATAATGCAGGGTATTGTGAAACAAAATTTTAGAAGGAAAAAAACAAGTTTTTCCTTTATAAAGTATTCATAAACAAATGAATGTTGGGTTAATTTTTCTAAAATATCAATGTTACATGAACATATACGTGGTGACAAAAATTTCTAACATCTAGCCTATAAACTACATCTTCTGGGTTGGAACAATTCACTATTTTTATATATCTATGTATATATTTGTAATGTTAATTTGGTTAACACAGTTCATGTTCCTGATGTTATAATTTACACTCCATATCAAAAGCACTTCTTCCTTTGTTTATTTAAGAAACTACTTGACAGTTATTCTGGGAATGTTACTCAACACATTTGTGTGATTTATCAGCTCAAAGCATTCAACCGATCCACAAAAGCCCGGCACCTTATCACATTGTCCCGTTGTTCACCGTACGACGTTCACTGCTGCTGCAACGCGAATGAATGAAGATTTGTGGACTGAGGACCCGGCTGCCCCAGTGTTAATTGTCACGCCTTTTTTAGCATAAAAAGCCCCAATCAAAATGCAGTGGGGGACACCGGGTAAAGTGTTAGCCTCACATCCATCTCAACCCCCCCTCCCAGTTTCCTTCAGAAATGACCCCTCAACCATTGTGGAGAGGTGTGAAGTGGTTTCCTCAATTGCTAGCTGAAGAGATTGCGCTAGGCCATGAACAACAACCCTCCTATCTTCCTAATGAACAGGAGGCTGCATTAGAGATCCCACTGGGGAGACGATTAGCGCCAGGATTTTCAATCATGGAAATGACATTAAAAATGCATACACAATTTTTTTTTTTCCTTCTTTTTTTTTCTTCTTTTTTTTGGTAGCCCCTTTCATGGCTCACATCCGTGCTTGCACAATGAGGGAAATTTTACTCCTCACTCTGGCTGCTTCTTCTTCAAATCTGCACAGCATGCACTTATGGATATTGTGTAAATTAAATCGTTGTGTGCTGATCTTTCCCCAGTTGTGTACAGTATTCCCCATTGCCCAAGAAATGTCATAATATTTGTATTCTCACTAATGGTTTTATTTTCTGTGGCCAGGAGTCCCAAGCCCTTTGCTGGGGAACTCCCTTGTTGATCGTTATCATGCTGGTGATATCTTTAATTTGGCAGTAATTGCCGTAATTCCAGAGATTGGCCTTCCTTAGATATGATATCTATTTTCATGGTTTACCATCCTTATCGTCAGGGAACAAAGCACAAGGGGGCGAATTCATCATATCCACTTCATGTGCTTCGGTTGTTGTCTAGAAATAGAAGAAATGCCTGCGATGATTTGACTTGCCATAAAAGCATATAATTTAAAATAGTTTTTTTTTTTTTTTTTTTTTTTTAACTATGCTTTGAGTTTTATTCCTGGTTTGGGGATGAAAATATGTTTTTTATTTGCCTGATAATTTCGAAAGCGTTTTTTTCTCTTTCTTGCACCACGTTCAACGAGTGACTGTATTCACAACCCTGTTTGATTTCGGACATAACTCGTGATTCAGTGAAAATCTTGACGCCCCCTTGGAGTCAACAATGGGTGGGGCTCATGATTGACTTTGTTCTCTTGAACAATACCAGACAAGTCTTCACCGTTTGTCCTTCCTGTGTGTGTCACTTCATTCGTCTGACTCATCTTTATCGGTCAAAAAATAAAATGTCAAAATTCGAGTGCAAGACATCTCTATATTCACCTATGGACCAACTGCAGGTCTAACAGTAACATAATATAAGCTTCTCTTTAAAGTATGATCATATTTGATTTTGAAGAAAACTCTGCTACATTCAATCCAATCCTTTAGCTTTCATTAAACCACCAAACACCCAGCTTGTAGACTTTTTTTTTATCAAACTAGGGAGTCACAAAACACAGAGTAACTGTTGTGGTTTTGTGGACGCAATGTTGTAGATGTTTACTTTGTGCTAATTTTGATTTTTTTTGTTTAATCAGTGAGGGGAAAAAATTCCACAAACAAAAAAACAAAACAATTTGAGGACATTTGTTGTTGGCATCAAGTTTTTGGAGCTTTCGTATTGACGATTGTTCATTTATTTTGTGGGATTTTTGCCATACCTTTAAAGTTAATTTCTGGCGCAGCATTATTCAGCCAGCCTCCATATTGGTCATCAATCTTGAAAAAATGAATCTTGAGTTGATGAAAGCTCTGTTAGTGATGAAAGCCGGGTGGTGTCATCTTTGTGGCCCAGTTCTATTAGGTTGTCGACTGTTGGTCAGCAGACGTTGTTATCACACTTCATCATCTGAACTTTGACGCTTTTCACATAGTGTTGATGTTGCTGGCCGTTGCTCTATATGAGGTTGTGCGTAGCAACATATTTTGTGTGAACGTGTCTACATGTACACTGTTTTTGTACGAGTGGTGTTTGTAATAATAATTGACTTTTCAAGCATCCCATCACAATACAAAGTCTGACATTAGATTGTATTGCCCTTCATCAGACCTGGTATTTCACGGAGGCAATAGCACGCCCCACCAATGACATCATTTTTGCTTAAAAATACCCAGATGTCAGACAAACATTCCACCACTCACGTGATCACCGCATTGGCGCGCCAGACCACAGTAGTACAGTATACAGCGCGTATTGTGTGTACGATCGATGTACGCGTCTGTCGGTGAAATTTGTCAGAGATCCGGGTACTTGCGTGAACAAGTTTAGCATGAGTGCGGCGTTCTATCGCCACCGTTGCTGCTTTGACATTGCCTTGATGCCCCCTCAAAAATTCCAGTTGAAATTTAAGAACAAATCATCCAAAAGAGTAATCTGATTTACACTGTTTAAAGGTTGATCATAATATGAAAGTTGTCCAGGTTTGATGATTAGTGCACAGAAAAGACAACTAGTGTTTACTGTCAGCGCGTGTGTGCCAGTTATTCAAAAGAGGACTAAATCAAGTGTTTTGATGTGAAGTTACTAACATTTCCGTTTTAAATTCAGGTCTACTTTTATCTGATGTGCAGACATCCTTTTAAGAAAAGCCAAACCATTTTATGTATTAATAATAATAGGAAATAGTTGACCTTTTCTGAAGTCACATTAAAAATGAAGTTGTCTGTGCACTCTGCATATTTTCTCACAAACCACACTGAGCAGTTATTATTGTTAATTTAAAGGAATTACCCATTCATCGCTAACATGACTCAAGCTGTAGTTCCTTCAATTAAGCAATGATTCATGTTATAACCAGATTTTATGTTAATTGTCAAGACAAGCACTATTGATACCCAGCCCGGATGAGGCAACCAACCCCCTCAAAGCTAGATAAATATTGCATCAAGATGACCTATTTTTGTATTTATTTCCCCATTAAAAATGAAACACCAAAATCAGTGCGGCAGAACGGCACAGTGACTCAGACCGAAGCTGGAGCTCCATCGTCGCTATCGTCAGTGACGACGGGGAAGACTGCCACGGCATGGCTCGTTGACCATGCCACGGCCAATACCATCCGGGGCATACCACCTGAGCTCACAATTAACACTGGTTCAACAACAACGGCCATTAAACAAACAATTCCCCTTCTTCCTTGAGACTGTTGTATAAGCGTTTTATTTGAAGAGTAAGAATCTTGTTTTGATGTAATTAAATTTGACTGGATATTTGAGATATTTTTTTACTTTCCTGAGGGGAAAGTTCAAGGTTAAATTAAAATCCCCTCGGTCAAATCCACAGAGTTGTATTCATGTTTTGATATTTGCATTCTGATGGTGTTAGATAGTGTTGAATAACATTCAAAAGCTTTTATTCATACTGACTTCTGCGATGCTGTGATCTTGAAATACAGTAAGACTCAACTCTTAATTTAGGGGAACAGGTACATTTCCATAAAAAGAAAATGCCCCCTTTTTTTTAAATGAGGTTTTAAGTTCTGCATGTTTTTGTTTTGAAGTGTTTGTGATTGTGATGCCAGAGTGTTTGGTTAGCAGACACTCACAGCACGGTAGAATCTCTGTCAATCCAAGTACAGATGTTTCTCTTTATGGCAGCCAGTATTATTTGGTGTCCAAGAATGAATCACAATAATTCAATAAGCTGATATTCAGGTCAACGTTCCCAATGCTGTAGTTACTTGCAGATTATCTCCCCAGTCAGTGTAGCCAGAAATTAAACTTTTGATACACCTCAGCCTCCTAACAAGTGATCACTCTCGACTGGGCGAAATTATCACAAATTGCGCCCGGGGGTTTGGGTAGAATAGTGGTGCCATTTATTGTGCCACACTGGGAACCAATGGCACCTTCATGATTTCGTTGGAGTTACATGATATCATTAGTTATATACATGGACAGTAAGCTCCGGAGCTGTCCAACATTTTTTTTTCTTCCTTCAGTCGGGATTGCCTTTAGCTTAGTGTGTGATTATACCTGTACGTTCACCTTGATATCTTAGGGCCGATGATCTCAGCATTCTGTGGGTGCTGGGACGCTGCAGAAGCTTGTAAAACTATGCGGGAGACTGCAGAGAGTGTACTTTGACACCGCTTGTGCTGTAGGCAGTACTGTAAGCTGGCCGACCTGCTAGTGTGAGCCAGACAAGATTTCATGGCTGCGGGGTCCGCCGCGTTGATGCCTGTGTTCATCTCGGGCTCATGCTATTGCCATCCGTGTACGGACGTGTGATGGAGCCTTGGTAGTAGTACAGTAAGGTCACCCCCATGGCCGCTGATGGCATTTTAATTTAGCAAGTCCAATGCCACCAGGCACCTGTGACTTGATCCTCTATTGCTTGACTCCCATCCTGTTCAGTGACGTTGTTGACTTCTGAGGCCGGGGATGCCTGATGTAGGACCCTGCTTTTTTTTTTTTTTTTTTTTGCCTTTTTCCAGCAGGTGCTTCTTTTTTGTTTGTTTTAAAACAGTCTGCAAAAAAAGTTGTCTCCCCTCCTCAATTTAAACAAAACTCAAAGATAATTAACTTTTTCTTCTGTACAAAGCTTTGTTCTTTCATAGATTCATGCACATTTATGTGAATTCCGGTAATGTTTTTTCTGTAAATCAGTCATCACAAATATCTTTCATGCAGTCATGGCAGCAGAAGTGTTTTTAAAGTGTAAACATTTGAAAGAAAACATAAGCTTTTCATTCAAATGCATTTTAGCTTCAGAGAAAGTGGTCATATAATGCACTGATTTCCAAGTAAAGAGTTGACTACTGATCAATCTGAGTTTGGGAACTTCTGTGAGTATATCGGTGTAGGTTTCCTTTAAAGCCTTAGAAACTCGGCTTTAAGGACAAGGAATGTCTTTCCCCTTTAGCAGGGTGTCATGCAACGTGGCCACACACCTGTGAAATTGGGGTATTGTCAGGTGGGTAGTGGTGCGTTGCAGAGGGCTGAAGGGGAGTGCAGCGAGGGCGACCCAGCTCTCAAAAGCCGCATTATGCCGGCAACTGGGGATTGTTTGTTTTGGAAACTGTTCTTTACAGACTGTGGCTGCCAATTCAACTCATTGACACATCATTGGGATCAATATTGCCCTTTCAGTGAGTGTGAAGTTTGTTAGGTTTGGGTTGACAAGTAAATTGGCCGTACAGACTTTTGTTGATATTCAGGAAACACAAATTTGGTGGCGTGTAATTTTGTTTGTGAAAATGATTCAAGTAATATTTATAATCACTCGGAACACTTTATTTGTTTTTTGCATCAATGTTTGAGGTATGACAAAAAGAAGCTAGATAGTTTATTTGTTCTTACTGTAGAATAATGCAACAATAACAATACACATTTTGTTGTTGCAATATATGTCTCAACATACAAGACAATTTTCTTAATAACTAGCCGACCAGCCATTGTGTATTCAATCATAACAACGCGATTGATTGGTTTTTGGGGAGACCTTGATTGGATCGAGGCCTATTAATAATCATCTCTGAAATTCATGGTAAGAATCACAAATGATTTGTGTCTCTCAACCTCTTCGGATGAGGTAGAGAGAGAGAGATAGAGAGAGAAAGAAAAAAAAAACAGTAGACGTCTCTTGCACCCTCCAAAAAAAAAAAAAATTATGATGGGGGAAAAAAAAATTGTGAGGAAGAAGGAGCTTGCATCCTTTGCTCTGAATAAACAAGGTATCCACGCTTCACAGCCTTTTCATTAGCGGAGAGATGGCGGACTTCATTTGTTGAATATGATATCAGTATGTGTTGACACAAACTGGCTGTTGCAGAATCGGCTCCCAAATCCCCCGAACGTGTCTCTGGCCGGCATTTATAACCAATTTTGATATTTGTTATTTTTGGCGTGTGCGTATGTGGGGCAAAAATTGAGCCGTTTTTCCCCTTCTCCCCACTATTGCCGAAATGCTTGTTCAATGAGTCGCGGACGGAAGGACCTCTTACAATTGTGAATTATCAAAATATAACTGGATATAATTTTACCGCCATCCAGGGTGGTTTTTTAAGAAAAATCGAGCTGCAGAATAAGACAATGTTTACACTGTAACTCTACTGTTAAGATTTTTTTTCTTCATTTTGTTTGAAAAAAGAAGTTTGATAATGTTTTTGTTGAATGAGGTCAATGATATCAGATTAACTAGATCCTACTGGTTTGGTTCCTATTTCTGAAAAAAAGGGTTTTGCGGCATTTAAGTGTGGAAATAATCTCATATAACACCAGGGACAAAACAAATCATTTACTTGCAATCAGAATAGTAAACATAGTTTTACTCCAAACATTCAGAAAGTAAAGAAGAGACTCAAAACCAGGGAGCTTTTTCTTTAAGTTGAACAAAGTCAAATAATACCTCGCCGAGTTGGAAATGATCAAGCCCGAATCGTGTGAAATCAATTTAGAAGATATAACCAGCATCATGAAAATAGGAGCTGAATTGAAATGCATCTAGGGGAAGAGGGGGAGGTTTCCGTTAGATTGTTAGAGTTGATGATTGCATATCGAACAGCCAGCTCCAGAATAAGCCATCGATATGCTATCACGCAGCCATGTTCTTATATTGTGATGCACTTAAGTCAATGTTGACAGAGCACTCACCTCTCCTGAATGAGTGATGAAAGATTACCCGATTGCACCAAAGAGGGAAATTAATTCTCCTTTTCTCTGGGCTTTCACTGTCTTAGGCTGCCCCCCCTTTAGAAACGCACACGCACAGTGCTCTAGTACCCAGCTAACTGATATCCCTCTCACTCATGGACTCGTGGTACCGCTGCAAATGGTGCATGTGTTCATTTCTATAACTTCCGGTTGGGTCGGACGAAAGTGCACACGATGGGGCAACGCAACACTGTTAAAACAGACGGGTTCTATGGCGGCCTGCATCTCTCTTTCATAGCAGAGTGTGAAGAGTAAACGTTGCCGCAGCGCAAAAAAGAGAAATTATGGGCGCATACCCAATCAGGGGTGCACTGGTGGGAGAGAGAAAAGAGGAGAAAAGAAGGGATAGAGTGGGGGGAAAGAGTGGCGTTTGCAGAGTCTACTTAACTCGAGAGGTGAAAGGCGAGGCTGCGATTGTTAAGTCACGTTTTGTTGGGCGACCCAGTCTGGGCCAAGGCAAAAGCAGGAGTGGGAATTAGATTGCGTTTTTTGTGTGTGCTACCTGCAGTCATAAAAGCACACGTTTGTTTCTGACATCAAAACCACAGCAAATAAAAGTCATTGGTTTCATTGGCATTCCAGTTGGTCAGGGTAAACATTAAGTATTTTCAAAAAGTACCTTGCAATAAATTAAATAGTTCAGTGATTTTTTTCTTCTCCAAGGCCCCTAATTATTTTGTATAACAATTTAGTTGAATGTGTTTTTTTTATAGTTATTAATTCTTAATTTTTAGAAGACAAAAGACTGTTGAACCTGAATCTCGAAGCTACAATAATTCTAGCTTTAAACCAAAAGCTTGAACGTCTCAGTTCTTTTTGAAGAGGCATAACAATTTCAGGATGGAATTAGAGGTATAATCTCAAGGGCTTCTCAGTGGACCACAATAGCTTTTGATGGCCGACTCTTGCCCTGAAGCACCGCTGTATTGATTGCACTTGATATGGGAGATGTAAGGCGACAAAGCAGGACTGTTTTAATTTGTTAATTTCCTTGCTGGTGAGGAGCCGTGCAGATAGCTAGTGCAGTCCTCTCTCCTGAAGCGATCGTAATTACGCATAGCCCATAGGTGTTAATCACTCCAGAATAGCTTCCCATTCAATGACTGTTTAATTTGCTTATTGCTCAGCTATGTGACGTTTTTTAATTTCTGGAAAACAAGTAAGTTTGTATCTTCGGCCGCCAAATCACATCAGGTTTAAGGATACAAATCCTAATGACACCAATCTCGTTTGGGTCAGAGGAGAGTGCCGCTCCGGAATTTAATTCATTTCTCCTTGCCTGATGCCGGGGTCTTTCTCTCACTCTCTGTTCTCCTCGAGACTCGGGAGTAGATCCAAAGTTTGGTGGCCTGGGGGGCCGAGCTGGTTGGTGCAGGGAGTGCAATTGACCTGTCCTAGAAACGTCAGGGACTGCAGTAACCATTAAGCATGAGAGAGAAATAAGGAGATCGAAAAGAGGGAGAAAAAAAAGGGAGCGAGCACCGCACCGCTACCCGCACTATTTGATTGGTTTCAGATCTGAGGACTTGAATACCAGATCAAATGGCGAGACCCTACTGCAGCTCATGCGTGTAAGTACTTGCTTCTGGTGGCGCTCCTGGGGATAGGGACCAGACACCAGACACATTTTAATAAGAATGCTACCCTTTGTTTTTACTAGTAATAAAACAAATTATGACTTGACTTTGATCCTGGGGCAGAGCCTTGCTATCGTGTTACACTTTCATATCCAGGAGTTTGTTTCCTTTCTTTTAAAAGACCTATTTTAGAGAACATATGTTAGGAAGGAGCACAAACCTGTAGGCTTGAGCCCTCCGGTTGATGCCAGAGCTTAACCTTACATCACCTCTCGTTATTTGCTGAAAAATGTTGCCTTCATTCTCCGATCAAAGCATCTATATAAAAACAAAAAGGAACGAATTATCGTTTCATAAATTGACTTTGAAGTGGTGTAGACTATTGTGAAAACTCAATATGGGTTTGAGAAGTTGGTCATTCAACCAAAGCACAAAGACTTTTCACTGAGTACAAGGACATGCACAACTCAAGGAAATTTAGCCAGCAATAAGTGTTTTGAAGTTTTCATTTTTCTGACTTCATGTGATATAATGTAGCAACAAATGGTTCTGTCATCTGGTTTAATTTTTATCTGTTTGTGATCATCAAAGAATACTGTCTTATTTTCTAATCGGTTGTAAATGTACCTTGTCAGTGTGGAGGTCAAAGGTTAGAAAATCCCATTAAAGTAGAAGAGGAAAAATGTGGACAGAGGGTGAGAGCCGAAAATGGGCAACATAAGGTTTTTATTTTCTGCATGACCTGAAGTGCCCATATATCATACCCCCTTAATGTAGGTCATAGACCTAATGCGTGTGGTGGGTTTAGCTATGGTTTAACCATGGTTAATGGTTTAACCTACCTACATGTTTTGGAAGGTTTAACCATGGAGGTAGAAATTGTTTAACTAAGTACCAATTTTCTCATTGAGATGGCAAAATTGGAGAAGAAACAAAAACAAATAATGTCTGAGGCAAATAACATTCTGCGGCAGATTTGAGAATATTTTGTTTGTAATTGCATCTGGAAAATTATTTGCACGGCAATACGCCGATTCAGGAGGTAATTCCACACTACTTTTTCAATCGCTGGAAAAAACTATGGAGTTTCAGATTTAGAGTATGTGACTTTTGAATGATTGGAACAATTTATTCAAGCTTTTCCACTTGAAGTGCGGGAATGAATCACTTGATGCATCAAATACCTACCTTTTTACACTGCATTTGATTGAAGGACTTTTTATAGCTTCTGTGTCCTTTGTGTGTGTAGTTTTTTTTTTATTTTGTCAAATAATTACAGCAAGAATCTAAACACCTCCATAACACCAAGTTATTGGCAGTATGTTAGGAATTTTTTTTATCCTGCTGAACAAGGTTACAGCCTGAAGCTATACTGTTTGGGTTTTTTGGTTGTTTACACGTTCACATTAGTCCTGTAATTGGATATGGGTAAGTTAAATTAATGGTTCTTTGGAAACTTCCATCTCTCCCGTGCAGTAATTAATTTATTGGATGCTTGGCCAAAGTGCTGTCTGCAGGTGTAGTGGTTGTAAAACAAGGTAAAACAAAAACAAAAAACACTGATCCATGGTGCTCAAGGAGACTATATGATGTAGTAGGTGTAGGGATGAGAAATTTAAGACTTCTCTACCTGAATTGATACTTTTTATGTCTGTCTGGTGGTGGGAAAAAAAGTAGCTGTTGTTTTCTTCAGATATAAAGAAATCCTGCTCTTTTGATGAACTGTTTTGGCGCTGAGGATACTGTTCCCAAAAGCTCCTTGAAGTCTATAACTCCAGGGGTTACCAAAAGGTGGGAATTCAACATACCCTCTTAACATTTCCCAGTTTCAGAACTGTTTGTCAGCGATGAATCTCACCCCTGTAGGTGAGCCATATGAGTAAGGAAAGAAGTATCCACCCCCCATTCCAAGGTTTTTCATCTCCTCAAATATCTTACAATAATATGGCAAATTTCTGTTAAAGAGCACCAGTTTCTAAAAGTGAGGGAAACTCCAGCTTATAGCACAATGTTACAAAGAAAACTGTCATGTA
This sequence comes from Marthasterias glacialis, assembly GCA_911728455.2. Taxonomy (NCBI): domain Eukaryota; kingdom Metazoa; phylum Echinodermata; class Asteroidea; order Forcipulatida; family Asteriidae; genus Marthasterias; species Marthasterias glacialis. Next base: position 7,476,633 of record OU452231.1, read on the forward strand.
ATGTGCATATCTGCAGTCTGGTCTCCTGCTATAATTTTCAAATTGGTTATCAAATGATTTGAGTGGCATTACTTTCTGCTAATAACAGCTCCCTGTGAGTTTTGAGTCCAGAAAGTGTTCACATTCGTTTTTGAGTGTGTGCAGCACACAAGTTGAACATTATTTTGACTTCATGCATATGCTAGGAGTGTTGAATTCCCCGTGGTATACCTACTCTGCTGATTAGTTGCCAAGATGTACAGCAACAATGTAAGACAATTTGGCTTGTGATTTCACAGTTTACGCTCATCAGTATGTACGCTGCCCTGACATTTACACTGTTCACTCAATTTATGGTAAACGTGACTCTCTAGCTTTGTGATGATTTGCTTTTATGCATGGGATTTCATGGAAATTGAACAAAGCATGTTTAAATCCGGGGGAAGTCACCAGCCGATATAGCGGCCAGTCCATCAGTGACTAAGCTGAATGCCTCTCTCTCTCTCTCTCTCTCTCCCTTCTTTCCTCCAAACACCTCTGGGAGATGATATTAAGAGACAATCCTTGGGTAAGGCCTCGGTGTTCCAACCTCTCCAAACTGCAATTATACACCAAATTGAATACTTTCCACTTGATTTCCCCTCATTAAGGGGAGACCCGGTACTTTCCTGCAAGATGTGGAAAAATCAGCATGCTCGCTCAGCAGCGGCATTTCAGGCCACCGCGCTCTGATGGAATTCTGAGACACCAAAACCACCCATAGTCTGACAACCTTAACCCCAGGCTTGGATCAACTTCTTATCCTGTGGGTGAGACTTGGGCTTAACTTGCCCTGCTTTTTGATCAATTTTAGTGTTCCCATAGGATTTGTAATCCAGAATTCATTCTGCTGTTTGAAATTATCATTCCGTGATCAAATCAACCGATTCCTACTAAGTAGAAACAACATCAATAAACTAACTCCGTTTTAACTTTGAAAGTATGACTGTTATCCAGTTTTACTTCCAAGTTGACAGTACAATTTGCACAGTGAATACGATTGTACACAAGTCTCCCGTTTCCTGTGTCAGCAGCAGCAGACCCACAAAATGAACAGTTCCCCTTATGCCTTCCTCCTATAAGGAGCAGCAAGTGGTTTTCAGAAAATAGTCTGGTAGGAGTTTCCACTGACAATCTATTGAGTCACGTGCTTACTTTTGTGACTTTATCCAGCCGAACCTTGCGGTTGTTGCACACACTCGTGTGTGTCGTTCCATGCTGTTGGAACAGTTGGAGAGGAGCCACCAACTGTGATAATGGCCGTCAAGTACCCACCAAATATGACGAGAAAACCCCAGACGCCAATTAGGACTAAATTGTGTGATGGCACTGATAATTGGAAATGATCACTGGCGTAGAACTCTTGGCAATAACGTCTGGTTTCAGGGAAGGGAAAATCGTTTGTATTTAATGTCATGGATATTAAAGATCTGTGTGATTTCATGCACTCTTGGTCGTTTTGTCGTTTGGCGCTTGTGTGTGTTGGTTTTTATTGTTTATTTCAGTGTGACCTGATTTTATTGTATAGGTGGAGCAGATTTGTGTACCAACTACATGGTACAAGTTCAGTGTGGTTGCACTTGATTTCCCATGGAAAGTCTTTGCTATCAATTGATGAATCATAGGAGGTACTTCATCTTAAGTTTCTAAAAATGAGTGGTCTTGGAAATGAAATGGATTTATAACGCTGTATCAACTCTTGTTTCTAAAAAATTAAAAATTCTTTGATTTCAATTTGACAAGGAACGTCAGTGGTGTTTATGGTAACTCAAAAATTTAAACTTGATGGGTTATCTTTGGACTCTGAACAGTGTCTTGTACAAGTCAGGTTGGGTGCATCAATATCAAAAACAAAATCCAGAGTACAGATTCCATTGGATGTTAGGGTTGGTAGGGTCTTGGATGGACACATGGACAATTTACCAAAGCAATTACTACTCACTTTACTCTCAAGTATATACTTAATACTGCAATAATGTGCCAACTGTTTGTGGAGTAAAAGCCTGTGAGAGCAGCATCAGATCATAAGCAATATGTTTGAAGCAATACGTTATGACAACACTTGTCAGATTTGTGTCCTCCTTCCTGATCCTAACGGTAACAAAGCCTTTGTGAGGTGAACCTTGTTCCCCATCGCCATCAATTCACAAGTTCCCCCAACTGAAATCTTAATTTGTTTGCATGCAAGACCACAACAATGGTACTCCAGTTTCCCCATCCCCCGCGCTATCCAATTAGCTTTGTACAACGGTCTCCTCGCGACGTCCAACTGAGATTTCTGCGTGTACAACGTCCCCACCAAAGTGCATCCAACAATGACAGACCTGTGTGATCTTTGATCCAGACTCAATGGGTAAGTTTAACAACCACCTTCTGTCATTCAGTGATAATGACACTCCTCTCCCTCCCTTGGCAGTAGCTCGCAACCTCCTACTCATCGTCCTCATCAGACTGCATCAGAGACGGGCAGAGAACTCGTTGAGGAGATGTAGTTGTTACTACTAATGGAGCTCCTGCCTGGTATGAAATCAATAAAAATTGATCCTTGGTGTAATGTTTAGGATTAGCTCTGATTACTCTGAGGGGTTTGGGCACAGCTGAACGGTACCCAGGGGCTCTCACCTCCAGTGTACTTTCTCCAAAGGCTGAGTAATTAGCAAGAACAAGACTCGGTGATTGTGTAGGATTGGCCAGTGTGTAGCTATTTCTGTGGCCCGCCCGTGGGGTTAGATTTCCTAAGCCTAAAGGATTCCGGAGCGGACTGTTTTGATTTTGTATCCCCTCGTGCCCCTTACTGCACTATACGCTTTTTTCCTGCTTTTCGCATTGGCAATTCATTGCATACATCAATTAGGCATTCTCTCACTGCTGTTGAACCAACCACATTTATTCATAACATTGGAACTATTCATGCTGATTGTTTTGTGGAGATGTGTAGACCTGTCACTGGGCTTGGGCTGTTGCAACTAAACAAGAGTGAGAAAGATTCAGTAATAGTATTTGAAAGCTTTCAGTGATGGGGGGCGAGGGCACGAGAGGTCTTGCTTAGTATTAGATTTAAAATTGAATCGTCAGTTTTGATGCACTCCTCTTCAGGCTTTGTAGTCAATAGTTACGGCTTTGCTTGCCTTGTGCAGTGAACTGTACTAAGTCATCATTAAGGTTGAAGTGAAGCTGTTGGATTGTATCTCTTCTTCGTGCAGATTTTTTAATTTGATGATTTGCGAAAGCAAATGGTCAAAAAAAGAAGAAAAAAAGTAGGTAATCTTAACCAAAACATATTGAGTTAAATGTGAACTTGTAAATTTTAAATGGTAAATAAGATACTTTTTTATTTTTTATTTTACTTAGGTCCACCGCAAAAAAAATAACACACAAAAAAAATAACCAAGAAACAAAATCTGTTACCAAAATGGCTTTCCACTTCAGCATAATTTATACCCTGCCGTAATTGAACCTTTTGTTAGAGATTTTCATGTATGTGTATTTGGCGGAAATTTGCACTAATTTATTTGCCTAATCAGCATATTAACAGTGCACTTAACAACCAGTGGAAGCAGTTTGGTCTGAGAGACAAGATATTTACCATGGCGACAGTAATGCCCAAGCGTTCCCTTGGGGACCATTGCGGGGTAGTTATAGCTGGAGGTAGTACTTGTAGTTTTTATAAGTACTTTTCGGAGGGCAAATTGTAATAATCATATTGGCCACATAAATCATGAAACATGGAAGCCACCAGTCTCTAAATGCAGACGTAATACCTTGTAATAGTGGTGGGATGGGGGGTCGACTACAGCAGACTTGTGTGGGGCTGGAAATTGGAATTTCTAGAAATACGAGGTCAAAACCATGAGAATTAATGACCCTTAACTTGTTGACTCTGGAAGAGTGATGGGGGAGGATATATCAGGAGCCATCAGTTGGGAACTGTTTGTTTTGAAGCTCAGTGACCGTTTGTAATGATGGTGAGGCGATGCATCAAATGAGTTTTAATGGATGATTGAATTATTCAAAGAAAAACACCCAACAGTAACATGGAGAAGGGGAAAACATGAAACTGATGGATCAAGTGGAATTCTTTTTATTTTGAGGGGAAGCCATTCGAAAAAACTAATGGTAATGGTTAATGTGTTTTGAGGGCATTGCTTTGTTTCTTGGATGTTGCTTACTCACACCCCCAAAAAGGTATTTTCAGGGCAACTTTTTTTCCCCTTTCATTAATCATCTTCAAGTCTGCGGTTTTTCAATTTTTTTGGTTGGGCAATATTTCTTGGCTCGTCCCCAGGTGATATACATCAAAATGGTGCCAAAGCTTTTCTTTGTGAGCCGGGGTTGCAGCGCTGTAATGTCTTGCATGCCTGGCCCAGGCCCGCTCAGACTTTGAGTATAGGAACACTTGACACCAACAAGCAGTCGGGTCAAAGACATTACCATCTGTAAAATACATCCCCACTCTGTATTAATCAGTAGCCATGTTTTAAACAAACCCCCCTTATCTTCAATCCGTGCCATGTAGTTGGATGTCACAGTTCACTTTCAAAGAGGACCTTGTGAGCCCCCCCCCCCCCCACTAACAACAACTCCCCCCTCCATCAATTGGAATTGTAGGCACTGTTTTATGGGTTGATTTGCCAACAGAGACACTGGCCCCCCAGGTTATGGGGGAAACTAGGGGCTATGTTGGTTACCATGAGCATTGTAGAGCAAGCATCACGTAATCCTTGTGGAATCCTGGTAGAATTCTCCTGAGGGGGTTCCTGTGAGCTTCCTGCTTTGAGAACTTGCTGAAAAAAAAGCACCAAAGCTGTTGTACCCTTTGCCGATAACCCAGGGGTCATCTGGGCCATGACCTGAGAATCCCTGGAGGCTCTGGTTGAGCCATTTTAGTTGCTAAATTTGGATGGTGGAAGAATGATTTGTGGTGGTAGCTCCTGTTGATTCAAGCCTAATTTTGGAGGAAAGAAGGGGGGTGGAGTTCTTGGCCCTTTTCCTATCAGATGGGTTCCCGGCAGCGCACACTGATGATCAGATCTGCCAAACACATTAATTTATAAACCCTAAAAATAGGATTTTAGATGGATATTTATATACCTGGTCTCATGAACTAGATATATATGAATGTGTAATTACAGCACGCTGTTAGTGTGCCTTCAGTTTTGTTTACTCCTCTGCTGTTTTTCAAACCGTGCCCGCAAAATCTAGCTGGATTATGAATGCCAAATTGCCAACGGATACATGGCGCTTGAACCTGTTTATCTAGTATTGTAATTGAATTTGTGCCACAACTTCAGGACATAAATATTTTTGCCTGTATGTTGTGTATTATTTGAAACAAACGGGGGGAAAAAGCAATTGTAATGACATTTGAAGTTTCAAAAACATGGTGTGCTATAGCTTAATGGATTTGAATAGATATTAGACCAAACCTGTCTAACAGAATTATCTTGTTATTAGGAGCTTTAAATCAAATTTATGAATTATCAAAAAAAAGATGGCTTGGTTTAAACATTTGCAAAATAGTTTGGTAGGACAAAAACCAATTAAAAAGGATACACAAAAAATAATAATAACACAAAATAAAACCACTTTGACTTTTTGTAAATTTTACAAGGTTTTTTTACTGATACGTTTCCATCATTTTACAAAACTATTATTCCTGTCATTGACAAAAACTTTTTTCTGTATGTTTTATCTACTGCATGTGTTTTGTGTGATTACTTAAAAATGTTTTCTTGAACTCGGTAGTAACAAAACTTTTTCTAAAAACCAAAAGAAGAAAAAAAATGATAAAGGAAAAGCAGTGTGAGTATCTTTACAACTTAATTTGAAATGAATGTAAGAGCTCGTGTAAGGCAGGCACAAGTATCAACTTTGCATCAACATGGGTAAAGTTTTTCCCACTTGAAGTGATCCAATCCGTGAGAAAATTATGTTTAAATATTGGTATTTGAAACAGTTTCGAGTTTTGTAAAATATTTTCAGAAACAAAAAACAATTTAATCACAAATTTTATTGAAATTTCTTTTGAGTGAATTTTTTTTTTTTTATCAGTTTTTTTTTTTTTTTTTTTTTGGGGGGGGGGGGTGTGAACAAATGCTCTGTGTAATGAAATTATTGGTGCTTTTGTACCAAGCTCTGTGGTTGTACTAACCCCTTCATTAGCAAAGGGCCTAGGCGAGTTCACTGTGTGGGTCTTTAGATTTCTTGACTGTAGACATGGGCATGGAGTCATTGCCGATAGATAGCCTATGGGCTTAGCATGATCCTGTCTCAACAATTTACCAACCTCTGCATTTATGCAGCCGTTCACATTGAGGTAAATCAACAGTTACAAAAAAAAATACAAGAAAGATACATACTCCCCACCTCAGGAGGGCAGGACTTGGTTCCCTTGATTTCTTTTTTTTCCCCTTCTGTCAGATGCCATAAGTTTGACTTTTTGTCAGTCTGAGTTCACCATCTGGTTGATACAGCAGGCTGGCATTTTCATTTTATTACAGCCGTGGCAGTGATGTATAGCAAAGGGCCAGTTGTCCACACAGACTCTGGAGAGATCCACATGTAACAATGATGAATGCATTTAGTTTGTGAATTAAAAACATATGGGTAATATGAGTCAGGTCTAAGAAATGGCTCCTTCTTATTGTAGGAGACAATGAACAGGACAGTGTGGGGGGGAGATCAAAAGGGGGACAAGGCTAAACTTGTCCCCCACTAAACTTTCTCCCTCAGCGTCTCGTTTTTTTTTTTCTTCTGAGAATTTTGTGGGTTATCAATGATTGTAGAGGGTCCATGACAAATTCTACCTGGGGCTTTTAAAAGCTGCCTCATGTAAAAACCTAGTGGTAATATGTAAGTCAATTTATGGATTTCAGATGGCAAGAGTTCATAGGGAAGGCAGTCTGTGCAATTAATATTTTTGTTGTAGTATTTTTTTTGTTCATTGTGTGTGTGTGTGTGTGTGTGTGTTTGTTCAGTTTGTTGAAATGAACGCCGATAAGTTTGTTGTATTTTGTTTTTTTCTTTTCTTTTTTATTTGAAAAGACTTGCATAATTAAAAAATGTCTTTGAGAATTTCACAGATCTGTGATAATTTTAAATCTGTGATATTCTGGAAGATCATTTCCATATTTAAGAGGAGACCTTTTCTGGTTTGGACACACCCTTTTTTAACACTTGGGTCTTGGTACACCTGAATTAAGAAGCAGGACCATCCTGTACAAGTCGCTTTCAATGTATCCCCTGATGAAGCGCCCTATCAGCCGTAATACCAAACAGATGTGACTCTTCCAAGGGCTCTGTTCTCGCGTAGCTTCTTGGCGACAGAAGAAAAAAAAAACATTTTTGTGCAGATCAAATTTCCAGGCGATAGAAAAAAAAGTGAGGTAGTTGAAGTAGAGGGAAAGGTTGACTGGTTGCCAGGCAGTATGGCCTACATTCCTGCCTTGATCTTATCTCAATTAGCCTAAATTCAGAGGATCGTGGCCACTTTGAGGATTGAATGACAAGCGCCCTCGATCTCCCAGAAAGAAAAAGGCTGAAAGAAAAAAAAAAGGGTGAGAGACACCGGGAGAGAAAAAGGGAGAGAGCATAAAAAAAACCTTCCCTGTTTTTTTTTTTTTTATATTTTAAGACAGGGCAAGTGGGGTGATGATTTATACCTCCGCGTGTGAGGGGTCCAGTAATGGGCCAAATCACTCAGCTACTTTGATAAGACAGTATTTTATGATTTCTGTATTTTGTTTTTTTGGCCAGTAGTCTCCTGCTTGGTTTGTAAGCCATCTTGATGGCTCATAACTCATGCAAGCATGCATTTAGAACCTGTACGGTTAGGTTTATTATGGATTTAGGGCACATGGTTCTTTGACTCCCTGTTAATGTGAGGAATTTCACTAACACTGGAATTCTGTTGGAATCAATAATTTCTGATTTCCAGTTGTCGTCGCCCGTCTATAGGTGTGTAAATTTGGCAAGAATTGTGCTACAACGTAAAGGGGAAGTAGTTTCAATGAGTGATCATGTCAGATTCAAACGAGGAAATGGATCTCCTTGAATGTATATTAAATCATCCCCAACATCTTAAGAAATGTCCTGTGTATTTTTATCTCTCCAAAGCACACTTGAAGACGATGATTAAGTCACAATCATGGCAGTTGGTAATTCACAGAGGGCAAGTACAAATAGATTTCACCGCCGACAAGGCTTAAGCAGGGCAGGGTTATGAAATTACTCTAAATTGGAAATTTATGAGAGGTGTGACAAAACTCGTTAAGCGCATTTAACAGGAGATTATATTCTTTGCTGATATAAAACAGCAGCTCGGAAATAATCCAGTGGACGATGAGAATCCTGTCAGTTTTAGAGGAGGCATTTCCTTAGAGTGAAACTGTTGTTCAGGTATTAAAGAATAGAGCCTTCTTCAGTTATGTAGGCCCTATTTGTGGGCGTGATATCGACGTGGGTGTATTATGAAGATTTACTGTAGATTGAGCTTGTTGAATTATTCTCTGAATTAGCACAAATATTACATTCTTCCGTATTTTTATTTGCATAAATAACTCACTGAAGAAAAAAAAAAAAAAAAAAAACTTGGACCACCCACTCCATCCCTCCCCGACTAAAACAAATAAATGTTATCGTGTACAAATGAGTGGGAAAGTGAACTACATGAGCCGTTAAAGGCTGCATCTGAGGGAGTGTGGTGTTGATACTGTCATTTACGCAGCGTGCAAAAATGCCTGCAGATTCCACTTCAAAGAAGATTAACACAGTTTTCATTCACACATCCCACGGTACTGCTCCACAACCACAGCTGATGTTTAGACTGTCCCACTTACAGGTCCACTTCCAAGCTCATATCTAGACCAAGAAATCTCAGCAATATTTTGTTTTCCGGCCAACATACCGTACACATTTATCATAGGTAAGATGTGTTTATGTTTGGCCTGGCCAGCAGTCACTCACAGAGAGCTGGCCAGAGAACGACCTGCCGGACTCTTCAAAAAACAGCGGGTGAAACCGACATAGCATTTCAGACATTCCCCCCAAATGAAAGATGAATGGCAGTGCATAATCAGATATCGGAGATGAAAGAGTAAACCAAAGAATGAAAGAAAATTTAACATTCTGTTTTTAAGAAATCTCTACTTGCTTTGGAAAGTTTTTGTTTCCCTGAACACTTTTTCTTTGCAAATAAATGGCTATGTTTGAAGCAAAACAAACAGGTATTTAAACTTGAAGTGAATTGAAAGAAAAGGGAACACCAGATACTTTCAAGTAAAAGTTATGTGATTTTTTTTTTCACTGCTTGCAACGGACGAGATATCTAAATACAAGAAACCTGAGAATGCAACCTGTACACACTGACAGAAATTCTCTGTGTTTGTCAGGGAAGGGTACCCCCCCCCCCAAAAAAAAAGTAAGACATGCAAATCATATCACAACTTTGTAGAATCTTCTTTTGGGTCAAATTTCGGAACAAGTTTCATGGTTGTTTGAAAGCAAGAAACAATCACTGTAGTTGATCGGGGATGGAAAGCCTATTGCACAATACAACATAAGAACCCATTGTAGAACACAAATCCACCATTGATTTGGAATAGGAAGTCAAGTAGTGGGTCCTCTCCCCTCCAAGGTCTTGTAGAAGTTGAAAGGACCTTGCAGCAGGAGATAGTGTCTTGACATCTTTCACATGTCTCCTGTCAATGAGTATTTACAAATCTTTGTCGGGAGTGATGAAGCATCCAAACCACATACCCAAGGACCTCTAAAAAAATTAACTGTTAACAGTTATATAGGGGTGAGGTGAATATAACTCATTGTTGACTTCAAACCCTCAGTCAATTCAGTCATGGATCCTCACCTGATGATTCAACAGTAGAGTGATAAGTAGTGTTGAAATAGAGAAGGATGTAAAGCATCCAGAGTGGAGGGGTTACTATTGTGACCTAGAGGGGGAGGGATTTAGAGACCTCTTACATTGTTCAGTCATCAAGGGTTTTGGTATCATCAAGCCTTGCTGAGTGCAGTCTCTGTCCCTGGCTGAGAGGAGGGAAGAACAAATCCTAGCAGTTGACAAATGACATCACACCATTAGCGCTTTTACAGGATTATACTCTTAGGCCTCTGCTTATATGTTGATCAGAACTATACTAGGAATGTTTGCTCTGATGATTGTAAGCAATGAATCCTTATAACACGGTTACACCATTCAGTCTGTGAAGTCACAATCACAGGCCGAAAACCATGCTGAACTACTGAAGAAACACAATTTAAATACAAATGTAGCTGCTGATGGGTGTATTGGAAAGTAACTACCTGTAAATAAGCGTAATAACAATATTAGGTTTTTTGAAATCTCTCTCTCAGTTTAAGGCACTATACAGTATTGGTATAAGGATTAACAACATTATTGTTTAGTTTCAGCCTGAAAGTGTACTTGTTATGAAGTTAATACTAAAACCAATTCTTCTGTGAAATATTTTCCTCCGAAATGACGTCATATTCAAGAAGACTGTATCTGAAAACCCCCCAAAATGCAACAGTTGATTTTAGTTGTAACAATAGAAATTAAGGACAGTGTGTTTACATGCTGAATAGTGTGCACGGTTTTTCACTATTTCTCCTGAATCAGACGGCGGATTGAGCCCAAATTTTCACAGGTTTGTCTTTTCCATGTATGTATTGATTCAGACAAAGTAAGAACACTGCATTATCAGCTTTACCAAGCCTGTATAGTGCCTTAATACTAACATAACAATTGATTGCTACTTCCACAAACTTGGTGGGTGGATTATCTTTTTTTTTACATGAACATTTGGTACCCGAGTCCTTTTTGTGAGGAGCTTGTCATTGGCAGGATGAAGTTTGAATATTTGATGAAAGCTTGAAGTAGTAACACTTAATAGAAATATTCAGTGAATGTATTTTGTCGTCAGGATAAACACCCAGTGGTACTCAGGGATAGTGTGAATGGCTCTGTGTTAACAACGTTTAAACAGTTTCACAAGTGTTAAACACAATGCATCATCATTTCTGTGCTTAATACCATATGTGTTTACCAACAGTATGATGGAACCATTGTCAGAAGTGTCTTCCTTAAGGGCCCTGCTGTTTGGTAGGCTGTACGTGCGCGCAATTCTTAACACGCTCGGTGAACTGAAGTCGCTCTCGTTCTCTCTCCGACAGCATTTTTTTCCTTCTCAGGCGGACTCTTGTTTTCAGTGTACATAAAATAAAACCTTAAAAAACCCAAATCTGGATCACGGCAGTGCTTTATATTGTTCAGGGACTTTGGGGTTTCCTGTAGGTTTCCTATTACTTTTTCTATTTGTTTGCATTAAATTTACTGTTTCCTGATCATGTTTTTGCCATTATTGCACTCTGTGGCACATTCTGAAATGGGCCGAGTTTAATTTCATTACTTGCTGAAATGGACAGCACTGGCTGCGGATTTGGCATGGAAGTTCTCGCTTTTGTTTTCACTGGACGCCCAAACGACAGGTTTGAAATTAAAATGAAATTCTTTACGGTGTAGCTTTTGTCATTGATTAAATTTCCTTGTTCGTCGGTGGAAGAAGACTGGAACGCAGGAGTTCTTGTGACGACGAACCGGCGGAATCAAAACACCATTAAATGTGCAGCTAGTGTTCAATAAGAATTGGTACTTTTTATTTGATGCAGTTATCCACGAAAGTATGCTCCTGTCATCTTTTGACTTAAAATAGAAAAGCCGCCTTCGTTCGGAATTGTAACAATAGTGAGGACTCATTGTCTGACAACTTTTAAATCAAGGCAAATTAAAAGTCAATAAGTGTGTCATTAAGAATTGTTAATTTCATTCCTTGCACTTAGAATTCAGTACTCTATAAGTACCTGCCTCACAGTAGTGAAAGGTTAAATCCACTGTTTATGCTCAGTAGTTGTAGATTCCCAACACAGATAAACTCTGCATCCTGAAGACGCTGGGCCCCCAGTGGTTTCTAGCCAGTATTTGGCATTTCATTGAAAGCTCACACTGAGAATCCTCCTTGACCAGGGTAGAGGGCCTTAAAAGAGACAAAAATGACTCTGGATTCAGGAGAGTCTTTGGGATGGTAGGCAGGCAAACTGTGACCTCAGGAAAGCTGCATGCACCGATAGTTTGGCTTGACCCAGTATCTAAGGTCCCTGACCCACATCTAACGGAATGCTGAACTTGAATTAAGAAAATCCATTATAGGAGACTGGGAGGTTGGTTTGACACCCATGAACAGTACTGCAGTGAAATACTTAATGGCTTCAGTTTTATAAGGCTGAGAAATTAGCAAATAATGCCAACCGATCCCCCCTATGCATTCTAATTTGATGTACCTTCTAAAGTCCTGAGGCCCTGTAATAACAGTGCTGTTGAATTTTTAATTGGAGGGTCTCTTCTTTCAGATCACTTTTCCTGTCAATATCCTGGCCTCATGATTGGGGGAGACTATCAGAAAGTTGGACTGGGAAAATTGGGTTTGTCTCTTGTGTGTTGCATCGGACCTGGCCGCTGATTGCACCAGAGGTTTGTCCGATCTCCAAACTGCTAAATAATTCTGCTGGCTGATCTCCACGGGCCTCCTGGATGTCAGCTTAAGGCATCTTCAAAGTGCAAAGGGTGCTTGCTGGTAATGACTGCCAAGTCAGGGTCCATCCAGCCAATGTTCAGATGGGGGGGTAATATGATGTTGCGTTACAGTGCCTCCGTCCAACCTGTGATGTAGCCTGTACTGGTGGTTTGTACCCATCAGGCTATGCACAGAGCAAGGGACTTCGGCTATGTGTATTGTTGATGACATTTTCTGTAATGGATTTTAGTATGCTGCCCTTAAAATTAAAGCAATTACATCTTCTTGAAGCATCCTCCAAAGTTGTCCCTGGACAAACTACCAGAGTAACTCTCACCTCCCGTGAGGTCAATCTCAGGTTCTTTTTCTGCTCATCAGAGGGAGGACATAACCGAAAGAAAGGCATGGAAGTACAGAAGACCTTTGATTTCATCACAATATTTCCTAAAAGATCAAACACTCTGATATTAGATTTACAATGTATCTAGAACTTTCTTGGTAAAAATGTGATCTACTGATATTCAATATTACCGATACAGTCTACCCTCGCACACTTTGAAAATGCCGGTCCGGTTGCTTTGTATATCGGTTGCAAATCTTGCTGCGCTCACTGGGAGATTCAATCTTGTGGACAAACTATTTTTTCTCGCCGGGGCAGAAGTTGCTTTTGATTCAGTTTGCGTATTTTCCACGTAGCCTGGGGTCTGGGGGCTTAGATTATTCTGCAAGTCTGCCTAGATTTATTTTAATATCCCATTAGGATTGTGGCGGGGAGTCATCAGCAACAGATATGATGCAACGGTGATGTGGGGCAATGTTGACAAGCCAGTGGCCATATCTGCCGGCTAGTTGATGCAATGGACTCTTGTGGGATGCATAACTCAATAGAGGAACGCATCAAAATATGACGATCGTGGCAATTGGTGTTTAGAATAGGAGCATTAAATTCCCCAGACCCATGGATTAGACCATCACAGGCGAAAAAATTGGGCCATTTCTGGATGTGATTTCTGATGAAACAGAGGTGTTAAAGGTAAGAGTCATGGGTGCTGCAACGCTCGTTTTGTGTCGTTGAACTTAAAGCAATCAGGGCCTCGGCAACACGGCAAGAATACTTTGGGGACAGTTTTGCAGTTTCTTGAAAGCTTGTGGTGTTTATTGAGGATGATTAGTATTCATATAGTGCACTGCTAGTCAGATTTCACCTCTGTCTCTTTACACTCCATGGCAATTCTAGCAACCTTCATGCATAATGCTATACAAATCAAAAGTGCAGGGATGACCCAGTCTTGAGAACGAGTCCCATCCCCTCCCCCCCTAACCCCCCCCCCCCACTGTGTTTGAAATGTTTTTCTTTCATTAAATTGTTATCTTTTGTGCTTTTGGTAATATATGGAGAGCCCCAGATATGGTTAAATTTAATACAAGATATGTTGGTGCTATCTTGACAAGAAATGTGAAATATTAAGACAGAATTTTTGGAAATGTGCAAGTTAGGGAAGGACCTTAATTCCCTTTAGTTTGTTTATGGTGACTTAAAAATTTGCTGAGGTGTGTAGGCCTACACGTTAAAGTCATGCTCTTTGTATCAAGTAATGATACCACCTTCAAGATGAGGATACTGTGTGTGATACTGTGTGTAATAAAATGTGATTTCAGGCTTGATATTTCACGGAGGTAATTGCCTTGCCTCTGTTGCCCCTGGTCATTGCCTCGGTGCCCTTAAAATGGTCCAATACAAATTTACAATTTCCTCATAGAGGTGCCCTTTATCAAGAAGAAAATGCCTTGGTGCCCTTGCCCTTTCCAGAACGAAGCAATCAGGCCTGTGATCTGCTCACAAAAGTCACATTTAAATAGCAAACTGTAGCCTAACATTCCCCCCTTACAAAGTCAAAGTTGACACTGGAACATGACCTGTGACTTTTGCAAGTTACGATATCGTAGTGATATTCAGTTTTAAACCGAGTGTTGGATTTCATGTGAAACCTTTGTGCCCAATTCACATCGGAAATGCTGTAATCTCAGTTTCGAGAGAGGGAGACTTTATTCTGGAGCAGGTCATTGCGTCTTGGTATCACAGTATCGGATGATCATTTCTTCTTAAGACTTCATCCGTCTACTTTGATCATGGTGTGGTATCAATAATCCCTTCTCAACACTAGGCTTGTGACCTTCTTTCATCCCTATCCCAACAGCAAAAATTAACAGATGAAACTTAAAGTGTGGGCTCAACATTGGGAAGATTGTTCACCAATTTACACATAACTTACACGGTATAAAGATGGTCATCGTGGAAGACTTCTCTTGAAATATTTGTGCCCGAAAATATCATAGCTTTTGAGTAATGAGTAATTTTAAATTTTAAAACAGCGTTGGGGTTTTTCAGTATTTTCTCGTGACTCCGATGACTGGTTGAGCTTGAAGTTTCACAGGTTTTTTGTTTTTGATGTCTATGTTGGGGTCACACCAAATGTGGATACTGGTCTTTGACTGATACCAAAGTTGGTCGCATGCTTTAAGGTCGGGAAACTTTGTTTTGGTTGCACCCGGCTGATGCCGTCCTCATACTCCGTATTGTCACTGATGCGTCTGCTGTGGAAGGTAGCTGTCCAAATAGATTGGGATGGGTGTCCTATCGTAACTCACCCATTTCCCCATAGTAAATCTTGAGTCTGTGTAATCAGTTACACTGCATCTTGACTGTTTTATATGACCTCTGACCTGCCCCAGAAATTTGAGCGTTAACCAATTTGAGTTTTCACACATGAGATTTCAGCATACCTGATTACAGGCCCTACATGTAGTAGGAAAACAGATTTTCAATAGTGTTATAAACATGCATGGTGTGGATATATCAGTGAGAAAGGCTAAAGTGGGAAACAAATTGTTCTACACTTTACCGTGTCTTCAAATTGAATATACGCAATTTGTCTTTAATAACTGAGAATGTTACAGAAAACCAAGCTGAATACATTCATAGCTTGGTGTCGGTTCATAACCCAGAGTCCTTTATTAGAGTACAAAGCTTTTACCCAAGGCAATTTGCAAGACACTTCCCTTCAATTTACAAACATCAATTTGAGATTAACCAACATTCTCCCCCCAGTTTTTAAAGAACCCAATTGCTATCTGTATGCTTAAACAGAAGTATTCCCATTAAACACAGACGTTTTTTCGTCCTTTGCATGTCCCCTTCCATTATTGGTTGTGACAGCTGTGAAATTTGGTTTGGTTGTTGAATCAACAGCCATATCTGACACGGTGATCCCTGGCAAATCGGTTTATTTCATCAGGGTTTAACAACCTTCAAACTCTTCCACTACGATTATATTCCTGTCCCAATTTCAGCCGATGAAAAATGATTTTTCTCTAGTTGTTTATAACATTTTCTGCACTATAGATTGTTCTTTTAGGGTGTTAAATTCTCAAATATAAACAAACAAACCCAGATTTGTTTCGGTTTTTTCTTTTTTTTTATTTTCCTTGTGGTGGATGGTTGCACAGTCTCCACGAAAGAACAACAGCATAAACTTTCCATACAGAAAATTTCATGAGTGAAATCTTAGATCGCCGCTGTTAATGCATTGGGGTAAAGTTACTTCCAGTGTTTTGTTTTTCCTCGGGGGAATTTCTTAGATTTGGTCGAGTTCAAAGCCATCCGTGACAGATATCCAGTGACTGTTCAGAATTATGGGAAACCAACTCAAATCATACCGTCCAGATTTGTGGTTGGTGGGGGGGGGGGGGGGAGGAGGGAGGGTGGACAGTCTTTTAAATTGTAAGAGAACAGCATGAAAAAAAAACCAAATGTTTTTATTCTATTTCGTTAGCACATCTGCTTTAATTACTCAGATGTAAATTCTTTCCGATTCAAAAATCATCATGGAGGAGTTTTTAGAAAGAAGAATTTTCTGTCAATTCAATTTGGAGATGGTAGTGTTCCACATAATTCTAACTTGATATTTTCTAAACTGTATCAATTTTTGTTTTGTTTTCTCTGCCATAATAGAATAAAACAGTTTTAAAGGAAATTATTTCAAGGTTTAATAGGAACGGGTAACTTTTATTCACAAAGTCGGATATGTTCTACGACAATTTGAGTTATACACATCTTGAAGGAATAAATTCCCAATGAAACATCAGTTGACCCGAAAGAGTTTCCAACCACTTTAAATTAGTGTAAATTGAGGGAATTCCACATGAAGCATTCTATAATAATTATTAGCATTCTCGGGTGTAACATGGAGAATGAGAGCTGTTGGCCTGTGATGAGCAGGTGAGGGCACCGTTGAGGTATGAATAGAATCCTCTACTCTGTGATAGAATCAGGCACTAAGACAACCTTGCACCAAGCGAGGGTCTTGAGGGACAACACAGTCTACCTGCCCGTCCTGCTGAGGGGATACCATGGTGGCAAAACTCATATCCAGTGTGTGTGGATACGCTCCTAGGTATCTAACCATGGGTGGCAAAGGCAATCTCGGAGCCATCGTAAGCAACAGTGTCCTCTGTCCCCTGATGAGTAACCCCATATAGCTGCAGCCGCACGCTGGGATTACAGCTTGATAATATGGTGTCAAGATGAACTTGAAAACTTAAGAGGGATTTGCAAGTAGCTGGTTGTTCAGGGTTATCAATTCTTGATTGCGGAATTCAGTTTGTGTAAACGATACTATCATGAATATTGAAATGACTCGGGTGATATTTCTAATCTTTATCTTCTACCCAAGAGGCCATACGCTAGCGCCCCGGTTTCTTGTATTTGCCATTTTCAAAGGGGAAACAAATATTGTACAACCCAATACATGAATAGGAGCCTAACAGAAAATAAGATGAACTTCAGTTTGAATTTATTCCAGATATTAATCAAAGTGGCTTTTTAAAATTTTTATTTGAGGCTTTGTATGTGGGAGTTGTACATGTAGATATCAGTTTAGTGGGTCTGAAAAAGGGCTGGTTGATGTTTTTGTCTGGAAAATTCACTCTTGTAAGATCGTCCTAAAGTAACGGATCATCATTAAAAACCTGGAGATGTTGTTCTGTTTGACGTTGTTCGTTTTCAGCAAGTTGTGAACAGTTTGGAAGCATCAGATTCTCCTCAGAATTAAAAAGTGAATGTGGAATGTGGAAGTTGACCGCATCAGTAAATTCAACTTCTTATATCTCAATTTTTGTCCTAGACGTGTGCTGGAAATGGTTGATCCTGGTCCGCCTTGGCGATGGAAAGCAATTGTGTTGTGTTGAAAATGTCTATTGTTTACGAAATCAAAAGTTTACAGCGGTTGATATGAATCTACACATGGTTTATATGAAATTGCACAGTTTAGTTTTTCAGTATTTTTGGCTTTGCAAGGTGAGATAGGATATAAGTATGCTTTTGAGTAGGCTACATCATGTAAAACACTCTATTCAAGGCAGGGTATACCTTTGGTGTTTGAAACAGGACGTTTGTTTCAATGTAATATAATTGTAGATATATACCACCAAACTACTCTCTCAAAATTTTGGTTCAAAAGATGTTAGCGTTCTTGAGATTTCAGTGCAAATCTGGAGCGGTTATTTCCGCACAGAGGGATCCGAAAAATGCTGAAACTGCATGTTTTTCATTACATGAAAAAGGCTTCATGCCTGTAGCCTTTTCTCAGATGCAGATATTTTAGCAAGAAATGACCTCTTTCTCAAAAACTATGTTACTTCAGAGGGAGTCATTTCTCACAATGTTTTATATTATCAACAGCTCTCCGTTGTTCCTTACCAAGTAAGTTATTATGGTCATTCATTTTTGGAGTAGTTACCCCAAATTATCCCCTGCCTTAAAATTTGAGGTGTCGGCTCTGAGAGGAAACAGTCTAGTTTCGGATGAAAACAACAAACTTCCACAAGTTTGTTTCTTCTCATATCTTGATATTCTGATTTAAAAGAACGGTGCATTTTACTGACATTTTTACCAAGTGTATTATTTCCTTTAAGAAGAGGAAGGAAGGAGCAGCTTAATTTTCAATTTTCAAACAAATTGCAATGTAAATGGCTGATAAAGACGATGTCAGTCAGCCCGGTCAGGGCATGCAAAAGACGTTCATCACCCCCTGGCCAGTAATTCCATGATAGGCAGGCTAAAGTTTCATGCATACTAAAAGTTAATTACATTTCCATTATTGCAGTATTCAAACCAAAGTCTTGGGTATCGAGAATTCACTATCTTTCTGCATTCCCATTTTCAAAATAATGGACCTAAATTGATTCCATTACCCATAATATTGATGTTTTATAACAGACATCTAGGTAATTTTTATTTTTTTTGGTGGGGGGGGGGGGGGGGTGGGATAGAGGTTGTGTATGTACAAGTTAAGGAGTGTTTCATGGCAAGGTCTTCCAGTCACCACTGTACTGTTCATGAATTCACATCTCATGAGGAATTGCCAATGATGCCCACAAGCTGTGCTGGCCATCTTGGGGAAACGTGAAACTTATTCAATTTCTGCTGCAAGCCGGGGACCAACATTATGTAGACAACCATTTCAATTTGTAACTTTTGAGGGGATGCAAATTTGGCCAAATTTGTCTGGGGAATAAAATCCCCCAGTCCAGAGTCCCACAGACTGTACTTGCTCTATTATGCACACCCCTACAGTGTTTCCCTCTCTGGAGGACTGGGCAGTAATAATGCAGTGTCTGCACTGTGCTCACTTTACTTGGCTTCGATCAATGGAAGAGGGCTGGGGAGAGGTTGGTGGACGACACAAAAAACCCATCATGCTAGATTGTTCCAGACACATCAGCGAAGAATAATTGTAGCTCAAAAAACAAACAAACCCAGCAACAATATTTCCCATTTGGTAAAGGAGTGCCAGTGAACATTTTATTCAAAGGTGGCTTTGATTCAAAATGGATACACTCCTCCTCGGACTGCAAATCTGCAGCTTAAAACTACACATCTGGTTTTGGTTATCATGGTGTTGCTAGAAAACAAAGACTGGCCTATCAGTGAGGTGCCCCAGAATGTCAGTGAGGGCCACCGCTGCCCTCTGCCACTGCATTATTTTTTTTCTTCTTTTTTTTTTCTTTTTTCGGTGAGCATAACTTCAAAAAAGACTGAAGAGGCTTTTCCGTCTGGTGATTCTCTATGACTCTCTTGTAACCCAGTTTGACTGGCGATGATAGATCTAAGGTCGTTTAATCTTGACCCCTGAAAAAAGGAAAAAAAAAAATGAAAGTATGTAAAAAGTTTCAGGTTAAATCCTTAGTTAATCTCTATCCGAGAGTGGATGAAGAATGGTTAAGAGCAAAATGAGTTAAGTTTTTCTTTTTGGGGTGCATGCTTTTGAGTCCCGGTAATGGCTGGCCTGCTGTATGAATTATAGGTACAATTTATATCGTAAAGGTCTCTGTGGATTTACTCTTTTGAGATTGTGGTGCAGGCCGTATTGGAGTTGATATCATAACCAGGTGTTGGGCCACTTTCATTCCAAAACGGCAATCAATCCACATTTGCTCCTATTGCCCTCCGAAAAAAAGGAGGTCTCCACCTAAAAGAGAAAAAAAAGTAATAATAACCTGAAAAAAATGTCCAAACATTTTTCGAAATTGACAACTGCACATTTTTTATGTTCAAACAATTTTTGTTGATTACTTTGCATTTTTGTGGTGGGTCGGTCTGATAAGGCTTGTCAGTCCAGGATTTTGATGAACGGAATTGTATATGGAATGCAACAGACCAATACTAGGCTGTACATCACAGGATGAGAAGGGTTGTGATCACCATCTGCAGTGACTTTTTGTGCCATGTTCCATGTGAAAGGGCCTGGAAGTGCCATAAGTTCAAAATACAGGAATCAGCTTGAAAACAAAAATACACTAAGCATACAAGGTATGTTGAGAATGACTTTTCTTTAATGTGAACGGCTGCGCTCAAATTGATTCTCAAAACGTTGTCACAAAATTTTTTAAAGTGATTTATCTGAAGATGAATTGGACTATAGAGCAAGGCAGTCAAGTTTGATACTTGTGAAATTTCATACTGATGAAATTATCGTAAAAAGGCAAAAATTTGATTGAATGATATTTATTGTGTCGAATTACAGAGAAGTTTGCATACATGTCCATGACGTTTATGAATACATTTTAAAGAGTTAGTATTATGTTCTTGTGAAAAGATTAAGCTTATCTGTGGATGATGAAACGTAACACATATACAGGTATATTCTAATTTTAAATCAGAGATGGGATTTCTCCAGGTGTCAATTTTGAATGCAACTATCTTTACTACAAGTAGGCCTACAAGTCAGCACAACACGAGTAATTTATCCCCCCATGCTGTATTCGTTTATATCCAAACCACACTTTTGAAGGGCCTGATAAGAATAATGTCATGAAGAGCCTGGGACATACACATAGTAAATCTTGCCCCACCCCCTCGGGGACATTGTTTATTGAAACCAAATAATATCAATGTCTCATCAATTGTTTTTTTGATAAATGAGGTTGAGCGTGTGCTACACTAAACACAATCCCTGGCAACTAAACTGCATGTACTTCGCCCTGCACAACTTGGACCCCGCTCTGGCCAAGAAGTACTGTGCTTGAGTGATGACTGAATAAGCCAATTACATTGACAAGGTCATCAACACTTAATATGGGGAGTCTCGAGCTGGGGTCTAGTGTTTGGGGATTGAGGTTGTATTTTACAAGGATTAAGGATGGCACTGAGTTGTAGATAGTGTGGGATGTCGGTGTGACACTTAAAGTTGAAGTAAAGAAATCATGGGCGCCGGGGTTGTGTTGATGTGCACTGAGTGTGATGGTAATTAATTTGAGTTATGTCTGACGTTTTTTGTTGTTGGTGGTGGTGGTGTGATGAGGAGAATCTATGAAGTGGTGGAAATTGTAGATAGCAAGCTCAAGATGCTCATTTGTTGTGATAGGAGAATCTGATCCTTGAATGAGAGCCTGTGATTTCCTGTGTGCCAAGCACTCGGCGTAGTAATGCTCGGGCCCCCTTTGTTGGCAAACTGCGACTCAGTGCAGATTATTGCAGCCATTCCATGCACACACACACACACTGCACCTAGCGAACATGATGATGCTGTCCCGCATCTGTTAATGTCCGCGGGCCGTCTCGCAACTCTGTTGTCTCTTTTCCTCAGCGTGTTTTCTCAATGACGGAGTGGACACAGTCTGCCTCGTAGCACTGCCCCCAGCGACTCATTTGTCTAGATCCTTCTAAATCCTGTTACCTCCTCGCCAAGTTGATCCTGTGTTTATGCAAGCAGCAAAATAGGATTGGTCAAATCATATTCCCCGCTTATCTGCCCTTCCAGGACGGGGATCCTGTCACGTAGTTGGGGGGATTTTTTTTTTGTGGGTCATGCATGCTTCAACCCTCTTCTATTTTGATTTCACCGAGGGGCTGAATTTCAATTTGGTTCACTAGTGTGATTAAAAATCCATTAACAGCATCCAGTAGTACACTGATTAGATAACACCTTAAGAAACTATCCACAGATTAGATCCTGGCTAGCACCAACGCTGTCTGATTGAAGTGCAGGAATGGTCGCAAGTCGTGCAAGTTGGAGTGATTTCATTGTCAAACTGAAATTATCCCTTGCTGCCGCCGCGGGCTACATTGCCAATCTAAAGCTCACTCTGCCAGGATACATAATGCCATGCTGACTGGCTGGCATTGTCAGCTACACGGGCTGACAAGATGAAATCACGTTCCTCTATTCCTATTCAACGTCTCCCTGTTATTGTGAACAAGTATGACAAAAACTCAAGTTCTTTTTCTCTCCCCCCTTTATTCATGTTCTTTGCACCATAGCAAGAAAATATTTTACACACAAGCCCGATCAAAGCAGGCCCTTCCCCCCCCCCCCCCACCACGGGATATATTAAAGTAATTCCAAAAAGAAACAATTTTCTGTGCTTGCTTGTAAAAATGTAGGTGATCAGCTGGAAGTATTAACAAAATTACAGCTTTGATTTAATCCAAGATTAAAATGCCAGAGTGTATTTTCCTCAGATTCCAAGTACCCCCCCCCCCCCACCCTCCAATCGGAGAGATATATCTCAATTTTCTCGTAAGTTGTCCCATCTCGATGGTCAGTTTAAGGTTACCTCTTGCCAAGCAATCAAATCTAATGGGGACTGATTAAAGATTGATGCGCCATCTAGATGTACAATAACTGCTACTTGATACATTATTGCCATTTGATATGAGCACACTCCACACATGATGTGGCATTTACAACACAAAATGGCGGCCGGACTGTGTACAACTACATATGACTACAGTAACTTTTATTTACCCCCAAATCTAATCATCAATTAAGACAGTATGAAAATATCCAACAAAAACAACAAGGAAAGACAGGGCTAGTGCAGATCTGTGTTTATGTTTTGGCATGACATGGATTGAAAGGGAGCTTTTCATTAGTGTCTTTGTTATCTGAAAGATATTCATTTTGTAAAACGGTAATCACAGCGACATCTTATGTTTTAAGTGTTGGCAAAAGAAGCAACATGTTCATGAGGATGGGGTTCTTCAGAAGCTCTGTAAAAATGATGACGAAAATGACATACAACTGGCACAATTAATCGAGGCATTTGTTATAAATTTTCCGTCTCAGAGGGGCCGAAAGGCTTTGGAAATATCGATAGTATACTTAAAAAGAATCCAAGATTAGGTACGGAAACCAGCCTATGAAAGTGTTAACACTGAATGAGTATCACAGAAACAAGTATTCGTAACAGGGCAGTAGAATTGCATTCAAAATTCACATTTACATTTTGTTGTTTTTTTTTCAAAATCACAGATCGACGGCATAGTGTACTTGTCGTAATTTCTCAAATGGTGAAAATTTATCAGGCGGAAAAAAAAGTTATCGGTTTGACATCCAAAGAAAAGTTTGCGATGAGAGCCTGTCACAACCAACTAGAGATGATGATTCCCAATGGTGTTCACACCCTTGAATATTAATGCCTACCAAAATTACATCATGACAGTTGTTCCAACACACAGTTCATAATCCTAGAATAACAAAACCAGTGACTATCTCAGCTTTTTCTCCCCTTCTTTAAAAGCACTGCACTCTGATCCCAGCCATGCATGCTTTCAGCAGTCAGATGCATCCTCTTTGTCCAGCACCGATGCAATATCACAAGATGCCTTGTGTAATAATCTCATCTCCTAATTTTATCGGTCATGTGATGGAGTAAAACAAATTTGCCCCGAGGACAAACTGTTATTTTTAGGGGGGCGGGTCATAGATCCGTCTGTGCCCATCTTGAGAGGAGTCTCACATCAATAACCCACATGGCGGTAAATTTCTTGGTGGAAACAACACCATCATTCTCTCGCAATGAGCCATGATGGGTTGTGCCCGACACTGGCGTGGTATAGTTGAGGTGCAAAGTCAAACAGGTCCGAGTTTGTCGCCGCACACTAACGGTGGCTGTCACCTGCCCTGATGAACCAGTCATGCCCAACCCAGGTGTCCCTCTCGCCAGCTTATACCCTCTCTCCCTCCCTCATTGCTTGGCTGTTTTTTCCCCCCCCCGTTTCCATCAAGGCAGGATGAATATATATAATAAAAAAAAGTTGAGCATTTCTACACATTTGGCTGCAGCTGCATCTTGAAGCACCTAGCATTAGTGCTAAAGTAATGAACTAATAGCTTGTCATCCACTCTGCACGGGCCTTCTCATAACATTTATAGCCTCTTCTATGTCTAGGTCACAACACTCTAGATAACACCTGTTTCAAGTCACTGGAGGATTGCTTTTAGCTAATATTGCTGGAGTTTTATTTTTGCGGTGGCAGTAAGAAATATCTTCCCAATTCCCAGCCCACTAATATTAATCTCACGGCCTGCAGTTTTTGAGCTTAGCCAAGACCAGCCCCAGAGAATTATTTAATCTATAGATAAACAAAGAGAGTTTTATTGGACTCAATTGGCATGCCTCTGAATAACACTTAGATTCTGCCAAAGATATTATTTTTTGATGAATGCGTAGATTTACGAGAGAGGGAAAAAAAAAGATGAAATGCCACGGATGGGTCTTGCACTTTTCTGTCACTGTTATTCTTTTGCGAGCTGCGTCTCTTTGAATGCGTGGAAAGTGAGAAAGCTTAAATTTTATTGTCAGAAATTGAAACTTAATATTAGTTTTTTTTCCTTTTCCTTAATTAAAAGTTTCTTCTGGCTTTCTCACCATACTTGACAAGTTACAAGATGTGTATTTGCAGATTTTGATAATGCGGGCTATAAGCGCATCCCCCAATGAAAAGTGCAATTGGAGAGTATTTTTGTATAGTTCCATTTGATTATTAGAAATATGAGAAAGTCTTTTTAGATACTGCTGACTGTACTCTCACTTGATTTGAGCACCTTGTAGAATTCATATCAGATTAAACTGTATTCATCCTTTCTCAATCCAGACCTTAAACCTCAACCGAACACCAGGAGCAACTGCTTCCATGCTTAAAAGCTCTACTTGTCTGTTCTGTAAAGATAGTAACATCTTTCCCCTTGATGAACAACTGTCTGGCCATTGCAAGAACAAAGTTCAAGACTTGTTCTTAAAATGTCCGTTGTCCTGTACAGTGTTCCCAGCTTGTTTTTTCTGATTAGCATCTCATCCCACTCATCAGCCTTTACTTCTAATTTGCTCTCCGATTTAGCGGTTGTCTGTTTTTCTCAATTGGTTGTGTTTGTTTATTTTCATTGGCATTCCCCAAGAACCTCCTACTCCTACCTGTTTGTTTTTCTCAAGGAAAATTCGTGTTGACTCTTCCTCCTAACAAAACTGGACAGAGCGTTGTGCCGGTATCATCATAGGGGTGTAACGCTCAATGAAAAGAAAACAGTAGGATTTACCTTTGAAATCAATACTTCATTACGAGGGGTTGGCTTTGAGTCGGGGCTGAGCCGGCATTCTGTTGGTTTTAAACCATTCATAAAGAGGGGGGTCTGACTGGCCCGCTCTACCACCCTTTACTCATCCTTAGTAAATAGTCAGATCCCTGGTTGCCGCTGAACAAATATTGGTCAAAGAAGGGGATTATTTGGGCATTGATGTCACCCCCTCTCAGCTAAGAATGATCTGGGTCGACACTTCTAATTCAGAAGTTAATTACCCATTTTCAGTCCCCTACGCTGCTGTTGGTGGGGCTTGGGGGTGCTTAACAGGGCCGGACAATGGGTACTCAAAGATGAGTTACATGGACCAGTTGGCGGGGACATTCAGGGGAGAGCAACCCAGCTAATGTGAGCCCCTGTTTCTTTGATTGGGCGCTGGGTTTAATAGAGCATTACTGCCAGCCTTGTAAAGCGAGAAAGATAACTCTATCAACATGGAAATGAGATGGATCACGTCAAACAGGTTGATTTTAGTCGGCCTTAAGCCGCTCTCAAGCACTCAAAGGCAGGCCGCTTGGGGACTTACAGAGGCGAAATGTTACTAGGATTTCCAAAGCTTGTACAGTCAGTGGTTGGGGTCAGACAATAAACCTATTCTGTAAGTCTTGCCCTACAATTATACATACAGGTACTTAGTAAAACACACTCGATTATTCAGGCATTGGGTTTGTCACTTTGGCCAAAGCAGCTTTCAGGCAAAATGGGATTTGTAGGTTGTTGAAGTGAAGCAGAAGCCTGGGTTACTGAATGAAAAAAAAAAACAAAAAAAAAAACAGAGAGGAAATACATGGATAAGCTGTTCAAAAAGTAAAACCCGCTTGCGAATATTAAATAAGCACATACTGTGTCTGCGGATAGTCTCCTTAAAATGGATGACTTCCTCTCCGGTGAAGTTATTTAGCGTGGTGGTAATTGAATTTTTCTTGGAAGTGACATTTGAAGAATTTAATAAAGATTGATTTCAGCAAATTGAAAGACTTTACTGTCTCAAAATTGATGAATTGAAATAACACAACATTTTTTTTTATGAATCAGAAATTACACTTGATGACAAAATAAATATTTTGTTGGCTATTTCTTGCTGACACATCTCTGTGAAAAGAAGAGGAAAAAGAAAGCATTTCTAGCAGTATCCTTATGATTTTTCAAATTTCATCAACGCTGTTATTTTTAAACATGGTATATTAATAAACACCTGGTTCTCTGTGGTAAAAATAGAAACAAATTATTGTCAGTTTGTCCGCACAAACTAACAAAAACAACCCTTGATGAAGTCACTTTCCAAAAAAGAAAAAGTATTAAAAAAAAAAAAAAAAAAGTCAATTTCTCTTCTCACTATTTGGGCAATGTCCGAAAACACCACCACGAGGTAATTGGAAAAGGAAAGCAAAATTATATTGCCTCACAAGTCTGTTTGATGACTTGCATAACAAATAACCAATATTGACGAATAAGTCTAGACGTCGGGCCTTATTACAGTTTTGTTTTGCTCCCTCTGGTGGCACTATCTTGCCCTCCACGGTACCCCAAGTACAGTAAATGGGGCATTTATATGCACACTAAAGGAACATAAAGCTACCGGCTTATCTACTGAGAGTGCTTGAAAGGCTTCTAAGCTTTATAAATTGAAGGAGGGTAGTGCAACTATCATGGTTGTCTTCAAGCCCCCTCCGCCCATATAGCTCCCCTTTGGTGATCGCCATGTGGGGTAAATGGGCCTGGCAAACCCTCCTATTCTCCGATGCTGTTAACATTCTTTCATTAATCATAGGTTGGGGGACCATTGTGTGTAGACAGTATTGTGCTCTCATCAGTCTTAAAAAGGATCATCATCATCGAGAGATGTCCCTCTCCTTTTGTAACTGGCCCTTCTGTGGATGATAAATTACCACAGTGCGAAGGTTTCTGATGGATACAATGGTAGACAGAGTTATTGCTGGATGACTGAGCACCATCGTCGAGGATTTGGATTTCCACTCAAAAACACGCTGTTACTGTCAACTGCATTTTGTTGAAAAAGAGGTCTTTTAATTTGTATATTAATACCGGAAAATTTATGTGGTTGTCTTGTTTGACTCCATGCTGATCTCATTTCCTGGGCAGGGTTTTAGCTCAGTTTCAATTTATTTGTGAAAGTAACATATGGAAAGGTGAAACATGAGGTTTTTCTGACTTTTCTGTGAAGGGATTATTTAGTAAGCACAATGTAGTGTGCTGTTAAATGGTTGTTGTTGTTGTTGGTTTTTTTTGGAAGATGATGCATCATACAGTATGTTTTCGGCATAATGTATGATAAAGACGGTTTATACTTCTGAGCAAAGTAAACGACTACAAACTGATGCATGCTACAGATTTAAAAAATTTGTCACTTAACATTCCGAGTCAAGGCAATTATTGATATTTAATCACAGTTTCTCTGGTCACATTCTGTGGTCATCAACACTTAACAAATGTGGTCTGAATCCGCTGTCCAAAAGACTTCAGCCGTGTTGAACTTCTGCTGATAATTTCACCCTCCCCACAGGCCACGAAGGAAAACAAAGCACCCAGAGGGCCCAAAGAAATCTTTTTAAAGACCACTCTTTCTCTAAACATCCCCACAAATCTAGGGTACCTAGTCAGTTAAAATAACACCAAATAGCTGGAGGTGCAATATGCAGCAATTATTGCTTTTGGGGGACCTCTGGCTGAGGTTGGTTCTGTCAAGTGCCATGCCCTCCATTATAAAAGGGCTAGATACCTGATCCAAGCATTCATTGACTGTAATTTCCCCCTCAATGGTGGTGACAGGCCAAAAACAAAAGACTGTTTCTGTTCTCCTGGCTGGCGAGCCCTGAAGCCATGTTGCACAAGCAGAGGTGGTGACAGGCATTCCCCCCTCCAAATGAGGCCAGTTAAAAAAGAAACCTAAGGTCTCTCTCTCTCTCTCCCTCCCTCCATTGTGGTTCGACAGTAGCCCTTGGTTGGAGACTCAATACAAATTGATGCCAAATGACCAATTGGCCGTTTCGGATCCATGCTCACAATACGGGAGCTTAAACAGAGGGGGTGGGGGGCTGGAAAGGGCCCAGGGAAAAGCGCCCTCATGGGCGGTGGGGAGGTTAACATCTCATCAGTATTGGCCGTCTGACTTACTGGGTATCAGTTGCAGACTGAATGGAGCCTGTGGCTCCCCCTCTTACATCTGTTAAGATCATTCCAGCAAGGGCCCTGCTCCATAAAAACCAGGCAGAAATACTCCATAAATCTCTGGTCCTGCATTTTTCTCTGACCTTGTGAAGTTCAAATTCCTGGGAGGATTTTTCGGCAAGGGACTAACAGGATGCTGGTTTGTGTGTTTTTGGTTTACTTTGTGGTGGAAATGGTAGCAGTGGAGCTTCCTCATGAAAAGAAAAAAAAAAACAATATAAAGGAGAACAAAAATGGTCAAAGTTGTAAATAATTGGACATGTTGGTGCTGTGGGTATGCAACGTATCATCTGAACATCAATCAAAAACATTCACTGAATTGGTTTAAATCTCTGCTTGGGGTATTTTGGGGTTTAATGTGTTCTGACAAAGTTCAGCAAATGACAGTCGGCCAGATTGAAGTCATTAGATACTGCACACTGTGAAATGACATTCTCACTATTATTAAATAATAAAAGTAATCAGTCATTTTAATCAGTACATGTGTTTTCATTACTAAAACTGAGACAGTTAACCCTCAGTATTCATTCCAATGAAACTGCAACCTTTTTTTGGTTGTAAAATCATGGCTGGGAAAAAAAAAAGCAGAATTAGTCCGGCGAGAGATTGTCAAGATCAGTTTGATTAATAATGTCAAGAGTATTATAAGAGTCTTGTACCAGCCTCTCTGTTTTGTTGATACAATTTTTCCCATTGGATACTCATCTCTCACAAGACGGACACGTTTATTGTATTCAGGGAAAGAAGATTTGTTGAGGATTAAGCTAGGCGCTCCTGAGTTCAGCTCAGGACATCTCTCACTATATGGAATCTTTTTCACTTATCTGTCCACTTTTTTTTTCTTTGTGGTTTTTTTTTTTCTTTCTCTCCCCTGCTGGAAGTGGACCCTTAGGCGATTGATGCAACTACAGTGACTCATTCTTCTTCTGTCTTTACGAACTCCCAGACTGTTGTAATTTCAATCAAATTCTGGGGATTATCTTGTTTTATTGACAGTGGAATCGTGACAGCCAGGACTTGAGAAAGAACAGAACTGCAGATAAAATACCCCCCCCCCAAAAAAAAAAAAAAAAAAATAAAATAAAAAAAAATAAAAAATAAAAAAATACAAATTTTTTTATTAGGTATATTTCATTCCAAATTTTGAGATATAAAATATCAATTTCAATTGACATCTATAACAATTGTTAACATGTTTGAGTGTATGTGACAAGGTGAAGTTTTCCTAAGGTACACTTACTGAATAATAAAAGCATTTTAGAGTGTCAATTCGAAGATGACAGGTCTTCAAAAAATTCATATGAGTGCTTGATTGTTGCTGGATCCATCTAACATAGAGAATGCACCTTGTTCTTTTGAAGGTCCTTTTTAAA
Source organism: Marthasterias glacialis (assembly GCA_911728455.2). Classification (NCBI taxonomy): domain Eukaryota; kingdom Metazoa; phylum Echinodermata; class Asteroidea; order Forcipulatida; family Asteriidae; genus Marthasterias; species Marthasterias glacialis. Next base: position 7,506,717 of record OU452231.1, read on the forward strand.
TGACCCCCCTTTACCCACATATTTATCTTCACTTGTTCCTTTTCTCAAATCTGTGTCACGGGACAAATTTTGCTCAAATCTTGGTGGTCGGAGTGAGCCACAACAAAGTTGTCACTTTCAAAGTCGTTCTGTTCCCATGGGCTATTAGCTTTCTCTATTGTGTCCAGTGAGTGGGGATTTTTTGAGAAGGATCGGAAGGTAAACAGTAACGATGGAATGAATGGGGGAGCTTAACACTGACAGACTTTGGTCCCATAGACAAGCAACTTGACGGGCATTGAACCCACCCGGAACCCCCCCCCCCCCCCTCTGAAAATAAAAGGCAAAGCTTGATTCATCTGGCTTTTGGAACCAACCAAATTAGAAAGAAAAATTCATGGCGATATAAATGACAAAATTCTAACGAAGATCTTTCTCCATCACGGGTAGATGAGAATACATTTGGCTGATTTCATTAGCAAATTTAGAGAAAAATGGTTAAGTACCATCCTTCGTTTTTTTTTTCTTCCCCCCTCCATGCTCTGACCAGAGTACTGTGGCTGATGATCTTTAAGTTGACTCAATGAAGTTTATTTCCATCTCACCGAAAAAAAAACAGAAAAAAAACCTTCCATCTTCCAGGTACATTACTGTTATACTTTGCATTAACACTAATATAATTATCAGATAGTCACTAAAATGAAGCTCATATTGCTCCGATGGGGTGCAGTAGCCCATGATCATAATTTTTGATGTGTCAGCGCAAGAGTGGGACAGAGGGAACCGCCGTCCTACGGACAATGAATGGAAAGTGCACCAGACCTGTACCTCGGCATTTTGTGGAAATAAACGGCGCATTTTTTTTGTGTTGTTTCTTGCTGGAAACTTCAATACACATTACCCGGGAGGATTGCGGATAAATTGTACGCTTAAAAGGAACATTTTCTTCCCTTGGATGAAATACAAAAGCTGTCTGCGATGAAAAAAGGCTCAAAAAGTATTAATATTGTTGTTGTTATTATTTTTGAACAGTATCTTGCAACTGTATGGATTTCGAAACGTATAGGTTAGTGTGAATAATTTTAATATGTGAAAACAAAATATATCGATGTAGTCAGGTCTTGTGCTCTTGGGAGGTTTTTTAATTCATGGTAATTTAGATTTCTTAACAAATTGTAAGTTTTTTCTTTTTTTAATTATTAGTTTTTTTTCATCAAAAAACCAACATAATGTTAAAAGTAAAAAATATTGAGAGTTTTATTTCATTGATGACATTGTTATTTATTTGCATTTTTTTTTTTGGTTTTTTTTTTGGTATGGAGAATGAACAAATTTTGAATACAAAATATAAGAAGTGCATTTGTAAAAAACGGTCTTTGTTATGACTGCATTATAAAAAAAGGGAGAGGATTATGAGGCATTGAAAAAACATTTTGGTCTAAAGAAAGTGCTGTGATGGTTTCTTATGTAGAGGTTGAATTGACAATAGTACTATGATCTCATGACTGGTGTACGATCGTTTCGGAAGCGCACCACTACCCCTGTTGTTGTAATCAGGTTTTCCGCCTGCATGGCTGACCAGCATCTGATGAGTATTCTCACTGATCATCTGTAGGAAGGGGGGGATTATTGGACGGCTTTTGGGATGGGGCTTTTGGCCCGGGCCGGCCGGCCAGGGCAGATCCCAGTCCCTTGATCTCACTGATGCGGCGTGCTATTATGCTAGCTGTCATTTGGTATTCTGAATTGTGGCTGCGGGGCCTGATGGCATTAGTTCCACATCAGCGGTATCAAGGCTAAATGAGTTGTAGAGAGGGAGCTGTGGTTAGGTGTCAGTGGGTACCAATGGCAGATCAAACAATCCCCCTCCTCCATCCGATGTATACAACCCCACAAATAGCCCTCTATCTGCATAAGTCCTCTTTTTATAATCTTTTGGATCCCTCAAAAATAATTCCAAGTTAATTCTGGCATTACTGTTTACATTGCTGAAATATCTGTTTCAGAGTTGGCAGTTTTGTTCCTCTTTGCCCTGCACTTGTCCATGATGCCCCTTGAAAAAGATTCCCTTAGACATTTTGATATTTCAAGTGTAGCATTCTTCATTCTCAAGACAATCGACCTTGGCCCTTCAGGAATGAATTTCAGGGCCTTGGTTTATCAGATGTCAATATTTTGTGTCATCATTTTCACACAGTTATGTCATACATCTTCTTTACTTAGTAGCCATCCTTACTGCTCGTTTGTCTTCAGGATGCCTTCCTCTCTTTGTCTTTCTCCCCCCCCCCCCCCCACTTCCATCTCTCTCTCTCTCTCTTTCACGACTCATTTTCTCTTTCCTCTCTGTCTACCGATTCCATCACAAGCAATCTCAGCGTCTTGTTTTGATCCTACCTCCGTTGTCCGCTGTATCTGTCGTACCCATCGTTGCCGCCGGCTGAATCTTTGCCACACTACTCCGTCAAGCACTGTAGAGATCACCGTCTCATTATCCCGTATATGCCAGATATTCTGATCTCGAGCATTAAGTACAGTCCCCTCTCCCCCCCCCCCTCCTGCACCGCATTCAGCGCAGCCAAATCCTCCTTATCATGTTCATTTTCCTGTTTAAGCCGCTTTCGTATTTATTTTATCTCAACCTCATCATCACTATTTGCATTTCTAACGGGGGAAAGGCTCTGATGGAAATCAAAGACTGTACGTCCTGAATAGCTGAATAGATTTGCTTGTATGCCATTGATATATGACTTGCAACTCCACTGAATGCATTATTCCTAATTCAGGGCGACCGTCTCCTGAAGATTTTGTTTCACAATTTCCCTGCATGATTATTTTTTGAAATGAAAGAAAATCACTTGCTCGCAGTAAAAGTCCCAACTTCAAACGTAGCTTAACTATCACTCGTACTGGAAATTGTTTTGTCCTCAAGAACAGTGAAATATTTTTGTAAATTGACACAGACAAGAAATACATGAAACCACGTTAAGTTCATTAGGATACGATGTTTGAATTCAATGAGAACAACTTGGATAGTTAGCTCCCTCGCTTGTCCTTTGCTGTCCATTTTTTTTTTTTTTTTTTTTTTTTAGCAAAGGTGGTTGCCTAGTGAGATAAAGAATTCACTCAGAAAGGTAAAATATTCCCCTGCATTGATGACACTAACTTTAAAAATACCCAAAGTTTGGAGCCAGCTTCTGACGGATCTCATGTTTCAATGAGTACTTTGATTACAGTGAGGGCATAGACTAGGTTTGGTCCTTGTGGAGGCTGCTTATGGCAATCTCAAAGAGAGTTTCATTGAGTGACACAGGTCAAGAGGTGCAGTCAGGTTCAAGGAGTAGCTCTTGTGATTGGAGGAAGAGGGGGGGGGGGGACACGGATGTACTTACTTTTGTACAGGGCTTACTTTCTTACTGACATTAAGCTGAAACAGATTGAACTTTTAAGAGAAGTTTATGATGAAGTCAAACAAGGACTTGTTTGGGTCTTTGGGAAATTTGGGGAGGAATTGGTTGGTGGTTTTTGGGGGGCTTGGGAAGTGGAGGAAGATTTAAGATTGGTGCAGGATGGGGGTAGGGTTAGAATGACAGTGTTGTGCTGTACTTGAAATTTAGGATGTTTAGAATTTTGTGACCAGTCACAAGGGGCTGAGGTTGTTACAATTTTTGGAAACAAATTTATGCCATCAGACAGCAGCTTTCATTCCCGACACCAAGTAGGCCCCTACAAATTTTTTGTAATTTTGTTTATGACTACTGTTCAGATTTCTAAATATAAAGTTTTTTTACAAATGGTACATTTGTTTGCCCAATGCATTGATGACTAGTTAATAAAATAACAAATCTTTAGTCAATTAACTTGAGAAAGGATTTTTTTTTTTGGGGGGGGGGGTGCAGAGAAACAATGAAAGCGGAGTTGGAATTTTCAGCTAGGGGTTGGTGAGTGATATGCAAGGAAATAGATCTGGTGAGGTCAAATTTTTATGACTCTTGAGGTCATGGTCCCGACCACTAAATCACAGATATGAATGGTGTCTAATGTCACCTTCCTCATGTAGAAACATAAGAAAAGCCGCAGCTGTGTGCGGCATCCGGGAGATTCGCAAATGAATTTGAAACCGGTAGAACCAGAGCCTGGTAATTTGGTGTGTAGACATCAAAGGAAAGTTTGCCGGCTGGATAAGCTTGGTTTGGCGTGGTGTATGTGCTGATGGGGTTGGAGAGTGTGGGGGGGGGGTGCTGGGGGGGGGGGGGTTTACATCATATGGAATACAACCCCTTTGTATTTTTCCTAGCTGGGATCCAAAGGGGAGTATGTAGCAATTGTAGCAACCCAATTTCAAAAACTGGAAACTTCCTTTTTATGGAGAGGTTGAATAATTCTAAATCACTTCTGTCAAAACTTAACAAGTGAAGTTTAAGATGACTTAAAACAAAATGTGATTGCCAGCAGAGTTTTAGATCCTAGTAAAGTATTCACTTTTATGAATGTTTATGGTGTTATAAATTTGCCTGTGTTCCCTCCGGAATCATTCTTGAGTTTAAAAAGCAGTGATCACCATCACCCACCCTTTGTTACAAATAAACATAAATAAAACTTGTCAAATCATCAGTGATGAAGAACTCGTCTTGGGTTTACAATTTTCTGCGCACATTGAACAGTTGATGCCCATTTAATTGTATTTATTGCATCTAATGGGAGTATAACTTCATCTTGAAAAGAAATAATGTTACGAATCAGTGTAGATTCGCTTTGATTGACAGGGGAGTTGGTATATAACCAGCTGCCCTCCCCAGCGAGGGTATGAAGTGTAGGAGAATAGGCTGCAATTTCCCATTTTATTACTTAATTGCATCAATATCACTGGCTGTGTAAGCTTCTTGTATCCTTGCCATAACACATTCTGTGTTAGATTGTTCCTATAACAACAAACACTGCCTCCTCCCAAAGCCTGATTATATCACAACTGGGATGCAACCGAGTGTAGGGACTCAGAATTGTCTTGGGGATGCCTGGTAAACCCCAAGTCCACGTCTCATACAAGGTAATGATGATTTGGTGCAAAGCTTCTTAAGACAAGTGGAGATCTTGAGTGCGCGTCTCGTGGGTCCTGACATCACACAGTACAGGTGACCTAGGTCGGCCCTCTAGATGAGCTCTTCTATGTTTCGGCAGGACAGGGGCAGCCTGTGGGTTGTTCACCCCACTAAGTAAATGATGCCAGCGTTGTATGTGTGTAAAGCTAGGGCTCGTGGTGGCTGGGCATGCAGTGGGGACCCGCGTGTTTGTACGCCTTATCGTCAATGGGTGCGCACATGAGCCGATCAACCACTGATCTGTGTTCTAGATGACGACCCAAGAGTTCACCCAGGCGCAGGGAAAGTATAATGAACCTGGCATTCACACCTTTCACTTGACTTGATTGACACAAATGGGGATGTGGGGGCTGCCTGAGCTGTATAAACCAATAGCCGCTCGTATTTATTCAGTCAAGAAGTATGTGCAAACAGACAGTGTGTACATACCCTCCATCAGACCCTAATTCACACAGTAATGTTATTCTTGTCCATCCACAGCACAATCGCCATACACTCCCCTGTTGATTTAAGCTAAAAGCTTCGGTAAATAGGCCACTTCCCCTCCTCTTTTCACTCTTTTCTCCCTCACTCACTCTATCTCCCCCCTTCTTCTCTTGCACTTGTACTGGAAACCTGTTCTCATCTGATCAAAGATCGTCTCTCACTCTCACTCACGAGCAGGGGGTTCTCGAGTTTGGTCCATTAGATGCCCAAGTCTGTCTATAAAGAGCCATTTGACGGTGGGTGATGATGACGATGATGACGGTGGGCCAGTGGACCCTGCTGCTGCTCAACAGAAAAAAGGTCTGCATGCATCAGCCTATGCCAACATTAGCCTAATTGTGTGGCACAACTTGTAGTATCACTTTCCACCTCAGTCCTTTTGACTTTGGAGTGTCTGCTCTCATTTTGTTAAGTACTATCAATATTTGTATTGCTGCCCTGTGTTTGCACGTCACGCCAATAACGGGGAGAGAGAAAAGCTCAAGTGTGGCTGGCCCCATTCAGGCTTTTGTGGTAGGCAATCAGACCGTGGCCGGCCATGCTTTGCATGTCAGATCATCTGACACTACGGCTACTGCATACAAGTCACTCACGGTGCACTGTCACACGGCAGTGGGGGGGGGGGGGGTGGAAAGATGGAAAGGGGGAGGGCATACACACACACACACACATACACCAAGCCGAGAATGCCAGGGCTAAACTGCTTCCTTTCAGCCCAGTAATGCTCCTGCATAAAACTGCCGATAATTTTTTATCGCCGAGATTACGAGTCTGAAGTAAAGGGTAAATAGGGAGTCTCCTTTATGAAATCCAGCTGCTTGCTGTTGATATTTCATCTGAATGCAACAGAGCTCTCTCTCGAAACGTTTACAAGGCACACTAGATTGTTGACCAGAAAAAAGGTGTTTTACTTCTAAAAGCGAAACGTCAATCACGGTATACACTGACACTGCCCCATTGGCAACATAAAAGGAAACAGCCATTCAGGTTTTTGTCGACTATAAAAGAGGACCTGTTTTGTAAGTTGAGTAACCCGGGTAAACCGAACACAACCACAGTAACAAAAGGGGTTTTCAGGGAATAAAAAAAAAAAGGACGAGAAAAAATACAGGGGTGATTGAGAAGGGGAAAAAAAAACTTGAGAAAAAAGGAATGAATTGACCCTTTAAAAGATGGTTGGTAGTGTTTGATTGTTGACTGAGTGATGTGCTTGTCTATCAACTGTCAATTAATGGCTCAGTGTAATGGATTTATCCAAATTCAGTGACCTAATTTAAGATTTCTGGACAGATGGAGGATGGCAGGGCATTCAACTTATATCGATGCAATAATGAAAAGGTTCAAATCAGCCATTTTAAAAAATTTGTTGAGGGGGGCTCAATCTCATCATTGTATTTGAGATGATTTTTATTTGGGGTCTGAGCTTTTAATAGCTCAAGAATGTGTGACGCCCCACACCAAAATCAGGCACTTACTGGAAACAGTGAAATAGGATTTATTTATTTTATTTATTTATATTTTTATTTATTTATTTGGTCTTGTTTAGCCAGTGTAGCCCCATCATTTATCTAAGAACTGTTTTCCCTGGTGTCGCATAAATAAAATGTATATATATATATATAAAAAATAAAGAATTAAAAAAAATAAACAAACAATAATATATGAAAACACAAAAAGCACAAAAACGACACTATATAAAAAAAATATATAAACAAATTTTGTTAAAAGCAAAAAAAAAAAAAACAAAAAAAAAACTAAAACACCATAAAATGTGAGGACAACCAAAACACCACCAGCCTATAATATCAATGTGGTGTGATGTCTTGAACATTCTTGAGCAGTACTTACATTACAGGTCCAAATTAAGTGTCATTTAAAAGATCTTTTTCATGAGCAAATAAACAAATTTTCGAGTATTGGCTGGAACTTCCTGGTTTTGGCTTGGAGTGTCACATGTGATCTTCAGATGAAAGGACAAATTTCTTAGGAAAGATCCTCCCAACGTAATGAGGGCATGTAAGTTTTTTGTAAACAATCGGGAAAACTTGTTCCAGAAAAAAAGACACTGCATTAAAAGAAAGAAGGAAAAATAATCACCGATAAAAGATTATATAAACTACAAGATGGCCATCTGATTACAAGTGAATAGTTGCAGGTTACACCCTCTGTCTACTCGTTTCTTTTCCAGCAGTTATCAAAAATTTGTCTTGTAGACAACATGGAGATGATGCTCATTGCTAAGGGTTTCCTCTCTGCGATAAATAATGTCAAAATGTTAAGTGAACGGAAACAAAACAATTAATTTAGGTATACACCCTTTGCAATTTTTGGAAAGCTGGCTAAGATTATATCGAAGATAGAGTAGACTGTTTCTTAACCATTTCAGAGACCATTTATTTCTGTATAATCATCACCATAAACCCAGACTTGGCTAATATTGTTGATTTTTGGACCCTTTTTTTTTTAAGTAAAAATGTCCGGAAAAACAATACAAGTCAGAAATTTGGGTTTGTTTTAAAAATGTAGATACTACATCAGAAAAAGTCAATTCAGGACATGACCTTTTGGGTTGAGTGGAAGTAGGTCAAAACTTGTGGCAGTTTGGAGTCGCTATGGGCATTTTGGTGCAAGCGTCTTGCAGCTGCAGGGATCTCCTGTGGTTTAATAGTGCGGCCATCTTGTTTCCTTTGTGTACAAAACATCATGAGAGGGTCCATGACCAGACTGAGGATGGACAAGTTGCATCTTTTTTGATTCCTTGTTCTGTTTGACTGCCCAGTCTAATACACGTCATCTAACCAATCCACAAGGACAAAACTGTCCCTTACAGAAGACTCACATTTTTATCAAAACAAATTGTAGACAAACAGGGCTGGAAGTCTGTTTTCTGTGTGATATTGTGATAAACCATTTTAAAAGAACGTGAAAGATCATAGAAACATTTCTTTTCAGGATTCTTTTCAGGATCAAATGGTGACTTATTTCTGAATATCATAGAAAAAAATATTTGAAAATCTGTTTGCTCATCTAGTCTGAGAGTCTAATGAAATGTGAATATCCAATTCGTCTTGTGACACAAATGGGTGAACACTGATTTGTTAATCCTATTAGATTACTCTTTATTCAGAGAAGTTGTAGAGATTGATAGAAACTCATGTTGATGTCAAAGTTGAATCATGTAAAAATACAGGGGGGGAAAGTAAGAAAAAAAATGCAACATGGTTGGAAAAAAAAGTGTTCTGTGGTGATTTTTTGTAAAGTTGTGACATGGTTTTAACAGCCGGCTCACTCCCGTGACATGGTTGCCCTGTGCTGTCCTGATTCTGTCTTGAGGATTGAGATTACATCACAGATTTGTTGGTCATTGGGGGTCGGTTTTGTGTGTTTTTGGGGTCAAGTGATCATGTTGGGCTCTTTGTCTGTATTGTTTGTGTGTGTGTTTTACAGCTAGGATCTGGTGAGAGGGGAGATTTAGAAAGGTGGGCCCTCAGAGACCGTTCGGCTTGCCCGGAAGGTGAGAAGGGGGGGGGGGGGGGGGACTCCAAACACTTTGTAGATAACTACCTGGACTGTGGTTTGGCGTGATTTGTTCAAAGAAAAGGACTACATGTTGATTTGGATGTTTGGGGAACGGAACCAATTTACCTCCATGGTGTTCTTCATGCGTTGCCTGGAGATGTGCAGGTTTTTTTTGTTGTAAATAAGGGAATTTTCATGTTGAGTTTTTGATGAAATGTTGTGGATATTTATTTTAGCTGTCATACTGTCTGAAGGTGTCTCTTTCAAAACACAGTTCCCTTCTTTCGAACTGTTCTCCTTTTCTCAAGAAGCATCTACTGATGCTCTTTATATTTTATTTTTCATCAATGCTTCCTCCATAGTTTTTTTGTCCCCCTTTTCTTTTTTTCGTTATTATTGTCTTATTTTGTTTTGGTTATGTCTTTTAAAGTGGGCACAGGCAATTTGTTTTAAGTGAATACTTTCCTATGCAGTGAGGTCTCTAGTCATCAGAAGCAATCAGAGTTGACAATACACTCTGCAGGAAAAAAGGCTCCAAAGAACTCTTTCATTTCCGAGGGAACCTTTTTTTCCCCCTTCCCCCTTTTTTCACTTCATTTTCTTCTTCTTCTTCGTATTCTTATTATTTGCATTTGAGGAAAAAGAAACCCAAGAGAGTCCGTGTCCACAATAACCCTCCAAGTGCACCAAATTTTGCTTTTAAATTTCCCAGTTAATTAGTAGTTAGCCGTTTCTGTAGGGACAGGGTCCTGGACTAGCAACCCTAAGGGGCACGCTTCACTCTGGCTAAGAAGCCCCAAACTAAGTTACATACTGGCTCTATATGACCAGCAGCCAAATTAACTGCCCGCTTTGGCAAGATCATCTTTGCACCTAGGACCCCTTAAATGGAATTAACAGCTTGCTCCGAGTGAGCGCCAAAAAAAGAGCTGTAGGCAGTATTTTTTCTCTCTCCCTCTCTCTCTCTCTCTCTCTCTCTCTCTCTTTTTTTCTTCTTTTGCCCACTTGCATCCAAAATGGCAGGCTTCACACCGTTTGCCACTAAAAGCTGATGGATTCTCGCTTGTATCCAGGGAACGTCAATTACTGGGATACCCATAATGCCTTATTGATCAGAGAACCCTGGGAGTAGTGCATTGTGGGAGTTTTTGAGTTGCATTAAAGACGTAATGATATTTCTTTGCCATTGTGGTGATTTCCTAGTTTTTTTTCTCTTTTTTTTCTTCTCCTTTCTCAATGGTAAAGTGCCATTATGTTTGTCCGTACCAGACCTTGATAGGGCGAATGTGAACAAAACGAATGAAGGTGGTTCCTGTCTCATTGTCCGGAGCTGGATGAGAATATTCAGGAGAGGTTGTTCTAATTCTCCTTATTTTGGCAAGTTTGTAGCGTCTTCACTTGACACGTCAAAGAACTTTGCTATTATTGCTTCTCAGGCTTGCGCCGTGGTGCATTGAGCTCCGCTGTGCTCCCTTGACAAATCAAACTGATGGACCCGGTGCTGCCGTGTCATTGGCCGACAACAGGAATCTTTCCGCCAGAGTTAATGAATGCGTCAAAGTGAAACGAACTCCATGTGGAGATTGGCTATGTCATATCAGTATGGGCATGTTGATCATGCAGACTGATCCTCCGTACGCGTCTGCCTGCACGTTGTGCCACTCCACAACGTTAAACTCTCTCTATGTAAATCGCTTGGCGAATCTAGGCTTTAATTTAGCAAATGCAAAATGTTTTATTCATGAACGATAGTTTAATTCCTTTTTAAATTCATTACGAGTGCTTGATAGAGTGTTCTGAATGTGTGAATTGAATGCGGTGAAGGTATTATAAACTCGTTTTAATCTGCAGGAGTGAAACAAGAGCAAATACATTTTTTATGGGTTATTTGATAAATGTCAACTAGGGACTGTAGTGTCATCTTCAATACCACCGCTTTTTACCTGATTGGACTCAAGATGCGGTTATTATCCAGGAACTCATTTTAACTCATGGAGGGACGATTTGAGTTATAAACCAATATTTATAGCTTATGAAAAAAAGATGACGACCCAATATTGATGACGACCAAATATGCGTATACAGACTGATTCGATTTCAGAGGTAGAGGGCAACGACTGCATTAATATCCGAGCGGCATTATACAGGTCTTTTTTTCATTCTTCAATGTGATACGTCTTCGCATAAAAAAAACAAAAACAAAAAATAAAAAAGTCCGTCCATGGCATCATCGGACTCCTCTATCAAAGCTTCTGCCAATCCTTGCCCTGATCTAGGGATAAGCCACAGGCAGAGGTACTCCCAAAGAGGCTGGTAAACCGAGGTAGATTAGAGTCCCTCGGTAGCCTCTGATTGCTGGAATTATTCACTAGTTCATGGCAGAGGGAGCCCTCTTGGGGCTGGGGTGTGTCAGGCTTGATTGTAATCTCAACCTGCTGGGGGACTGCTGTTTTGTAGACAGCAGAGCGGCCAACAATTATTGGGGTTAATAATACGAGATCAGTATTGAAGAACAGAGTTGCTGTATATATTTTTGTCCCAGCGACAGTGCCCACTTTACATGGGAGATACGTGATGAAGGTACTCAGTTCTTGTGAAAATTAATTTGCTGGTGTTCAATGCTCAATCTCCATACACAGCCAAGCTGAATGAAACTTTGAAGATTTCAAAACTGACAGGGGCGTGTCTTGAGAAAGTATTCAACAAGGAACGCATGTCTCCAACACAACTAAATTTCTCGTATTCGTTGATCCACATGCTTCAATTAAATGTTGCTGTAGACCATGTTATTAATCCCACAGTGAGGGGTCATCCCAAGGGATATCTCCCTCCCTCCTAATTCCCCCCTCTTGTATAAGATGCCTCTTAGGTGTATTTTACTGCTCCTTGAGCATCCTTACCCTGTCTTTAGACCAGTGCATCCAAAATGGTTATGGCAGGTACTTGATCTTGGCTGGAAATCAAGTGTAATGGTTGTGAAATTAAAAGATTTATCGGATGTTACAGAGAGCACGTTATTGATGGCCTCTTGCGATTGTCCTCACCAAGCTGGGCTTTGACAAAAAAACTAGTCATTTGTTAAGTCTCGGGGGCCCCGGCAGTCTTTTCAGCGACCACACTCCTGATATGTACAGTGTAATACTACTCACTACGGCCTTCATTACAAGCTACATTAGCGATGACGGCCGGCCGGCCGATCGCCCGTTTTGGGATCGGGTTAGTACTTGGCTAGAGTGGCTCAGCATCATTTGTCATTAGTCGGGCGATGGGGGTACCGTTAGTCGGCATGTGTTTTCCCTCTGATGCTCTCCACAGATGTACGGTGGGGTTTGTACGAGCAAGGAACAAATAATCAGGCTAAATTGGTGACTGTCCAGAATGATATTTCTGGATCTGTGTGAAGACAAAAATGGTTTTGACTAGAACAATCATTTATGGCGTGGTCTATTTCATACTTGTTTGTAAAGATGTATAATGTCAACAACACATCCGCATAATGTTTTCTACTAAATGCTATAAGGCACTATACAGGATTGGTAAAGCTGATAGTGCAGTGTTCTTACTTTGTCTGATTCAATATATATAGGCCTACATGAAAAAAAATAAACCTGTTAGGCTCAATCCGTAATCCGAGTCAGGAGAAAATGGTGACAAACTTTGCACACTTTTCAGCATGTAAACACATTGTCCATAACTTCGACTGTTACAATCGAACTCAGCTGTTGCATTTTTGTTTGTTTAGGTTTTCAGAAACAGTTTTCTCGCATATGACAGCATTTCAGAAGGAAATATTTTACAGAAAAATTGGTTCTAGTACTAACTTCATGAACAGTAAGCTTTCAGACTGAGACTAAACAATGTTTTTATTAATCCTTACCAATCCTGTAGAGTGCCATCCTGCTTTAGTACACTAGTATTTAAACAATGTGGAACGACAAATATTAACAAGTGTACATTTTACCAGATTTAAGCCTATCATCAAGATTTTGGGTTACAATTCAATTGTGAATTGTTGCCATGCCTGCCGGCTTACACAGTTTTGGTTAATATACTATTTGTTATATTTTGTTGAACACCTTCCAGATTCATAGGCTCAATTATCAGGAGGAGATTTAGATTTTGTTTTTTACTGCTAACTACACTGTAGAATTGTTTGATACGAGGGGAAAAAACAGGAGTGAATATTCCTCAAAGGGATTTGGATTTGTGCTCCATGTTCTCACTCGTTCTCCGTCGCCAACATTAATTTTGACATCTGAATAGGGCTGTCACGTCTTATGTTTCACGGAGAAACTTTCCACTTTGACTGGCCCACACTACATTCTTGCCTGCCTGCTTGTTAAACCGCTCAAAATTCTTCTCCATAATCCGCGGATATTAATGGCTAGCTGCTGAAAGCCACAATTTGCTGTTAATTTCTCTTGGCCACGGCAATTGAAAGGCTTTCAAACGCCGCGCAAAGTGGTCAAATTTCTGCTCGGATTTCAGACGCGTAGGGTCTGGGATGAGATGTAGTTGTTCTCCTGGGAGTCCAATCGGACTTTTTATCAGATTTGGGACCCGGGTAGTGACCCGGGTAAAATATCAATTTGTCGGTGGCACTCGTCAAAGTTTGATTAGTGCGGACCAGAACCCGATATTGGGTTGTCATGTGACACGCTGTCAGGAAGTGCAGGGTTTTTTGTTTTGGTTTTGTTTTTTTCTCAAAGAGGAGAAGAGAGAGAGAGAGAGAGAGAGAAAAAAAAGGAGAAAATAAGGAGGTGTAACTATGCAGGCAGTATGGGTTCCATTGTTGTCCATTGTGAAAGAAGAGTTTCTTGCCGACTGTCTGAAAAAAAAGCTTCCAGTAATAGACCAGCAAGCTCAAATTCATACTTAAAAAACCTGTCCCGCCCGGTCTGGAAACGAAAATGAATATATAAATGACAAGTTTGGTACTTAATTGGGGCTGCATGAATGCATTGAACTTTTGTTCGATAACGTCAATAACTTTGTAATGCAAAATTGAGCTATTAGCCATATTGAGTTACATACGCATTACATTCGATCCATGAACAGTTTGAAATTACTGGACACGGGCTTTTGGTTACCAGTCTAATGAAAAAAAAATCAGTTTGCTGTAATCTATTCATTAATTTTTTAACATAAAATAGCTTACATTGTAATTATCATCATAATGAGCCTCTAGTATTACCATAATAAAGGTGTTGTCATCTTGGTTGTTCAGACTGCAGCCGCAGCTCCGGAACAGTGAAAAAATGCAGAGAGTATTCTTTCAAGGTTGGTTGTCGTGATTTTGAGGCAACACTCGGGCGCATGATTTTCATCTGCCACCAATGCTCTCACAATTTGTACAGGGATTAATGGTAATTCATTTTAAAATAGCCCTTTTGCTCGTATATCATCCGACAGCGCCGAGGGTAAATTTATTCTGAAGCAGAATTTGCACAATCATTGATCATCCTCAGGCAGGAATGGCCCATCTGTTGTATCCTCCCAGATCCCATGGCAGAGGTCGGAAATATTTCTGTCCTCCGTATTTTCAAGTCGTACTCAATGTCATTTTTAAGAGAGCCAAGGGATTCTAACGGTGCACAAGCATTTAAAATTATTAGCAGGAATGGCGGAATGGGATGTGATATTTTAGTGATGGTACGGAGCCAGAGATGACTTTTCGTCTCTCCCCCCCCCTTCTCCATCTCTCTCTCTCTCTCTCTCTTTCTCTCTCTCACTCGTAAATAGCCAGCTAGATCGATTGCTTTCTCTTTGAAATTGTTACTGAATAATTGACGAAGCCGAGGTAATTGTGCCGCGTGGCCTACCTTCGTATAGATAGGTCTTTGGCACGAACTGTCACAGATTATTTGAGGAGTAATATTTCAGCCCATGCTGGCTTTATATTACCTGGGTAGCCGACCGTGACAAAGTCACACTGCCGGGGACCGTGTGTGCTCACCCACATGGGACCATCTGCTCGGACATTTCTTACACAATACAGGGCTCACTTAACAACAGTTGTATCCCGATTTTACGGGGCAATACTCGACGACAACGGGGCAAATAATGGTTTCTTTCTGATGCTCCACATTCTAACCCCTCCATACCTGTAATGTCAAGCACTGATAGATGTTTGCCTGTATTCTGCATGGCGACGCTGTTCAGATTGTCGATTTAGGCAGAGCTCTCTATTGCAGACATGTTCCTTGCTGCACTTTGTTCACCCCCCCCCCCCCCCCCCCACCGCGTACACACACACACACACACACACTCTCTGACTGTCATCATTCTGAAGACTCATCCCTCTTCCTATTTACATGATAATGATCCTCTCAGGTGTTTCCATCAGGAAATCTGTTTATTTTTAATTTTACCAAGCTTTGTTACAATGGGCTGACGGTATTGGATGACCAGTCGTCACCGTGTGGCCAGCCATGCATGCCTAGATACACTCTAGGCCAACCACCGCTGGGCCTTCTGGCTTGAAAGGTCGCTGCCAATGAAGGGCTTGTTTTTATAGTCATGGATACTTGACATGAATTTGGTTGTATTTTTTGTGTATTTCTTTCTGGGGGGGGGGGGGGGCCCTGCACAGAAGAGAATACGTTGTTCTAGTTTATCATTTTTGTTGACAGGAAATTCCAAGCTGTTCTTGAAGAGTTGTTATGAAAAGGAAAACATTACTCAGTAAAATTTCAATGAAATATGCAATAATGTATTCAGTATTAAAGAGCATATACAAGAATTTGAAATTAATGCTTCACATTTGATGAATATGTCATAAATGTCACTAAAGGGCTTTGTTTTTTTCTTCTTGAAGCGGCAACAATTCAAAGAGTATAAACAGAGTAGTTTAAACTTGAGTGACACTTACTAGCCCTCACTGGCCTGTTCATGTTGACATTCTGAGTGCAATTCATCATTTAAATTACATCTTGACAGTTTTTCCCCCAAACAAGAAGAATAAAGACCTATGTTATAAAAGTCTGTGACACAGCTGATTCTAGGCCGTCATCGCCGAACCATCTCGGAGGCATTTTACCTCTTTGTTACTTGATTGAGTTAAGCCTCCTGGAGCAAGTGCTGTTGTTTTTATGAGCAAACTCAGGGTCTTTCCACACCTTGCTTTCTTGTGCTTGCAACCATGCATTTAATTTTATCTCTGAAATTTAAGGCATGAATAGAATGGAGAAAAAGTCCCCAAAACACGACACAAATGGATGTATTTTCTTGCAGTTGTAGCTTGATGTTTTGTGCATGCTACATGTATAAACAATTGTAATTTTGTTTTGCTCCATTTCTTTTGTGAACACAATTGGAGTTTTCTCTGCTGTGTCTGACTCATTGGATGTGGGGGAATACAAGGATTGGCTCATCATGCCAAGAATTTACTGTAGGACTTTCTCAATTCACACATTTTGTTTCATCGGTTGGCTTCATGCTCAACCTTGGTTTTTCTTGTTTAGTACCTGGATGGTTTGATTCGACACAAAACTCTTTGCTACCTGCCATGTTGTTTTTAAACCACAGTCTTCCCTCTGTGAATACCTCTCTGTAGAATAAATTACGCCAGTCTCATTACGGCTAAGTGCAGTGAAGAAACGGAGGGGTCATTTCATCAAAGGACCCAACGTAGCTGTTGAGCTACCCCTTTTTAGTTCTGCGGGTTCCAAAGAATAGACTGGTTCAAAATCAGTGGCATAATCGGTACTCATTGCTTGGGGCTGGTCAGCTTCCTTGGATACCCATCATAATCTCCGTCGACCGAGCGTCTGCCACGGCAGCAAGCTGAAGAAAATTTATATAGAAAAACTGTCTCATGCCTTGCAAATGTAGGGCCTACGCGATTAAATTTTAATGGCAGTTGTGCAGCATTGGATTTGATCTGACGTGAGAAGACGAGAGGGAGTGGATAAAACCTCAGGAAATCTCATCTATTTTCCATAATGGCCTTGCAGGAAGGAAGAGAAGAAAAAAAAGAGACAAAGTATGTGTTTTCCTTAACCCCCATCGGCAGGAGCGCTGAATCGGGGAAGCATCAGCGTAATGAGTCGTCATCATTGACACAGGGGGCTATTCCGCTGAAATCAGGCTTGCTAATTTGATCTTTCCGTTTTTAGTTTGTTGTTTTTTTTATCGGCGGGTAACTCGGGTTTTCATTTGAATAAGAAAACATCCGCAAACTGCTACCTGTAGGACAATTCATCTTCACCACGATGATGAGACTTTAATTCATTGTCCAAATACCCGGCGAGATGAGTAACTGCAGGAAAGATGTTCTCAACATCTGTCAAGAAGCACACCTACATCTCTGAATGGTCATTGTCTTACTCTTTTTTTTGGTTTCCTTTGTTGTGTAATGAATATTTTGGGGATGCAGGGATTGTGGTACTAATTTGTTATCTTAATATTCACCGTGAGACTAGTAAAAAAAAGGGAGGACGATGATCAGAACATCTGTCGGTTACCGAACATATCTTGTCAGTTTTTCATCAGGTTTTTTTATATTTTTAGTATAAAACTTTCAACAAATTGAGAGTGATTATTTTTTTTACAAATTTAAGCTGATTTAAGTTAATGATGGCATGAGATGTCTTTTTCTCCGATTTTTTTTTTTCTTTGTTTTTTTATGGGCAGGAAGTTTATTACGTTTTCTTCGGGATAGTACCAAATGTAAATGAATACACATAATCTTAAATTTTAATGTCATTTGTTAAAACTATTCCTAGCGAGTATGGAACATCATGTTTACATTTGATCAAATCAGAACGGATTATTTTAGCCTTTGAGAAAGTCTTGACTCGGGTAAAAACGTGAGGCCTTTAACAATTTGTTTGCGTTTATACAACAGGTCCTTTTGGTTGGTAAGCAGTTGCAGGTGTTTTTTTCCGGATTATTTTAGTTGAATATTATACAAGCATGGATTGCTTTGTTTTAAATTTAAATTTTTACTACTCAGTCTAGAAGAACGAAAAAAATTACATAAAATCCATTTACCATATATATTTTCATTCAGTCACCCCATAAAAAAGAAAAAGAAAAAAATTTAAAGGAAAAGTAAAAATGAAGAAAACAAAAGAAACAATTAAAAATCTCTTTAAATAAAATAATTCAGTGTCTAGAGAAATTTAACCTAAACATAGCACGAGACGTCTTTAAGGCGTGTAAGTTTCTGTTCCGGCTTTCCGCCAAGGATCCTACAAAAATATGCAACGGAGGGAGTCCCTCATACCAATAGAAACTCTAGCAGTGTTGTTACATTTGAAGGGGGGTTGGTTGAAGAATAATGACATTCAGTTGAGCTGTGGAGTTATGAAACTGGCTTATTTCACACCCCAGAGCCGCCGTAGCTTGCATAGCTGCATGAGATGAGGGTACTAACCCTGTCCAGGACTTGCGAAGGGGCTGTGTGTATATACGGACGGGATAAACCGAGTCCTCATGATGTATGCAGAGATGCAATGCCGTAGTTGGACCACGTTACTAATTTGCCAGTTGACACCACGCGGCGGTGAGGGTATAAGCTTGCTTGCCTGGCCGGCCATGTGCTGCTGCTGCTGCTGCGATGGGCTCGGATGTGGGTCAAGGAAAAAGCTGAGATGTGTCGTGAATATCATGAATTTGGCCACTTTGCAAATGCTGCTTGATTTCAGCAACCTTTTGGGGTTAAATTATGAAATTCTGTGACAACATTCGAACTCCACACGCTACAAAATTATAAACTATCAAAACAACTGATTATCAATTAAATAAATGTAGTAATTACTGGCTGCATTGATTGTATTTGGAATGTTGAAAAATAGTTTGTTTTTGTTTTTCAACTGCGTCAATTACAGATAAACAATTGAAGATAAAAGTAACTACTTATAATTTCTCGTAGGAAGGATTTTTTTTTTTGGCTGTCAAAGTTGCGGTGATATTTTGTGTTTTTCTTTATGATGATTGTATTTCTGCTATCAGAAACATGCTGGGTTTTTAAAGAGTGAAAATGATCTTGTATCTCTATACGAAATAACTGGTTTCAATATAAATTTGATTCTGCCAAAAGTCACTGATTTGGTTTATTGTACAGACAACACCTGGACTTTTCCTTGGTAAAAAAATCAGTAAAATTTCCCTCAAAAAGGTCAGTTGTTTTGTCTATTAACACGTAAATCAGTGGTTGAAATGCTTTGAGAAAGTAGAAAATTGTTCATTATTGATTTCATACCGACATTTTCCATTGTGAATTCAGGTATACACTGAATGATTATAAGCAAGCATTGTTCCGATTGCATTACAGTTTCGTCAAGTGAAAATTGACAGAAGTGTTGGTTTCAGAACCGCTCAGTCATTCACCCATAGGTTTAGCGTGAACCACAGTTAACTGCTGATCATCCTTTTATAGTAAACTAGAGACCAGGCTTTGGCGACGTGAAAACGGCTCCAATTATTTTTCCTGTTGGGTGGTAAAACGCTGAGACGATTTGCCGTACACGGCGCATAGGATGAGTAAAGCGTGCTTAATTCATCCAGGAAAACGCTGATTTGTATTCAATTTGGTTGGATTAAGCCCGACTGGTACCCTTAGGGCTGCTAGATTCATTGGTCATGGAGTGCCCAGGTGCAGTGTGGGTACCGGGAAGGTGATCATCACAGCGCTAACGTAATTGTTGATTGTACTACGCCGTGTTTACTCAGAAAATTGGAAGTGTGTGCTGTGTGCGATTGTGGACAAGCTGTTGCTCACACTTCCAGCATGGGCATAATTATGTGGCATCATAAGGACATCTGTATAAAGTTGATTAGTTTGATTCGGTAACTTATTGTTTATTTAAAAATTGAGATGGTTTTACAGTAATAAACCTATAAAGTGAACAAACAAATCCAGAGGAATAATTTTGTATTTCACATTCACAATGAAGTGAGGAAGTTTTTTTGAAAGAAGAATAATTTTTGCAGAGCCAGCCACTTAAGTTTTGATGTTGAAGAACGAAGACATAACTAGCTTGATTCAAAACTAGTCTTAATGTTTTGAGAAGACAAAATGAAGATGATTGCAGTTGTAAGACCGAGGAAACAAATGTGAAGTGAATTGGTTTGGCGAGTGCTGAAAAATACACTTCTACTAATATGTGTCTCTGAAGTGCTGTTTGGGGTCCTTATCTGCAGAACCAGCCTTTCAATACTTTCTTGAACATATAGCAAATTGAGACTAAGACATATTGTGCTGATGAACGATGAGAACAGCTCCTATTCCGTAACAGTGGTGTTTTTTTTTTTTTGCCTCTTCATGACGAGGAAGGGGAACTGCGTTGGATCTTGGGAGGGCAATGTCCGCACTCGGCATTCTAGAGTTCAAGCCGGTGGTGGGGAGCTCTCGCCCAATTCAAGGGACAACTGTTTAAATACGCATAGACACAGATTATGGTGTGGCAATGAGGTGATTCCAGAATAATGTCAGCTCCAATTTGGCTAATTTGCCAAGTTATAACCCATGCCATCTTGATGCATCACTCACCCTTCTATTTGTATGTAGGTGGTAAAGGAGAAGACGAAGGGGTCAACCACCACGCGGTTGGGGGCCCCTGATTCTTGTTGGGAGGGAGGGGTGTATGTACTGTGGACGGGGTTCAATTGGGGATAACATTCCCTCATGGGTTACCTCATATACAGTGTTGTGTTTAGGAACTGGCAAATGTACTGGGGTGGATTGGGGTGTGAGTTGAATCAAGTTTGTTGCTGAGTCTGGTTCTGATCAGGCTTGGGCAATCTAAAAGAAGATAGCTGGAGAGGTACACGTGTGCATTCTCCCAAACTACATTGTAACCATTTTTCCTGTCTTTGGTTTTTTAATTGTTGCATTGATGAATTTTTATCAGAACAAGACTCTGCAACACAATTGGTTTCAACTCACACCCCAATCACTCAGTATCCACATTCCCCCCCCCTGCTTTCTTGCCGTTCTTTTCAAAGGTCTTGCCAATGTCTGTTTTGATTTTTGGATTGGTAGTACAACTTAATGCGTGTGACAACATTATGAGAGTTTAGTTAGTGAAAGGTTGCCTTTTTCCCAGAGGTAAGAACAGCTTCATGTACAACATGCGTTTGATGCTGTGTTTGACCTCAAATATGGCAGTGAACACATAAGGTCTAAGGTCTATACTTTGTAAGAAGTCTGATTTGGAATCTACGTCCTTTTATTGCAATGTTTTTAAGTCATGTTTCTGTTTTTTTTATACTGACATGGGTAAATATCTTGTACTGGGTAAACATCTAGCACAGACTCTTTGTTCTGACGGGGCATTTTGAACTGTTTCACTCTTTATGGACTCAGGCTCAAGATTGTCAATTTGTGTCGCTGACTGTTTGGTGGATACTTTGGTTAATTTATAATTTCCCTGAAATCCTTTGTTTCAAATGAATGATTGCACTGCTGAGGAGTTTTGAATACTTGAACAATAAATACATGAAGTGTTGTTGCATCGTTTGCTTGCATAGAATACTTGTGACTCAGGGGTTGCCTTTAATTTCTTTTTCGGTAACTAGCCATTGGGACCATAGCTTGTCATTTCACTAGTTTGCCATTTTTCACTGATCTCAAAGGGCCCGTGAAATGTAATTTTTTAATACAATCCTTGGAAATGCACTTGTGTGTGCCATTATTTAGTCTTATTTTCAGTTTTCATTTTTTCCATTTTCAAGGGTATTTTGATGCCTTTTTGGTTTTTATGCTGATGCAAATTTCCATACTCATGAGCAAAAGTGTGATATCATATCAGGCAGAAACCTCAATGGGGTAGTTAGTTTATGCTAAAAAAAATTGACAAAATTGAGGATATTTCACTGTCATCAACTTTCTTTTCTTAGTGATTCGTTGTTGTGTCAGTTCATGGCAGTAAGCCAACGGGCAAACTTTTCCAACAAATGCTTTCAATAAGCAAATTAGGGGGTTCACAACTTCACCAGAAAACAACAGTGACTCAAAGTGTCTCCCTGAAAGGACATCACAGCAACAGCACTCTCAGTTGTCCAGAAAAGCATGGACAATTTTTAATGTTTAAAAAAAAGTGCACTTTTCAATAAAATTAACCAAAGAAGGGATGTCAATGGGAGAATTTAGAATGCCAGGTGGTAGAAGACTTACCAGGCAAATTTCCATTGTTTGCATAGGTCTGAGCATGCGCAAATTTCCCGGAACAATGGAATTACCTGTTAAGTCTGCTGCCACCTAGTGTCCTCAAAAGTCTCCCATTAGTTTTCAGACAGTTAAGGGGATTAGAAAATAGCACCAAATAAGAAATATTTACTTTGTGGGCCTTTTAAGGTTTTCTTTATAACAGTGTCATTGGTACGAGACTTGAGTGTGAAAACCACGTATATGAACAATCTGTGCTGGCAGTGGTTTATGGGTAGTTGTTGGAAGCAATAAACTAGCCAGCTGGACCACTAGGATATTCATTTGTGACCGGTTCACAGGGATTTTCACTGGGAAGTTTGGTCAGTGGACCCGCTGTTCAGGGAAATCGCTGTTCAGTTTGACATGAATGATAAGTGTGTTAATTATGTGGTTAATGATGCACATCTTTAGATGTACAGGCTACTGTTGTGGACTGTCTAGATTCAATATTATTCATAAATAATAACACAATAGGTGGTAAAGATAATCCCCAAAAGAATGTTTTTTGTTTATATTATTTTTGTTTACTATTTCCATTGTCTTTACTCCAGTATTTAATTAGGCTTTTAAAGTTCATATAAAATGACATACACTTTGCTTTGGAATGTGTAATCTTATTGATTTGTGAGTATTTTGCAACCAGATTGTTTCTGGTAACAATTATTATTATTACTATTATTATTATTTTATTATTATTAATAAGTGGTACATGTTTTTTTTTTTTTGAAGTGGCATAGGAGTGAATCATGTCAAACAATATCTATGGCTCATATTTACAGTGTAGTTATCATGACTTGACACTAACGGTACGGGGCCTTTGTTGTTCCTTGCTGCAGGTTTTTCTTGAAGTTTTTCCTCAAGTGCAACCAAAACTGCTTGAAGAATGCCGGGAACCCAAGGGACATGCGGAGGTTTCAGGTAAGCATTGGTCGAGCGTTGTGCTCAGGATCGATTCAGCAGGCACCATTACAAGACAGTCCGCCCACCTCTTGTGCCTCCCCCCCCCCTCTAATGTCAACATGCAACGGGGTGCTGGGCATGTGGTTGCATGCGTGCTACTCTCAGAGCAGGAAAAATAGGAAGTTCAGGATTTGTTTTGAAAAGCGGCGTGTTGAAATCGATGCTGGATTTATAAGTGGCCAGCAATCAATAGCCATTCCTTGTGGTAGCTACACAAACAAAGGAATGGTGGTAGGAATATATAAGATGAGATTTTTTCCTGCCTCCTTATTGTTCTGTCCCCCAGCGTCTGGGCTTTTTACGAGTGCGTACTCAGTCATGCCCGGATGCTGGGGCGGGGAGGGAAACACAACGTGAAAACAAGAGAGGAGTAAAGTGAACATTGAATTGAAATGATCCTTTCCATATGACGATGTCTATCTTAGGCTAATTGGCAGAATCAATGATCGAAACCCATCGAGGGGAATTGACAAGTGATGGGAGCCAGATAACCAGTTTTTTTTTCTTCATGATTTTTTTATTCCTAGCCATTAAGAATGGCCCCCCTCCTTCATACAAGTATGACCGTCATATCTATTGATTATTACTGAGTGCTCATTGGGCTGCCAATCAGAGGTATTTGCTTTTAGGACCTGCGTAACTTGTTGGGAGTATCGGGTGGCCAGTCCAGGGAAATATAACATAAAACCTCCCTCCCTTGGAAAAAAAAAAAGCGTGAGTGCTGGATAAGCCAGATAGGGGTGTAGTGTGAAAACGGACCTGTGTGTGTCATGATTGGGTTTAATACATGTTGGCCTAATTACAGGGAGAGGAAATATCGGGGCGAGTTGGAGGCGTTGAGGTACCCCAGTGTGTTGGCAGTGCCAGCATGGCAACGATTGGCTTACCTAGGGGGTTGAACGGTGAAATCAAAGCGGGAATAAGTACATGTATGTTCATTTTAAAGTGGAACAACATCATGGACAGGGGGCATAGACTCCATTGCCGGGGAAAATGGAACATGACTGCTCCCCCGCGATTCAGAGACAATATTTCATAAAATTGTGGGGAGGAGTAAGGTCAGTTTCACTTTTTTTTAAAACCGGGACGTTTGTTTTCTGTTGAATGTTGACTCGATTTCTGACTAAGAACTCAAATAATACTCCATTGCGATAAAACTCTCACGTGGTTATAGTGTGATTTGGGGGGGGGGGTTCATGAGAAGTTGTGAGGGAGGGGGCTAGGTATGACTCTAAAACAGGCACCAGTAGTTTTTCTTTTCTTTTTTTTTTGGAGAGGGGGGGGGGCGGGGTGAGGGGTGTATTTTGCTGGGACACACAAGCCACTGAGTCACTGTTTTTGTCAAATGGCTTGTCATGCACGATTCCTTGTAATGTGATTATTGAAGTCACCTTTAACTTTTGCTTATTTTATTGAAACCTATATCTCAGAGGGAAAGGATAAACACTTAAAAAAAAGAGATGAGTTAGGGGCTGTTTTACTTGTTCTTATGTCTCAGAAAGAACTGAAAATCCTCACAAAAAAAATAAATAAAATTGATTCAACTTTTTGCTGCAAGAGCCCCATGTTTGCAGTCAGTTAAGAATGAAAAAAGTCGGCATTTCTGGTTGGAGTTGGATTTTTCTATACATTATTGCTCACAAACCATGGTCTATTTGATCTTAGATCTTAGTTTTTCCAAAAGTAAAAGAATTCAACTAACCCTGTTTCTTAGTTGTGCCATTGAAAATTGAAAAACAAAATAAGAAGTCTTGCTGTGCCTGGCATTGTCTTGTCTATTTTTTAGACATACTACAGTTTGCATTCCAGAATTGTACAATATTTACACTTAAAAATTTTTCATTTCCTGGCATTGTCTTGTCTATTTTTTAGACATACTACAGTTTGCATTCCAGAATTGTACAATATTTACACTTAAAAAATTTTCATTTGTAATTTAGAAAGTACCATTGAAAAGTCTCATCCATTTCTGTGTTACTTTGAGATATAAATTCAGAGATGTTGAAATCACTGTTTGGAAAATGCCAACTTTTTTTGCTCCATGTCTTGAAGCAATTTATGCGTGCTTTACTGACTCTTTTGTTAAACAAACCCCCATGCTTGCCGACTAAATAAAACATTAGCAATGTCTTGTGAAACGTGATGGTCATTCTTCCTTCCTCTGTCCTGTCAATCCCAAAGGTGGTCATCTCAACCACGCCCAATGTGGACGGTCACGTTCTGGCTGTATCAGACAACATGTTTGTGCACAACAACTCAAAACACGGTCGTCGAGCAAGGCGCCTGGACCCATCAGAAGGAGGTAAGTCCTGTGTCAACATGGATCTCAGAAAGGAAGTTTACATTTTACAATTGCCACTCACTGAAAATAAAGAGAGAGGGGGCAAACCGGGGCAAGTGTCAAGTATATCCGTTTGAATTGTACTCAAGAATGAAAACAAAAGTTTGTATGAAATTATTCTCGCTGCGATGTGAAAATAAGGGTTGTTTTGTTAGAATTACAATGTAAGTTTGCTCTCCTTTTTTTTTCCAACTGACATGTCAACGTATCATTTGTCAGTATATCATTTGTTTGTCTTACATGTTGATGATATCTAGAGTTGTGAACTACGTAAGATACTGATGATGCATGGCTCAGTAAGTTTGTAGCATTTATGGGGAACATCTCGGGAGAGGGAGAGGGGGGGGGGGTTCTGTTTGCCATCAGTTACTTTGAAAGGTGGACAGTGCCTCTGGTGGTTAATGGAAGCAACCTGGGTAGGTGATGGGTCCCCAGACCTCCTATAATTAGTCGATTTATTGCCTCCCTGACTATACCATGTCTCATACAACTCGCCCCATCATGCACTCATCATGGCGTAATTTTGACGGTTACGAGTCACTTAACCGCCACCCAAGCTCAAGATATGAATGAAATCATCCGACCGCTTTGTACTGGGTTAGGTAGCCAGAGAGAGAGAGAGAGAGCGCCAGAGAGAAAGAAACGGAGATGGGGAAATGCATGTCTTCACGCCCCCATCCCGACCCCGGTGGATGTGATGCAGATGTAATGCTCACTGGGTCGAGACGCCCGAGACTGCTGTTAATTAAAGAGGATTTGGAAGGATTACTTGTGT
Source organism: Marthasterias glacialis (assembly GCA_911728455.2). Taxonomy (NCBI): domain Eukaryota; kingdom Metazoa; phylum Echinodermata; class Asteroidea; order Forcipulatida; family Asteriidae; genus Marthasterias; species Marthasterias glacialis. The sequence goes on from OU452231.1 coordinate 7,533,029, forward strand.
CTGTGCGTTGGGGGGAAATTTATGGCCCAGAATTGGGGCATTGACACCCATGTCAGATGTTCTCATTGCACAGCTGTCAGCAGTAGCAAATTTGAACAAGCAGTGGCACGTTTGGGCAACATGATTTAGAAGTAATAAATGAGTGCAAAATGAAAACAAACTAAGGATTAGTTGATCCGGGGTGTATTGTTACTCCAGTCAGAGCCACCTCTTCATTAGGAACGGACGAAGGCCGTCCAGTGGAATGGAACTCCAAAGGAAGAAAAAAAAACGTCTTCCTTTAGGTGTTTCTGTTTTTGCAAGGTTTAGCATCGAGTTGACTGACCCACTGTATCCTTTGAGTGACCACAGATGTTTTTGTATGCAGGATGGTCATTTTTCAAGCTTTCCTGTCCCTCTAAGTCCTTTCTCACACAATCCTCTGTTCAGTTCCTAATTATCATTATGGTTTGCCCCAACCCCTCCTTTCATCTCACTATGGGATAGTTACTGCAGTTTAGTATGATTACTGTAATAAATCAAAGTTCGCTAATGGGTAATGTCGCCTGTCAGTTGGAAACCCCCTACCCCCCCCCCTTCACGCAGGTAGTTGTAACTGGGTCTTTGTGCATTATTGAGGCAGTACCATTGTGATGAGAATAAGTAAGTACACCTCTACAATGACCAGGAGCGGCAGCATTGATGAGGGATGTATTATTCAGGGGTCCAGTGATCCTGCTAGCCATTGTCCCGGCAGGGGTACTTTATCATGTCCCATCCACCAGCCACCGAGTCTGTTCCCACAGCTCTTTAGCGGTCCTCTCTGTGCTCTTCACTGGTGTGCTTTGGTGATGTTGGATAGGCTAGCTGATCCTAGAATGAATTCCTACCCAACCTGATCTATCTATCTGTTCAAGAAGTACATCAATGTTGAGACCCTATGAGGCCTGTAGTCAGTGTGGTGAACACCAGGGCCCAATTTCATAGAGCTGCTTAAAGAACAAAAAGTAGCTCAGCATAACGAAATTATGCTTACCGGACCAAGGTTACCAACCAAAATACCATGTCACATGTTGTTACCAATAATCTTAAGCAATCATTCCTGCTTAAAGCCCCAGCTCAACATTGGTAAGATGAAAAACATAAGTGTTCACAGATTTACATATACCTTACATGGTATAAAGATGACGGTAGAAAACTTTCCTTCAAATACTTCTGCCTAAAGTGATATCATTTTCCAATAATAAATGAAATAAACAAATTAGTTTTCGTCCCAGTGAGACGAAAACTCTGCCTAATAGGAATGCGTCAAAAAAAATGCTGAACGTATTTTTACCGTTTTCTCAAAAATGAAACAAACGAAATGAGCTGACATTTTCACAGGTTGGTTTTATTACATATTTTCTTGATTTGTGCAAAGAATGGAAGCATTTACGGTCAGTTCACCAATGCTGAGCTGGGGCTTTAAGCAGCTCTAAGTGGGCCCAGAGAAGAGAAGCACTCAGTGATGATGATGACATCCTATCAGCCAAGTGATAGATACGTGGGACAGCCGTGGGTGTGTCAGGGCAGTTTTTCAATGATGTAGTTACAAACGTTGACTTGGTACATTCACAGAGGTCTTTAGTCAATACCTGTTGATGGGGGACCCGACACTAAACCGATTGAAGTAGATTAAGGCACCTTAAACTTTGAAACCAAACTCAATGATAAGAGGCCGTCTGAACACAAAAATGCAGACCTGACAAATCCAAAAAAAGGTATAGAATCTATAGACTTAAAGATGGGGGTTTGTATCTGATCTCCACAATAAACAGGAAGAGCTACTGTATATGGCTCTATTGACTGTGTGGTTATGCTAAGACATGGCTATGTTAATGGATATCATATTGTTAAGAGAAGGGGGGGGGGCTGGAATTTACAGACCTGTCAAGTAGTCAAATAAATTAATGTTCTCCACCTCTAAGTATTTTACTGTTACAGTAACGCATCATCAGTTACTTTTTTGAGGGCTGGATGTTGATTGAACATTAAATTAATAGAGGATGACAGGGTGCGCGGGTAGAAGTAATGATGTCACAAAGATCATTAAATTTCTCTCGATTTAGAGCCTTTTATTAATCAGGAAAAACTTGCACATCTTGTTCAGACTCGACAGAAGCTCGGTGTTTGCTGCATTTTGTTTGGGGCTCGGCAGGTTCAAAACTTTGTGCAGCTTGGGGCGACTATCAACAAAATAAATTGACATTATTCCCTAAGAAATCTTCTTTCAAAATTGTCTTATATTGTCTTGAAAAGTGTGTTTGAATGATTATTTTTCTTTCCCTATAAGACGAACGAAATAAACCGTAGTAATATAAGTGGTTTGTAAAAAAATTATTATAACATATGACCTTCATATAGTATCTATATATTTTTGTTGTAACTATTCCTTTGTTTGTTTATTAGTTTTACGGTTTATCTTTGTGTATTTTTATGGTGTAGTTCGTCTTTTTCATGTTTTTTTTACATTCTTTGTTAAGCCATCTGAGGTCAGTTTTCTGACATACTGCGCTATATAAGAATCTGTTATTATTGTTATTATCATATAATCTGTTATCAAACAAACAGTCTCTTTTTGCGAGGAAAAAAGGTTTTAAGCAAGCCCCATTTTTCCCTTTTCTTGATAACAGCCACGCCCTGTATCAAGGCCATCAGTCCGAGTGAGGGTTGGACGACAGGAGGGGCAACGGTTATCATCGTCGGTGAGAATTTCTTTGACGGTCTACAGGTCGTGTTTGGAACCATGATTGTCTGGAGTGAGGTAAGCGGCAATCTTTTAAGAGACTCACACAAAAAATGAAGAAAATCACAGTTTGAAGTATTTTTGTGCATAGTGTAGCTTTGGCAATTTTCAGGAAAGTAAATTAAGTTGTTGTTGTTGTTGTTGTTGTTTTTTTTTTACTTTAATGAGTTTGATAAGATTCTATATGCAAGAAAATTGCTTTTGAATCAATAGGTCGTAATTCTCTTATGCTTTTTATAAAGAATTTATGAAAAATATATCAAATGTGCAACAATTTTTTGCTGTTTTGTCAAAAATATATAGCTCCATAATTTTCACAGGTTAGTTTATAAGATGTGCTGCTCAAAAACTAGATGGTTTTAACAAATCAGCTTTCTCCAAATACACACTGTTATATTAGAGATGAAATTGATTTTTGATTTTGAGATATGCGACCCTAAACCTGTAACTTTGGAATAAATAAATGTTACCGAAAACTAGGCTGCAGATTTTTTTTCTTGCGTTCTTTCAAGCCAACTATTGAATGATTGAGAAATGTGGATCACTTTTTCTAAACATAAGCAACTTTGTTCTGAGTAGAGGATGCACAGGCTTGTGTTTCTGTTGGCTTGCTGAAGGGCCTGAATTCACGATGTTGCTTGTAAAGGTCTACTTTTACATGGAGATAATTTTAGATAGCTTTTTGGAATCAATGGTAGAGCGGATGTCATCGCGTCATCCTCGTTCAGCATAGTGGTTTAGACCACTCGCAATCATGTGACCACCTTTTGGGCGATCACATGATAGCAGACCATCTTAGATTGCAGGCAGATTGTACCCAGTGTCCGTGTTGAGGAATGGTTGTAGTGTCTTGATTTCGATGGCTTCGCATATCTTCCTCATCCACATGGTACAAATCACTTCGCTGAATGAAGATGTCACGATGACGTCGAAAGCTACGTCGCTGCCCTACCATTGATTCCAAAAATTAAAGATCTAAAATGATCTTATCAGCATGATGGAATTCAATATCAGTATACATGCTTCTACTTTTACATCGGCAGAAAACTACTAAGGAATCCCCACCTAAACATAACTTGAGTAGAATTTTTCAACATTAAACCTGTTAGCAGAGATTGGTGAGAGTAATAGTTGGCACTGTGGAATTGGGCTAAGACTGAAAAAAAAAAGTCACTCTGAATGAACCAGTTTGTTGAGAGAGCGAAGCAGTTTCTGTTCAATCGCTATTGAAGATATTTGAACAAAATAAGTAGGTTATTTACAGACATTTTAGATTACTTTAACATGGAGTCCATTTCTCTGACCACTAAAAAGGGTAAATCTGAAAAGAATAACAAATAGACCACAATAATAAGCTCAGGAATTAGTTTGTTATTAGCCACCATCTACCACGGGTTCAATAAAAACCTTCTTTTTTTTTCAAATGTCGCTACTGGATTTTGACGAAGTGAAATTTCCTTCTTCTTTTTTTCGTCGTTTTTTTCTTCTTTTTCTTTTAATACTTGGAGCCCCTGGGCGATCTCATGACATCGCTGGCATTGTCTCTGGACAATAGGGGAACAGATTATAAAGGTTGCTGGCCGCTATTAAACACAGTGCCTTATTCAGAGGTGCTGTTTATCGCCCTAGGCAGGGCTCTCTTGTTCATTCTCTCTTTAATTGAAAGACAGGTTTTTGTCTGATTTCTCCCTGGATCGGACACTAGGAATCTCTGACCAATAATAGAACAAACATAGGGAGATAGAAAGACGACGGACAAAAAGTTAAGAGAAATTCCTGGTCAGGTGTTTTTTTTTTTTTTCTTTTTTTTTTTCGGGTAGAACCAACTATGATCCACGAGGGCCTAATTTTTGTCTTAAAATACCTCTCTCTGTGGATTGCCGGATTATTCTCGTTGTTTGTGTTTGCACGCGATGATTCCCATCGATGAGTTTTTATGAAGACGCATTGGCAAGCGAGGGCGCTATGCAAGTGAGCGTATCGCACATACACGTTAGTTTTGTTAATGGTACAAATTGATTATATATCTTTAAATTGATATTGTAAACATACCAATTTGGTATTTTGATTTGTTTTTAGCGAGTGTGTACGACACTCGGCCATAAATTTATTGCCAAATGGTGGGTCGTGGCCGAGTAGTCTAGCACACCAGACTCAAGCTCTTATGTGTTTCTGATCAGCAGAGTGTGGGTTCAAGTCCCGCTCTTGACACTTGCGTCCTTAAGCGAGACACTTAACCATTATTGCTTTGTCCTTCTGATGGGATGTAAAACCGTAGGTTCCATGCATTTGTGTAATGCATGCAAAAGAACACCCTATACACTCAGTCCTGGTTACACTTATCCCAAGAGAAGGGGTTTGCCCCGTTGTTTCTAGCAGTAGCTGCTGAATGCGCCGCAGGACCTTGTAAACCATTACAAGGTTCTACATAAATGGGTCTGAAGTCTCATAATTCAAAAACAGAAAAAAATTAATAATAAGCACTTTGAGTACGTAATTGTTGGTAGATACGTGTGCCATATAAGACTTTGGTATTATAATTTTTTTAAGAGAAACGATAGATAGAATTGTCAAATTTGATATTTTCCATTGGGGAGGTGAGCTTTACTTTTCTTTCTGATACAAGCCGCTTATGGTCACTATCCTGTTGGTAAGTGATGACGTTTGGTGCTGGAAGTCCAATGTAAACGAATGGTATACATACATGTACATGAACATTCATTACACTGCACCTCGGCTGCAAAACGTCACCACTTACCAACAGGATAGTCCCAAAGGTTTACTAACTGATTACTTCCTTGAATGTTTGGTACTTATAAATTTACAATTGTCCGTCCATGGAAGCTTTTTGAGATCAATTTTATTGTTATTTTTCTATAGTAATGTTCTTTTGGATATGTTCCTCGTACTACTTTAAAAGAAGACTTTGAAAGATTTGTTAAAATGTGAACCTTCTGAAAGTCTTTGAGTTAAAAGAATGTTCACTTTCATAAAGTACTTGCAGACAGACACTGTCATAAAAACATTTTCAAGGGGAAAAACACCAAGTCCTGTCTTTTAAATTCTCATCTTTCAAACGATTGGAAAAGAAAGCGGAAAAGGCCAAGGTGTGATCACGGTTCTGGTTATTCTACTCTCTCTCTCTGCAGCTGATCACGTCCCATGCGATCCGGGTCCAGACTCCACCCAGGCACATCCCCGGCGTGGTGGAAGTCACTCTGTCCTACAAATCCAAACAGTTCTGCAAGGGAGCACCAGGCCGCTTTGTCTACGTCTCGCTCACAGAGCCCACCATAGATTACGGATTCCAGAGACTCAGCAAGCTGGTACCCAGACATCCTGGTGACCAAGAAAGGCTTCCTAAGGTAGGAAACTCTCAGTGTGAACAACGTCCGGGAAATGCAGAGAATTGATTCTTTCCGACAACTCTGTAAATTTGGTCCTAGTCGAGTAACCTTCTAAGATTGTGTCTTCCTTCATTGACATGCTGACATACATGACGTAAAACAGCACTTGTATTTTAAGAAGATTTGTTCATTTGTTGCTATTTATCTATTCCACTGAATTTGAATCTCCTACTGCATTGGGTTCTAAGACTGTTCTTCAATCATATATACATCTCTGTTCCCTGCAAATTTCAGTTTTATTTTTGTCTTGTCCTCTTCCCACAGCCCTCTGAAGGTTCAACGAGATACAATTAATAATTCTTTTGCAGTTTGATCTAAACACATTTTGACTGCTAATTCCTGTTGTTCAGATTGATTAATAACAGTGTACACATGTTAGCAAATCAGGTGGTCTACATCCTCCTGCTAAATGCACTGCACCCACACACTGTCCAAATTAAATCAGCTCTCTTAAAATTTGAGTCAAAGTGGCAAGTTAATTTTGACTCAACTCAAAATACAGTAAACCAAGTAATAGGAAGAGAGGTGTCCAACTGCATCCGACACATAAGGATGTAGGTTTATAGTGAACCTATAGCATCACATTTGCTATCCTCTAATGCTTATAGGCTTAAACTTATACTTAAACTTAGGCTTAAACTATGGGGCACCCCTTCCCCCCACAAATACAAAAGTACCTACAACAGGGTTCTCCCCAGGAGTTTTTAAAACGGGGGGGGGGGGGGGGGGGGGGGGGGGGGGGAGGTTGGGGGGGGCATTCTGGACCTAAATTTTGCAAGTTGCCCTAAGCATGCTTAGGTGAAACGAGGTCCATAGAATGTGTTTCTACTTTATGTTTATGTGTGGTTGAAAAAGTTCTATTGTGCAATCTTGAAAATTTTAAATGGTTTTATTTGATTTGTTTAATCATTGTTAATGATTTTTTTGTGTGTGAATTTTAATCTTAGTACTTATTTCAGAAATACCAAAACACAATTAATTACTTTGTAAAAAAAAACTTACTTGTTCAAATTAGCTTTTTTTTGTAAATTCTTTCTGTTGTTTGTGTCATTTTGTATTTTTTTTTTACCCTGTGCCTTGAGCATCTTATTAGATGGAATGGCGCATTATAAATACTCGTTATAATTTGATACGCCAGCTTGTGCATGGGGAGAACCCTGCCTGAGCCAAAGATGCAACCAAATTTAAATGTGCTTGATTTGTGTCTGGTTTACAGGAGATAATCTTAAAGAGAGCTGCCGATCTTGCCGAGGCTCTGTATAGCATGCCTCGCAATCAGCTTCCAATAACCGCCCCTCGTTCCCCAGCAATCAACAACTCTGGTGGCGCCGGTGGTCTTGTACCCATGACCTCATTTGGAAGCCAGCTGTCCTTAGGTGACCACGATGGAGTCGGTAGCGAGCAACAATCTGGTAAGCTTAACTGTGGGAAGTGGTTACAAAAATTCAAGATACAAAGTTTTAGCGTCTATGTTCAGAGTGGTAATTAGGTCTTGCATTTCATGTTCCACCACACTGAGGACTAACTGTTCCTTCTTCATTTCTTTAGGAGTGCCATGGAAGAGGAGGGGCTGAGAGGTTGCAATAATTAATTGAACATTCCTCAACAAAATTTGATAATTCACTTCAGTTATGTGGTACTTTCTGTGTAAAAAAGTGCTGAGAGGTTTAAAGCTAAGGAACAATTATTTAAACAAAAAAGTTCCTTTTTGGAAACTTTTGTTGTTGTTGAAGTTTTTCATTAGCACTTTTCACATTTTGATGGTGATTGTAAAATGTTAACGGCTTTGGTTCATCCCTAATAATCCCCTTCTTTCTTTCCGCGCTTAGGTTTTTCTCGAGTTCAACCCAGTAGTGCATTATCACCACGCGGTTATTCTTCTGGTATCTCCACCCCACACAGTAGTAACGGCAGTACAGGCTCCTACTCTAGCATGAACGGCTACGCCAGCGCCAGCAACCTCTCCAACATGGCTATCCCCTCCTCACCAAGTCTCTTCAATGGGACAGCCAGTAAGTACTGCCGCGGACTGCTGTTACATTAGTCACCAACCAATCTTCCCTCCCTCTACCACCACGTACTGAGGAACGATCGGTGTGTAGTGCTCAGTATTGTGCCCATCACACTATGGCCTATTTGAGTGAGGCTTGGTCCCGAAGAATGACTTTTTGATACAGCTAGGGCTAGTGCATCTCTTATGAGAGATAGAAAAAGTGGGGGGGTTCAAAATAGAGTAAATAGTCAAGGGTTGTCCAGGGCACTTGCCACTGAAACACACTGCTATAGCCATAAACCCCCCAGAAACCACTCTCTTGGGACATGGTGTCATTTATACAGCCAGTTGGTGGGCATTTTTATAGTGCACTCACTGACGGTGACCCAGATGGGCTCAAGACATTCAGGTTTGCAGTTTGAACAATTTTTTGCTTTTGCTCACGAGAAGTTAAAACTTTCTTTAAAAGAATAATTCATGAAAAAAAAAAATCAAAATGGTGCTTCCTGAAAACAACCATGCTGGAAGTTTTCCTCTTTATTCAGAAGAGAATAATGGCCCCTGAAAATGCTGTTTGTGCGGCTTTTGATCAATTTTCACCCAAAACGGAAACATCCTCTTTCACAAAAAGTTTGCAAAAACCTGAGAGTTTTGGAGTGGGTCTGGTGTCATCTAAGGTAGAATACTACATGTAGTTATAACTGTATCTATTGTGTACATGTGGCTGAGAGATGCATTTGTTGAACCATCTCGATTAAATATCAATACAGGGTAAAAACAAAATATACCAAGTCATTTGTACCAATCAGGGACTGGTAAAGATTGTGTTCTATTTATGTTGTGCAAATTTTAAGACCAAATACTTTTTTGTTCTCCGTTGTCTACTTTAGACAGCTATGACAGAGAACTCGAAATTTCCCAGAGATTTTACAACGGGAAATGAGCATGATTGAAACAAATGCATATAATTGTTTTTTCAGTGTTCAAAGTGGGTAGATATTATCCATTTTTATGTGTACAAATACTGTGGTCAACAGTTTTTAAGTAGGTGTCATATGGACAGAATGTTTTCCAGATCTTTGTATGAATGTGGAGGAGGGGAGCCCGTGGCCAAGCAGATGAGAAAAAAAAAATGGGAAAACAATTTTCCATTTTGCTTATTAAGTTAGACATATTTTGACTTTGGAGTCCCTCGTAGGATCAATCTCCAATCGTCACATAAGCAGCATTGAGGGTTTAGAGACAATAACGGTGTAAAAATAACCAGAATTTCACTAATAGAAAAATGCAGCGGCACACAATGCAAGTGTGGACATTCAAGCTGATTGCAATTCTGTTTGCCTAGGCCCGGCTGCCGTGGGACACTTTGGAAGCCAGCCTGATATTTGCCTGAAGGAACCATTTTTTTTCTTCAGCCCCTAGTTGGCTGCGAGAAAGAGAGAGACGGAGAGAGCTTGTTTTGTGTGGTTCGTCTTCCTGTGTGATTCCCAACTGCCAAGCAGCACAATAACCACTATTCAGAGAGTACGAGTAGGCCCCAGGCTGCCTCCAAATACCATCGTGTTAATCTTATAATTTACAATATTGCATTTGTCCTCAGACAGGGTTCTCAGTGCAACACTCTTCATCAGAGCAAAACTCAAAAACAACTCTTGTTACAGAGGTACAACAGGTCCATGCATAATTTGTAATTCACAAGATTTTTTTTTTCTTCCCTTTTTTTTTTCTTCTTTTTTTTTTTTTTTTTTAATATTAACAACATTTCAGTGAGCTTTTCTTAAGAAGTGGGCCAGCTAATTGCTTGGATGGCGAGAGTTTTGACGTGTATAATTTGATGTATTTGACGGTTGCACGGCACTGTGGGGATTGTACGCTATTCCCACAAGCTCCATCATTTCCCGCTCCGTGCGTTGAGTTGTACTCTTGAAAAGTCAAATTAAGTTATCAGTGTCCACGGTCATTGTGTACAGAGACACGCGAGGATGATAATGGGTGAAAACACGTCCCCCGTAAAGCCAAATCATTATCGTGCAAGTTCACTTTTGTCATTGACGTTCTATCCAGCAGGTTCCAACAGAGTGCGTTTACTATTGACAGTTTGTACCTGTGTCCTTGTAACTGATGGGCTTAGGGTGGCATTGTGATTTCCTTGGGGATGTTGAGAGCAAAGCTCTCTACATTCTTACCTCCTCTTTCCTGAGTAGTATATGAAGGCACTATTCCTTTGAATCCACCACGCTGACCTAGCTCTCATCATCATGCACTCTTTGTGTTTTCTTTTGCTTTTATTTTTTTTTGCTAGCTGCCGTCCCCTCCTCATCACCACCGTCTCTGCCCCACCCCCCTAGCAGTACCGGGAATGGGGCGTCGTCCCATCGCTCTGCCACCGCCTCACCGGGTATTTTCTCCTTCTCGCCCGCCAACATGATCACTGCCGTAAAGCAGAAGAGTGCGTTTGCCCCTGTGGTACGCTGTCCCTCCAGCCCCTCGCCCGGCTCTGGCCCAGCCGGAATGGCCGGGTCAATGATTGGGGCGTCAGGTGAGCGTGAGACACAAGGTGGGTGGTGGGTTTGGGCATGAATCAATACCTTGCGCTTGCTCCATTAACCCTACCTCCTCCTACCCTTAACCCATCGAGTACATGAGGTATTTCTTACTATACAGCCCAAACCTTACCAGATCATGTAACCTCATCCTAGCTACTTAACTCTTGGTTCCTAACTTGCTGGTGTCCAAGCTCACTGCTGTAGCCAGTCCCTCAAGCTTCTTATACACTTCATTGCTTGTCAATGCTGTTTGCTGCCACAATCTCTTCCAAAACATGTTCTGCTCTTGTAATCTTTGCATGAGCAAGAGTCACTGCCGCCTCCATACGCTGAGCTTTCCTCTACCCTGCACCGCTTAAAAAAAAACATGAACTTTCTATCATGAAAACCCACCACCTCACCTCTCAATGTCTCTGCTCACCACTTTTTTTTTTTAAATTATGGATTCATTGTTTAACTAATCAACTATTGATCTGACAAGTTCATTGATCATTTACTGATCAGTTCGAAAACAAACAAAAACAATTGTAAATTATCAGTTGCTGGTCAGAATTGATATGATCAATTGCTTATCAATAAAATTGATTTCTGATCTCTATATTCATTGTTTGATGGGCTAAATTACTGATAGATGATTCTTTACTCCCATTATATGGATTGAGTGAAAATTTAAGTTTATAAAGAGTGTCTATTGAGATGTACCATGTATAACTATGTTTAAAGAGGAGCGATAATTTATGGAAATAATATCAATAAGATTACAACCCCCCTCCTTTTCCCCGGATTCACCAAAGAGTTTGTTACACGCACTTGGCCTCCTTACCTTGTTTATCCGTAGATTTCCCTTCAACACAAGATAACCTCACAAGTCAGCAAAAAAAATTTGACAGTCCACAAATTTTGGCAGCAACTTGCTAGTTTTTTTTCTTCTTGTGTATTCCTAATGTAGCAAGTGGGAGGACATGCCAGTAAGATGACATGAACACTTGCAATTTTACTTAAGTTGAGTAATAATATCAAACACAAGGACACGCCTTTTCATACACCTTTTAACTTTACTAATATTGTTAGCCATTATGATGTCGGGGCTACAAAAACCCATCTATGCCTTAAGTCAGCAATGCCATTTCTCAGTCATAATTACGAGTCTGTGAGAGGCTTTCGTAGGTTGTACCAAGGTCTCGGCAACAATGACGTTATGAGGCTTCCATTTTGTGGGACATAAAGGGTAATAGCTATCAAGAGAGTTGCCAATAATGCGATGGGCTGGATTATACCATTGTACGCTGTTCACTCTCAATTGAAAGTAGTTTTCCCGCGAAATTGATGTTGTTGCCTCCAAGGTTTTCTCTGTCATTCAGACATTTATCCATTATCTAGATACAGAAACCATCAAACAATTTGTAAGCGCACAGAAGGAAAATCTTTTCTTATGGTCCGTCATTGTCCATTGTGTTTTTCCCCCATTTCCGTACAAGAAAAACCGGGCACGGTCGTCAAGTAAAGCAGGCCTTCCTCAAATTGGATTAGGATGTTATTTACCCTTGATGTGCAGTATCGGCTGGAACTTTGATGGCATTGAAGGCCAATCATTTCTATTCAGCGTAAAATGTAGTAATAGTCTGAAATGGATCGTTCTTGAATGGCAGATTACCTCAACGTCTTTTGTTCTTGTGTTTCCAATCTCTGCCTGGCATTTTGGGGCCGACTCTACAAATCTATAATTCCCATTGTGCGAATCAAAATCAAATCTGCTTTGATTTTTAGGCATGGAACCCCCGCGGGAGCTGGCAAAAATACGGGTCCTTGCTTCCATGCATACCAACAGAGCCTAATGAAAGGAAAAGCAAGAAGCCAGAGACAAACAAACCAAAAAATGAAAAGGAAGAAAGAAAAAAAAAGACAGGGAAAAAAAACAGACAAACCTTCTACAAGTTTGAAAAGCAGACAAACTTTGAATAAGAATATTCATTCCAACTGTAATGGCAATACCAACAAAGCATTTGTTGTGCTTTCACTCAAATCATTCTGGTGCAGTGGACATCAACAAGTCATTGCACTTGTTTAAACATTGACTCAGTATAGACACATGAAAAGTGAAGGCCCAGCATCTCTCTTGACCTCAGCAACAACCAGCGTGTTACTATTACACAGCAGTTTACCTGCATGGCACCAGTATACAGGCATACACTCCTAGGAGACTTCAGCATTTGTAAGAAAGGCTGAGTCACTTGTTAGAGCTATGTCTTGCTTTGTTACCGCAGCGAAGATTTATCGCCGCCTGGGACTCTGCAAACACGGCCGAACAATGATAGACTGAAATAAACCTGAGGAGGGGGCTTGACTCAATAATTTGGTGATATATGGGAGAAGGGGAAAAAGTGACAGTACCCACGTGGAAGTTTTTGGGCGAAATGATTTCATATTTGGAGACATCATCAAAGTTTTTTCTTTTCTTCTTTTCAAGTGTATGTTGTTGCCCCAGTTTGAGCAGAATTACCTCCCGGTCTGTCGTTGTGTGAAACTTCTTTGAAACTTATGAAACGTCCTTGTACAGGCCCAAGTCTCAAAGATGATCATTAAAACCAATTTTTACTGAGTGTCAAATGGAAGGAAGAATACAAACTTTATGGCTTTTGCACAGAAGTGTCACATTGATTAGATTCAGTGAAGACTTCATCGATGGCCCCATTCAAGCTTGGAACCCTCTCCACTTCTTGGGTAGTGTGCAACCCGTAGTTGCGCGTTAAGTTATCCCCCGAGGTGATCAGCCCCCGAACCCTTTCCACAGCAAAGTTGGGCGTATTAAAAAACAAAATGTGCCGCTTGTTTGAAAAGCTAAGACACTGACCAACCTTTTCCCTGCAAGGGTCGTGTCGTATTCACCCAGTCTAGTTGCACACACATTCAGATTCAGTTGGTCTCTGTTCTACACCAACTTTTAAACCAAATTATAATATTTCAGCATGTCCTCATGGCTCTGGAACAGCATTCCGAATCATTCCTACCAGTACTAACATCCACCACTAATTCCTCAAAAGTAGATGCCTTGCATATAGTGGCATAATTATTGCAGCAGTATGTTGATGAAACATTTGGTTGATAATGCTGCCTTGATGAGTTGAAAGGTATTCAGTGTTGGTTCGGCACATTTTTGACTTCTCTTTGTGGAGAAACATTTTCTGAAAACTGACCTTTTGAAAATGACCTTGCAATATGCCTTCAGGCTTGCATTTATTGCTTTTCCCTTAAATAATAATTAATAAAAAGAAAAAAGAAAAAAAGGGGAATTCATTGCATTAAAAAAAACTATTTTTCAAAATAAATGCAACTTAATAATAAAAAATGTTACAATTTAGCACTCGATATCCTTGGTGTCACAAATGCTGGATCGTCCCCATAACTTGTATAACACATTTCTGGAGTTGTAACTATTGGTAGTGTTGTTGTGCACTTCAGATACTTTTGCTGATAATACCCCCCCCCCCCTTCCCCTTCTCAAAATATCTGACTCAAAACATGAAACGTCTTCAGCAGAGAAGCTCACCTAAGGTTTCTTCTCTCTCTCTCTCTTTCTCCGCCTTTCCCTTCCCAATCTGTCCGTCAACACATCTCTCACCTGTTCTGCCTATTACCCCCACAGGAACAACAGCCATGATGTCTCCCTCCTTCTGTGGAGTAGGGGGCCCCTTTGCACTCCCCACCTGCGGGGCACCCATCTATGGCGCTCACATTGCAAGCCCTAGCAAGTAGCTGGTCTTTCTCTGTTTGTTACTCTCTCTCTCTGTTTGTCTGTCTGTCTGGCACTCTTTGTCTGTTTGGCTGTAGGTGGTAGTCGAACATCACCTGTTACCCCTCGTGATTACTTAATTACTGCGCCATCTGGTGTAAAAAAAAACGGTCAGGGCAAGCTGTGATACAGCTTTTCCGCATCTCCCATTTTGAATTCCCTCTTTTTTTCGGAAGCTACTTTTAACACCAGTCTCACTTCAGTGTTGGTAACCTTTAGTCTGTAATCATCGAAAACCCACTTAGAACCCGTGTTTCTAGTGGTGTCAAAGCGACCAGGACGTAAACATGGTCAGGTTTATGGGTAGTTGGCTGGGATGGCTTGGGCATAACATCTATTTAACAAAGATCTGGTAAACATGCTGTAAACGCAGTGTAGAGATACATTAATTACAATACCTTTTTAATACGTAGATGTCATTTGAATTTAGCTTTGATATTGTACCATCCAGACCTATGTACTTACTTTTTTTTGTTCGTTTGGTTGCTGAAAAGAGTTGGGATTTAGACGTTTTTAGTCACCTTGTCTTTTTGGGAAACAGAGATTTTTTATTATCCTACGAATATACTAGGAAGCTGTGATTATTGTTATTATTATTATTATTGTTATTCTTAACAAGTATATGGTGCCAAGATTTTAAGTCGATTATTCTTATAGGGCTGTGGAGCCCAGTACTGGTTTTATGATGGGGCTTTTTTGCTGCTTTTGTACATACATGCTTGTTACGTTTACCGCGGAGGATTGGAGACGATTATTATTTTTGTACTGGCGTAGTGTTTAAAATGCAATTGGCGGGTACAACCACACACGCATCCCAGATCACTTTAAACATCAAACAAACAGGAAATGTTGCAACTTCTTGTTTAACAACTCCTTGGAAAATATTAGTCAAGCATTCAGAAAAAAGTTTGATCATGATGTAAGGTCAGTAAAACAATCCAAAGTTTATGAGGTTTGTTTAAAATAAAAGGATGGTTAAACTTCCTCTGTGGCATTGTTAGCCCCCCGGGGTTTTAAGGCAGTTTTGCCATCAGTGTGAACCCAGTTATTAAACAATGGACATCCACTCTATTCACTGTTTAACAAGTTATTAGGCCAAGTCACTGTTTAACAAGTAAAACACGAGCAGGGGCCGATTTCACAGAGATCTAAGATTGATCTTAATCGTGTATCAATCTTAATTGCTTAGAACAATACAAATCACTGCGGCAATATTGAAAACTCGTCTTCATACCAATCTTAGCCCTTTGTGAAATCAACTCCTGATAGGTTACCCAGTGACATAATACACGTTTGCATTCGTATGTGAGATTTCCTTGACTCGTGGTGCATCGTGGGGGATTCCCCTCAAACCAACCCCCCCCCCCCCCCATGTTCCATCTGTACATGACAATCATCAGTAAGCTTCATTGATCATAATTATATTTTTGTGCATATACCTCAAATCATTGTTTTTGATGAGTAAATTCTAAGTGTTTTTATATGTCACCATTGTCGCCACTACCATAGTATTCATATGTATAGAGCCGTCAGTTTTCAGTCTGTATTGTTTCATTTCGAAATCAAAAACAGTTAACTCTTGGAACAATCTGGAGAAGAAAGAAAAAAAAACCTATCTGGTATTGGTCGAAGAGAGTTGACTGATAAAACTAATGTTGATCCTGTTACGTATATTAAGCTCTTTGATTGAAGATGGAGTACATTATTAGTAATACTCTAATAAAACAATCCTCAGGTTTGTTTGATGAGACTTTTCTAGGACACTTAAGGATTGGAACGAATTTCAACCCTTAAAAATTATTTAAAAAAAGAAAAACCTAAATCGAGTGTGTACCCCCATTTGGTCTCATACAATACCAAAATGACTTAGTGGTTGAATTTCATTTAAGTTAATCGTATAAGTTTGTCAGCCTGCGAAGGAAAAGAAATCATCTTGATTGCTTCAATCTTCCCTCGAGGATGATAAATTACATAGTTATGAGAATTGTTTAACAAATTCTTGTGGTTATTATCCCGGACATGAAATGGCTGTTTAACTGTGGACTGATTTCTCATTTTCCTTGACTGTTCAATAATGTGTGTTTGTAAAAGTCGCGTGTATAGTATGTCTGCCCGTCTCTCTGGATGAGGAAATATTATATCATGCTTGAAAAATAAAACTCACTTCAAATAGTGCGGAATGTTGGGAAATTCTTCAAATTTCCACAATGTCAACCATCTTGGCTTAATTAATTTGCATATATGCAAAGATAAATGCAAATACATATGCATATATGCATATTTGTAGTGTCCGTTTACAACACTGAAAACACTTGCTTTGAATCGACTGCTTTGTAAACTTTTTTCTGTGATGTAATTTACTTAAAGGTGTTGAGCTTTCCATCGACCCACAAACTAGCTCTTTTTTCAAAGTCTGCACTTGACCTGTAGTTTGTTTTATTATTTTTATTACTATTATTTGTTTTGAATTATTATTATTATTATTTTGACTGTCTGTCTCCTAAGACATGTATTATGCTGTTGTCGTCTAGTGTTGAGTTCCTAATCCCAAGTAGTAGTAAACGAAAATGCGAGAGTATGTGAAATGTATTTTTATTAGAAGCGAAAACCTTTCGGTTGATAAGAGGATATAGGAACCCACTGTAAGGAAGTGTGTATAAAGGTTTACATGGAACACACTTTGTTTAGTTCTTGTATATAAAAAAAAAACAAGGAAAAATTTATATATAAGTGCGTTTTGTTTTTGTATAAAGACACCATGTCTTACAAGATCGATGTATAGAGCATTTGAACAAAATGATTCATGACGAGGTTTTGTTTCAATAGATTGTAAATAGCAGACAGTTTCTTTTGAAGAAAACATTGAGAAAAAAATGAAGAACCAGATTCAGTATTTTATAAGATTTTATAAAATCTTTAAAAACTAAAACTATTGTAAGCTTTTTGGGGGTGCATTTTAAGAAGCGGAAAACAGTCCGGGGGCTTCTTTCATATCAATTTAATCTGACAGGATGAAATATTGTTTGGAAACTATAAAAAAAAAAAAATAATAATACAAAGGGAAGAAGCCGGACTGATAAGAAATGTATTGACATTGTTTTGCATGTCATTCTGTATCACACAAATCCCTGATGGCAAACTTGCAGTAAGAATGTCTCGGGCTTAATTAACTTGGAGATAATAGGCACGTAATTCTTTGTCTTCAGTGATGTAGGTTTGATATGTTTTCAACGACAAAAAAAATAACAATAATGGGCTTTCATTCTTTCCGTATCAGAGTCGAGCTTTTTAAAGACATGCAGAAAATGTTTACCCCAAATAGCTGTGTGTTTTTCCCCCTCCTTTTACACGGAAGCATGAACAAATTCAAATAGAGAGAATGTTACGTCATCGGAATGTATGCAAATTTTAATATATAAAAAAATGTTACACCTTGGATATAAACGGCACTGTGGTTTAGATGGCAGATGACTTTTGGTGCTGTATGTAAAGGTCCCAAAATGCCACAATTTACATCAACATTTTACAATACGAAGAATGTGATTCTATGATTATGTAACGGGCATCAAGCCCCACGTTAATTTGGGTGTATAAATAATTGTTTATGCTGCAACTGTACTTAGAAATATTAGGTTTTTAAATTGTAAGTATATCCCCCCCCCCCCCGCCCGCCCCTGAAAAAAAAATGCAAAAAAGGTCAGGGAGGCAACTTTTTTAAATCCACAATCTTCACTTTGCTGTCTGGGTTTGTCGATTTAAAAGAACGATGAATAAACAGCACCAAACGCAAACTGACATTTGCCATGTGGAAACTGCTATGGTTGCAGGATTGCAGTGGCGTGTATTACCATGGAATATTTAGCCATTTTGGAAAAGAAATCCGAATCTGGGTATAACCGAAATTCACTTTTACTCACCAAAGAGTTCGGTTGTCAAGCTTATATCATGCTTTTCAGTGAATCCTTGTACTTAAGTCTTCTTCTTTTTTCACCCAAAGTGAAATTAAGTGACAGTTGATCGTCATTCGTCCATCGGAGATCCTCCCCAAAGCCTACTCGAAACTTTATCAAAATGGTGTTGATCTTTGAGAGTCGAATTTGCTTTTCAAAAAAGTTAATTTGTTTATTTCTCCAACTGAGTACATAGCACAGTCATTTTCATGATCAACATTTCTTGCTAAACAATGATGGTTCGACACTGTTGAACTGTCTCTGTGTATAGATAGCATTACTGTTGTGGTTAACTGTTTAAGTTGTTCATTGTTACTATTGTCTGAATGTCTCTTGAAGGATGAAAATATTAATAAAAAAAAAGGAATTATAAGAGGAAAAAACACCCGATTGTCTGATGTGATCTTTTTTATGTAGTACACTTAAAGGATAGTCAACAGGTTTTTTTTCACAGGATTCGGAAAAGTACTGAGTATACAGTGCTTAACACACGTCAGTGTATTGGTAGGAAAAAAAACACAAATAAAATTCTTTATCCACGATGCCAAAAAAAAAGTAACATCTGTTATAATGGTCGCGGTACCCGCTTCTAATGGGATTCGAACTGCCTCT
The DNA here is from genome assembly GCA_911728455.2 of Marthasterias glacialis. Lineage (NCBI taxonomy): Eukaryota > Metazoa > Echinodermata > Asteroidea > Forcipulatida > Asteriidae > Marthasterias > Marthasterias glacialis. The sequence goes on from OU452231.1 coordinate 7,552,091, forward strand.
AGCTGCCGGGCAATCTTGGTAGTCTAGTTGGTAAGACATCTGCTCTAGAATGGCTGGGTCGTGGGTTAGAATCCCGGGAATATGCCTGTGGAATTTTTTTCACAGGACTCAGGGGAAAGTACTGAGTATACAGTGCTTACCACACATCGGTGTATGGGTAAAAAAATATATATATATTGATAAGATTAAAAAATATGTTAATGTTCACAGCTTTGCACATAACTTTATACACAGTATAAAGATGGTCATGGTGGAAAAGACGGTTCTCTTTAAATATGTTTGCCTGAAAATCTGCAGGTTGTCTTTAGTTTCAATGGTTTCAAATGAATTTCAATCTAAAACTTTTAGAACGACAGTTTTTAGTGTTTTTTTTTCAGAAATGAGTAAAACAATTAGTTTTGATCTCGGGAGTCCCAAACCCCTTTGTTTAAAAACAGTGAAAACAAACTAGGCTGACACTTTTTCACTATTCGCTTGTGACTCCGATGACTGATTGGGCTGAAAGTTTCACAGGTTTGTTATTTCATGTAGATGTTGGGCCGCGTAAACTGTAGATACACACTGGTCTTTGATGACAATAAACCAATGTTGTCAGTCAAGTTCGACCGGCACCAAATCTTTCGTGAAATATTTCCACTGTCAAACTTGAGGGAAATAGTATTTACAAATTCCACAAATCTCTTTTGTTTATTTCGATTGCCGCAAACAAAATAAGACCGATACGAACAAGCGCAAATTCCCTGATAAAAAAATACACCATTTGTCGTTAATTTCACTCCAAACATGACCATGTGTAAACTGCAGGATGGGAACTAATTTACTCCTTCCAAAAAGCAATGATTGACTTTCCTTTTTCAATAAATGGAATGGGTATGTCAAGTATCATAAAAATACACTTCATTTTTATCTCAAAGCTTACTTTTTTAAATCTTCACAAAGCACCAATCATCTGGACATGTATTTTGTATTTTGTCAAATGCTGTCTTCTGTGAGACATTCTTCTTTTGCTTCCTCGTAATAGTGCAGCCATCATACTAATGAGGATATATCGCTCCCCGAAGCAATTATAGTAAAGTGTCTTGCTCAAGGCCACAAGTGTCGTGACCAGGACTCAAACCCACACCCCGTTGACCTAGCCACCAGGACCCACACTCCTGTGACCTAGCCACCGGAATCCACACCCAGGTGACCTAGCCACCACAATCCACACCCCAGTGACTACAGACCAGAACCAGCACCCCACTGACCTAGTCACCAGAATCCACACCCCGGTGACCTAGCCACCAGAACCTACACCCTGGTGACCTAGCCACCAGAACTCACACCCCAGTGACCTAGCCACCAGAACCCACACCCCACTGACCTAGCCACCAGAACCCACACCCCGGTGACCTAGCCACAGAAACTATACCCCGGTGACCTAGCCACAATAACCCACACCCCAGTGACCAAGCCACCAGAACTCACATCCCAGTAACCCATCCACCAGAACCGGAGTTTGATGTGCTAGTCAATTGGGTCACGACACGCTCACTCCTTTTAGAACACAACCTTATAATTACTGCTTCTTGTTTTCACTAGAAGACTAATTTTCACTATAAGACTGATTTCATCTATATTGATGAAATTTTCACAGGTTGGTTGGATGGTGTGTTTATCGAAAACTAAAGATCAGGGATGAAGATGATGATGAGCGAGAATTAGTTATCTCTTTCGAAAAACAAACACAAAAAATGATCATGTTATTATTGTCTTGTATGCGAGCAAACATTGAAAAAGATTGTATTTTTTTTAAACTCATTTCCTTTATGCTGATTATTGCATAAACAAATAACACATCAATAGCGTTATCTACCGAGATTACTCTCTTTGCTGTAAAGGCGGATTTTAGTTCCAGCAAAGAGGAAACATCTAATAAACACTATCTTTTTCATCCACACTTTTGACATAAGACCTACTTCATGTTTTGTGAAGGTTATTGCTGAAAAAATTTACTTTAATCACCACATAGGAAACTGACATAGACACTGTCTGTCGGGGAAAGCCCAGTTACAACATCAGGTCACTCTATTTGTAAACATCAAAATCACTATATAGCAAATATAAAGGTATAAATTTATAACTGAGTTTAAATTCTTATCGATCTAAAAATCAGTTCTCAGAATTGGGAGACGAAGGGGGCAAGTCCCATGATTACCCTTTTTTAAACTCAAGAGGGCGCTGTGATGATTTATAACCAGTGACATTATAATGATGCAAGTTGGAGTAAGACAAAGAAAGAAAACGGTTCTTTAAACCCTGTGGGAAGTTCTGTAGAAGACGTTATGTCATTTCCGTGAAAACCTGAAATACAAACATAGAATCTGTAACATGAATCACTAGCTGGTGATTCATAGAATGAAGTAATACATCATACTGAAATGTCTTCCACCAAACCCGCCTTGCTATATATTTTACAATCCCTGCCCCCACCCCACCCTTCTCTGCCGGACTTCGAAGGACAACATGCATCAAGTAAAAATAACAACTGCATCATCTCTGAAGAGAAAAATACCTCCTTGAAATTTTCAAAATCGGAATTTCACAAAACCCCTTTATTGCCAGTAATGTTCCCAGCCATCATACTAGCGTTTCCATTTAGTTCATCCAACTTAAACTCAGTTAAAACTGATGTAAGGAGTTAATTACGCACAATTAATTAGTTGTTCTATTAAAATTAGCATGAATTGTAACAATGAAAGCAGGGCCCTTATGGAAACCAGTTTATTTTGGGCATACCTTAGGTAAAGAAATGCAGTAACTAAGGGTAGATTCCTTCCCAACATAGGCGTACGAGCCGGTGGCAATTGCCCTCCACCCCTCTATAATTCAGGCAAAAAAGTGGGGGAAATTCGGGCAAAGCAAGAAGAAAAAGATATAAAGACTTTTTATTGGAAATGGGTACTTGTGTTTTTTAACTGTGTAAAATATCGGGCAAATCAACCCCTCTTTTTTTAAAGTATAAGTTAATGTTTTGTTAAAATAGTGCTCCTAATCAACTCACACGTACTGGATGTTAACATATGTTATAATGGTCGCGGTACCCGCTGCTAATAGGATTCAAACTGCCTCTCGCTGCTGGGCAATCTGGGTAGTCTAGTTGGTAAGACACCCTGCTCTAGAATGGCGGGGGTTGAGGGTTCCAATCCCATTCAAGGAATATGCCTTTGAGGTGTTTTTTTTCACAGGACTCGAAAAAGTACTGAGTATACAGTGCTTAACACACATCAGTGTATGGGCAAAAAAACACAAATGATAATCAAGTACTGCAGTAAATATCCAGATAGCGCCCATTTTTTGAGATGGAAATATTAGTACATAAGAACCTTTATAAGGCCGCGAGAGTAAACCAATAAAATAGAATTCTCTTCAATAATTATACTCTTTAAAACTTTCGCTCAAATTCGAGAGGAAAGTGGCCAGGAATCGCCTCAAATTGCACCACAAAGCATGTAGAATCGCAAATTTTCCGGGGCCCTCCAGCAGGTCCCAGACCCCACTCCATAACATAACATAATTAACATAACATAACATAACATAACAATTATAATTTAAGGCGCTATTCCATCGAGATCATAGCGCACATAAAAGAAATTAACATGGATAAAGATGAGTCTGAAGAGCTTTACGAAATAGAGATAAATTAACAGATTCCCTAATGACAGGAGGAAGATTGTTCCAAATCATTGGACCAGCTACACTGAAAACTTTTTGACCCAGAACTTTTTTCGCATGGGGAACATTCAAGTGAGTGTTGTCAAGTGTGGAGCGAAGTTTACTATGGGAGGAGTATGGTATGAATCCTGTATCTGTCGAGCGTCATATACAGGCTTGTTTTTATTGCATCTCAGTTTAACACCTCATCCATAAATTATCATTCCAAATAAATTAGGTCATATCTGCATGTTTACTTTGGGATTATTGAAAATGTTCCACTTGGAAGCTAGCCCTCAAAGTTTGCGCCCCCTATCCGAAAAACCGGAATCCACCCTTGTTCAGTTAAACCCCACCCCTTCCCTCTAAAGAAAAAAAAACACGAACTCAACACCGAAAAAGTTAAAAGTATGCCCTCTCTCTCTCGTGATTAAGTGGTACATCACTCGGATCGGTTTCTGCAGAAAACATATATTCCAATCCTGTAGCTTTAAGAACATATCAAAATAACCTGTGAAATTTTCATGGAAAGAGTATACTATAGTTTTTCCAAGAAATAATGTTGCAGATTGAAATGCTGTTTCTCATTGACAGCAATTCTCAGGACGATTGTACCAGCACTGACTTCAATCCAGGTTTCAAATGGGCAATATTTACTTGATTTAAAAAAACAATACTAACCAGGTTTATCCTTTTAACTGTTAAACACAGCAGACAAGGGACAACACTTGACATTGTGTGAACAAAATGGAAAGATTTAGAAAGACCTTTCCAAAGTATGTTGACAAAAAAACAAAACAAAAAAAAAACAAACTAAAAAAACAAAATAATACCTGTTGACAGGATATTTATATTGACAAGATGTTGATATTGAAGGATGATCATATTGGCCAGTGGAATTACATTTTCTTATATCACAAAGCACCAAGTTTTCTGCACCAAATCTCCCGTGGCCTCCCAATTAGAGATATCCTAATTCTTGTGGCAATCCAGTCTGGGTTTTGCGCTAACATGGAACTTACTCCCAGGAGCTAGGCTTTCAAAGTCTGGCTATACATCGACCTGGGGTTTGGACAGTATAGATTGAATGGCAAGGAGATTCTTTAGGTCTATTTAACGGGCTGGCCACTTCCACTGTCCCTTCGGACAGATTGATTCAGAAACACTGCACTGGTTTTTTATACACATCTCCCATCAGCAACAACGTCTTAAGTCACTATAGGGTTTATCCCTGAATCCACCATCAGAGATGCCCACAGCACAATCATCCAACTCCTTGTCATGAACAAAAAACTACTTTGAGTCGCGAAAGCTCACGGTTTTTCTTTACAGTTTGCTGGGGGCCGAATGAACAATTTGAGTGAAAACTACCATTAATCTCTTCTATAAAACCTCAGGATGACCTAGATTTGTTGAAGGAAAAAAAAAAACAGAAGATACAACAACAACTCAGGGAAACGATTCTGGACAAAAAGTGTAAAAACCTTCAATTGTCAATATTGCAACAACATGTTCTCATGCATTCAAAATGGTAAGGTGAACTTAAAGGGATAGTAAGTCATTGTAATTTTTTTTGGAAGAGTGAATTAATTCCCATCCTCAATAAACACAACCATGCAACAATGCCTTCATTAAATTCACCGATCCTAAGAGTAAAAATGGTTTGTTTTGTAAGGGACTGTATGCATGCTCACATCTGGCTGGTTTCGATTTGCGGCAAAAAACAAAGGTAGCACCTCGTCTATGAATATATCAGAACAAAATCAGGCGGAAGAATAAGTTAGAAAGATTTATGCTATGAACAAAGCATCTAGTCAGCTTATAAATAAATGAAAACACAAACAGTTCTATTTTAAGCGTGATCAATTTTTATACCGACTTCCATACTTAAAGGGCTGGTACATCATTAGCAACAACATGACTCAAAATTCTCACGAGACTGAATAAGCAACAAATGTTATGCAATTGATTTACGATCTGCTGGGGAGAATGGAGGAATGTTACCTATAAATTCCAGGTAGTGCAACCCCAAAGAGGCTGAAACCCAAAGGTTGGTGGGGGAGTGGGTGTGTGGGTGGGTGGGTGGTGGGGGGGGGGGGGGAGTCAGAATTTCTGTCCCGACCCCTGATTTTTTTTAAAGTCAAAACATTTGTTCAGGTTGCACTGTGCTTTTTAAATTGTGTCCATCTTTTTAAGACTCAAAGAAGTCATTGCTCTCCTAATACGAGTTGGATTACAAAATTGTTTAAGTGATCTTTAATGAAAAAATGGCGTCCCCTTGTGGTGATCCCTTCAATGCTGCTTCCAGGTTCTATCGTAATCCGTGAGTGATTCCTGGCTGTAAGGTTGACACCCCCCCCCCTCAACACACATGTTTGTTTTTGGTGTAGACCGACGACATCCCTTTGTTCTCCCATTGTTTAGACTCAGCTTAGTTTTTTAGCGACGTCTCCATTGGTTTTGTACACGAAACATACCGAGGACTGTCCCCGGTATGTCATTTCCCTGGATGCCTTTTGTTCAAGTCCTCGGTTTGAATGCACAGACATGCACATGTACACACCCACACACACACACACACACACACACACACTAAGATATTGACAAGATAGCGAGGTAATAGGGCTAGATAGGCTCAGTTGGTAGAACACTGAGCATGTAAAAACGGAAGTTACATGTTCAAATCTTTCTTCCCCTAGTTCACCCAAAATTTAAAAATACTGTCGCTACATTTTAAGTTAACTGGAGTTAAACAAGCCTGTCACATGCCACGAACATTAACCCTCCAATGTACTTCAACGTTTCTATAATAAGGAACTGTTAAAACAAAAAAGTACAAGGCACAGGCCTGCTGCATATACATGTAGCCGATTTCTCAATGGGAAACTGCACCTGGGCCCCCGACAACGAAACAAACACTGCTTGTGGCACGTGAAAGAAGTTTCAGTTCTACCTTTTTTCAAGACATTATTTGATACCTCCTTCCGTTGCACCGGAGATGAAAAAGTACTAAGACACTAATTCAGAGTTAAATTGCTACAGGATTTGCAATTATCACAGGGATTGGGGAGCACTTTAAATTTACACTCAAAATTTGGAAGAGCAGAGGTTAACAATCCCTCGTGCACACGGATTTAAAAACAAACCACAATATCAATATAAAGAGTCTGCCCCTAATACAAATGTCCCGTCCACCTTAAAAATAGGCCAGTGCCATTCCCAATTGTGCGTCTACCCAACTTTGGCTCGCAAGCCTTTTAACCCGTCCCGACCAACGATCCTCACCTTGCAACCTGTGGCTGCAACAAAATGCATCCAAGACCAAGCCCCCTGAGATGCTGCACTGAAGTTCTGATTGTAGCTTGGGTCCGGACTTAAAGAAAATGGCCAAGGGTGACGCAATCATTAGGAGAATTGCTAGGAGCAGTAAAGGCACTATAAAGCACTCCCAGTATGACAGCAGGTCCTAGTTGGATGTCACCAGGATTTCACCCCAAGAAATGTGTCAAAGAGTCTTGCTCTTTTTCATCTGGTCACTTAAATCCAATTAGGATTCCAACCAGATGCTACTTTTTTCCCCTTCTTTTCCTGAAAGCTGAGAGTGATGGATGGAGCCTTGCAGCTAGGGGGTTGAAATGGGCTAATTTCAGGGAGGGTTAGGGGGGTTAAATTGTAGTGAATGGGAAGGGGGTGGAGATTATAGCAAGGTAAATTAGTTGGTACTTGTTAATCTTGTGTGTAGAGAGACTTCCTTGTGGAGTGGGCAGACCTTAATGCATCGATAATGCTGGACAGAAAGGAAACACTTTACTGTGTGTACTTTGGTTTCAAATAACACAAATCCCTAAGAGCAACATTGGACAATCTGGGACTTTGGACTGCGTGGTAATTTCAGGAATATCACAATTTGAAAACGGGGGGGGGGGGTATTTTAAAACGGGGGAATTTGGAAACAGGTCCTCTTGGCTGCCTAAGGAAATAATGTTTTTTTTGTTGTTGTCTAAAATCAAATCGAGACTAATAACATCACAACCGAATTACAAACTCCTTTTTATGTGTATTATTTATTTATTGGCCACACAGCAAAATTGACGATGCACATTTAGTCACACAACTATACATGGTTTAAGATTTGGGTTTAGTTTTGAAAAACAAACAAAAAACAAATGTGAATGAAGCTCCTTTCAAAAAGGAATATATCAAAACACAACACTTTCATGGGTGAGATTGTATAAAAATGAAAAAATCTTGAAAAAAATTGATAACTCATATCCTCTTGGTCTGGTGATGATGCTCCTTGAATAAATAGAATGTTACATCTCTAGAGGTTTATTGACTCTTTATATCGCCACTGATAGAAATCTACAGGTTTTATCATAACATGAGCAGAGTCTTTCGTCTCTGTGATGGCGAGTTAACCTCTTTCAAGAAAATCTGAAGGCCAATGGAGATGAATGAGAAATTCCGATATCAGGAAAATAATAATCATGACAAATCACGGGCCTGCACTTTGTCATAACACAAAGACTTACACTGGTATCTTTTAAAAACAGTCTAACGAGAACCATCAAGGGGTCGTCTCATATTAGGCTGGTACCGAGTATGAAGTGTTATGGTCGTCCTGTGCCTGGCAGTAGGGCGTAATGAACCCAGCAATGGGCGTCGGCAATTAATGTGCAAATGGTGTTTCGAGAAAACCGAGTGTGAAAGTTTGATTGCTTTTCTGTTATTCATAAGTCGTTGCAGGAAGGTTAAATCCCACATGGAATTGGAAACACATGTCATGAAATACATGTCAATATATGTCATATTTTGTTTTCCTGAAATACGCCATTTTATTATTGCGACCTTCTGCTTGATAAAAAGTTATCCTTCGCTTACCCAACTGAAGGTCACAGACCCTTCCGGCCACCCAACAAGGTGTAATGCAATTCTCAATAAGTTTATCAACAAATTTACCAGCATGGCATTTTAGTTCTACAACACAATATTCTACAGAACATCACAAAATCTAAACAATGTTAAGGGGAGGGGGGGGGGAGACTCAAGTATAAGGCTGTATCCGAATTGGTGACCGCGGCTACGGCTGTTGCTAAGGACATCCTATACTTCATCACATGACGTGGCAACCTAGCCGTAGCCGTAGCCAACTCAGACAGAGCCTACAAAGGGTGTAAGGCATTCAACTTCATGTATTTTCTGAGCATACAATTTTGCAAATTTTGCTAAGCAAAACACAAAGTTTCACTTAGCAAAAACTGGTTACCAAAAGCCAGTGTACTCGTTCGTAAATAATATTACAGGAAGTATTAGTAGTATATTTTTCCCCAGGTCGAACAGTATATTCTTTAGATTTCCACTGGATGTAAGACAGCATAGTGTTTTGAGTGAGAACAGTCAGAGTGACCGATTGATCTAACGTAACTACATTTGGCCTCATACCGTGAGTTCCCAAAGAATCACAAACACTATTGCCGTTTTCAGTAGTCGTTTTTCCCTGAATTAAGAGACTCATGCATCCTGGGGGCCCCGTCACCTGTTACAGCAAAAAAACACCCAGTATTGAGATGATACACCAGCCCCATTACAAAAACCCAACACACCTTGACGTGATTATATAGGTCATGCACACTGCCTGATTGATAGCTAGTAATGTGAACCATGCACCAGCCACCGTGTACACACCTAAGGTGCTGTCAGCCACCAGTGACGAATCCAGAACAGGAACCTCATGTTCAATGTAGCGTCACGTCAAAGCGTTTATCTCACCACGCACAATAACTTTTGGCGTATTATTTTAGACACCATCTGAATAATTGAACTCTACAGAGAATCTTTTGTCAACCCTCCCTCGACCCACTCGTAAATTTTTTTCTTTCTCCGCTTCAGAGTAAAATGTCATGTGTTGACAAAAATCATCAAGAAATTTCTAGATAGAGCCAGAGGTTTTAACCACAAACGAGGTCCAGGGTGACCGTAGTGACAGAGAGGGACTTCCCCTGTATATGGGTTAAGGGGGAGGAGGGGGGGGGGGCTTGATCAAGTTGCCATGTTCAGACAGGATCTGATCATGTTGCAATGTGTAGACAGTGCTGCTGATCGTATTACATCGTGCAGACAAAGCTTGCTGATCATGTTGCATTGTCTTTCTTGCTGTATCATCACATGATTTTAAAAGACAAAACCCCACTGTAGACTAAACTGATTCAGTTGCATAATGGGTATACACAAGTACTCGACAGGAGCTACACAATTCTTTTTTTTTCCTTCTCTAACAATGGTTCTAATGTCATGAATCATTGTTGCAATATATAAATGATAGACAACGGTCATATCTGGTTAAATTACCACAAGGGTTTATCGGAGCGATATTCATTACTGGAAAGTTGCTTTGTAATACTGTTTTCATATGCCAAATAATAATCTATGAAAATTGAAAGCGACACTGACAGTATGCTGAACACAACCATTGTATCAAGTTTTATACATTTTACGGGTCATTTCTTGCACAATAATGAGAACTACATGTAAACTTGAAGCTTTGCACTTAAACCCTTTCACAAACAAGTCAGAACGTTCAATCTTTCAGGCAATTCAATAATTTCCAAACCAACCTTAACATAAAACCACATGTAATACTGATGCGCAAAATGACAAAATGAAAATTGTCTCTCGTCATCATTTACTAGCTCAAACATGCTTGGGCTGTATTTCATTGAGCTTCTTCAGCTCGAATAATAGCTAAGCACAACAAAATTAGGCTTAACAGAATAATACTACCATGTCACTGGTACCGTGACTGGTATCCTGCTCATTTTTGCTTAGCAGAAACTTGTCAAGCAATCTTTTCTGCTTTAGCAGCTCTGAAATTGGGCCCAGGTGTTTGTCTACCTTGACTAGAAGAATTAGACAAAACAGTCATTTCAGATACATCAGTACTACCACTGAATTAACAGCAAACAGTGAAGCACATAATATTGGATTTTAAATAATAACATTTTGGGTTGAACACTGACAAATGTACTAGAAAAAAAGGATTTGAACCTCTACCAACTGAGCTATCCAGCACTAGTGTTGGCGACTCCCTATTTTGTCGATATCTCTGTGCAGGGTGCCAGTCTTGAGGGACATGTTGCACACAGACCCTACGGACTAGATCGAGGTGCTGATGGGAAGATGGAGTTGAAGTTGAATCGATACAACTTGGTTTTAGTTTTGAGAAATTAAACTATAGCTGAGTACTGTCCTGCTTTGAATGAAAAATCTCCATTCCTATTAACACACAGTTCAAACAAATTTTGGTTCAACGGCTTTGAGTAAGAAATCCTTGAATTGCCTATAAATACGTGTAATTAACATCAACTTTATACCAAGGAGCACAATTTTATTGTTTGGACGTACTCAGCGTGGTCTACCTCTTCCCCTGCCTCTGCCCATGGGCGGTTTAACCGGTCGATCATCAGTGTTGGTTGACTTGGGGTTCTTGACGGTCTCGTCAACAGACAGGATCAGGCAGGCTGCCTCAGATGCTGCAGTGATGGCGTTAATTTTGACGATTGCGGGCTCCCAGACGCAAGCGACAAAGTTGTCCGCTACATCCTCGTTCAGTATATCTACCCCGTACCACATGTCCCCTGAGGGATGTGAAGAAGAAAAAAAGTAGAGTTTAAATTATAAATACTTATGATACATATCACTGACTGAAATTAACAGCTGTAAAAAGAACAATATTGTGTATTAAAAAAAAAAACAATCAAACTACATACAGTTTTTTCCTCTCATGTTTCTTTGAACCAAACATGCTGTTGTTTTCTCCTGACGACACAGAGACCATATGATGTTCTTTTTGCAACATGGAGTTTAACTATGGTGTTTGTCTCACAACCAAAGAAAAAAAAATAGCATTTTTTCATTGTGACTGTCATTTGCGTCACTTAAACCTACCATTTATTTTTTCCCATATTTTGTATCAAATCATATTTCATCCTGTTTTTGCATTTGAAAATTTGAGAGAGCTAGTGTTTAGAATCTCTCTATCAATGGTTATACATGCTCTACACATTGCAAAGAAATATCAGAACAGTTTACATGAGTTTTGGCCTCTGTCTTCATAGAACTGTGTCCTTTGCAGAAGTCTTACAAAATCTCTTCCCCTTGTCCACATCCCTTGCCATGATTTGTTGTTATTTTTTAATACTTTTTAAAACATTTATTTTTTTTAAAAGTCAATTTAAATTTTTTGTTTATTCACCCACAAACTGAATTAAATTTACCCAGTCAGTTTCCCTTGTGGTTTATGACTTTATATTTGTAAATTAAAAAAATGGCATCCACTTAAGGTGATCCCGTAACTGTCGCTTTCCAGGTTGTAAACTTGGGTGTGATCCCCAGTTATTTGGCAACTTCAGGCAAAATGGCTTCTGACTGGCACCCGAACAAAGATATTGGACAAAATAGGGAGACAGCTCCAGAGGTAGAGCACCTGAATGTTAATTTGGGAGGTCATAGGTTCAAACTCCGTTCTATTCAATTCTTCTTTGTTCACCCAAAAAGATAAAAATAACAATCAGGGACAATATAGAGTAGAATTTCACTGCACTAACACATTCATTTTGTGTACATTTGCATTCTGATAATATACCGGTGAATGCGCTGATATCATGCTGGGCCTACTTAGAATGACAGCGGAACTAAAAGCTTTTTCGCACAAAAGGTTCAGACAGACAGTACTCAATTATTATCGCGGAGACAGTTTTTACTCGAGATTATTCATACTTCCCTGTAATCTCATGCACCCCTTCACCTAGAAACAATTGGACCTCTCAGCCAACATGACAATGGCAAGAGCCAATGTGTTTGATTTAGACTTTTTTTTGTATTTCCCTGAATAAAAAGAAAGTCTCCAGCTACAGAGTGCGCATCAATCACAGTTTGTGGCACTATATGACGAGCGCTGGTTTTATGGGGGGCACACATACTGATTAATTCATAAGATAGAGAGCAAGGTATGGATCCCTTACATCGACATTACACACAGCTCCTGTCTGCCCATGGTCTGGTCTGCCAATTTGGGAGTCAAATTACTTAGTCAAGATATGGTGCGCATCTCACTTTGCTTGCGTCGCCTAAAATACACACACAGAGGATCCATCTCACAAAAGCTTGATGTTCCGATATGAATATACATGTACATTGGATTTCAATTCTTCCTCTTCTCCCACAAAGGAAGGGGGGATATTATGAAATAACAGTCGTTTGCCCTTTTGCTATTCAGAATCTGGCACATAAAAAAAACAAAAAACAACAACTATAAAATAATAAAAAAAATCCATCTCGGCTCAATGCCCATGTATGCTCAGGGGCCATATCCTTACAAGCTTTGCTTCTTTATTGGTCCCTATACCTATTCTCTACTTCAGTTTTATCATTATGTATCTAACTTTTAATATTCATTATGTTTGTCATTGATTTTGATATTGTACCTGTGGAAATAAACTGAAACTAAACAAGGCCTTAGTCAGGAGAACTCTGTCATTTGCAGTCGACATGGGCGCGGATATGAAAACCGCATACTTCCACACACAACAAATATGATCACACAACATGGAAGTTACTAAATTTAATGATTACACTTCAACCTGAGCCATCCGCCAAGTGTATTGCCGGAATATGTGACAGAAATGTGCCGACATGACCTGGGCTATTTCACAACGCCCTTCATACACAGCTTGGGGGGAGGGGGGGGGGGGGGGTTAAGAGGATCCACTATGTTACCCCCTCCTATTAGCGGCTTGGCCACCCAAAGGTTATCAGGTGACACACTACTGGTTATGTCTACAAATACTTCAGGGGGGTAAAGGGGGAAAGGTTGGTGGATTCTGTGCATACACGAGCAACTCATCGAATGTGTCAGGCAGGAAATTTGATTTGCGAAGGTGGACTTGACCCGGCCACCAAAAACATCCAATTGGCAGGAAATGCCTCAATTTCCAGGGTACGTGCAGCCATGCAAGGCGCGATCGACGTAGATAGACGTCTTCAGAGTGAAGTGAAGTGGGCTATCAATGATTTAGGGCTTTAATGCCTTAGTGTAGTGATGAGAGCTGTGTGTCAGGATTGGGCAGCAGCTTTTATAGCTACAGGACTATACAGGATACAGCTATTGGCACTAGCTTAATAATGATGTATTTAGGAAAGGGGGAAGGGGTGGAGGAGGAGGAGGAAGAGGAGGGGTGGTGGTGGTGGTGAATCTTCTGATCACTGCTAATTCCGTTGTAAAACTATTTGGAAACTTTTGGTTTTCTGTCACATAAGTGGATTATTTTTGCAGTGGTCATACATTTCCTGATGCAGAACGTAGAGATCTTTACACTACCCTGTATGTGCTTTTAAGTGGCCCTATTAACACGAACTAACACAGCAAAATATAACATTTATTTTTTATAACCTGTTCAACTTGTCAATAGAGGGCAGCATGCCGACCCCCGAGTTAGTTTGAACTTTGAACCCACTGTGTCTGTACTGAGCTGTGTGATGCACTGACATACCTCCTATTTGCATATTGTACTACTAAGGCAGATGTGGTTTGTAGGGAAGTTAATTGGTCAAAACTTTACAAATTTGTAAACAAGATCGCAGGATGACATCATCATGGCGTCATTTCAGATTTATTTGCAACACGCTTCTGTCCAGTCACATAACAAGATTCAACTCAATCAGACCTGTACACGACTTCAAAAAGTGCCCCTCTAATATGTTGTCACGTGACATGTGATGATGTCATCAACTTGAAACTTCATACATGTGCTCTCTCTGCATGAGGGTCATTTCGTATACTAATTTTGAAACAACTTAAAAAACATTTTGCATTGTTTTTAACTTGCCACTAGATGGCGTTTGTGTGCTTTATGATGTCATAAGTACTATTCTTTTAAACGAGACCCTTGCTGGACAAGAACATTGTTGAAAGCAACTCGAAAAAAATTTACAACTTTTTAAATTATAAGGCACATCCGGTTTTGACCATGGTAGAGGTCACATGATTTCACACACACAAGAATAAAAACAAAAAAAAATGAAGATCTATATTAACTCTCTCTACTCCCCCACAAAAAACATTACAACTGGACTAGTGATGACGTCATCATGACGTTGTCATGACGTCACTCTTCAATGCACAACTTTAGTATGAGGTCTTAGTGTGTGCAAACTTTAAATAGGATACTAGTTATAGAAGTAGCCAAAGTGCCGTCTAGAAAAAAACATGTACAAAGTCTACAGACAAATTATTTAGAAGAACTTGAAGAAAACAAACAACAACATCAGAACAACTGCAAGGGCTTTTCTGGAAAAGCAGAAAAAAGGGCCTTTGAAAAGGCCAAAACAAAGTGCTCTTACCTTGTGCATGTTTCTGCCTCAGCTTGTTCAGTATATTGGTGGCATCAAACCCAGCATTGTCACACAATTGCCTTGGGATGACCTCCAGGGCCTTAGCAAAGGCCCCGATCAGGATCTGCTGCTTCCCAGCAATGGTACGAGAGTAGTCCCGAAGGTACTTGCTCAATTCCATCTCAATGGCTCCCCCACCTGTTAAAGTGCAAAACGTATTCAGTTAGTTTTCTGAGTGAGGAGGGATCAATAAGCAACCGGGAAAAATAAAGCAACCAAATTGTGCTTTTGCAGTCTCAGCTTTAAGAGTACCTTCACTTAAAATCTTCTTGAAGAAAAACCTGCCAGTAAACCTTGAGGCAATCTCATTGAATATGTGAATGCTCGTTCTTAAGAAAACAGCATAAAAGGCTAATGTTCTCAGTCTGCTTAACTTCCTTAAGACTGTAACCATCCTCAGCCCATTAAAATCCAACAGCATGTTTTGTTTGATTTTATTGGACTGAGGACGGCACTAGTAAAATGATTATGCTTTACATGGGATCAGGCATTCCATAATAAGCAGAATTCAACAGGATGTTGAGTTAACAACACGGTGTTGGATTTGGTTAGACTGAGGAAGGATCCTAATAAATCACTCGGGGGGGGGGGGGGGGGGGGGGGGCTGTGTAGCACTTTGTAAAAAGTGAATCGAAATATTTTGAGAGTTTTGGGATGGTTAAAACTTAGTACCTGAAATACTCTAATCACATCACCTCCTCGGGATTATTAACACCCCGTTGTAGAACCGAGAGATACAACAAATCCACCATCCCTGCTCTGACAAGAATTTTATACTTTTTCTTTTTGTATTTGGTTTTGGCTTTTTTAGTTATGTTAAACTTACTTTTGACTGTAATTTTCTCTTAGAATTTAAAAGCGATTTTAAAATTTTTTTTACGCTATTGTATTGTAAAACAGGTCATTTCAGCAGTTTTTGTGACTGCTGACCACGTGAGTTTTTATCAATAAACCAAATAATTATAAATAATAATCCCATGGTGAGGCTCAAGTTTGATGGATTTAGTGCACTGCAAGCCTGGTATGCATGCACCAAGCTTTCAGAAGTGAACTCATTCGGCATTGGATAACCAATGGCTGATGGTCTGTCGGTGACAAGGAGGTTGAAGATGAGACATGAGGCATACCTGCAACGACTGCATCATTCTTGATGGCTCGTCTTACGATCATGATAGCGTCATGGAGAGATCTCTCCGTCTCCTCAATGAACTGCTCGGCCCCTCCCCTCAAGATCAAGGTGCATGTCTTGGCTTGTGGGCATCCTGTGAAAAAGTTATACCTACAGGCAAAAACAACAGTGAACAAAATTGGCTGAAACAAATAATCACAGCATTTTTATGTTTCATCCTTTTTCAACATATTCCTCCCAAATTAAATTATTTTTTTTAAACAGATACATTATCTCACAGTAAATATCTGTGGCGTTTCATGGCCGAGCATTCTAGCGCATTAAACTCAAGTTCTAGTGGCATCCCAGTCGTGTGACATGTTGTCCTTGAGTAAGAAACTTTAAACTATAACTGCTTCTCAACACCCGGCAATCAATGGTTACGTGTGAGGGTAGAGATTGTTGATGTGAACGATTAGCAACCTGTGTGCCCATTTGGTTGCCGGTCCTGCATACTCCTAAGGAGTTGAGATGATTTCAGGAATGCTTAGGGTCCAATGAGGAGGGGGTAATAATACTGTACATGTACGTCGCTTTGAGTGGCCTACTTGGCTTGAAAAAGTGCACAATAAATACCAATTATTATTAATATTATCTCCAACGTTACCGAACAAAGTAGGGGGAAAATAGTTTGGTCATTTTTTCAAGATAAAGATCAGTATCCATAGTTACAATCACATACAGGGAACGAGACAACTTAGACGAAAGCAGTCTAAGACAACTAAAGGAAATAGGGACCACAGCTGAAAAAGATTCCATGACTTCCTGATTACGGTACCAGTGCCCTAATGAACTATGACCTTCACTGACCTAATGAACTATGACCTTCACTGACCTCTCTCCACCTATCTGCTCTTCGTTAAAGGCTTCACAAGTTCCCAGCACATCCTCGGTTAGACTCTGAACTGATGTCTGTATAGCGCCCCCGCAGGCTTGTAAGGTACGCTTCAGGTCTTCATCTACAACACGTCCAGCACAAAACAAATCTCTGCATGGGGGGGAAAAAAAAGATGAAGTCAGTGAAATTTGTCTGTATGGGAAAGAAATGCATTACATCTCTTAACTTCTAACCGGGTGACATGAGCATAATTTCACAGCAGAGCTGCTAAGCAAAAATGAGCAGGATACCAGTCACAGATGGTACATGGGGCATGGTGTTTTACCTGGTAACTTTGTTCTGGCAAGCATAATTTTGATGTGCTTACCTGTTTTTTGTGCTTTTAAAGCAAGCTCTGTGAAGTTGGGCCCTGCTTTGGTTTAGTTTGAAACCCATTTCAATGAGCTGTCCGAAGGATAACAGTCAGGAGCAAATAATAAAGAATTTTTGTAATTTATTTCATAATTTAGGAAATACTGGAGATTTTTTTTTTATCAAGTCATATGTCAGATTTCCAAATTTTCCACATGCCGGTGAATACAGAATAACTGCGGAAATTGCTATACCACATCGACTCACAGAAACTGCACAGAAACCACACAAAAAAAGGTCAGGGTTCACCAGAAACAAAACCTTTTGGATTGAAATTGAAACAAAGTATCGAGAATGAACCGACGAATGCTTTCAGATTCTGGCCATGTCCTCTGGGAAATTACATCATTTCTTTTTTGGATGTCAAGTCATTCATGCGACATGCACAACTTGCAATGCACAGAGGCACAGAGTCTTTGTAACCTATGACGGCGTTGACCTAGTCCACATTTTTTGATCTTGTGTGATGGGATCAAGTGCTGTGCTTGTATCCTTTGTGATAATGCAGGAATTTTTTGTTGTTGAAATAATTGTCTTTGGGTGACTGATTAACTGCTACATTCACACGCTGCATAACTCCTGGTTTTAGGAAACACAATACGAGGGAATACGTCACAGAAATATTTTGATTTGCAATAGTTTCTAGAACGTATAAACTTTTGAAGGAAAGAAGGAATAAAACAGGCACGGAAAATTTCATCTTTGCGAAGGCAAGGCTAAAATCTTAAAATCTATGGGAAACTTTTGAAGGGGCAGTAGCATGACCAAGACCAGGGGCAACCCAGACCATGGCCTCTGTGTAACTACATGACTGATAAGAGATGAAATGACAAGAACTTTTCTGGTCTGTATTCCCTGGATTAAATATGGATCATCTTCTGCAGTGATCAGCCAGACTTCGTCTGAAAGGAAACGCCATGCCCTAAATTAGTCTCCTTTCAAAAACAAGACGCTTTCGAAGAATGTTTGGCCATATTCCTGCTCATTGAAACGTTAATTGTAAACGCCGCTCGAAATCCATCAAGTGTGCCATAATAATGTCTGCTACATCCTCATGTCTACAAGCCAAGGCAACATCAATCCCTCAAGTCAAGAAAAACAAATTCACAAATCCATAAATTCAGGACGAGACCGGGGAATGGCTTCTGTCAAGCGCGACCCAGATTTACCCCTCCTCCCTTAACCCCAATAAAAAACAAAACACCGTCGACCCGGCTGACAGCTTGTCACCTGCTCATGACAAATGTGGCACAAGTGCCTGTCTTATTCATTCACATTTCCAACTCATCAAGCGTTATTTACTAACAGCTTCAGACAATTCATCTCTTGGAAAGGATAAAAGGCCGCGACCTTGGCCTAGAAATCAAAGTGGCGTGGTTGCACTCAGGTGAACTTCAAAGCTGCACAAGCTGTAGTTTGCCATCGATGCCTTACATTTTACCCTTCTCCCCCCCCCCCCAACCTTTCTCTCACTCTCTCTCTCTCTTTTTGACAGTAATCTAAGTTGGCCTCATTGCACAATCGCGATATGAATCAGCCAAAATGGTTTATTTCAAACACGATCTCCGGGCTGTCATTGATTTATCAGACTTTTAACCGAACATGGCAGGTATTTTCCCCCTGTACAACACATACTGCGTAATTCCTGTGTAGGAATGTAACAAGATCTGGTGCACTATCTGGTAACCTTCAATGGGCGACTTAGAACCCCCCACCCCCTCCTCAAAGAAAAAAAAAAGGGGGTGGGGATGTCAACAACTATCGGCTGATTCTGACTAAAACCAGAAATGTCAATCCTGTGTCTTTCACATGTGTCAAGGGTGAGGGTATCCAGCCTTTTTAGGAACCCATGGATCAGCAACTCCCATTGGCGCAAAAGAATCCACCTACTTTAAAACTGCAGAGACCCTGTGAGACCCCTTAGTAAAGGGAGCAAATGGCCCCCATGTTACCCACTCGTAACTCTCAATCATGTTAACGACAGCTATGGCATATTACTCTCTCAGAAAGGCACCGATACCTATTGAAAAAAAACAGCCTTTACCGGCAAAAACACTTTCCCCGAAGCTTGGCCATGCGCAACAACTTGACTGAGAGTTCAGAATAAAGTCCACTTTTTAGCCATGTCTTTCCAGCCATCTCAGATCCGATCCTTACCATTTTAAAGCATCACTATTGTGAAACATAGTCATCTATGTCTCACAAAAATGATGCTTTGCAGGCCTCAATCTTAAGAAAAACGGGGGCAGGCCTTCGCTGGCCAAATCAGAGAAATTGTACAAGGGCATGCTGGCCAAGTTGGTAGTGACAGTGCAATTTTTCTGAAGGACATGCTGGCCAACTCGACAGGGCATGAGGCCAATAGCCACGGTGGCCTCGGTTAAGATCAAGGCCTGCTTTGAAATCAGCTGTTCACTATTCTTGAAGAACTTCTTGTGAAATTCATAAAACAAGAACGGTCCGAGATACGATGACTTCCCCCCTTTATGCCTCTCACCTATCAGCAAAGTACTGAGTGGCTACATCACCGATAGGAAGCTTGGAGAGGACCACCTTGGCACCGCTCTTGTGAATCTTCTCCAGTTTGTCGTACAGGATGGACCACTCAGCATCGACGATGTTTTGATACTCCTGGGGGAACAATCCATCAATTAATGCATTAGAATCATCATCAACAACACAGCCAGTGAGAAAAAGACGATCATGGTGTTTAAACTTGGTTCAACATACAAAAAAACGCTGATTACTTGGTAATGAAAAACAAAACTACCAGCTCCCACCCAAAGAAAGACAAAACAATAAACAGTTATCATGCAAATAAACCAACAAACGAAGAAAAAGCACCCCTAAGAGAGAAAATTGACAACTGCGTAAGAAACTGTGATGGTCTTCAGTGAAAAAGCTGAAACCTTGACTAGTCTAAATACTGGCATATATCATCACTCAACACGAATAGAGGGCAGTGTTTGAAGTGGAAATTAACTACTTCTCAAGTTAACGACTAAATGACTTCATTTTTACTCCAATCACCTTGTAAGTCTTAAAAGAAAGGTACATGTATGACAGGATTTCAAATTAAACATTTCATCACAAATTAGCCATTTAAAGTGGCATACCGGTTAAATGGCATACCGGGCAATACCGGTTACTGTGATGTGGAATCATACACAATCATTTTTAGATGGTTGTTGTGAAATCATCAAAATGTCAAGTAATAAACGAGAAATGCTCCAAAAACCAAGATGTCAAAGGTCAGGGTATATGCTTTGCCAGCCGTTGCAACTGTAAAATTCATGTGACAGTGTTGCACAATGTTGCAAGTAGACTGGTGCTCTGTTTATGTATATATTATAACTGTGGCGAGACATGAGGATCCAGTCTGCATATCTATCCGGCACAAAGTCGTGTGTAAACAACGGACATATCCATGAACCGAAAAACTGGTTCAGATAAATCACATGATCTTAGGAGTTGTTTGACTTCCTGCCTTATAAAAAGTCAATTACTGCACCAAATACAATTCAAACTTTTTTGAACAATTATTCGCTAGTAGCTGCCAAAAGAGACTATGTATTCAGATTATGGATAAAATGAAAAATCGAATGTAAGATTTTAATTCAGAGGGATTTATCGTCCTTTTTGGACTGTTTACTTTTTGTTTTACCATCTGTCTTTTTTTTATATTCTCTGTGATGTTTTTATGTAATGATCTTTGGATGATGAAGGATGTTCTCCATTGCATTGGACCTTTGTCAAGTAGACAAAGGAAATACAGTTTTGTGTACCGTAGATTGGACTGATGTGAACCTAATTTTTGTTTAAAGCTTGAAAATGGCAAAATTTGATGGATAATTTTAAGGGATGTTCTACTCTTCTCCTGGAAGACCTTTAGAATTATGTCTGGGTTTTTTGTTGCCTAAATAGTCTAATGAAGCCGGTATGTACCTTTAAGGCCTAAAAATAAAATATTTTGTTTCCTGTAAAATGCTGGAAAAATCAGAAGGTCGGTAGGTAGGGGAAATTTTTTTTAAGGAAAACATCTTACATGTGCACATCGAGGTTAGGTAAATGAAGGGATCTTACATTTTTTATGCAATTAGATTTGATAAAATACTTAGTTGAGTTTTAGTGAAATATGCAGTTCATCAGGAAACTTTTCAAAATTATGGATTAACAAATTTTACGGTCGGCGGGTTTTTGAACGATGAGTTGGGTTAGAGGAAACAAACGTTGAAGCAATCATGCCAGAGTTTCAAGTTCTTTTTTGCAGGCTCGATTCTTAAGCAATCAGAGCGTACTGATCAAGCGATACAGGGTTAAAACACCCTCTTATGGAATAGGTTAAACACAGTTTCAAATGCTACAGGGTAATAATGTTGATTATAAAAAGGTATCATCACTTAAACCTTAAAACCTCAAGCTACGTTCATGTGTGCCAATATTCCATTCAATATTCCAGCCTGTGAATTAATAACTCGTGCTTGAGACTTTAACACTGTCTACAAGGTTGACAGGTGTGAGTGTGGGTTGGGTCGGGGTGGGTTGGGGTGAGGTGGGGGGGGGGGTAGTAGGGGCCATAAATCCTTCAAATACTCAGTGATTTGAGGGAAAAATGGAACGGTAACTGTCCCAGCGTAGGGGGGGATTTCCAGCTGATGTACCCAATTACGCTATTTCCAGCACTCCATTCCACAACACAGGTGATTCATTTCCTACGAAGGGAAAGGGGTTTTCTAAAATTAGGATTGTCGGATTGGGTACAAATGTGCTTTTTGCGGTTGGTTGGACTACCCAGGGCCACGGCCGTGCTCTTGTGTCTGGTATGCCTTGTTTTGAACCTGGGGAAGTGGGTAAAAAAGCTTACCATGTGTGACATAAATTTAACGAACTGTCAGTGATTAATTTAAGTCTGCACCTGTCTTGACCCATGTGGGGTATTCTAAAGAAAAATGCTCAATACTAATAACATTTTTTGGTCATATAAATTTACAAAGTTTCTTGAGTAAACAATGTACCTTTTCATACTCATTTCAAAGTTAATTTTTGTCCAGAAAAACGCAACAATGTCGGCCTGACTTAAGCGACTGTGAGGTCACAAGTATTTAGCGAGCAGTTTCAAAATGGCAGATGGAGGAGCAAAGAGCTTCAGTCAGCCAGAGCATCAACAGAAGCCAACAGCCAAGCCAAAGCTTCTGCTCCTGCTTTTTCTTGAGCTCTGTTGGCAAATCTGAAACTGTGCTTTGGACACAGGGCTTCAAATTAATGGACATGGCCTACGCAAGAGCTGAAGTTTGAGGCAAGTGTTCGGAAATGGTTCAGAGTCTTACCAAGCTACAAAGGATGTAAAGTTAGTTGCAATGGTCGAAGGAGTGGGGGGGGGGGTAGGGGTTGGGGTGTCGTCTTCAACTTACCTCAACGTTATCAACCCTGATCTCAGCATTCTCCTTCTCCGACTTCAGTTCCAACTCTATGTTGAGTAGAGCGATCTTGGGGTTCTTGTAGGTCTTGGGCTGCATCTCAAAGCCTGCATAGCTAAAAGTCTTCTTGAAGGCAACACCTGAGATGAGCCTGGATTCCTAAAATGAGAAATTCATCACCAATCAAATTGAGGAGGTTTATTCTTACAGAGAAACAGAATAAGGGATGCCTCACTTTGGAGAGAAATGACGATTACATCAAAGCAATAATAAGGTCATTGAAGAAATACTAACTGCTTATGCAATTACCATTGTAGAGGGCCCCCGTACTGCAGCATAAAGTATTAAAAAACAAAACACCCCCCCCCCCACAATAAAAAATAAATAAATAAAAAAAAAAAAAAAAAAAATTATATATATAAATAAAATAAATAAATAAAATTAAAAATGACAATTAAAACAATGGAAAGTTAACCTCTTTATCAACTTGATATCAAGGTACAAATTGTTTAGCAATTTACTCTCTGTAAAAATGCAATGAGCGAGAACAACCTCAACACTCGGTTTAGAATTTTGATTTGCCAGATCA
The DNA here is from genome assembly GCA_911728455.2 of Marthasterias glacialis. NCBI lineage: Eukaryota > Metazoa > Echinodermata > Asteroidea > Forcipulatida > Asteriidae > Marthasterias > Marthasterias glacialis. Next base: position 7,575,655 of record OU452231.1, read on the forward strand.
AAATAATCCTGCATAAACTTAGTCAAAATACTTGCATAAACAAAAACTTTTATCTTATCGCGGTCACCTAATTTGATGAATTCTCACAAGTTAACATTTAATACTGTCAAAACACACGCCAAACACACGTTTCGAAGAACACAACCATCATACGGAACCAAAGTTTTGACCTCTTTGGACTGACACAACACATCAATCTTGTTCTTATGAGAGAAGATTTAGGATGCTGAGAGTCCTACCTCCAGAGCACCACCCTGCACCTTCTTGATGCCAATCATGTCCATTGGAAGATTCTCATCCAGTATACTGACCGCAGTGACCACCATGTGAGAGAAGAAATCTTTCTGGGCGGAGACCAGCTTGGAGCTTAGTGTTGTAGCGGCACATTTCTGAAGAAGCTGTTTTTGCTCCCTACAAAAAAAAAATCAAACCGGTGGATGAAATTTATATCAGTGCCTGAAAATAACCAATAGTTACGGGTTGAATTGTTTTTTAAAATCAACTAAACTTTTGGGTTTTTTTCACAGAAAACATACTTTAACCCTGACCATATGCAGTCTTTCATGTTTCATAAATATTTCATTTGTGCGGCAAATGAAAGAAACATTTTTCATCCAGAAAATGATTTCAATTTTAAATTTAGTTTCATAAAACTTGTGCACAACAATAAAGTGTGTCATAAATGTGACCGAGTGACTCCCTCTGCTGTTTCTGACAAAATGTTGGCATCTTTTAATCAACCGATTCCTTTTTGTTTGGGTGAGGCACACATGTACTGCTTTTAATGATTTGGGATGTCCAAGTGAACTTTCTAACTGCATTTCAAAGAAGACTGCACGCTTCAAACCACTGCTTTAAAGTTTACTTGTAGTAGGTGCATGACACATCTTTTGCCACCTTGTCTTTTCACTCAGTAAACCTGAAAAGTTATTCCATGTTTTATCATTTTATCAGATTCATCTTAACTTTGGGTCAACACTTCCAAAATTGGCATTTCCATACTGATTACGTTGGAGTTTAACACATGTGGAGTAAACCAAGTTCACAGAATTGAGGAGGAATACATGCAAGGGCCAATCAAGAGCAGACGCACAGACCTTATATCACGACCGGGTACAATACTGCTGCCACTCAAAACTACTGACAGGAGTGAATTACGAGGTTAGACAATTGACAACAGTGAGGCCGGTATCAATTTGAGTAGAAATATCTCCGCAGATATTTCCAATGAACCATTTGAGAAGAGTAGTATCTCAGCAAAAAGTTGATACTAATGAAGAGTGACAATGCGCAAGAATTAAACAATTAGACGTTTTTGTCAGCTGAATTCAATTTTTCTCTGTAAAGTCCCCAGATACTTTAGACCGGGAAAAACGAAAAAGGATTAAAGAATTTTAAAATGCACAGATATCCTTTGACACTATTGTTATGGCTTGTTTTATTGGCTTTCAAATCATTTTTGAGTTTACAGCTTTGGAAAACTACAAGGGAACTGCATGAACTCTTAACCGATGTCTTGTTTATCTTGACTTTTTGCTGGGCGTGTTAATAACCAAACCGCTCACGCCCAGCCTGACCATCGTTTCCTGTTGAATCTCTTATCATTTCAAGGTGTTAATGAACAATGAGGATGCCGTTCAGTTTAACAGCGTCAGCGTTGCCGTGAAATGAATTTCTTAAGTTACATTTGATGTATATTATATGCTGCAACGCTTTTCACCATGCATACATCATTGGCAGCTCTGTCCAAAGGAAATCTCACTCGAGGCAAGAAGTGAGGGATTCCATGTGTGGCATTTTGATGATAGCATTTTTTTTGTCTTCTCAAAAAGAAAGAAAAGAAGAAGAAAAAAAAAAAACAGAAAAAAACTGTGCCATTACCCTAGCTTTGGGTCAAGAGTGCTCGTCTGTCATTTGGGACAAGTCATCTGGGAAGGAATCCAGCAACTGGAATCCACTTCATGATATCTTACATCGCGTTGATACCAAACACATGTTGTGATGCATCAGTTTTTTAACGAAATATGATGGGTTATGTGGTGACTGGGTCACAGGGGACCACCCACCAGAAAGGGGAGGGGGGGGGGGACAAATTATTATTTGAATTTTTTTTTCCAGTTGTTGTTGCATTTTCACTTGCTCACTACTTGATATTTCGTGTATTCCAAAAGCATGCTCTGCAGAGGGTTTTCATTTATTTTTAAACATCTGGGATGTTTCACACCCAACATTAACAGGTAGAAACACCCTCGCAAAATGTTGCTCACTCCATCTTAAATTACAATCAATGAAACGGGAAAACATTTTCCAGCCACTACAGCCAACTTTGAGAACATTCAATAGAAAGAGACATCCTATGACAAATTTCTGGACGATTCCCTGGACACCTAATACCACACAGATGAAAACAGCTCTAGTCAATACTCGCCAAAGCCCCCCACAAAATGTCAGACGCTGTACCTGCTATCATATGTACACGACCAACAGCTGCTCTGCATTTGATCGACTGACAGCTTGCTGATACACAACCAGTTGACTCACTGGGGGCACAGACACTAGGGGTGGGGACTGGTGAGAGGGGACACGGTGATTTAGGTAAGCCCTTTGTTTCTCTCTCGGCCCACAAATCATCCGCTGGGTCACGGAGGTGAGGGGGGGCCCGACGCCTCATGGTTTACATCTTGCGCGAGGTTGTGCCACATGTGTACACACAAATCAATGTTGTCTTGTCATTGGGGGGGACGGTGGCAGGCCTACATGTGCTTTTAACTATCGGAGTCAATCTTACTTTAAGCAACACTGATCAGATGCAAACTGTGCACATTGAGATGTCTTCAGATGCTGAACAGACCTGTGAAGACTCGTGTGCGCAAACGCGCACTAGAAGTGACTTGCTGTGATCATGGCATGCTTGAAGTCATGAAAAACGCAATTTCTATGACCTGCCCTCAATTTGTCTTCTCAATGAACTCTTTTATTCTCATTTAGCTGCACCACATTCTTACCAACTGATTCTTCCACAAAAACCACAAAACTGTAGAATCATTTGGAAATCTAAATGTGGCTGCTATAAGTGTCTACAGGATCTCTGAGGGTACACATTCTCACTTTAAAAGTAACAAATATTTTTATAAAAAGATACAAGAGTTATTTCCTTTCAGCCTCATTATGGTTCCATTGATCTGAATGGAAGAAAATCCAAGATGGATGTACATGAACTAAGATAAAGATCCAGACGCAGGAGATACTTCAGTTTTAACAACGTGTTCCGTACATGGACATCTGATTTGTTATCATAACACTTTCCCTTATAGACCCAATTCACCTGACGTCATCATCACAATCTTGGTTAACTTAAAAAATGGTGAGCGTGGCACAATTGTGACGTACATGTACGTGCTTGGGTCAATCCCTACATGTAAATCTGATTTAGAATTGGTGTTAAATGTAGATTTCCAGTTCTTAAGTGCATGAATTTGAGGATTAATGTACAACTCTTGGCTTCTTAGGCTAACCATTAATTTTTGTGTCATACTCTCCATATAAGCTTCATTTATTTGAAAATAAGCGGTTGCTCATACAACCAATGTTTATCCTGGGTTTCATTATCCCAACTTTTGTATTTTCTGTTAAGTTTTGAAGGCCTGATAGGAGCTACGGCAGCTAAATCAGGGTGTCGTATCAGAGTGTCTTTGATCTCGACTGCGATCGATGGATGATGATGATCACAATGATGTTATATTAATTTTCATTTGTATCAACTCTGTTACAGCACTTATACCAGGGCCAAGTATAATGCTGCTGTTCCCCAAGTTATTGTTATCCACCAACAGTTTGCTTGCAATAATCTTTTCAAAGTAACTACATTCCACTCTAGTATCCAAAAATAGTTGTTTTCATACAACTGAAGTCCCCAGACCCCAGATCCTCGGTTTATCATATTTTTATTTTAAGAAATTAAAGTATTACCATAACATTGATCAAAAAGTGCATATGTACTTCACAGAGTGTCCATCAGTTTGTTTCATCTTGGACTGGGCGTAGTTAAGTTTCAACATATTCTCAGTGGCACAGAGATTATTACCGGGGGGAGGGACTGAAAATGTGGCGATGCAGTCAAAAATGCCGAGCTATTTAAATCTGGAAACTGCTATCCCAAAGTATTTCATCTTGGGAAGAAGTACATGTAGCACCATGGTGTTACCCAATGGGACATCAAGGTGTCTTTTGAACAACCTGTTTCGGATAACAACACCCTCCCCAGGGCGCAATTTTTTTCTTCTCCCCCAAACGACATCACAAAACAGGTTCTGGGACACTTTCTCTTTGAACAAAACAATCCTCAGAAACCAGAAATGTCAAGAAAAATAATAAAAAAACAATGAAAAATGAAGTTTAAAGAGAAAACTTGCCCATAAAAGACTCAAAAGGAAAAAAATTCAGGCGATAAAAAGAAAACAAAAGACAGACTAGGATTCGAACCGGTAACCTTCGGCATCGTAGTCCCGAGACTATCGACGCACGCCACATGCAAAGTAGCTCGATCATAAAGCATTTTCATGACTTGACAAACATTTCCTGCAAGAATAAAGGAAGCCGCCCACAGGGCACGACTTTTAAGGAAATATCCACTAGACCACAGGTCTAGTAGCCCAGCACTTTCCCTGGACCAGTAATATTATCTTGGGGCATTCAGGTTGGGTCAGTGGTTTCTTGCCCCGCCGTTCACCTCTGTGAACCCAGTTCGAATCCCGAACCGGAACCTTGCTTGTGGATTTTCCTTTCACATCAAAAACTGACATTTCTTCAACATCTTCTCTACACAGGTATCTTCCGACCTACAGGTTACTGTGCTAGTCGCTTTTGAGGGTTCCTCGGTTTTATTCCAGAAAGATATAATAAGAATAATAAAGACCTAAAAGTATTTCTTTGTTTTTTTTATTTTGCTTAACTTTTAGGAGAAAACTTTGGATTGAAAAGCTTACTTAAACATTCGCAAGTCTTCACAAGTAGGCCTATGTGTTTGAAAGGGCATTAGACTGCAGGGTTGTGGGGTTACTGGCCTAATTAATGGAATCTGGTCAGTGGTAAACTATATGTTACGAGTCCAAGGCTCTATTTCACAAAGAGCTTAAATGAGTGCGAATTAATCTCAATTGCTAACGAAAGTATGATGTCACAATACAATTCACTATGGTGATATTGACAATTCATCTTAAGATGAAACCTAGTGCTTTGTAAAAACGAACAACGCTCCTTCATCTTCCCAAGTAGAAGTACTGCAAGCAAGCAAACCATATTTTAAATTTTTTTTAGCGGTTTTGGACAACCCCATTTTAAAATCCCCGCTAAAACCATGTGCAGCACTCCCTCTTGACAAGATCCAATAGCCAGACAGTACTTGCGTCATCTTAATATCAGGTTATACATAAACCACAAACCATGTTGGTGATAACCTTCTTTAGTATTCCATTCTACTTGCCCTACATGACATACCTGGAACCCAGTCACCTATTGTGAAGCTCTGATTAAAGCAACCCTTTAAAGCATGACGACATGAGCCGGGGTTACTCAGCACCAGAGTTTTCTAGTCACATTACTGTTGTGTCTTCTCACTCAACTATGGGTGCCTGCGGGGTTATTACTCGGCAAGGAGAATCGCCAATTCTTGCATGTCGTCTCCCAATTACAATAAGAATTACATGCAGCCACGGCCAGGACTGCCTATTGATTTACGACCCAATATCACAAAAGAAAAAAAGAACATCGTTTTTCATTGGGAGATTGAAAGAGGGGGGGGGGGGGTAAACAGCTGAAGTGCATTAGTCCTCACCAGCCAAGTAGAACAAAAAGGGTCTCCCTCCATCTACCTTACCAACAAACACATTTTTTCATGGAGCGGGGCAACATCTAAATGACACCGACTTTAAACGGGACAAATGATTAACGACTATCTTTCCCCCTGGGGTAGGCCCCGTAAACCAGCAGATACCAGATTAAATTCTTGGATGATTCAAAATATTCTTGGGGCTTTTGGATAGTCAACACATGGACCGCTGTCACTTCGCATCTTGTCATCTTTTAATAATTCATGGCCCCACGCTTTGTCTCGTCTTTCATTAAACGCAGACAGGCAAATGACAGAATAATTTCACTTTTATCAACTCAGGAGGGCACCCATCATTGAGTTCCTACAATCAAATTTTCACACTGAAGTGTCAATCATACACTAAGGTTTTTCTGGACAAGACTTACTCTGTACCAGCTTCTAGTGGCGTAAACCATAAACAGAGTGTTCCCTCAACTGAGTCTACTCAATAGAGCTGTCGGAGAAACGGATGTGACAAGTCTTTGATGAGGGAAAAAAAATATGCACACGATTCTGATTTCCTATTAAAAAGAAAAGGGAAGACAAATATGGGCCTTGCACTTCAGGAATACAAATTCCATGCATTGACAATGTATTAAAAAAGATCACGCTAAAATTGCACTTATGAATAAAATTTCCTTAATTTTTTTTTTTTTTTTTAAGTCAGCAAAATATTAGGTGAATATATTATCTAAGCTGTAATCAGTATTTTATGATATAATAAAATAGCGGTTGTGTGTTCACCTCCCTAAATTCTCCCAGCGGTTATGATATTTATTTTATCATAGTTCATGTAACTTCTCGTGAACCTTAGAAGGTGGGTCACAAGTATCAGCAGTAACTCCAGCGGGAGTGATGTCAGTACATCTGGGATTGCCATTGCAAGGATCTCTTCATTCTACATTCATCAATTAACGACCCAGTAATCGTAATGATGTAAAGTGACGTCTCTTCAGTCAATCTAACAGTAATGCATGAGTCTAGCTACTATTCTGAAGAGCGGACAATTCTTCAGTCATTGAACTCCACATCCACGGCGGAAAAGGTGGCGCTGTGTGAATCACCATTCTTCGTTTTTCAATCTGAAATTTTTTGTTTTCCATCAGAAAATTGTTTACGTTTACTTTGAAGTCAGGGAACTAGGTACTTCCTTGACAATGTTACATCATCTCTCATAGGACTTTTTGAGCCATTAAGGCTTGTGGAAAAACTTTGGCTTATGATAAATATTATACATGCAGGTTTCCACTGGTGTTCATTACGGCTGGTACTATAGCTTCCTGTCTCAAAATATCTCACATTCAGCAGACTCTTGAGGGCGCTACACTTCGGCAACAACACAATTATGTCCGACCCTTTCTGATCTTCCACAAGGGAAAGCACAAAATTGTACACGAGAGAAGGATTTTTCAAAAAACAAAAAAACAGACATCATGCACTTCTTAGTAACTATTTACATTGAATCAATTCAATTGATTCTAATAAATTATGCATAGGGGATAAAGAATATTATTTTTGTTTGTACCCTTACACCAATGTGTGATTTTAAGCACTGTATACTCAGTGCTTTTTAAGTCCTGAAGGAAAAAAAGAAGAAAATATCTACCCTTTACAAGAACCATTTTTGTTAGGAAATTACAGTTGGCAAAACTGATTAATGTTTTGTTTTTAACCAGTAATGACCTGATGACCATGCACAACCTCTTTGGACACATGACAGGATTACGGGTAATCCTGCTTTTGTGTACACTCAGAATACCGGAACATTAACGCGCCCGGACATTCAATTGTGCAGCGTGCACAGTACATGCCCTCACCCTGCGACGCTTCGTTTCCCCTGTACAAAGAGGGACAAAGGGTACTGGAATTCATGTGTGAAGTCTCCCATTTTCGACGGTTATTGTGTAATCCCAGATTGCAGACCTTCGTCCTTTTGTTGTACAAGAGATCAATAGGCTGTAACCAATGTATTCAGCATAACGGGAGGCAAGTCCGAGTGGTCCAAGATTCTAGCATACCCAAGTGGTTAATGCCGAGTTCTTGCAAGGGCTTTCTTTTTTTGGGGGGGTTGGATGTGAAAAAACAGTAGAGAATCACTGGGCCCACTAAAATAAGCAGCTAATTAGCAAACAGATTGTCAGACTGTGCGCATCATAGCTACTACACAGGCAAGGCAGAGAGGACCTGACAATGCTTGGCCGGATGCGAGCGTCTTTACCGTGACATTATTACCACTGGTTCTTAGCCTGCCCTGTCACCATCACAGTCACTTCTGCCCATCTGCATCAACACAGTCAAACAACACGACGGCTGACGTTCAATTTTGGAGTTTCCCCTACATTCAATTAGCTGGCTGTTGACAGTGGACAGCTAGGCTATGCACATCATGCGTCAATCAACACATTCATTAAACTTAATTTGTTTCTGTATTATCTGCCACAGTGCATTTCTAACTTAAATTACGGCGGGGCAACAGTGCAGATAGCCACGTGTGACAACTGTAAATGAGGAACCAGGGGGGCGCAGCGGGGGTCTAAACAGATTAGGGGTAGCGTGGGATTAAATGGTGAGCTTCCGGGAGTACTCACTCAGGATTGTCGCTCTCTATTTTAACTGCGATCTCGCGGATCTTGTCCAGAGCTAGCTGGGTGGCCTTGCGGTAGGAGCGGACGATGACCTGTGGGTGCACGCTCTCATCTATGTAGCTCTTCACTTGTTTTAGGAGTTCTGCTGCCAGCATCGTCACTGTGGTGGTTCCATCACCGACCTGACAACACAAAAAATAGGCAAGAAATTGGTTTTAAAGACAAATGTTGGATTGGGTTCGAAGGCTGAAAATAGGTGATGGTGAATTATGTTAAATACTCATTTTTATATGCTCATTACTAACTGTACAAGATACATTTTGTATCCATCTTGAGTGAAGGTATTAATTGTTTCCTCATGATGTACTATGGATACATGTATTTGCGGGAAAATGTTGACTGGGTGACTTTGAAATGTGCTATCTTGTGACAACCAGATTCCAATGTCCTAATGAGGACATAGCAAGAATTAACCTCTGCGATTTTCTCTCTTTTTTTTGTCATGGTGGTTTACACATGTACATCCTTGCTGACCAGACAATTGCTGCCCCTCAAATCCGTTTATAAACTAATTAACCTTGTGTTCCCCTGATGTCTGCATGATGCTGTTGATTGACGAAATCATGGCTTCTCATTAAGTACTAATCATTGATTAGGCGCGGTGCTGTGAATCACATAGTGCTCAGCAATGACAGGGCAACATTGGGCAAGTAAAACCCCCCACGAAAAAATAAAAACAAAAATACATTTAGGAGGGTCGCCTGTGACATTGCACGCTGGCCTGACGGGCTGGCCTGAGAGGGCGTCATCCTTATCACCCTAAAATACTGATGACACTCCCAGGGGGAATTAATCGCAATCTGACATTGTGACTCAACCTTGTCATGATTTCAAACTGGCAGATGGCTGGTATAGCAACATACACATGTACATGTACGTACATATGCAATATGTACCTAAAGTGAACAAACCAGACTACTCCTTCAGGACTAGCCCTTCCCACGAAATATGCTAATTACACTCACGCCTGCGTACAGACATTATTGGTGAGCAAACACCGTAGAGTTATGCACTAGGCAAAGATGCACAAATGCGTATGCGTCACGTCACTCTCAGCCCCATACAGAAAGGCGCGATGTCTCCTCACTTTGCCAACCAGTACTGTAAGTACGCAAGCCGCAAGGGTCTATTGGGCGGAGCCTTGTGGATGTAATGCATTTTAATACAAACATGGTTCCATCCTGCTGGAAATGTCCGAGTAGTATTGAACAATTTTGATGATGAAGGGGGAAAATACAATTGAAATAATCTCTTGAGAAGCGATGCCTTCTGCATTTATTAAACTCTTTCAAACTATCAAGTCTGCGTAATCGCAGCCTGCAATACTGAATCGCCAAATTTTTGTCTGTAATGTTTTACCCATACACCGATGTGTGTTAAGCACTGTATACTCAGTACCTTTCCGAGTCCGAGTCCAAATTGTTGTTGTCGTATTACTAGAGGGCTTTTTCAAATGCGTTTTTATTGCACTGGCGTCAAACATCACGTCATGGGGTTTTTATAACTTGATGATGTCACTTTCAGGTGTGTATCATCACTTAGCGGCCACACCTTTGTAAAGACGTCCCCATAACAACATTATGACAACATAGCAACAACAGTCATCTGAAACATTCCCAGGATCTGAAAACTCAAACCACAACTTGCAAATGATGCACAACAAATCAGGTACACTGCAGAGGGCCTTCCCATCAGTTCTCCTCCCACAAACTCATGTGAAACCTACCAAGTGTTGCCCTTAAATTTTTCAGTGACTGGCCACCTGTCATTTCACTAGCCCGTCAGCTTTTTCACTTTGCGCATATTTCACATTAAATTGGGATGGTTTTCAACACTGAACTACCCAGCAGGACCACTTGGAGTGAATTTTGACTCGTCCTCAGGTGTTTTAACTGGCATTTGGCCAGGGGACCACTGTAAATGAAGAACGCTGCTACATGTATTGTCCCATTTTTAGTGATCTTATTGCTGAATTTCTGTCTATATCAGCCTGCGACTTGTCATGCAGGGAAAAGTAAAAACCATCTACAAGCTTTTTCAATATAACCTCTATTTCTTGATAACTCATAATGTTGGTGCTTAGATACCATCAGTGCTCACTTGTGAAGCCTCTGTGAGAGCTGTATTTGGTGCATTACCTAAAATTTGGGTTCAACCACAAACTACCAGTCTAATTCCTTGCTACATGGACGTCCACTTACTAGAGGAAGCATTGGCTTCTACAGAAGTGGGCAAACCCTAACCCAGCCCTCACCCAAGTCTATAACAAAAGAATTAGAAAAACCTTGGAATTTGTCAGTGACTTCAGGGAATTTCAACTCAAATCACCCTTAGTGACGATCAATCTGGAGTAGTTTTACTTTATAAGTTAAACAATCTGGCAGTTACAAACAATGAATAACTTTTAAAATGTGTTTTTATTTTTACTAAACACTTTGTCCAAAAGAGCCCCAAAAACCTGTGGCATGGTATGATGGACTCTGATCTGCATAACCTGGCTCATGGTGCAGTAGTGCAGGAACGGGCCTGTTTTTTTTTTTACAGAGGCAAAGAGGGCAATTGGTTCTATGACCCTAGTCATTGCCTTGGTGCCCCTCGACCTTTCCAGCTGTAAAAATGTATTACTTTCCCTCACCTTTCACCACAAACTAAAGCTACAAGTTTCCATATATCTCTCTTTCATTGGGAGTACTTTCAATTCTTGTGAAAAAATATCTGGAGGCAAAGAGAGTACTGAGAAAGACCACAGTCACAAGAAAGGTTGAAAGTTATCACAACTGCTTTTTATAGTGCAATGGTTTTGGGATAGAAGGGTGCACTTCTGTTGCTTTGAGAGATAGCAAATTCAGACAAATATATATGCAGCTGCAGGGATTGGACAATGCAATCGCTACACTGGGGGTGATTCTGCAGTGACTGGAGACTTGGCTGGAAATCAGCGGCGCTTTTCTGCCCAATGGCTGTTCAGCTTTTTTTTACAGAAACAGGTGTCACTGCTAAATTCCTGTGTGGATGTATGACAACGTGAGGTTATTTTCAATTAACACCAAACACTCACACGGTGAATGGTGTCAATATTCATTTGCTGTACAATCATTGACATTTCTATTACCAGGGCGAGTCATCCCGGGCCTGCTTAACGGGACACTTCCCTTTCAAAGGGGGCGCAGAAGGAACGTTGCTAACGCTTGTATGTGGAATTAGTTTTATTGTATGGCTGTAACAGTAATTCCACACCTCGGTAAATCAAACACTCTTAAGATCAGTGCATACATTTCAGACTAAAATTACAACCCCACCCACAGCAGGAATCTTTGAGGGGAAATTACATTAAAAACACATGAGAATTAAAGGTCTTGAAGTTGGTCCTGTGAACCAGCTCATCTGTGTTTTGTACACTGGGGTAAGAATAAAATTCAGGAAGGAAGGAGCGAGAACGAAGCCAACTCCAAAAACATCCTGCTGTCCCAGAACTTTCTTGCCCTGTAAGCGGCTAAAGGCGTGGGTCAAGGATCGGACTTTTCAGCCATCCCCGAGTCCATAGGGACCCTACCTGAACCCATTTGGTAGATGATCATACTCGTTCGCGAGTGATTGCCGACGACGAATAATAAACTTGTCCATTTCATCAACTAAAGCCTACTCCACTGGCACAACTGGGTGCATAAAGAAATAGGCCAACTCTCAGAAATAGATAGCCATGGCCAGAGCGGTGTTGGCCACCCATAAAAACAATGGATGGTCGGTCACCAAGACCACGGCTCATTGTTCTACCACAATTGTAACACAAGAGATAGTCATGGGAGGGCTTCTCTGCTGACATAATTGTGGATGGGGAGCTAACAAGCACGTTGCGGGTTAGATTTGAATGAGCTTTTGCACAGTTACGTGAGAGACGGCTGGATTCTGAATAAATGTGTATGGCACAATGACACCAGACTTCCCCCATCTGGAGATTGCTATACAAAAGCTTGCCTCAAAGTGACAAAGTAAACTGTCGATATAGTCTGAGGAATTCAAATGTAAGCGGTAAGTTGTGACTAAGCATATCATTGTACCAGACTTTATTCAAATCTAACTTGCAGTATGGCTTGTTATGGAAACTGGTTTTAAAGAACTTTAAGGGAGCAGGGAAAAACAAAACGAACAAAAACCCACCAACCAAAAAATAAATTTATTACCAAATCAGCCAAAGCTAGGATCTGAATTTTGAGTGGTTAGGGTTAGTGGCAAAATATAACAGTGACTTTCTTTTTAAGTTATCTTAATTTTTGGTTCTTACCTCAGCATCTTGTGACTTGGCAATCTCTACGAGTGTCTTGGCAGCTGGGTGGATAACATCCAGTAGCTTTACTATTGTGGCTCCATCATTGGAGATGGTCACACCCCCTACAAGACAAAAAAATGCAGAGATTGGTCATGGATCTCACCCAAGTAATTTATAAATGGTACTCATGATAAGTGTATTTTGAGAGATTAATGTCTTTAAAATCCGTATAAATATGAAAGAAAAATGAAATTTAACTTGTAATATTTGAATGCTCTTTTTTTCAATAACTTTTCTATTTCAAAAAATATTTAAAACATCTTTTCTTTAGTCCAACTATCCGGAACAGCAAGAACCTTCCCATGTATATACATATAACAAATATGTTGCTAATGGTAAACAACAGATCCTTTGAAACACCCAACTGTTGCTTTTCATTAGGATTGGTATGTCGTCTTGCCCCTTGTCAGGAGAGGTTGGTCTAGCTCTGCAATGTTAAATCTTGGTTTTTCTTCAATACAAGTCCATATATTGTATCAAAGTTTTTACAAGTGAAACTTTAGAAGCAAATTGGGCAATTTGGGAAAAAAATTGACACAGAAATAAACCCTTTCCTTTTGAGTACTACAAAACCCTTCTGTTTTTGAGTACTTGGCCCTAACAAATTTTTTTTTTACTTCCTGTAACCCAAACGACTGACCGATCAAAACCTGCCGACTGAAAACCCCTGCATTTTATCCATAACTTGAAAAGCTTTTTGACCGACTGCATGTTTCACTACTGTGCCACCAGAAATTGTAGACTAAAAAAATATTATATAAAATCTGATTGCATTAAGTTTTAAGAATCTCTTCATATCCCCATCCCCCTTATTTTTTACTTTATTTATCGGTGAGCACATGAAAAAAAAAAAACTCAATTATTTTTTCCCCCAACCAATCGACTGTCACAGGTGCCTATTTTATGTAAACCCTAGTTAATTATTTTAGAGTATTTTCAACTATTTTGTTTTGCTGTAGTTTACATACATGTGCAAGTTGCACCTTAAAAGTTTGCTAGAAGTTTTGTGGCAGATTAGTATAACTCAAGAGGGCGCCAATTATATTCAAATTAAGAACCCAGAGAGGGCAGCATTTAGGGTGGGGTCATTAAGGAATGTTGGTATTTACTTTTATTGTCCTTAGGAATGGGTTCTTTTGTATGAAACTTGTTCTGGTGGGGTTGTGCAGTGGGTTTGATATTACAGATCAGTCTTGGGTTGGAGTTGGATCAGAGCAGTCCACCTAAAAACTGATTCCGATTTAAGGCTCGCAAATTTAGGTCCTGTGTGGACTTGAAAATTTTAAAAGTTAATATCATGAGTGGACTGAAAGAAACTTCTAAGAGCTTGTCCTGTGTGGACTCTGTCCTTTGTGGACCCATTGGAACTGTCCTGAGTGGACCCTCGTTAACCACCAAATCCTGGGTGGATCATTGCTATGGCCTAAGACGAGAGGATCTAGACCGACCGTCTGAAACCCTTTTCAGTTGTTAGGCTGGACCAACACTGAAAGAAAGACATCCAACTTGGAAGGCTGGCATAAATCCGCTGCAGTATAGATGCTAGACAGAGATTCAGAGTGGAGCGACAACAGAATTGCACAAAGATTTGCTGAAGAAAACTGGCAAGTTACTGAACACCCCCCCCAAGTCAGAATCAAAGAGAGCTGGAATAGAAAAACTGAACACTGGCTATCAATGAATGATCATAAACATTGGATAGAAGTTTGGATGAGGGCGTAAGTAAATATGATCTGTATTTTCCTTATCATAAATTAAGTGTACTTTTGTGGGGGTATAGAGCGCCACATTCCATTGAAATTATTTGGGGTAAATTTGTGGAGTGCAGACGTACAGACCTGAGATAGATAACATCTCTATACCTAAGAAAACTCTGTGGAGTGATGCCAAAAACTACTAATTTATTGTACTTAGTAATCTAAAGTAAATGTCTTCCAAGGAAGTAAATAAATCAGATTATTTTGAAGTTTAACAGCTTGTTTAAGAATAATTTTTCTAGTGTCTGATCTCAGCCTTTCTACTTCACTGTACAGTCAGCCAGGGGAAATCCAGTCCCATGGTGTGACACCTACCTTGTTTTTTTCCAGCAAGTCACAGAGAACAAACATTTTTTGTTGTTAGGCCTTGTTTTTCCTTTGCTTAGAATTTAAGTGTATCCAGTGCAATATAATACTAGGAAGCAAAATGAGGAAATGTTAAATATTTAAAAACAATTGAAGTCAATTTTGAGGCAACAATACCTCTTGGGTCCACCATGAGCTTGTCCATGCCACGTGGGCCAAGCGTGGTCCGTACGGCCTCCGCCACTACTTGACAAGCATTGATGTTACTGATGACTTGAGATCTCCCTTGGGAGGCCTCTGTGCCCTCCTTTAGGAGGATTATCTGTGGTTGCTAGGGAACAAAATTTAAGAGACAAAGAATGAAATTTAGATAAAATGTAGCATTTCTTTATTATGCACAACCAATAAAATAGAATGGGCCTAATGTGTAATATTCCAGCACTGTTTAATCTGTTGGCGCTGGCTGGCTGTCGTGTATCCACAAAAAATACTTTTTGAGGCAGCAAACGGGCGCCATTGAAACACGCTATTGTGTTAAATTGGAATACTGGAACAAAGGTCACCCCGGACATTCCAATGCTGAGCGCGATCGAGGGAAACATTTTGGCAAAAAATGTAATTCTCAATTCGAAAGGTGATGTCACATTGTGGGTCAGAGGGTTCGTAGGGCCAAGAAGTGAAGGTAGTCCAGCATAGTATTGGCACTATTTATGGGGCTACAGTACGTGTATTCTCCTCCACCTCCACCCATCCCAAACTGATGTTATAAATAAACAAAAAATCTTCGCTTATCAACTCTTTTCTTAGGCCTTGAAACTTAAGTTTTCATAACAATGATATTACTAATTTTAGCACTGCCACTAGCAGTGATGATAGTATAGTAAAAAAATTGCAGTACACCTCTTCTGTTGAATCGACAACATTATTCTAAACTTCGTTAAATCACGAAGCCCAGGCAAGAGCCCTTTTTCATTGATTTGTCATGGTGATGGTGTTTCTCCCATCGTTATATACATAGAAACTTCTGGAAACACGTTCTCCCTTGGGTAAAATACCAATAATTTTCGAGACCTTCAAAAACAAGATTTTATATAAGCTTTGTGCAATAAGGAGTAAATACTTTGAAATTATACAAAAAACATGATTTTATTTTTAATAATGTATTTATTCCGAAGGATTATCTGGATATAAACTCATCACTCACCATCATCTTTCCTCTGAAAAATACTGTCTAATCGTCTGCTAATTGTGTGGAGTAATGAATGTCCCAACAAACATACGGCACTTTCAGATCATTGTATGTTCAGATTTTATATTTTCATTTAAATATTAAACATTTATTTTAAGAGAATATTTCATAATTAAAAACTAAGTAAATTATCCCCATATATTTATTATGACTACATTTTGTAAGTGTTATACATCAATGAAAAAGTCGCCCTGTACGAGGTTATTTTTGTTGACCTTTGGACACAAAATGGCAGCCTCCATGGAACAACTGTTTTCTTCCTGAACGAGTCAAGTCTGTCAAGTTTGTATCACATTTTCTCGCCTGAAGAAGGAAATCAGTCAACTGTATTTGCTTCCATGCTATTCATCTTTACGTAGTAACAACTGAAGAAACTGGAGAAACTGGAAAATAAATGTAAAATGGCCTCCTCTCAATCTGGTAATAAACTTGAAAATACAAATTCGAGGACGTCGTCAGTTTGTAAACGTAAGAGACCAACGGCAGCGGGTAACCCGTTTTTACCACAAGAAGAATCAACCGGGCAGTCAAATATTTCACGGCCAACTAAAAAACCGAAGACATCCGTGACATCAGGAATCGATACATCGAACTATCAATCTAAAGATTCACACTCAAAAGCAACTCCCAGTTTCAATTCTGACGACATAAATCATAATTTTTTTATTGGAATTACTGCATACATTTTGCAAGCCGGGCTGGGCAAAGCACGAAGTGACATCTTTCAGAAACAAATGTCAAAGTATGGTGCCGAAGTTCTCGCAGATTGGAAGGAAGATATTTGCACTCATTTGATTGTTGATGAAGGGATGGATGGCAATAGACTAATGAGAATTCTAAAGTTAAAGCAACCACCACAATTTGGGGAAGTTTTGAAAGCCAGTTGGCTGAGCCTTTGTCTCTCGGAAAAGAAAAAAATGCCAACTGGTGACCATCGAGTAAATTTCCCAATAAAAGTTAAAGCTGTTTCAACGGTAACTTCATCAACTTTGCAACAACACACAGAACCCCAATCCAATGAAGACCATAAAGTTCACAATGACGTATCTGAACATACCTCAGATTCTCCTGAAGTATCCTCATCTAATTTGTTGCCGGTAATCCAAAGAACCAAATGGACGAGCCCAACTAAAGCATATACCTCTGACAGAGGTTATGATAGTGACGACAGTAACTACATGCCAAGTGACGATGATGAATATCAGGAGATATCGGTCAGAGTATCGACAGCATCTGAGGGAGCAAGCTCATCATCAAACCCATCAACACCATCAACATCTCCACAGAAGCTCCCAGTTGGTTGAACAAAATTATTTAAGTTCCTTATTCATAATCAAAGATTATAGAGCACCGAAGGCGCAAGATGAGGAACTGGAGCTGAATCTATTGTTGGAACATGAAATATGCATGGGCGCCATTGCAGCTAGTGAATGATTTGTTTCCCATTGATAGCACTTGTCATTATCTGCACTGATCTGCACTGATCCATTGTTGTATCAATAGAGTTACTTGCTGAAATGGCGTCCAGTGGAATTTCACATTTCAGCCCGAGTTCCCCATTTTGCGCCTTCGGCGCTCTATAATTGTTTGTCACTGCAGGCCTGATACTTTGTTCTTGTAGGGGCACGGCTAGACCCAGTAACTGGGGCGCTGTACTCCTTTTTTAAAATTTTGACATTGTCGGTCGTACTAGCGCCCCAGAAAAGTATGTGTAAGTTGGTTTGAAAAGCTGTTATGGCGAAGAGGATTTAAAACACCTCTAAAAAAGTGGCCAAAATTACGACAAAAACTCAACAGAATTGCTGGAAAATCGCCTACTGGCTTCTCAAGATATCAAAGATGAAATAGAATGCATTTAATTGTACTTACGATCACTTTTTGTCCTCCAAATCGATTTTAACTCAAAATGCAGCCGTTAAAATCGCCCCAGCGCCCCAGTTACTGGGTCTAGGGCACGGCAGTTTTTCTTTTGTAAAAGGCACCTCAGTAAGGGAAATTTACAGTTTTATTGGATCATTTCAAGAGGCACCAAGGCAATGACCAGACCCATGGAGGAGATTGCCTCCGTTGTCTCTGTGAAGTATCAGGCCTGCCAATCACCACATAAAATATGATAAGAGTTTGATGGTTTCCCATGCAGAAAACCAAACCAACAGTGACGGGTCTGATTTCTGCAAATCAAACATTTCTCCTTTGAAAAAAATAGACCATGATGTAACTTTGTTTACAAAAAGAGTGACCTTAGTGCACTGACTGCACTCCTAACATGCAAGATACTGCACTGCCAGGAAAGTCAATTGCACTGTTCACATGAGACATCTTACATGTACATTTGGTATCTTATTTACCACATAAAATCCAAGAAATGTGAAAAATGTGCAATCTCAGAAAATGTCAAATGTAATGTTTTCTTTGATTGAACTCTGTACGAATTGTGCCTGTAGACAAATAGTCCAGACGGGGTAGCCATTTTGTAAACATGTGATATCACAGGTCACACGGTCTACAGTCTACACAGTATAAAGATCAAATCAAGTTCCTTGTGACCAAATTAAAAACAAACTAAAAGTCTTAGTTACCAAATTGTTTCTGTTATGTTTGGTCAAAAAGTTCATGAGGTAAAAATGGCGTAAAGATGCATGGTCCATTTTTTGGCCGAATTGACCTAAAAATTTGTATAGCTTTTTTTTTTTATGTTGAAAATGGGACTATGTAGGATCTTCCAGCCTTTCAATTAAATGCTAATTATCCTAAATACAGAAATTACATCCTATAGAAAGGCAAACTACTGTTGAAATCAAAATTTAAAGTTGCCAATAATCTCTATAAACTTTTCGTCTTTATACAGAAAGGTAATTGGGTCTGTTCCAAGCCATCTACATCACAGCAGAGGAATTACAACCAACTCATCACTGACAAGCTAGAGGTAATTTAATCGGTGTATAAAGGTGAAAAAAAGAAGAAGAAAAAAAGAAAGAGAAAAAGACAGATAACAAAACCGTAAAAATTTCCAGTAGACACTAAAAAGCTGATTGTCATGACCTCATCAAAGTTTACTCATTACAGGGCCCATTAAATGTAATTTCTTTAATGCAATCCTTGGAAATGCACCTTTGTGTCCCATTTAACCTTATTTTTAATTTTCATTTTGTCATTTTCCAGGGTATTTTGGTGTCTTTTAAGTTTTTATGCTGATGAGAATTTCCATAGTCGTGAGCGAAAGTGTGATGTCATGTCGGGCAGAAACCTCAATGTTGCAATTAGTTTATGCATAAGGATATTTCGCTGTTGTTAACTTTCTTTTTCTTTAGTGATTCCGTGTGTCAGTTCATGGCCCTAAGCCAGTGAGCAAACTTTCTCACAAATGCTTTCAATAAGCAAACTCTATGGGTTCACAATTTCACGAATTTCAACAGAAAGCCACAGTGTCTCCCTGAATTGACATCATGCCAACAGCGCCCTCAGTTGTCCGGAAAAGCATGGAAAATTAAGAAGTGCACTTTTCAATAAAATTAAACAAAAAGGAATGTCAGTCAGTTTTCATACACTTAAGGGGATAAGAAAGTAGCACAAAATCTGTTCCTAAGAAATATTCACTTCAGGGGCCCTTTAAATTAGTTATTTATTTACAGTTTTGCGTGGGAAAAATAAAAACGATTAACTTTTTTTCTTACAAAGGAATACATTGAATTTTATTGTAATTTGTTCCGAACTGATTGATTTTTCTTCCTCATTCGTTGGCGGATTTTTACAGGTGTTGATGAAGACCTATCAGAACACAAAAGACCACTGGAGGTCCCTTGGATATCGGAAGGCAATCACCGCCCTCAAACAACACCCAAAACAAGTCACTAGCTGGGAGGTAATGGAGCAATATAAGATTGTTGGAACACTAGGTGGCAGCAGACATTATTTTTCAATCTGTGGAAGAAAGCTAGGTCCACTATAAGTCCAACTATGTGGTTTTCAAGTTTACTAAAGAGTCTGTAAATTCTCCACAACTTAACATGCTAAGAAGTTCTTAGGTTTCATCCTGGAGACCAAGAGGAGACCTACGACCACTACTGAGTCCATTGTCTGTGATGTAGCAAACGGGAAGAGTAATTAAACCCTCTAGAGTATAACGCCCTATAAAAGTTGATGAGGTTTCATCTCAGTGGCGTGTCGTGGCTGAGTGGTCAAGCGCACTGGACTCGATTCTGGTGTTCTGATCAGCAGATTGTGGGAATGAGTCCTGGTCTTGACACTTGTGTCCTTAAGCAAGACAGTCGACCATTATTGCTTCGTCCTTCGGATGGGGCATAAAGCTCTAGGTCTCGTGCGTTGTGTAATGCATTTAAAAGTACCCAGTTACAGTCGCTAAGAGAAGGGGTTTGCCCTGGTGTTTCTGGCAGTGGCTGCTGAATGCGCCGCAGCACCTTGTAAACCCTTTTAAGGTGCTACATAAATGTGGCTCATAATTCAAAAACTTTAAAAACATGAAATAAAAAAAGTAAAATAATCGCATTGAGTACCTGATTATTGGTAGATACATGTGCTGTATAAGACTCGGGTGGATTTCACAAAGGGCTAGGACTAGTCTTATCTTGATTTAGGATGAGTAACTGGTCCTAACTTATATGACTAGTCATAAGTAAGGACTAGGTTTAAGTTATGACTCCTTTTGTGAAATCCACCCCTGGTATTATTATTATCTCTAGACCGAACGATGAACCCCCACTTCTGCTTCTAGATTTTGCTTATTAATTTGTGCAATTACACTGAATACAGTTTGCTGCCACTGGTAATTTCAAAGGATCCAATAGTATGCATGAATGTTTATGACTGCAATGGTGAGAATATTGAAAGATGGAATGAATGAAGTCGAGTTGAATGGAACATATGAATCTTTCAACAAATGAAAACATTGTCTCCATTGCAGGAATTCATTATTTGTTTTATTCAGCATCTGAGTAGATCTTGGTCATTTTGCGGGAAAATTAGCAACAAAATGTACAAGATTGTGTTCTGGCATCCCAATACGAGGTCATTTTGTACTGCTGTGTATAATGCGTGCACGCATGTGGTGTGCTCCAGCAAAAAGAATGGGACGAAAATGCACGGGGAATAGTACCAAAATGCATGGTCGATGATGTAGGCCATGTAATGGTTTGAATAATGACTGCCACATGACCAACAATCCTCCAATCATATGACAAGGATCTACTTTGGTGTTATATAATTTGCAATTCGCTTTGGTATGGCGGTTTGCTCATGAGATATTTGCAAATCCGCTAGTCCCCGCATACTGTGTTCTATTCTAAGAGGCAAAATATGCCAAATTCGACCACTGCTTTTTCACTCGTTATTACCAAAAGCTTAATCTTATTCACCAAGATTAGATTATGTTTTTGTGATCCTCGCAGTCAGATACAGCAATTTTACCTCTAAAAGCTTTGGATTAGATACAGTTATGTCAACCCAACTCTAACATCTTAGTTGGGCCGATTCTACAGTCTGGGCAGAACAGAGATACGACTGTTTTAGAGAGTGGCTGTTGCATTGAAGCAGTTATCAGCGATCAAGATACAATCTTGTTTTTCTCTCACTTCAAAGGAGGCCAATAAAATACCTGGCATTGGCACTAAACTGGCAGACAAGATACAGGAGATTATTGAGAGTGGTCACCTGAGAAAGATTGACCATGTCTGCAGCGGAGACGACATGAAAGCACTGGACCTGTTCAATAACATCTGGGGGGCGGGACCAACAGTAGCTCAAGAGTGGGTTCAACTGGTATGTATTGACCGTAAATACCCCCAGTTTCCTCCCAATTCATCCATTTATTAACGCTCCTGGTGTGGATTCCACAAAGCACTAGGACTAGTCATATCTCAAGTTGGGATGAATAACTAGTCCTAACTTACATGACTTGTCCCAAGTTAGGACAAGTTTGATGAAATCCACCCCGATGTCTGATCATTCGATATCATCTACTGTGGTTTTGAGTGATATACAATTCCAGCCTGCAATGGTATCATGCATCTGCACAGCACACAGTGAACCCTCCTACTGTTTGACCATTCAATATCATCCACTGGAGTTTTGAATGATAGATAAACTATGCCAGCCTGTAATATGATATCATGTGGTGAATGCATACAGTACACAGTGAACCCTCCTACTGTCTGACCATTCAATATCATCCACTGTGGTTTTGAATGATAGATAAACTATGCCAGCCTGTAATATGATATCATGTGGTGAATGCATCTACAAAGTACACAGTCAACCCTCCAACTATCTGACCATTGAATTCATCCACTGTAGTCTTGAATGAAACTTTGATAGCCTGATATAACATGGTGAATTTACCCACACAGTTCACACATTGTACACAGTTTTGTTTTGTGTACAGCTGTACCAACACACACAACAATAACTTCAAATGATGGTTGGTCAGTTTGCTTGGAAATGTTCCCAAGAGTAGGAGAGTTAAAGCCCCAGCTCAACATTGGTAAAAAGAAAAAACATAAATGTTCACAGATTTACATACACCTGACATGATATAAAGATAATGATGGTAGAAAACTTTCCTTGAGATATTTCTGCCTGAAGTGTTACCGTTTTTTAATAATAAATTAAATAAGATCCAAAATTAATTTTCGTCTCAGTGAGACGAAAACTCTGCCCGTAGGAATGCGTACGAAAATGCTGAATGCATTTTAACCGTTTTCTCGCAATGAGCTGACATTTTCACAGGTTGGTTTTATTACAAGTATCTCGATTTGTGCGAAGAGTTGAAGCATTTACGGTCAGTTTACCTATGTTGAGCTGGGGCTTTAAGTTGTCACTGTACGGCAAAAAGGACCATTTTATTTTTCAAATCATTCAAAGTTAAAATGAAAAATTCTGTTACTCCCCACTTTACTCTCCTACTGTAGTTTAGTCAATCTTGAGCTGCATCATATTCATTAAAAAAAGCAAACAACAGAGAAAAAAAAAACCTCCAAGAATCTTTAACCACCCTTCATAATGTTTGGGCAATTTATCTCAGGGTTTTCGAACTCTTAATGATGTACGAGAGAAGGCTAAACTGAGCAGACAGCAGAAGATCGGCTTGAAGCATTATGATGACTTCCTGGAACGAATGCCCAGGGAAGAGGCAGGCGCAATTGAAGCAACAGTAAGTAGTTAATAATAATTTATATCTAAACATGTTGATCACATAGTGCTCTTGCAAATCACCGAACTATTGCAAATGTTAGTATTAGTTATCACACAAGCACGAGTGGATTACGAGAAAATATGGCGCTTCTGCGTCCCGTACCCCACGAGGGCAAAGGCCGAGTGGGATATGGGGCGCAGACTCACTATATTTGCCTGTATTCCACGAGCTTGCGTGTGATAACGAATTTACCTTCCAACCAACTGGAAGATAATACCACTTTCCGCGATATTCCAAAATAGGCAACACGCAAAGTTTAGAACGTCATTTCAAACTGTCAGAGCGTGGCGCATGATACAATGAGCAGAATGCAATATAGACTACTGGGAGTATGATATGGTTTATTATCACATTCCCCTTGAGCAATCTGATTGGGGGATTAGCGCGTACTGGAAGATAAAAACTAATAACATACTTGTCCACATATATATAAAGAGAGTTAAGAGGGTGTAAATTTCATTGCATCAGTTTATGTCCAAACTGAAGTTTTTGAATGTGGCTATATGGTTAGAATACTGCAGTTTGCCTGTTCTTTCGCATCGCCACAGCAAGTGATGGCCACAGCGATAACCAAATATGCCGTTTCAAAAACAGCCTTTTAACAGCTGACAAAACTACATTGACAAGTTCTTGTCAATTGAGGGCAGCAGAGAAGAAGTGCCTCTGAGACTGAAAGTCAGGAGTTTGTGTTTACAACTTTTCCCGTCTCCATGATTTGCACAAGTCAAAGGGAAAAATCAAATTTTAATCGGAATTCTTCAGCTCAGAAATAAAAACAAGGATCCTGTGATGATTTTTGTCAACAATAAGTTGGAAAAGGCTATTCTGACTCTGGACTATCGACCAACTTTAATCTGATTTCTGATTTTTTAGCCCTCAGAAAATCAGTAAGGTTACTATTATTATAGCCTTAAAAAAACAAAACACACTTGTAGTCTGCTAGCTTGTAGTATTCAATAAGCTTTTCCAAATTTTTTTCTGAGGCCATATATTATGCTTGCTCTGGACATTTGATAAAGATCAAACTATGTTTGAAAAAGAATTCACCTACCAAACCAACGTTCCTAGTGTGTGTTATAAAACAGAAGGTACATAGATGATTCTATATTTGTTTGATGTGGCTTTCCCTGTATTTTTTTCTTCTTCCACACTGAGGAAGAAAAAAAAAGTACTGCTAAATCTGTTATTATGCTTGCTGGAGATGGTTATGACAAGTTTGGATTTCCACAAACCAATTTGAAATGAAAGTGTGAGCAGATTGTTTGTAACATACATCAATCTCTCAAAACTTAATCATATTCGTACTGGTGTGATTAATATTGGAACTAGTGCTTGCTGCCAAGTTTGTTTGTTTTCTGAAGGGAAATCCAAATACAACTTGGTTCTTGGTTTTGGTCGTTGACATCCATTCCAAGTCTCAGGAGAAGTTTGTTACAAACCTTTATGTCCCACTTGGATGATCTGACAACTGATTTGGACCATCATGTCCGAAAAATTGTGTTCAACAAATCGCTACGTCCTACCCACTGATTTGGACAAACCATTATGTGCGACCTATTGTGTCCTACAAACCCTAATGTCCATCCATTATGTCCGATTGTTAAATGACCTGTTTACTAGACAAGATGGGTCAAGAAGTCAGTTATTGATATGTCTTAATTATGCTCAAACAGGTGCGAGAGATGGCAGTGAGCATTGATCCAGCTATGATGGCGGTTGTCTGTGGTTCCTACAGACGAGGGAAGACAACCTGTGGAGATGTGGACGTCCTCGTTACCCATCCAGATGGGAAATCACACCGCGGAGCCCTCGGCAAGATTCTTGATGGTCTGCGAGATAAAGGTTAGTGTGTAATTGTTTCTCTATGAGCTTTGAGCACTGACCACAGAGGGCGCTGTCCATGCTTGTTGCATCAGTAGAGTGTTTTTGGTATCAAGTGTATATATGGGTTTATACTTTACACAAGGGCATTGGCTACCTTGATGCAGTACTAATATAATTGAAGATTTTCAAAGTACCTTTTGCAAATTTCAATTGTAACAGTTCAAAAAAAAAAAAAAAAACCCAGAAATATTTTTCCTTGTTTTCACTAAAACTTGTTCACCTTATTTGATAATAACGTTCACAGGTCGGTTGTTATAATTTTTATTATTTAATTATTAATTCCTGGTAATGAAACTAAGGATACCTCGAAAAAGGAACTTAATCACTGTAGCTCGGAAGCCTGAGGAAACCTGTAGATAAGGATGCTTGCTATCTGAACCAGAAACACCGGGGTTAACCCTTACTCTTTTGCGATAAGTGTTCTGGTTTGTTTGACGTGCACTACCCATCCTAGTACACAGGACCAACGGCTGAACGTCCCATTCGAAGGACAAAGTAATTATGGTAAAGTGTCTTGCTCAAGGACACAAGTGTCGCTATTGGCCAGGCCTGGGTTCAAACCCACATTCTGTAAACTACAGGACATTGGACCACAACACTCTTGTGTGATGCATTTATTGAAAACCAGTAGATTGAAATGAGTTTACTCTCCCCCCTCAAAAAAACAACCAAAAAACATTAAATGTATTATCCATTTTAAGTAGTGAAAAGAATTGTCCATTTGCTTTTTGCCTGTTTTCTACCAGCAGTTTTGTATCTCTGAAGAAGAGACAGTGTTCTCATATTCTAGGCCCATATCAAAGCTAGCACGTGCATCATAATACCCCTACTGCTACCCGTGTGTTCCCATCATCGGACAAAATTATTGGCCAAGCGAGCCATTTAATATTGTTATAAACCATAACAGTTAATAATGCATTTATAATCGACCGCGTAATTGGCAGTAGACCCATCTGGAATGCTCAACTGACGTCTGCAGGGTAGTTTTCTCCGGAATATTAGTTTAGTGAACTGGGCTGGATCCATAACATAGGCGTATCACCAGTAATTGCTCAAGTGATATTGATTCTAATGTACGGAGGAGGGATCAATAAATATTGAAATGTTAACGTGACCAGGAATACATGGTAAAGGGAATGGTTACAACGTTGGATAACCATTGGAATTCCAGGCAGATCAAGTTTATCCAAGTTGTGTAAAAGATGTGCTTCAAGAAACGTAGCGTAAATCCTAACAAGGGGTGCAACCCACGAAATAGTGACTTTAAATCAGAACACCAAGCCTTACTAACAATTATTTTTTGAGGGCCTGCAACATGTCT
Organism: Marthasterias glacialis; assembly: GCA_911728455.2. Taxonomy (NCBI): domain Eukaryota; kingdom Metazoa; phylum Echinodermata; class Asteroidea; order Forcipulatida; family Asteriidae; genus Marthasterias; species Marthasterias glacialis. The sequence goes on from OU452231.1 coordinate 7,602,220, forward strand.
GTAAATGACAGATTTGAGAGTCATGACTTACAGGGATTGTTGACACAGGGTCTGATATTGTACAGTGGGGTTGTTGACCATCAACTATGGGTGTTTGTGTGTAGGCTAGGCCCTTGGTCCTGTTTTGATCACAGGCGTTGAGCCCCTTTTCCAAGATGGCCACCTTTTCTGTTGTAAATTAGCACTCGTGCAGGGGTGTTACTGTTTTTATTTGGGATGGGCATAGCTCGATGGTCATGGACAACCCCCATAAAGTTCAGGAGTCACTGCGTTCTTTTCCTTCACAATTAGGTGCTCATGTTGTGGGGTTAGCAGGGACATTTCTGTAAAACAGTTGTATTTCCGTGATCATCTTGTCAAATATAAAAGCATTTCTAACTGAACAAGTTCCCTGGTTACATAGTGATTGTGTACCAACTGCACCTTCACACTCAAGGGAGTTTGAAAACCCATTTCGATCAATATCAAGTAATTGTAATAAACAACTGCATTTTCTCGTTGTGAAATTAGGATGTGACTAATGATGATCCATCTTAAAAGCCCCAGCTCAACATTGGTGCTTCCATTCTTTGCACAAATCAAGATGTAGGCCTAAGTAATAAAACCAACCTATTGAGGAAATGTCAGCTCATTTCGTTGTTTCATTTGCGAGAAAACGGTAAAAACGCATTCAGCATTTTTGTACGCATTCTTAGGCAGAGTTTGGGTCTCACATTAGAAGAAAATGAGTTTTAGATCTTATTTCATTTATTATTCAAAAACGAGAACACTTCAGGCAGAAATCTTTCAAGGAAAGTTTTCTGCCATCAATGTCTTTGGCTATATGTAAATCTGTGAACATTTTGTACGTGTGATATGGTATTTTGGCTGGTAATCTATTTCTGGTAACCAAAATTGTTTTGTGCTTAGCTCCTTTTTGTGCTTAAGCAGCTCTATGAAATTGGGCCCTTGTGTCATTGCGTGGTTGTTGTGTGTGTTTTTTCCCCTATTTCTACACAATTAGGTGCTCATGTTGTGGGGTTAGCAGGGACATTTTTATAAAACAGTTGTATTTCCGTGATCATCTTGTCAAATAAAAAAAAACACTGAAAAACGAGAACAGTTCAGGCAGAAATATTTCAAGGAAAGTTTTCTGCCATCAATGTCGTATACGTACATCTGTGAACATTTTGGGTTTTCTTTCTCACCACTGTTGAGCTGGGGCTTTAAACTCAATGTGTGAACTTCGATCCTAACATTCAACATCCATAAACAGTGAGTGAACAAATTTGTCCTTCATGGATTCTGGAAAATATATCAATAAATGAACTTTTGAATTATGCTTGTTATTGTTACTAACAGTTTCCCAGTCACCTGCCTATCATTTCAAGGATTTGTTGTTATGTTTCCCTTTGCAGACCGTGAGAATGTAAAAACAACATGTGTATTCACTGTGTAAAATTGACTGTCTGCTTTCGTTTGTCCATTCACGATTTTACATTACATGTGAAATCAATATTCCTGAAATCGTTAAGTCTGTTTGAAGCAACAGCATTTTCTCCTTTACACGTTCTGTTCTTGTGCCACTACTCCATTTGCCATCATCCATGCGATCATGAAACATTGTACTCGGTGCTTTCTGGGCTTCTGTAGGAACAAATCTCATTAGTTGATCACGCCCCCCGAAAAATAAAAATAAATAAAATAAAAAGAAATGAAATAAAATATAAATAAATAATCAACACACGAAATAAACAAACAAACACGAACAAACAAATAACTTCAAAAGTGGAGTTGATTTTTTTTAAATTAGAAAACAACAAAACAATAAAAACCAACTAAAACATTTTTTTTGTCCTTCACCCCCCCCCCCCACCATTTCATCCCAGAGTCTGGCACCGCGACTGCCTACTACTACTTATGACTCTTATAAATCATTTTGACCACTTGATTCTTGATGACATACTTTGTCGCTTCGTTCTTCAGTTAGAAAACTATTTCTTTTTTAAATATACCTCATACTTTCCAACACAATAATCAAATAAAAACATGAAGGAGCACGAACGAACGAAATGCACGGCAAAATGGGACGACGGAGCTTCTTACCCGCCATAATTTGTTGATGCCACTGAGCTTGGCTTCTACTCGGACCAAAAGGTCCTTCAGTCCAAACTCGGACACAGACTTCCAGGTCTTCGAGTTGATTGATATCACGACCGTAAATGTGTAAATTTGAAAAGTGAATTCCTCTGATTCGTCTTACAAATCATGTCGACAACTTGATGTTTTATAACTGTACTCTTTAATTATCAGGCAGTTGCTGAAGTTGTTTGAGTACGTCATAGGAGAGCAAATGTGCTGTCTGAGTGACGCGTTCAGGCAATGAAATTAACATATACTTCGTTCCAAGGACTGATGTCATCAGAGACATTGCAGTCAAATTTTTTGTGTCATTTATCATCAAATGTAGGTTTGAAAAAAACTGGCTCGTTTTTGTCCTTTTTTGATTCAATACCGGATTTGTCTGGTTGGAAGTGATGTTTTCTTGTTGCCGTGGTAACGATCTCATTTCATCCATTTCCTCTGTTGTATGAATGAGCTGAAGTCCATGGACAGAAATTAAACACAATGTTGATGACGGAATTGTGCTGCTAAGAAATTAATATTAACTGGAAAAAAGCCAAGCACATGATGCAGGGATGAGAAATTTCAGACCTTTAATTGAGACAATGTTATGTCTGCATGGTGACCAAAAAACTGTTGCTTTCCTCAGATACAGTGGCGAAGCCAATTAGTTGAGGGTGAAGCTGCCTCCTGTGGAACATATTGCCCCCTGCTTGACCCCTGTCAGCTTATGGACACCGTGAAATTTGCTATACAAATATATGTGTGTGTCCCCCCCCCCCTTCACCCCACACGCCTTGCCCCTGCAAACAAAACAAAACAGTAAAAAATGCTGGATACGCTGCTGTTCAAATATTAAAAAACACTGCTCTTCTATTACTTTTTTAGCCCGTAGAATACAGTTCCCAGAAGCTCCTTGAAATCTATAATATGTTTTTCCCCCTATGAAGAGTACATTATTTCCCTGTCCAGTTTTCAGGAAGCCTATTTCATAATCTTAAAAACATTTGTTAAATAGTATGTGTTCATGTTTCGAAAAGAAAGTAGTGTAAATCGGTATTGGGTTTGTATAAAATGCTACCGAAACAACAGACAAAACATACGAGTCGTAAATCAGACTCCTTTTCTCGAAAATGGCTGGAGTGTAATATTTACCAGGACGACTGATACTCAATGTCAAATTTATTCTAACCTTTTTCTAACCTTTTGGAATAAAAATTGTCTTCCCCTAAAAAATAACAAATGAAAATGAAAACACCAACAAAAAGAATCAGCAACCCTTAAAAACAACTGTATATAAGCCCATGTTCATTGCATTATGTTTTTGTCCGCACTCAAATTCCCCAGTTCCCCACAGTGCACACTTTCTTGTAATGGAGCCAAGGAACCCTAAAAAGTGCCTAACAATGTAACCCAAATGGCCTGAAGAAACCTATGAAAATCAGCAAATGATGAAGAAATTTCAGTTTTAGACTTGTTTTAGTAACCTCCACGCATCTTAGAATTAAGGCCCATCCTTAGTCCGGTGTAAGTGGCTTGCAAAGAAAACTCCGGCGTCTAAAAAGCCCAGTGAGGCAGTTCATTATTATTTCATGGGGAAATGCGCACGTAGTAGAAGCCGGGACGTGACTCATGTCTGTTTTAATTATTATGCCATCAATTCATTATCATGAAGTAGGTGTAATATGAACTGACTCTAAAAGCCTGTGTCTTTATTTTTATTTTTTTTTATGTATACTGAAGTTAATTTGCAAAACCGCCCGCCACCGCAGATGAAATTCGCGCCTTTCTGTTCTGGACGCAACGTCATTGCCATGTCATAATGTACATGCCGTTTATACATCGGCTGGTACATGTACACAGTTTCCCCATACTGATTAATGAACAAGAGTACAGTGTAAATTTACCGTCAACTTGAAGGGAATCGGGTTTCACTTATAACTCTTCTTTGAAAGGAATTACTCATTTCTTCCTCAGCGAGGAGAAATTGTGACTGTTACACTTTCAGTATGTCAATTCATAATTTTAAGACTTGGAAAACTTGAGAAATATTGGAAAACATGTAATATTATCTACTCGGAAAATAGAAGTTCCGAATAGAATTTTCAGAAACGTTTATTGCACACCTGATATGCACTGTTACAACAAGTTACAATTAATAATAATTGTAACACAACGCAGGATGTAAACATCCTTTGTTTTAGGAAAAATAAGGTCGGCAGTATCGACATTTACAGGCTTCCAGTTTGTCTTCAATCACCTTGTTTCGACAAAGCCCAAATTATGTTTGGACAGTATGATTCCTTGTTTTACATTATAATCCAACTCCGGTTTAGTTTGAATTATTCCCCAAAGCGCTGTCAAAATAACTTGCTTCTGTGATGACAGTTTCTTCGAATTTTGAAGACGGCATGCGGGAAGCAACTTGAGTAACCTCCAGGCATCTTACAATATACATCCTTGTCCGGTGTAATTGGCTTGCAAAGAAAACCCCAGCGGCTAGCCCGGTTGGGGGTTGGTTCATTATGCATCAAGGGGGGTAAATACGCACATCAAGAAGACGGGACTGCGCTCGAAGACGTACTTTAACATACCCATACTTTGTGGTTCGTGTCAGATATTATTATATAAAAAAAAAATCTTACAACCGCTCTGGCGATTTTTTGCCGAAGATTTTAATGGACTTCTGACGCACTGTTAAGTAGGAAGTATATCCACGGGGAACCAACTGCTTTATTTAGGCACCATGTAAAAAGGTTAAAGATGTATGATCGTTAATCAAGCCGATTTACCTCGAAAAACGAATCCAACTGTTGCATTGCTATGCGTAGGATGACCAAAGTTATTAACTTTCAATTGAGATATCAAACGAAAAAAATCCATACACGGCTAATAACAGAGTAATCAATTAAGAAAAAATAATGATTTTTTTGTAAACTCCGCGCGCCGCCTGCTCAATTTCAGCCAGATACCTTGCCACACAGAGACAAAATGCAGGCGAAATGACGTTATTTTAAACATAGCTGACTTCTGGGTACCAGAAGCGGACATGGTCATCAGCGTACACATTTTCACGTAGGGTGTGGTTGGCCGGGATAATCGTTTCAAAAACAATTTTGTTTAGCCATCTACATGCCTTTTTAAATATAATTTGCTGGAATCGATTCATTTTCGAGAACAAATCACAAGAGCACGGATCTTACGTCTTTAAGTTAGTGCAACAAACCCTACGGATTATTCACTTGGGAGGCCGTCACATTAAGCTCTTCACTGAAACTACCTTGAGATTAAGCGTGTATGGGTTATATAGCATACTCTCGGAGCACTCTGTTTTATTGCTCTGTGCTTCTCGGTGTCGAGATGGGCAGAAATGCACGTGTGATCTTTGAGTGCTATGATCTCATTAAGAAGAGCATTCTAAATACTTTCTTTGAAATCAAACATTCGTTGTCCAGTTCGCAGAAAGAAACAAATCCATTTCATAAAATACTGGTCAGTTCGTAAAATAATCTTTATAAAAAGAGAGAAGACTAAGCTCACGAATCACCGAAAACATTTTGCTTATTTACAATCTGGAAACGCACAAATTATAATGTGTTATAAATACCAATAACAACAGCTTTGAAACTAGAGTAAAACTTTAGAGGGGCAACAGGGGTGCACCAATTTTTGTCATAGGGGGGACACTTCTGGCCAATTAAAACTGTAGTTCCCGTTTACATTTTTCCTAAACAAGCCCCTTTTCAGTGCTTCTGTGATGCCGTTTATAAGAGAACCTGACGTGGAGGCAAAGAGGGGGGGGGGGAATGCGTGTAAATGGAAAAATGGTTTTAAAAACATTGAAATAACTTACTAAAATCTTATTATTTGAACATTTTATTCTGGGAATTTTTAATCTAAAAAAAAAGTCCAGATTTCAAATTGGGGAGAACACGGACATCATTATTATTATTATTATTATTATTATTATTATTATTATTATTATTATTATTATTATTATTATTTAATTTTTTGGGGGGCATGCCCCCATAGGTACGCCACTGAGTACCAATCCTCCAGAGAAATATTTCTGTCTGAAATACCGGTACTTTTAGGCCGTATCCGAATTGGCGGCTACGGCTACGGCTGTTGCTAAGGGTGTTGCTAAGGACGGCCTATATTTCAACGCATATTGACTCGGCGATGATCCAGCTCTAGCCGTAGCCGCGAGAAAGTGGCTTTTGAATCGCCAGATGCCACAGTCGTAATAAACACGTGCACAAAGTCTGACTGAAACGTAAACCATTTTTTGGTTTTCTCACTAAAACTGGACCACCACACCGGATTGGATGACAGTTGCACAGTTATTTGTATGCTGGGCTGTTTATTGAAACCAAAAGTTCAGAATCTTCCATAAAAAACAATTATACTTTCCCCTTCAAAGAAGTTACGTTCAAGCAGAAAGAAAGACAACTTCGGAGTCACCCTCGGTTTTGGGAATGTGTACCCATGAAATCAGTGGCCGGCTATAGGGTCATGGTGATTTATGTATTTTAAAAACAGAATTGATGACTAATATTGTTTGGATCGTTGATTACTGTATGATTATTTTCATCGAAATAGTTGGTTGCGTCTACAAAAAGCATCATTTCAAAGTAAAACAATAATTGTTTGTTGGGGGCGAGACGACTGGCTTCCGATGTAGGACTTCCCGATGCATTACATTGCCCACAGACAGACACCGTTGATGGTTTTGCATAACTTCCGATCGGAATGTTTTTCCCAAAGATGAACGCACTTAAATCCGAATAAGTACTTTTGAGGTGGGACACAACCACACTTTCTAAAAGTAAAATACGTATTTAGATACTCATTATTATTTTGGTATAAGAGCATTTGGAGAAAAGGCTTACGCCAATCAATTAAGCTCGCCCGCGCATTAACCATACAAAGTCACAAAAGCAGTTACAATATGGCAACGTCCTTCAACAAGTCAGACTAATCCCACAATAATTGATTGTGATTGCTGAGTGTGTATTGGGGATTAGAGCAAAGTGCCGTAGCCGTAGCCGTAGCCGTAGCCCGGATATAGCCTTGATTAAGGCTGTCTTTGCGCATTCCCTCGGCTCCTAAGTATCCACACACACACACACAGTCCATGCACGGATGATGCACGGAGTCGAGTCCGTCAGGACGGTACACACGCCGCGCACGGGCACCAGAGAGCACACCCACACTGTCCACGCACAGAGTCCGTTACTGTGTGTTTTGTAATAAGCACTGCACATCGTGTGCTGGAGTTTTGGGCACAGCAATACTCGATGGGGGAATAGGCGTCAACAAATAATGGCAAAATGCGAATAAACCGTTTTGTCCGGCTGGCGCGCCTTGATCAAGGCTAGTTCGGATACGGCCTGACATTGATTTGTACTTCAGGAAAGAAACAAAATAGCCACATCATTGTTTGTATATGTGCTCTGTCATATCCGTTTGCGAAACCATGGCTTAGGATTGGAAAGCACCATCCGCCGCTTTTTGTTGAAGTCCCGTACCGAAAGTGTACGTTTTCAAAATTACTGACGGAGCCCAAGCCGGTGCCTATAAGCCAAAGCCATGGTTTCAAAAAGGAGTCGTTACGTCATCACGCACAACTGGATTGTTCCAACGTAGAGCAAGAAACTGCTTATGGCCCTTTTCGAAAACCATGGCTTCGGCTTATAGGCTCCGGCTTGAGCACCGTCAGCCATTTTGAAAACGTACAGTTTCCGTACGGGACTTCAAACAAGCGGACAGTGCCTAGATCGGAGCCGAAGCCTTAAATCATGATTTTGAAAATGGCCCATGCTCCATGATGCTCTATACACTGCAAAAACTGGGGTGTTAAATTGATCCTCTTGGTATCTATCTAGGACAACACCAACATGGTGTTAATTTTACCAACGATAAAGCAATGTGGATATTAACTAAAACCATGTCGGTGTTGTCACATAAAGATACCAAGAGAATCAATTTAACACCCCAGTTTTTGCAGTGTACCACCACCAAATGACGTCAGGGATTTTGTCTCCGCCGAAAGTACCCATCAGCTTATTGCAACATGATATTGACAACAAATCACAATTTTCATTGTGATTTTATTCATACCTGAGCGATGACGACTGTGGATGCTATAACATCCGCGTGATCGTTATACAATCAATATTGACTTATCAATTTATTAGATGGATATGATATTGAGATACAATTGTTGCACTTGGACGATGTAACTCAGTATTATCCTTAGTGATGTGTAATGCTTTTTGGATGTTTGGTGTCATTAGAGTTTTTCGGTGCGCGCTTTTGATGCCCAGGTGACGTCAGGGGCTCCAAGCTGCTTATTAAAAAATAATTCCCCTCAGCAAAAGTACGAAGGGTACCAGCTGCATACGCAGTAAACATTGTGTAGCATTTTGACTGGTAATCGGTTTCTGCCATAACGCGAACCCGTCCGTGCAAAGCGAATTCGTGCGATTAAGCTGTTCAATAAAATTGACATTAAACGTGGAATTACTCCGAATTTACTTGTGACCGTTTGTTTAATAAGGTGTTTTCTCACTATACAACGTATTCAGTTTTCGTAGTAATTTCAACTTAGTGTTCTCCTGTACCACCGTTAAGTCTTCATTTAGCCGTGTAAATGGGAACTCTACTGCGGTGGCACGGAAGACTGGTTTTTGAAAGTGCGCTTTTATTTCAATCTTCTAAGCACACTATACAACAAACATGTGAAAAAAATGTCATCAAAGTTTGTGGAGGCGCTTTCGAGAAAACATCTGCCTATATATGTGTTGATCATGTACTTATCATAGTTAATGTTCGTGTGGGCTTATTTCGAATTAATTATTTTTCTCGCGAATAGTAGAATTTGTGACAGAAATAAGTCTCAGGACAAATGATATTTATATATATATATTTATAAAGTTAAGTTTTTATGTTGAGAAGATAAACTTTCAGATAAAAAAAATGTCTTCGTTTGTCACTCCGGTCGTTTCCAAAATTATTGTTCTTCAAAGTTTATCAAGTTGACATAAATGCTCCAAGTCTTTAAACAAATGATTGTATGTTGGGCGTATGAAAAATTAGGTGAGGCGGATTTGTTTGTCCAGTTTTGTTAATTAAACATTAATATTGATAAATGTATTTATTTAACTATTCTTGTGTTTTAATACTCTTAAACGCTTCTGATCTATCAACATCTGCTACGCGAGGGTATGGTAAACATATTTCACCATGTATTTGAACTTCAAAACAAATGTTGTTTTTTGCATTGTAAAAAGTTTTGATATTAGCTTTTGTGCTATGTGTATAATATGGTAAAGATAAGGAGCTAAACTTCTTTACAGTACTTTTGTGGACATTTTCATTTTTCTTGTCACTCTAAAATTAAGCCTAAATTTAAAAGAAATGTTTTTGGGGGTATAGGCTTCGTTTGTCGGGCGGGTTATGCCAATTGAGTAAATGTACGCCGTACGAAATCACACCTACGCACGGTGATATGGGAGCGACCCCACAGCATATCTGGCCTAAGCTTAGCGAACCAGACTAATCAAACTGCCGTCGGGCGTAACCCCTCTGTTCCGCAGATGCCACAAAATGGCCACACTTTACATTTAGACACAAGTTTACTATATTTCTACTTGATTGTTTTGATTTTTTCGTTTATTTTCAACGTTTCTTTTAAATTTCTTGTAAATTTTGCAATTTCCTGAAAATGTCCTTGAATTTGTCGCTTCCTTAGAAATTTCCTTAGGACGATAAAATGTTCCTTTAAAATATAAGGAGTGGAAGCACTGGAACTGCGTGTTAAATCCATTGTGTGCAGATCTGTCACCTTCCGATGTTAGATCGATGCTTTGTGATATATTTTTCTCTCTACTTTCGGTTTACTAGTCGAGCTTGTAAACTATGCTAGCTGAACACTTGTGCAAAACTAGGTAACTGTTGCAGATTGTGCATGTGCACTACTTAGTTCAACAGGCAATTAGTTAAGTGGTTTTGCTCTCGTCATTGATTTTTCTTTTTCAATTTGTGAGCATTACACAAATTCGTCACATTGTCATTCTCCCCTCTTTGTCACATTATTTTATCGTCATGAGCATGTACTTTCGGTTATATCTACTTCCCAGTGGTAAGCCTTCATGGGGGAGGTTCAGGCTTGACGTGGCAAGGTGGGGTATGTTCTTAAAACCGAAATTTGTTGCTTCAAAATGATTGACCAGTTACAACTTCTTGTGAACAAATTTGCATGTAGTAATCGTACATGTTACAGGGATGTGTACAACATAGGTAAAGTTGTGAGAAACTAGTAAAACAATTTGATCTGAAAAAAAAGTTAAAACATACACAATTTTTTCCTCACTATTTCCTCGTGACTCCGATGACCGATTGAGCTTAACAGGTTTGTTATTTTTCATGTTTTGGGTCGCACAAAGTGTAGATGACACTGGTCTTTGATTGTTACCAATTTTGTCAATGTGCTTCAAGTTCGTTAGCTTTCATTTTAATTGAGATATAACATAGAGATTATAAGCAACTAGTGTTTGTTTTCTTAATTAAACCGAAACGTTGATTCATAAGCGTCTCGTCGTGTGCCCGGCAAAAGGACGTAAGCAATTTATGTTAACATTTGTGTTTCAAGAATTATGAGCGGGAAAGTTGTCATGCAAAAGTCATTCTAGAAAGGTTAAATTCTGCATGGGGAATGGGGAAACATGTCTTCAGGGTAATTCTAGCAAAAAAAAACTAACAAAAAATGACATATTTTTTTATGTCAGGAGCCATTTTGTTGCTTACGTCCTTTTGTTACTGTGACGAACTACTTTATGTTCCCGGCAAACGGGCGTAAGGCCTTACGCCCTTTTGCCGGGCACACGACGGTCTGATCAGAACAACTGCTTGCGAAGTTTGATTTTGCCAAAATTTCATCTTAAACTATTTATTAAATTGAGGTATTAGTTACTTATAGTAAAGCAATTAGTCACTGGCTGAACTGTTTTCAATGTATAGTCTTTAACATTGTATTTCAATTAGTCCGCTTTTGATGTTCCATTTTAGAATTAATTATTTAATTGCGATATAATCAGCTTAAATTGTCACTGATTCTTTATACCGTTGACTTTGAGAGTGTGGACATGAAGATCCACTCAGTTGTCTCTTGTTTTACGAAACAGCAAATACATTCTAAAATTAGGCTATTTAAAAAAAATGCAACGAATCCCAAACAAGTTATGAAAAGCAAACATTGCGTACATTTCTGGCATTCTATGTAGGATTAAAGTGAAAGTCAATTTGAACATTCCATTGAACTTTCCACGGCGTGTGGGTCGCGGTTATATGAAGATAGTTAGGCCACAGGGACAGGGTTGTTAGTCAGAGACGCTACTCAGAGACGCTCATTTTCATTCAACAGTTCAAGGTCTGTGATAAAAAAAAATTAAAAATCGAGAAACAAAAAATAAATCGACGATTACCAACCCGAAGGCTCACTGATTATAAAGTTCCTACCAGCACCAATCCTACAGAGAACTATTTTCGTCCAAAATACTGCCAAAAGTAGGGGAACTAAATAGCATTTTATTTTAACGACTCCACACACCACCGTTGCTTGTTTCGATTTGAGCAATCGAAACAAGGCACATAATTACCGTGCACAAAATCCCTGAGGGAAAGAATTCTTTTCCCGTTATTTTCATTTATAATGACACTTCACTAAAAAATAATAATAATAACAAAAACAAGACAAAACTATAATACCGGTAAACGCGTCTACTCTTCCAAATTCTATCAACATATAGTTACTTCTACCTCTATATGGTTAAATTGTACATGCACCACCATAAGTTTAAAGTTGACTTCTAACAAATTCAACCAGAAAACTGGCATTACGTACGACTATTCTCACGTGTGTAACAAAGGTATAGCCGTGTTTGGAGTGGCGTAATATCTAAAATTTGGATTCTCTCAATACGTCTGAGTCACTGGGTATTGACGTCACAATGGACTTGATTGGTAACAATAGATGGCCTCCACTGCATGCCACAGCGTGTTCTCGGGCACCCGCCGGGTACCAGGTATTGATCTGATTATGCACACGCGATGCTGTTATCTGCTAGGCCTATAAAACCACGGGGAAGTCGATGTCACAGCATACATGCACATTTACATTCACTGCAGCAGCATTGGAAAACGGAACAAGAAACAAATAGCTGTGTGGAACTTTCAAACTTTAAAAGGCACCACCTTCGAGAAACAGACATTTTTTCTAACTGGTTGAGGCTTCCCTGGTAGGTACTACTTGTGAAGAAAGGTGCTTCATCTGCATTTATGCTAGCGTTTCCCGCAATCATTATGAGTGCATTCAGAGTTGGATCCACCGAGCCCCACTCTCCGCGTCGCCAGCGTGCACGTCGGAACGCCATGGGGGACGTGACGGTGGGCATTTCGGCCGACCAGCTCCACAGTCTGGAGGCGATGGTGCAGACATACATGCCGGACTTCTTCAATCCAGCCTCGGCCGGCTCCACTGGAGAAGAAAGAAGCCAGCGGAGAAGGAACGCTGTGGGTAACCTGTTCGAGGAGCTCTCCACCAGTGATCTCCAGCACCTCGAGGAAATGGTCCAAACCCATCAACCCAGCATCGGGAACACTGTCAGTCGCCATCACTCGTACGATGACGATAGCTCATCTGGCGACGGTGAAGAAGCCTGCTCCTCCCCATCAGCTATCGGGCCAGATCCAGTCTACAGCAGTCGCCGGCGTAACGCTCTTGCCAACGCCCTGGCTGACCTCGACGACGAGACCCTCAGGACCCTTCAGTCCCTCCATCACTGCAGCAGACACGGCTACTCATCGGCTAGAGTCTGGAACATCGACAACCGTAGAATCTGAACTATAAACGTGGAATTGGATATGCAAACTGACACTTGAGAGACCTTGTTGACAACAAAAACCGAACGTTTCCAATGAACTTGTGTATATAGGCATTCTGAGACTTAACACATTCTCAGCTTCTGTCACTCAGCATTATCCTTGTGAAGGCCTTACTTTGCAAAGAGCTCAGCAGTGTAACAAAGGGCTTTTGTATGGACTAAAAGACACACCATCGCGTGCGAGCAAAGACACGCTAGATTGACTAGAACTCAACCATGGACTTGAAACGAAAAACGCCTCATTTGTTCCCAATTATCCGCCAACAACGTGGAGATTTCTGTCGTAGGCACTGACTCTGTTTAGGTTATTCTCTTGTTGTTGTTATTGTTGTTGTTAACCCACAATACCACTGCTTTTTCAATGTCATATCTCACTTTACAACATAATAACCTAGCTGGATTTTTTGTGTGTATTTTCCTCCGAACTCCTGAGAAAGAATGCCAAGGTCATATGTGACGAATGTTGCCTCTATATCTGCTGGTCCTATTACATGACCATATTTGACAATGTTTTGAAAGTCATTGTATCTCATAGAATTTAATTTTGTATGTGAACTTGTATTTATTTGTATTCTATTTAATAATACTGATGATGTATTTGTTAAACACTCTGTGCTCAGTGCCAATCGGCTGGATGAAATAGCCGACCATTTTGTGGAGATAATTTAGGGCCTTTCAGAACTTGGGCCAATTTCATAAAGCTGCTCAAGCAGAAACTATTGCTAATAAATTTCTGCTAACCAAAACTTGGCAGGAAACCAGTCACAAGTAGAACAGATAGCATGGCATTTTTTGGCTGGTAACCTTTATTCTGTAAGTAAAAAATATTGTGCGTTAGTTACTTTTGTGCATAAGTAGCTGTTTCAAATTGGGCTCTGTTGATGTGAATGAAATGACATATCCTGTTAACAGGTTTGAAAAAGTAACTGCCCACAAAATATTTGGTTTTTTTCATGATTAATGTTTACTTTATTTTGAAGACAATCTGTATTCATGCATGTTGCTGGCCCTCATGCTTTAAAACTTTTTTAAAACTATTTCTATACTATTTCTGATTCGATTTCGTTTGTTCAGGTTATCTATAAAACATAATTTTCCACATAATCAGAGATAATAGAGCCCATCAATTATTTCACCACTTTTGGTTGAAAGAATAAGTCAGAAATGCGGAAGTGTTTCTACCAAGAACTAAATCAACTCCATTCACAATGCCCCTTTTTAACTGAAAGTGAAGGGTTGTATAAAAACCGCTTTTTAATCTTTGTTATTACTGCTGGAATAAACATTTTCATATTTGGTATTTTTGGAAATAAAACAATATCTTGAACTTGACTTGAACTTTGCTCCTGACTGTATGTATCTTTTCGACTATTTGGTCGTCCTAAGATGTCGAGGTCTTTAATGAAGTGTATACGGAATGTTTAATTCCCTCCCCTTAAAATACTTGTTTTTTAAATAAATCTGTTGGTTCTTGACTGCATTCTTCTATTCACTGCATGTGCCGAATCAACAGGCGCCCGAGGGATGTTTACATCCCCCAACTCCATACACCTTGTGAATCCGAATCGTCCGTTTAGTGCCCATGTCATAGAAAACCAAGGAAATGACGTATTCTTCCTTGTGATAATATTATTTCTATAAGCCCAACATCGGAAGTTCTCGGTTCAACATTTTCATGTACATGTACATGGTGCAATATGGGTCCGTGTCCGAAGCGGCTGCGGCTGTTCCTGTGCTTCTGAGGGAAGCCTATGCTTCAACGCTTGTTGGTAAAGGCGATCTAGCCGCAGCCACTGATTTCGCAAACGACTTACGAGTTCAAAGAAGATATCCAAAACACCCATGGGGAAATACAGATGGGAAAACACCATGGCGAAATACCATGGGGAAATAACATAATATCGTGACATAATTTGTTTTTTGAGGTCAAATGAGTTGCTGTCCTCTCATGTTCATTAATAACAACATACAACTGGCCTGTAAACATTTTATCTTATTATCTGGTGACGTTTTAGTGAACACTCCAAAAACTGAAGTGTTACACCATCACTTGAAGAGTTCGAGCACAGGGACAACACTTTGAAAGATTAAATTGTTTATTGTGACACTTTGATTTAGAGTTTATTCAGCCTTTCAAAGTGTTGTCCCTGCTCGAACTCTTAGAAATGTTGGTGTAACACTTCAGTTTTGAGAGTGAAAACAACAAAAATTGCAGTTTTAATAGAGGTTTTTGTCAGGGATTTTGTTCGCGTTCACATCTGCGGCTCATTTCGATATGTAACGGTATTTTATGGGATCTTCAGATGCCATTTTATCGCCTTTGACAGTAGGCCCCTATTACAGACGGGCGTGCTTTTCCGGAGGGTTGGTTTGCTGTTATGAGTTATTTTAATCAGTCAGCTTTCAAATTGAAACTTGTCTTCGTCGTCGTCTTCTTCTTTTTTTAAACTACCAATCCGGTACTTCGCCTCCTACGAAAACGACCCTCATAGTGTGAACGTCAATGTCGAAAGTGATATAAAAAAAACACACGACGTGATGTGGAATCAGTTTGAATTGATCTGCTTTTTTTTGTCGACCCCGATTTCATAAAAATATTTATCTGGGTTTGACCACTCAGACTTCGGAACTGATAACTGGTTTGACCTAATGACGTCCTGCACTACTTACATCAGCTGAGATTAAAACAACGTTTTTGCAATCAAGGGAAGCAGTGAAACGTGAAGCTGTACACAAAATGTTCATTGTAACTTCGTTGGCATTGAAGCATTTATAATAATTTGTGGGAATGGTGATTTTGATGACGCAAGCATGGAATATGGCACAAAGTCAGAGTGTGTCGTGAGAAAGATATTTGGCTATAGGTCCAGTGCACATTTTGTCCTTTATAATACGTATCATCAAAGACACAATCTCATCACCTGTATACCTGCCGTGCTATTATAGCTAAAAGTAACAAGGGAAACTGTCGTTTGTCGCATTATGTTGGGAATTAAAAGGTGAAAAACAACAGATTCAAAAACACAAGATAGCCTTCTTAGCATTTTAGTATTGAATCCCCCGCTTGAGAATCTTCCATTTTTTTTAATTGACGAACTGAACACCATGCAGGGCATTCAGGTTGGCCCTGTGGTTTCTTCCATATGCCGTTTACCTCAGTGGTCCCAGGTTAGAATCCCGGACTGGAGCCTTGCTTGTGGATTTGGGTTTTCAGTCCTTACCTGATTGCTTGGGTTAATTTCCCCCGTTGGGGTTTTTCCTTCCACATCTAGAACTAACATTGCTTCATCATCGTCTCTACAAAGGTCAGAACTCCTTGGTTTTATTTCCAGAAAGATATAATAAAATGGTAATAATAATAAAATAAGAATACTCCTGCGAAAAGCCTGCTTACATTTTTGACAAATTTCAGCCTGCACACTTTTGTATTAAAATTAGTTTTTGGTCAGTTCCTGTTTCACAGGATTCGTGATTTCATGCACGCAGGTTTGTCTTTGTGTATTAAATCTGTCAAAACTATATAATAAAATATCGGGTAATATCAGTAATATCTCCGGGGGAAGGAAACACCCCGAACATTCTGAAAACAATTAGTGACATTGCATGAATTTATGATGCCATAAAATTAAGGAGGTGGAAACGTGTATACTTTTATTTTAATTGGCTGTAAATAACTCGAAAGCTTTGTAAACAAATCATTAGAGGTCCTTCTTTTTTACCGCCTTCAATTTGAAGTCCCCCCCCTTTTTTTTGGGGGGGGGGTGTGGCTTTCATGATTTTTACACGGAGTGATAATTATTTATGTTTGCCTGAACCAAAATGATATCGGTTTACATTGGTTAGGTGATCAGCCCTCATTCGGTAAGAAGCTCTCGTAGTAATGAAATTTTGCCTTTGTACGCAAACCAACCCTTGAGGGAACCGTTTATGACGTAGTAACACTTGATTAATTAGTGTAATGCGGTTGCTTTGTTCCACCTGGGGCAAGTTGAGTTAGTAACGAGGACGGGTCTTTCGTTAATAAATGCGGGACACGAGACTTCAATTACATAGTCACTGGCCGTACTGTGCTCTGTTGTGACTACAGGACAGTTTGTCTGAGCTGTATGGTTACGGTAACCAGGGGAAACAAGACTCCAAGAAGCAGTAAAGTATTGAAAATTGTGGTCAGTTGTCCGCCATTTTGCATGATTTAAAAAGTTAAACACCGTGAGTTTCAGAAGAGTAAATGCATATCAACACGGTGTTTCGAAATTAGGGCCAACTTGTGAAAACAATACTTTGAAAATTGTGTTTGTTGACCCAATTCAACTGACGTCATCACATCACATGGTTGCGCCATTTTGGAAGTTAAGCCCTATCCGAATTGGTGGCTACGGCTCGGCTGTTGCTAAAGATGTTGCTATGGACGTCCTATACTTCCATGCATGATGACTTGGCGATCCAGCCGTAGCCGCAGTCGCCAACTCGGTCACGGCCTGACATTCCCTGCGTCTTCACTGCGCGGTGTGCGTTTTAGGTGACGCGTGTGTGGTGTAGATGCGCACTATATTGTAACACATACTAAATATTGTTTGAACCAATGAGCTGAGCCTCAAACGTTTCTGTGAATGACAGATCTGAGGGACAATACTCTAAGTTTTTTTTCAAGGTGTCCAGTATTGTATCTTGGGTGTAATAACTCTCAATTTGGGGTAGTTTGGGTAAGCTAGGCCCTCAAAAATTGATCCTCACTTGCTCACAAGGGTAAATTCAAGATGGCCGTTTATTTATTTATTTATTTTTAAAATTTAATTTGCACTACGGTAAGTGTTTTTTTGTCTGTGTGTTGAGGGTAGGGGGGCCCCGGACTATTCCCATAAAATAGAAATAGTCATGCGCAGGATCCTGACATTGGGAAGATCATGATGAGGCTGAATTAAATGTGTACCAAGTTTATATTATAGATACTTCGGTTGAACCATCGTCAATGATTATATTATTTCGGATATGCCAATACCACAAATCTTAATAACAAACGAGTATATAGAAGCCCCATTTCTGGATATTATTATCTGCCTGACATTATGGCCTTGTTTTATTCAGTGAAGAAGAAAAAAGAAGCATGGACTTTCATGGGAAAAAACTCTCAAATGTACACCAAGTCTGCTATTAGTTCAAGATGATAAAATTCACCGGGTGAGGCCGACAGTGTGACGCACACCAATCTCAAAGTGAACGTCGCGATTTACGTGTATTCCTCACGGGATCGCAACCCTTTAATTTGTATGTCAGTCGAGCTGGCATCATGTTACCCAATTTGGCTAGTTAATTTCAGCCGTGGTTTTACCATCCGCTGGAAAACGAAAACGCAGGTGAAATGCGTCGTGTCGAGTGGGGGGAAACCTATCCCTCGTGTGTTTGGCAAGTCTGCCCGCTTGGTCTTATATGGCCTTCCCGCTAGCCCACACACCCCGCAGTAGACAATCTGATGAAACCGTTAACATTAATATGTGTACATAGAGCCAACCGAGCTATAAGGGAATTATTCTTTCTACAAGGAATATGCTCAGATATTACTAATCGAACTGTTGGGTTGTTGCGCCGGCAACCGGCTCTTTTCAGAGCAGGCAAAACGTAGTCCACACGACACAGTCTCTGCGGTGTGATGTATTAACCTCTTCACAAAGTTTCTTTTGCCACCGTACCATGTTTCAAATCCATCTATACGTTTTTTCCAATTCTGTCCAGCTAACATATGCATTTTGGGTAAACAAAATTAGTGTGATTGAAATAACAAATTAGGAAAAAGACACTGTTATGTCCAATGGTCCAGGACACAAAATATAAGGAAACATGCTCTAAACGTATCCTATGGCTACAGCTGAACTGTGCCAACAAAGTGAAAGGTTTCGAGATTGTATGACCGAATTCCTTCCCGACCCAGCTTTTAACATTGCACTCGGGATGTGCGTTTCTTCCTCAATGCTTTAACACATGCACGTGTCTTTAAAAGGTGATGTCATGTAATGATGCCTTGAACTTGTTTGTTGTCAAAGATGTGGTTTTATTCAGTTGCGTACCTCGGACTTAGGCGGAGGGGATCCGGGATTTTAAGCCTGGGGTGTGGGAAGGGGTATGAAGGACTTTGGGTCGGGAAGATTGTGATGGGGGGAACTAGTATTTTGCCAGGGTTGTCAATGAA
This sequence comes from Marthasterias glacialis, assembly GCA_911728455.2. Classification (NCBI taxonomy): domain Eukaryota; kingdom Metazoa; phylum Echinodermata; class Asteroidea; order Forcipulatida; family Asteriidae; genus Marthasterias; species Marthasterias glacialis. The sequence continues at coordinate 7,621,453 of OU452231.1, forward strand.
ATAAGTTTAGCCTCTCAGCATGATGTGCATTTGCTTTATTATAGGAGGGGATGGGCGGTGAGTCGCATTGCCTTGCCCATATGTATACGACACAGAGTTCGTTAATCATTGTTACGGGGAAGATCCATATGTTTTTAAAGGTGCAGGATCGTCGAAAACAAAACAGCCGTCGGGTATCTCTCGCAATGAGAAAGGCGACTTGCACGTTGTATTTGTGTATATGAACATGTACATGAACTTTTCGTGGCACGAAACTGACCGTCTGGCAAAATGGCGACGGGCTGTGCCTTCAAGCGCCGATGAGACCTGCGGTTTTGGACGGTAGCCTACCTGGCAGTACACGAATTGGACTGTTTTGTAATCCTGAATGTACAAAAATACTTTTAAAGAAAAAGGAAGATTTTGAACGGGGGAGTTGTCTGTTTAGCTGGATACGCCATCATGTTTTATTTATTGGGAATATCCTTTTGATAAGCATAGAGCAAGGACAGAAGAGAGGTTGAAGCCCCGGTGGGCTGAGCGGTTTTAGACGGTTACCGGTATCTGGCAGTTTATGGATAGGACTGTTTCGTAATCCTGAATTTATAATTATTTTTAAGAAGTAAAAAAAACCAACACAATGTAGGGTTAGGTTTAGGACAGGGTGAGGGTTAGGCTTGTATACTTAGGGTTGGGTTAAGGGTTAGGGTTAGTGTTGGTGTTAATAATAGAGAGGGTGTATCGTGTGGTGTCTTGTTTTACTGAAAACTAGAGACTGGAAATTGATTTACTTTGCCCCAAAACAACGGGTGTGCTTTCCCCGTGATGCATTATATTCAGAGGGATGGATGTTTTATCGAATGACGGGATTTCCTGAAGCACAGGGATAGGAAAGTAACGTTTCCTTAATGAAATGTGATTTCCCTTCTATTGTACACGCACAGAGCGGGGCGGTCCTACAGTCAAGAATGAACAGTCAAATACAAAACGGAATACAGAAGTCCAAGATAAAGGTCATCATGTATGAACAATTGGACTTTGAAAAAGCATTTGTTGTCAACAAAATCCAAGCAAACAAGGTCATCCTTTTATTCTTATGGAACAAAATGTGTGTCAAAGCAAATCGTAAGGCATTGATGCAGTGTGAGAAAAAGGGGGGAAAATAACGAAATAAAATAAAAATGAAACTGTTTTGAGTACCGGTATACTTTGACATCCGTGGCCTTTGGTGTGAAACTGTCACCAGACTATTCACATTGCATGCCTTTTAAAAAAAAAAAACACCCAATCAGAGCCGTTTTGTTGTTGCTAGTTTGTTGTTTTCTAATTATTATATTTTTTTGGGGTTTAAGTATGCTTGAACAAAATAAACAAACAAAAACATATACTTGATAAGTAACGGGTTTTTCCTGACCATTTCAGGTCTATACTTCACGGCATCTCGATAATGTGTCTTCATTGTGCTCTGGGAATCTCAGGAATTCTTTTGAGGATTTTAGGAGAGGGGTTACTTCTGTACAAGAGGGGAAGAGTGTGTTGTAGAGTATTAGGAACATTTAGGGAAAGGGACTCCCCCTGCCACAATACCGGGCATGGTTCACGGAGGCAGTTGCCTCCAAGTGAGTTCCTTGCTTTCGCTCCAGTACAGTTTTCCCTGAGAGGTGCCCTTTCCACGGGTGCCCTTTCCATCTCCATGGTACTTTGCCTTTACAGGAACGAGGTAGAAGGCCTGCCGTTGTGTTCCATCCCAACACAATGTTTACAACAAATAGGCAGTTGTTTCACTGAGAAGTCATCGTATAATCCAGTGAGATAATAAAGGAAGCTTTAACATGCAGGACCACGACTCCCTCGGTTTGACGAGCAGACCTGCTTAATACAGTGGACGCCATCACGGGGTGGAATCTTCGCCGTAATCGTCTTCCACAAACATCACGATTTGTACTTAAATATTGACAGATGCAGATGGATACATTAAATAAGACGATGACGTAAAATACGTAGATCACCAACAAGAAGACGATGACGTCAAATACGAAGAGCACCAACACGAAGGCTGTGCGCCTTAGCTGTGCTATAGCCCAACCTCCTAGTAGTAAATATATATATATATATATATATTGTGGCTTAACTCTATAAGATTTATTACACGAGGTGACGTTTTTGACTTTTTTTTTTCCTTTTCTCAATTTGTTTCTGCTGTGACGTATACGCACTGGTTTAACGCACGGAACTTGTTGCCTGTGTTTAAGCAAGTACCGGAGCAAATTTGCAGTGAAAAGCATAATCGTTGTGATAAAGTTTTGTAGCACTGGTAAAACTGTATGTTGGTTCTTATGTGCCATTTTGAATCATGTTACAACTCAACTGAGAATATTATTGGTTTTTGTTTTTTCCCCCTACACCGATGTGTGTTATGCACTGTACACTCAGTACTTTTCCCGAGTCCTGTGAAAACAAATCACAGGCATTTTCCTCGGGTGGGATTCGAACCCACAACCCCCGCCTTTCTAGAGCAGATGTCTTACCAACTAGACTACCGAGATTATCCGGCAGCTAGAGGCAGTTCAAATCCTTTATTTTATCAGCGGGATTTAAACAGATTAGCTTTTGCATCGGGGATAGGCTATTTGTGTTTTTAACCCATACACCGATGGGTGTTAAGCACTGTACACTCAGTACTTTCCCGAGCCCTGTGAGAACAAAACCCTCAACTGAGAGTTTTGATGTTGCACCAACTACTTACCGAGCATCCTCCATCAAGGATCCCTGCTTCTGGTTGGTCAACAGCCGTTGTAATTCGTATATCCCACACGGGATCTATTGACCAATCAAACCCGAGGATTCTAGTTTGCTTTAGGATTATAATGTTTTTATCCTGGATGCAATTGTAACAATTTTATTATATATACAATAATTAAACTCGTGGTAGCAACAACGCCAGTTATTATGTTTCATACATACCGTATTGTGTGTGCAAGTATTGCTTAGTGGTAAATCCACGCACGATGTTCACAAAGCAATACCGGTATAGTTGTTTAAAAACGTAACATTTAATATACATATGTAACGGGCACGAATGCGGCTAGCGCACTCTATGCCGGTACATAATAAATTTACAAGTTTACGCTGTTTTTGCTTGTAAATGTATAAAGTTTTATTTCTTATCCCGACTACCATGAAGGGAGGACGATTAAACGCTGACAATAAACTATAACTGAGATAAAATGAGTATAATCTCAGTGCAAAAATGAAATATAATTAAAAATAAAACCTGCCGGTTCTCGACAATTAAAAATAGAAATACACTTAATACATGGACAATGAAAAATGCAATGGAAATATTGAAATGGCAAAGTGAAAGAATAAATAAATAAATGAATGGCCTATCTGTGGTGGCTGGACGAAATGAAGAAATGAAGACTTGTTGTAGAATATTCTCTGTCGAGAAGTTGAAGAAGCGAGAGGTTGAAGAAACAATAATTGGAAGATTTCGAAGGTGATGGGGGAACTTGAAGCGGTGCAAAAACAGCTCCTTGCCCTTGATCAGGGGACAGGATACTGTTTTTGTTACAAAATATGAAGATGATGAATATTGAAGGAATCACGCTGTCCTGCTGGCTCTTTTACTTGTTACTCCGCCTAGAGCAGGACAGGGAAGAACATATAAACAATGGTGTTTCTTGAGCTGGGCCGGCGCAATCCAATATATACAGATATCCGACAGAGGCAAAGTGTACACACTGAAGAAACTTGGAGGGTTAATTCTCACAACTTTCCTCTGTCGGAGTCCAGTGGCCAAGTGTTAATATTAATACAATGCCATTCAGAATTTAAAACTAACTAAAATTAAATACTTATAAAACAAAGGCTAAAAATGATAATCCTTCAAAATGAAAGGAAGTAATAAATCACTAATCCTGAAGGTTAATCCCTGTGAGAAACTGTGTGGGAAGTTGCACTGCACTGGTCAGCACATTCTCCCACACAAACTGTTTATCACACCTTGGACCAGACCAGTGCCCAAGGCTAAGGAACATTAGATGCGATTACATAAGTGCAATTATAAGAAGCAGGACATTTCATGGAACAATGACTCATCATTACCATGAAATAAGGATGTTGAATAAACCATGAATAAACTAAGAAAACCATAAACATTGCTTCCACTAAAAGCAATAACTTATTGGTACACTTAAAAGTAATATCAAGAGTAAATGCAAAAGATAAAAAAGCAACAAGAAAGTAAAATCAAAGAAACATAAAATCATAGAGCAAAACTATGATCAAAATAATCACTGACTTAATTTAAGTCATAGTAAATGAAAATGAGGATATATGCTAAACACTATTAAATCAATGAAAGTTACTATACAAAAGCTATTCCTTGTTCATGTTAGATCCATAAAGGAATCAAAAAGTATTATTAGAAACAAAGTTGTTTCTAATAACTAGAAAGGTTGAAACAAATCAATCAATCAACAAGACTTCTAAGAAGTTTAGGCTCTTAGGTGGAATCAAGGACAGTATTTATCAGGAATGCCAAAATGTAACCTTCAGTTGTCAAGACTCTAGTCTGAAGTTACATATTAAATTATCAGTGTGTTATTACACCATAATATACAGAGTAAAATATCAATTCAAAAAGCAAGTTTAAAACAATGGAATAGAAATATGTATCTATCCTCAAAATACAATATTGATGTAGATATTCAATCCACTCAAATAAATCAAATTCAAAGCAAAATAGTATTGATACAAAATGTAACTCACATTTTGTAATCAATCAAAAGTTAAAAGAGAATGTATAACAACAAGTCAACAATTATCAAAGCAAAATCAGAGCAAATTAAAAAGGAACTTTGTTCTAGAACCTCCATATAAAACCTAAAACAATATCCTCACACAATAGAAATAAGCAGTGACTGTTCAAATTAAATGTAAAGTGACCATCAATCTTAGCTCAGAAACTTAAAAGAATAACTCTTAAGCCTAGGGATAATACAAGTAAGATAAAAGTAAATTCAAACTCACCTAGAGCAGGACAGGGAAGAACATATAAACAATGGTGTTTCTTGAGCTGGGCCGGCGCAATCCAATATATACAGATATCCGACAGAGGCAAAGTGTACACACTGAAGAAACTTGGAGGGTTAATTCTCACAACTTTCCTCTGTCGGAGTCCAGTGGCCAAGTGTCCAAACTCTTTCTTGGTAATGGTCACTGACCTCTGGACAACCCTTCCTCAATGCGCCGTGATTGGTTGCAAAGCCTGCTACCAATCACCCACTCATCACACACCAGTCAACCACCCACTCCTAGACTCGCCCTAGTCCGAGCGGGACATAGGTAAACTAGGAGTTACAAAAAAAAATGGGGGGCCTGCAATTTCATCCCATTACACACACGCCTGCTTTCTGAATGTCGTCCCGACATAAGTTTAAACAATCGCTACGCAGTTCTATGCGCGCAAGTAGCATGCCTGGATAAAAAAATAATAATCGCTCTATCTTGCACTAATAATTCCTAACATTGCAGCAATACACGCATCTTTAGACTGATCCTCTGAACTTAAGTTATTAATGAAAGATTGAAGAAAATCTGCCTTTTCCTTCCATTCTGGGATAATTCTTGTTTGTTGCGAAAACCCAAGCCGATTAGGGGGCTTGATTGTTCTGCGAGGTCGATGTCTAGTGGGAGCCTTGTGAGCAACAGTAGGGGGGTCATCATCATCTGACGCTGAGTCTCGGACCATGGGTGTGTCCGATTCAGAATCAGACTCAGATGAGTGGGGTTCCTGTGTCTTCTTTGCCTTGCTCACCGTACCTTCAGTGGAAGTAGGCACAGGGAGTGGCAAAGAGTTAAACGGCAGGAGCAAGTTCCTATGAAGTGTTCGAGTAGAACATCCACCTTGCTCTTGTTTAACAACATACACAGGAATATCAGGGTTTACCTGCTTGACCACCTTGTAAGGATGTGTTTCCCACCGGTCAGCAATCTTGTAATTACCAGTGGGAGCAACAACCTTAACCAGAACTCTGTCACCGGGATGGAGAATGGCAGCTCTCGTGTGTATGTCAAGACGAGCCTTGTTGCGAGAGTTTGCCTTTTCAGAGTGACTAGAAGCCAGTTTGTATGCATCAGCAAGTCTTTGTCTCAGTTGCTGTGCATACTCACCATGAGATTGTCTGACAGACTCTCTGGGTTCTAAACCAAGAAATATATCGACTGGAAGCTTAGGGTGTCTACCATACATAAGGAAGTATGGTGAGAAACCAGTCGCATCATTCTTTGTGGAGTTATATGCATGTACGAGAGGGGCTACATACTTCTTCCACATTGACTTCTTATCTTCTGGCAGTGTACCCAACATCTCAAGTAGAGTTCTATTGAAACGTTCTACTTGGCCATTGCCCTGGGGATGGTATGGGGATGTTCGACTCTTAGTGATGCCGGTTATTTTACACAACTGGTGTATAACATCCGACTCAAAACCTCTTCCTTGGTCGGAATGGAGTCTACCAGGAAACCCATAATGGACAAAGAAATGGTCAAATAGTACACGGGCGGTGGTTTTAGCGGTTTGGTTTGGCACTGGAATTGCTTGCGCATAGCGGCTAAAATGGTCAGTGATAACCAAAATATCTGCTTGCGAACCGCCAGTTGTTTTGAGGGATAGATGATCAATGCACACCAGCTCCATTGGTTCGCAAGTTGTAATGCTAACTAATGGGGCTGTCCTTATAGCAGCTGGTGGCATCTTCCGTCTTATACATCTGGGGCATGAATGGATCCTGTTGTCAACATCACGAGCCATATAGGGCCAAAAGAACCGAGAACGGATTAAATCAAGAGTCCGTTCACGACCAAAATGACCAGCTTCATCATGAAGACAACGGAAAGCAACGTCTCGGTACAGCTTGGGAAGCACAAGTTGGAAAATTTTACCACCATCTTTTTCTGTACGCTGGCGATAAAGTACACCCTCTCGAAAAGTGAGTTTGTCCCAATCCCGTAGCATTGACACAACATCGCGGTGTTCGCTACTACGTAATTTTCCTTGGGGACATCGTCCCTTCTCCTTGAATTGAATAACTTTCCCAATAATGGGATCTTCCCGTTGATATTTCCTCCATTCCTCTGTGGAAACCTGAGGAATCGGACTTTGTCCTGGCCAAAGTGGAGGATTATCAACATCTATAGGAACAGCTGTACTTTGCAGTGCCAATGTCTCAACCAAGGGGGTTGATGACCCAGCTGTGTTGGCAAGGTATACACCATGTGAGCCAACTACAGCTTTTACAGCTTCAACAGAAACAGTCTGTGAGTTAGCTGCGGTCTCAGGATGGGGGCGGCGGGACAGACCATCTGCATCACCATTGAGTTTGCCACTCCTGTACTCTAATGTGAAATTATAAGCAGAAAGAGCAGCAAGCCAACGATGTCCAGTGGCATCTAGTTTCGCAGTAGTAAGGACATAAGTGAGAGGATTATTATCCGTTACTACTCGAAAGTTGTTACCGTAAAGGTAGTCATGAAACTTGTCTGTTACGGCCCACTTTAAAGCTAAAAATTCGAGTTTATGGGCAGGATAGTTTGCCTCGCTCTTTGATAGGCCTTTGCTGGCATATGCAACAACACGCTCGCGTCCGTCCTGCAGTTGATACAGTGCTGCACCAAGTCCAACGACACTTGCATCAGTATGCAGAATGAACGGCTTACTAAAGTCAGCGTACGCCAAGGCAGGTGCTTCTGTTAGCTGCGTGATAAGGTGTTCAAAGGCATGTTGACATTCAAGGGTCCAGGTGAAGGGATGGGGTTTAGTTTTGTGTGAGCGACCAGTAGTTTTCTTCATTGGAAGTCCTATGGTAAGGGCATGGAGTGGTTTGGCTATTTTTGAGTACCCCGCAATGAATCGTCGGTAGTACCCAGCAAACCCCAAGAAGGATCGAACTTCATGGTGATTACTGGGAACTGGCCAAGTCTTCAAGGCAGCAGTTTTATCTGGGTCAGTCTCAACGCCTGCTGCTGAGATCACATGACCGAGGTACTTGACAGAGGAACGGAAAAGTTGGCATTTGGACGGCTTCAGTTTCAAACCATGCTGTTGAAGCCGTGTAAGTACTGACTCAAGTCGTTCGATATGTTCTTCAAATGTACTTGAGAAAACAATAATGTCGTCAAGGTAGACTAAACATGTTTTCAAGTTGAGATCACCCACACAGCGTTCCATGAGTCTCTGGAAGGTTGCTGGGGCATTAGTTAGGCCAAAAGGCATGCGGTTTGCTTCGTAGAACCCAAGAGGGGTTGTAAAAGCTGTCTTTGCCTTGTCTTCCTCTCGCATCTCAACTTGCCAATACCCAGCTTTCAAGTCTAAGGAAGAAAACCATTTTGCGCCATGTAGGGCATCTAGTGTGTCTTCAATGCGAGGTAGGGCATAGGCATCCCGCACTGTTCGCTCATTGAGTTTGCGGTAATCTATGCAAAACCTGAGACTGCCATCTTTCTTCCGAACTAGGACAACAGGGGAAGCCCAAGGGGAATGGGATTCCCTGATTGCCCCAGCATCAAGCATTTCCCTGATCAGCTGTCTAACTTCATCATACTGAGCTGGGGGAATTCTGCGATGCCTCTCTTTAAAGGGTGTGTCATTTGTCAATTTAATTTCATGTTGGACTGTGGTAGTGTGTCCCAAGTCTTTGTCATGAAGGGAGAAAACAGAAGTACGTTGTTTCAAGAAGTTTTTGACTGTAGCCAGATCATCTGTACTGATCGGTGACTCAGTAAAATTGAACATACGTAAGAACTCATCATCTGTCTCTTCCGTTGTGTTTGGCAAGTTGTTTCCGTGGTCAAGAGGAGCAACGGAATCAACATGTTCCAATTTGCACAAAACAGTTCGTGGGCGGAGAGTACATTGTCTTAGGGACATATTTCTGACTGTAATAGGTACAGAGTTTTGTTGAACATCGCGGTCCAGGGTAAGGACAGTAGGAAGGACTTTTAAATTACCAGGTAGGGCACGTCCTTCGGCAGGTTCAACAATGACTTTGGAATGCATAGTTTGGAGATGTGCCTTCGTGAAACCTCGAATTACAACAGTTTCATTGGGGTTAATTGTTATAACCCGATTACCGGCTGCTCGCACCTCTCCAAGGTTTCGGTTCTTGTATTTGTCCTGTGCAGTCAGATTTTTAAGTGCAAGTTGCAAGGCATTGGGCAGGGCCACTTTTTGAAAGAATCGTGTCCCATACGATTGAAAACAATGCGACTTGCACTGAGCAATAACATTTGTACCGACCAAGAGGGGAACATCAGCATGGTAGGCTGTGTCCGGTACAACAAGTGCTAGTGCCCAGTAGGATGCAGGCTCATTACGAAGTTGGAAAGGGAAAGAAATTTGAACTTCAATGTATCCGAGGAAAGGGACAGAAGCACCACCAGCACCTTGAACTTGAAGAAGGTTACTGATGGGCTTAATAGGAATTGAAGAAAGATGCTTGGCATGAAATGATGCGGATATGGTGGTTACCTGGGACCCAGTGTCAACAAGACAAAGGCATTTCACACCTAACACTGATGCCTCTGTCTCATTGGCATTACCGACTAAATGAGTTAAGACATCGGTGGTGGGGCGGAGGTCGTTTGGGCTGTTGGTCGGGCTGCCTGCCACATCACCCCCTGTGGAGGCAGGTTTGCGTTTAAATGCATATCTGACGTTTTGGCGGGCTTGGGAGGGTTGCGGCAACCGCGAGCAATGTGACCAGGTTGGCCACACTTAAAACATTCAAACCGAGCTGGTGGGGGACGGTTTGATGTCAGTGGAAAGCTATGAAATGGAGGCGGAGGAGGCAGTGGACGAAGTGGTGGTGGTGCTGTCATGGCAACTTTAAGTTCTGCCAAAGAGGATGTTATGGACGAGAGAGCGTCTTTAACATCAGAGTTCTTAGGAGGTTGGACAGGGCCAATTGGAAGGTCCTTTGTTGGGCGTTTGGGCATCAACTCCTGCTCACCCATGCGAACGAGTCGCACGAGATGGTCAAATGAAACTACCTCATCTTTCTTGTGTCGGCAGATATTTTTGAGCTGTTGTTCACGGAGCCCACGCCAAAATATCTGCCGAAGCACAACGTCCATGGAGGCCACTGGAAGGCCACCACGTCGGCTGGCTTCATAGACGAGAAGCTTGAGGCGGCGGCCGAAGCCAGCAGCTGTCTCCTGGTCCTCTTGATAACTATTGTAGGCTTTCTGGAGGAGAGTTGGGCCATCTTGGACTGTGCCATAGCTCCCCTCCAGCTCAAGTATAATTGCCCCAATCGATGCATGTGGGCCAAGGGTTTGAATCAACCGACTGGGCTCTCCACGGATCGATTGGCGGACATAAGGGGCTAGAATTTGCTCGGTATATGTGCCGTCGCGGAGCAAGGATTCCACTTCGAATTTCCACGAGTCGAAGTCGACACCATGCCCCTTTGACGACACATCTCCAAAGAAAGGAGATATTCTAGGGGGCTGGACAAAACCAGTGGGGAGGTGTGTCACAGCAGGGGCCTGAGGATATGAAGCAACAGGGTAGTGGACGGCAGGAGGAGGTATGGGAGGTTGCGTGGCGGCAAGTGGTGATGCCGTCGGCACTGATGACAAATGGGGCGTGTCCTGATGATTAAGTGAAAATGGGGGCAGAGGAATAAAACCTAAAGTACCGTGTCGCTGCACTGGTTGTGGCGTTTGCACTGGCATAGGCTGTGGCATTGGCTGTGGCATAGGCTGTGGCATTGGCTGTGGCATTGGCTGTGGCATTGGCTGTGGCATTGGCTGCGGCGCTGACTGCGGCGCTGCAAAAAACGCTTGTGGGTGAGGAGAAAATGCAGGGGGAGGTGGGTGGGGTTGGGTGAAAGGGATGGGAGGGATAGGTACTGGGAGCGGTGTGGGTGGGTGGATAACTGGGATTGGTGAAGTTGTTCGAAGAACATCTGCAGGAGAGGGGATTAGGGAAGCCATTGGAATAGGTTCGGTACCAGGGGGTGGTGGTTGCTGTAAAGGTTGCATAAGTTGTGGGTGGCCATTGAGGAGCGGCTGTCCAGTTAGCACCTGGACTGCATGAGCCGCATGCGCCGGAGAGTGATAGTGGCAATAGACATAGGTGCCATAATCACCCCCAGCACGTGACAGCTCACTGATGCTGCGGATTGCACCCGCCCTTTTCAAAAAAGACTGTACCTGCTCTAAGGTGGCATGTGGCGGGATATTTGTCACTAAAACAGAAGAACGTGTCAACCGAGATGACATCATGAACAGTGGAAATTAAGCAATGGAAGAAATGTGATAGTTAAGTTAAAAAAAATGCAAAGCAATCATGTACAACAAAAGTGCACATAAAAGTAACAAATACAAAATGAAAATGGCAAGAGTAATATAAATAAAATAAATAACTATGGCAAAATTTGTGAAATTGATGTCGAGAACAATAATGTGGGCCCCTTCGGTAGCCGACGAAAGGTGTAGTTTTGTTACACGCAATCAAAGTTGGAAAAGAAATGCAGCGTAAACCTCACATCGGGCGCCAATTATGTAACGGGCACGAATGCGGCTAGCGCACTCTATGCCGGTACATAATAAATTTACAAGTTTACGCTGTTTTTGCTTGTAAATGTATAAAGTTTTATTTCTTATCCCGACTACCATGAAGGGAGGACGATTAAACGCTGACAATAAACTATAACTGAGATAAAATGAGTATAATCTCAGTGCAAAAATGAAATATAATTAAAAATAAAACCTGCCGGTTCTCGACAATTAAAAATAGAAATACACTTAATACATGGACAATGAAAAATGCAATGGAAATATTGAAATGGCAAAGTGAAAGAATAAATAAATAAATGAATGGCCTATCTGTGGTGGCTGGACGAAATGAAGAAATGAAGACTTGTTGTAGAATATTCTCTGTCGAGAAGTTGAAGAAGCGAGAGGTTGAAGAAACAATAATTGGAAGATTTCGAAGGTGATGGGGGAACTTGAAGCGGTGCAAAAACAGCTCCTTGCCCTTGATCAGGGGACAGGATACTGTTTTTGTTACAAAATATGAAGATGATGAATATTGAAGGAATCACGCTGTCCTGCTGGCTCTTTTACTTGTTACTCCGCCTAGAGCAGGACAGGGAAGAACATATAAACAATGGTGTTTCTTGAGCTGGGCCGGCGCAATCCAATATATACAGATATCCGACAGAGGCAAAGTGTACACACTGAAGAAACTTGGAGGGTTAATTCTCACAACTTTCCTCTGTCGGAGTCCAGTGGCCAAGTGTTAATATTAATACAATGCCATTCAGAATTTAAAACTAACTAAAATTAAATACTTATAAAACAAAGGCTAAAAATGATAATCCTTCAAAATGAAAGGAAGTAATAAATCACTAATCCTGAAGGTTAATCCCTGTGAGAAACTGTGTGGGAAGTTGCACTGCACTGGTCAGCACATTCTCCCACACAAACTGTTTATCACACCTTGGACCAGACCAGTGCCCAAGGCTAAGGAACATTAGATGCGATTACATAAGTGCAATTATAAGAAGCAGGACATTTCATGGAACAATGACTCATCATTACCATGAAATAAGGATGTTGAATAAACCATGAATAAACTAAGAAAACCATAAACATTGCTTCCACTAAAAGCAATAACTTATTGGTACACTTAAAAGTAATATCAAGAGTAAATGCAAAAGATAAAAAAGCAACAAGAAAGTAAAATCAAAGAAACATAAAATCATAGAGCAAAACTATGATCAAAATAATCACTGACTTAATTTAAGTCATAGTAAATGAAAATGAGGATATATGCTAAACACTATTAAATCAATGAAAGTTACTATACAAAAGCTATTCCTTGTTCATGTTAGATCCATAAAGGAATCAAAAAGTATTATTAGAAACAAAGTTGTTTCTAATAACTAGAAAGGTTGAAACAAATCAATCAATCAACAAGACTTCTAAGAAGTTTAGGCTCTTAGGTGGAATCAAGGACAGTATTTATCAGGAATGCCAAAATGTAACCTTCAGTTGTCAAGACTCTAGTCTGAAGTTACATATTAAATTATCAGTGTGTTATTACACCATAATATACAGAGTAAAATATCAATTCAAAAAGCAAGTTTAAAACAATGGAATAGAAATATGTATCTATCCTCAAAATACAATATTGATGTAGATATTCAATCCACTCAAATAAATCAAATTCAAAGCAAAATAGTATTGATACAAAATGTAACTCACATTTTGTAATCAATCAAAAGTTAAAAGAGAATGTATAACAACAAGTCAACAATTATCAAAGCAAAATCAGAGCAAATTAAAAAGGAACTTTGTTCTAGAACCTCCATATAAAACCTAAAACAATATCCTCACACAATAGAAATAAGCAGTGACTGTTCAAATTAAATGTAAAGTGACCATCAATCTTAGCTCAGAAACTTAAAAGAATAACTCTTAAGCCTAGGGATAATACAAGTAAGATAAAAGTAAATTCAAACTCACCTAGAGCAGGACAGGGAAGAACATATAAACAATGGTGTTTCTTGAGCTGGGCCGGCGCAATCCAATATATACAGATATCCGACAGAGGCAAAGTGTACACACTGAAGAAACTTGGAGGGTTAATTCTCACAACTTTCCTCTGTCGGAGTCCAGTGGCCAAGTGTCCAAACTCTTTCTTGGTAATGGTCACTGACCTCTGGACAACCCTTCCTCAATGCGCCGTGATTGGTTGCAAAGCCTGCTACCAATCACCCACTCATCACACACCAGTCAACCACCCACTCCTAGACTCGCCCTAGTCCGAGCGGGACATAGGTAAACTAGGAGTTACAAAAAAAAATGGGGGGCCTGCAATTTCATCCCATTACACATATATATATATACATATATATATACATATATACCATCTTATATTAAATTATATGCACATTGTCTTTGTTGCTTGGTGATCTTTCTGTTGTATGATTACAAGTTGAAATAATCAAATTGATCAGTGACGTCATTACGCCGTGACAACCATTTACTTAACGGCCTATATCATTTCTGATGGTAAAAACAGATGTACAGTCTCAAAATGCGACACCGCATTTATGAAACAATGTATTGATGGCTATGCCTATAGTAGTGACAGTTTTTGAAAGTAATGTTTCAAAATCTAATAAAACTCAAAAAATTGAACTACACTTTAGGGTCATCACAAAAGAAGTTTTGCTTTACAAGACTAAGGTAACCAGCCACATTACCATGTCACTTGTACCATATGTGATTAGTTTCTTGCTTTGTCTTAAGCACATTTTCTGCTTAAGCAACTGTTAGAAATCCGGGCATTGAGCTCGGCAATCTAATACAGCGAAATTCAGTGTTACAATACAAATCGCTAAATTGTGATATGGATAACTCGTCTTAAGATGAATCTTAAATTTAGTACTTTTTGAAATCGAGCATGAATCAGATGCATACTGTTGTGTCATATAATCTGCGTATAACCCACATCCGCCTGACAGGTCACAGTACCAACCTAAGCCCATTTAGCGCTTTTTGTTGACATACAAATGTGAAAAACGATTCAGTATTTAAAGCCTTCCTAATAAAATACTACCCCAACAAACAATTGTAATTCTTGAAAGAGAATACAATTATCTTTAATGTGATACGTATGTTTCCATGTTTCTCGCCTCATGGCACATAGTACTAAAAGTATAAAAGGAACCACTAACTTAATATTCATATAGGTCTTCCCGTATAGGTTTACGCCATTGGCGTTTAAAGCATTTTGTGTATGTTCTAATATAGTGGCTTCACAGCGCTCAAATCCGTCACTCAGTGACGCTCATGGTGCTCGAACATGATTACCCTTGGTCTCTGGGCCATTTGTTTCATTCCTTAAACCATCTCAGCTCCCTGTCCTGCCAAATATAGCGCACCAAGCTTAATCAATCACAAGAACCATCTCTGCCCTCACATGTACCCATTTACCCCTGGGTGAAGAGAAGCACTTATAGTTAAGTGTCTTATTGCTCCAGGACACAGGTGTCACGACCGGGATCCGAACCCGCACCCTGATGACTTAGCCACCAGAACTTGAGTACATTGCACTAAACCGCTCGGCAACTATACACGCCGGTATTCCACGTGAAATCATGTAGTTAAAGGGCTAAAAGACACTCTTTTGAACAATCTTCCATTGATGATATCTTGTCATAATAAACGATTATACTTGTTTGCTCTATTACTGTCTGTAGGTTTTATCACCGATGACCTTGTGAGGCAGGGAGACGATGAAGAAGACCAGAAGAAATACATGGGCGTCTGCAAACTACCCGGAGAAAACAGAAAGGTGCAAAAACCAATCTTTATTATGTCCAGGCCTGCATACTTCACGAAGGCAATGGAGGCAATTACCTCAGTGCCGCTAGTCGTTGCCTTGGTGTCCTTTGGAATGTTTCAATTTTGATTTGCCTCATATAGTGGTGCTCGCTATTAATGAAAAATTGCCTTGCCGTCACAAAAACGAAGTATCGGGCCCAAGTCTTATCCACTTTGTTGTCTGCATACTTTGGTCTCATTTTACTTTTCATATGCACAAAAATGTCACACAAGTATTTAGTAACCTCAAAATACTAGTAATGGTAGAAAGTTGAAACTTTGCTATGAAACAATTATACTAAAACATAAAGTTTGATATATTTATATAAAAAATAAAAGGGTAAACTGACACAAGGGAGTGGTTGATTGAGTTAACACCAGAACTTCCATAATGCCTGTGGATTTTGTCCGCATTTGGACTTGAAAAAAGGCACTGTTGGTGTACAGTGCTTGTCGGAGTACTGGGCCTGGGGGAAAAACCAAAACTAACAATCTTTAACCCAGATGCAATTATTACATCAATTTTTAAACCTCAAACAAGTTCAAATCAGGAAGGCAAGGGCGGGGGGGGGGGGGGCTTCATGAACAAACTAAAATAATTTCAAAAGAATTGAGTTGCTTACATATCTTGTTCAAATCTTTGCAAAAACAATCTTCCTTGATTTTTCTCCATGGCTCTTACAGCACCGGAGGCTGGACATTATCGTGGCTCCTTACAGCCAGTATTATTGCGCCCTCATGCACTTCACCGGATCTGGCCACTTCAACCGCTCCATAAGACTACTGGCGAAGAAAAAGGTAAGAGGAAAAAGGTCCAGCGTCTTCTGTCATCAATGATATCATTTACATCACTGGCTAAAGAATATGTCGGAATGTGGGCGGGAAAAGTGTAACCGTTGGACACGAAGAAGAAAAATGATATCTTTTTAATAATGCCGTCCCTTCTGGTGACAAATTATAGCTTGCCGTTTCAACCACAGTCTGCAAACCTTTTTCACTGGTCCGTGTTTTTTAGATTTTTAAATTTTGTATAATGTATACTAGAGTTAGAAGGTGGAATGTTTGTTGGTTATATTTTTGAAAGAAAGGGGTCAGAGGGGAGAGGTCAATGGGGTGATGTTCTTCAACGGCATTGCATAGGTTCATGGAGTCAATTCTAACAAGACATCTCTAGAATGCTGAAGGTCGCAGGTTGGAACCCCATCAGAGGCGCCTGTTGTGGTTTTGGTTTGTTGGGTTGTTTGTTTGTTTGTTTGTTTGTTTGTTTGTTTGTTTGTTTGTTTGTTTGTTTGTTTGTTTGTTTGTTTTATCCCACATGACTCATCCCAAGCAATATCACTTATCATTTCATTGACCACATCCAAATAAGACCAGAAACACGCAAGAGTACTGGGAAATGCATCTACAAGCAGTGTTTTTGGTTTGTTGGGTTGTTTGTTTGTTTGTTTTATCCCACATGACTCATCCCAAGCAATATCACTTATCATTTCATTGACCACATCCAAATAAGACCAGAAACACGCCAGAGTACTGGGAAATGCATCTACAAGCACATCTCTTCAAATAAGAAATGTTATCATAACAGAAGTCGCTGCACCCCAAAACACTAACTGCCTGGAATTTTCTACCCAATGGGCTCCATTCTGCCCAACGCTACAAAACTTCAAGGATCACCTGTACCTATAGCACTAAAGATCTAGTTGGCTGATCTACGTAAATTACAGTTTGACCCTACTCCTTGCATTGCGCTGACGAACACAGAGAATGGTAAACGGTGTGTGTGTGTTAAAGAATACATTTTAAAACAAAAGACGTAAAACGAAAACGGTATTACTTTATAAATTGCATTACTTTATAAAATTTGTTATCTTCGTTTTTTTTGGTTTTTCGACAGGGAATGTCACTGTCTGAGCATGCACTTCGCACTGGGGTCATCAGGCGTGGGCAGGTCAAAGTTCACGAGGGCACACCTCTCCCAGTCACGAGCGAGGAGGACATATTCAACCATCTTGGACTGGAGTATCGGGCACCGGAAGAGCGCGACTATTGAGAGATTCCATTCTGTTTTGTTGTTTTGTTTTTATGTACAATTTTGTGAGGTATGGTACCAATGAAAACTGTATGTTATTCCCAGCTTTTGTTAGAGCTTCAGTTAAAATTTTTGGGGATCTTTTAATGCTGTTTTTTTTTCTTTATGTGAATAGGAATGCACCTTAAATGGTTCGTTTCCCCAAACTATAGGCTTTTCAATGGATGGGCAAACGAGTCTTTGAATCACAATAACGGGCCTGCAAAACAACTGTCTAGGTTGCATCATGCTACCGACAATTCAAGTCATTATAATTATAACCCCGTCGTGGTTTATACCTCCAAACACCAGGGCAGATATGGTTACGACAACAAAAGGGGAAAAACACGCGTGGGAAATATACATTTCCTTCATGATCAAAACATAGTTACTGCGTGGTATGGTACCAAACAATGTCACCCGCTTGCATTTTACAAGGTTAAAGGCGTGACACGTAGTTTTACAGGATAGCAATTGTTACGGGGGGAGTTGTGGGGGTGTTAGGGCATCCAATCATGTGTTGCACTTTATGCATGGTTTGGGGGGAAGGGGTCGGGTCTCGTTGGGGGGGATTCAGACCTCCTTGATGTTCATGTACTCTTACACACTCCGAAATCTTCCCCTCTTCTACAGAAGTACCTTCACACACCCCATAACAAAATAATAATAAATAAAATAATTTAAAAAAAATGCTCTTATGAATTCCTGAGATTCCCAGAGAACACCGAGAGGGGGTATGCACCATGCCACATACCGAGCACCAGTTTTTTGGAACAAAATTGTTACTTAACAGTGTAACGTATTGACAAGTATTATTTCGCTGTGCCATCAGCATCTAGACCGTCGATTTAAAATGTTGGGAAAAAGCTCAGGCTTATCCTAACAAAAACACTCTACAATATTTAAAAATGTATTTGTCAACTTTCTTTTTTGTAATGTAGGCAAAGCAAAATGTAATACTTGTGATTTTTTGTTATTATTATATTTCTATGTACCTTAAGTTGAAGAGAGTGGGGCAAATCTGAGATCATCGAGTCTGTTCTTGACATTTACCCTACACTTTCCAACTTACTAAAAACGCTTTAATCTGAGACAATACAAAGGCCTGTAAAGCAAAAACAAAATATTTGTGTGACTTTTGGCACGGTAAACCAGCTGTGCTTATTCAAACTCTTTGCCAAGTTTCCGGTAGGTCAAAATGCCAGCATTAAAAACCAATTTAAAGATCAAAACATTTCCTTCCACTTGCCACACAAACAAAAGAAACTTGGAACACTGCCGATGCCGCTTGTCACCAAACATCAGCCGCGTCTGCCCGTAAACTTGTCGTACTTGGCCACAAAGATTTTGGGCACACTTTCCCGTCCAAAAGATGTAAAATTGTGCACAATAGACCTTTATCATGCTGCAACCATCTTGGTCATGTTCCCTGTATCCAATAACAGTAATAAATGCTATTATTCATTGTACAAAAAGGAACCAGACTATTTGCCCTTCCAGCCTCGGTTTGGTTATATTGGTTTGAATGGGAGAAAATCAAGATGGCGGCACCATGATAAATGTCTATTGTTCTCCCTATCATCATTGAAGTATCACAATCAAAGCTGCACAGTATATTTCCACCGTTTTTACAAAATCTTAGCTGCACCTGAACATTACAAGTGGGTGCTGGTACAGTGTTTATAATGCGTGGGTTAGATAATTATATGAAAGTTATACAACACTCTAGATGACTTAATTCATTTACATACAGAGTAATTTCTCTGAGCCAGGAGATGGCAGTCCGTTTTCCCCACAAAATAATGCCCAACTGTAGGCAGACTACCCATTTTCGACAAAACGAAACAAAGGGTGGTGCTGGTGATGACAGTGAATTTTTAATGACAGTGTGGCTTGGAAGAATTAAATGGAGCATTCCGGCATAGCGCGAAGACACGCCCAACCCGCAAATCAGCCCTCTCATTGGTCAAGCGTTTCTATGAACTTGGCACCCAAACTCTGGTCAAACGCTAGCTGGCAACCGAAGCTGTACGGGATTGATAGGTGGCAAACATCCTGAGAAAACTGGTTTTTGACATGCTTTCTGTACCACCGTCAGCTGAAGAGGGCGACGTACTGTGCGTCTGCAGCGGTGGGTAGTTCATTTCATCGCTTAAACCTATGTGATGAGAAAATGGAATTCGGATCGAAAGTTTTCTCAAAATGTTAAAAGTTTTTTGTGATGTTCTGTTGAAAGTGCGCCACCATGCAATGATGAAAGTCCAATCCGTACAATAGTTGCGTTGCGTTGGTGAGAGGGTTTCCGAAGACAAAAAACCCATGCACTTGGCTCACTGTAAGCTGATACGAAATACTTATCTTGAGCTAAACTTTATGTTCGGCGGCGTCATGATAGTGAGCTGTGGTAGGATTCACTTTGCAACCTCGTACACAGCGCTTGCGATGGGTTGGGGTGGGGAGGGGGCGGGGGCTAATATTTATACTGACTACATATAACTTCTCACTAAGAAGTAAATCATAAATAAGATAGTAAAGTCTTGAGGTGAACCACGCCCGGCTCTTCTCAATGTGAGTGATCCGGTATTTAGTGTTGGCAGCTCTCAATTGAAACAAGGTGTAGGCAAAAACACCCCTCCCCCCACCCCCACCCCGGAAAAAACTTTCTCGTCCCCACTGTAGTCAATTCTTAGTAGTTTATCTGCAACCAATGAAGTAAAATATTTTTTACGTTTAAAGTACTTGTAATTATTAAAATGAATTTATATGCAGGCTCAAAATGATTATGTAACTCATTCGCAGAAACCCAGTAACTTAATTTATGAACCATATTGGCCTTAATGTCGCGTTGACAACTAATTAATTCTCTCGAACAGTGTAATAAAATGTTTTACCAATTATTATTTAGCTGTTGAATCCATTGTGTTTTTAATTGCTCAAGTGTTTTAACTCAGGTCAACGTAAAAATCGTCCTGAGCACCGAAACTCAAGAGACGAGCCTCGAACGAGTATAGATTACCGCCGTAACTATGGTAAAATTTTAGGCGGGGGCACAAGGGGGGCACCATTTTTCCTTGGGCGCACTTTTAGCCAATCGAAACTGTAGTTTCCGGGGGTTTGGGTTTTTTTTCTTCTAAACAAGCCCCTATTCAGCACTCTTCTGACGTGTTGAGGTAAAACAAAATACATTCTGCGTGTAAAGAATGAAAAATAGTTTTAAAAACATTGAAATTATTCTCATAAAATGTAACATTTTATTTTGGTAGTTTTAATCCCAAAAGTCCAGATTTCAAATGGAGGGGGGGGGGGGGGGGGCACGGACATCAAATGTGGGGCACGTGTCCCCGTGCCCCCCCCCCCCCCCCCCTTAGTTAGATGTAGCATTCCGTTGCAAATCAAACAATATGCAAATAAACAACTGTGATTAAATAGTCGTCAAAAGCAAGGACAGTTCGAAATAACCGAGTTGGCAGCCCGAATGCATCATTTTCACACACATCTTAGTAAACAATATTTCAGCAGTGATAATATTATTGGCTAGCAGCACCGCTCACTTGGACAAAAGTTTGCAGATTACAAATCATCAATCATTGTTTATCAATGACAAATCATTGAAAACCTCCATAACAAAATAAACCATTCGATTTTTTTTTAGGATATTTTTTTTTTCTTTTTTACTCTGACTCAAACCGTAACGGTAGAAATAATCCATACCCTGCTTCAATGACGAGTCATTTGCTCATAGTTGTCAGTATTATTTTAAATTTACTGTTGTCATGAAAAAAAAGGCCTGTCAGATGGTTGGATTATTGTGACCTAATCATGCGTCATGATTTTTTTTTATTGATTAAACAAACACTGACTGTACATTGTTATTGTTAAAGTGTGTGTCTATGTTTGTATAGTGTGTGTCATCAGCACATAACGAAACCTTACGTCAAAATTAATTCGTTGGTGCTCATTCAAAACTATATCAAACTAGCACTGCTGTGCCGAGCACCACCAAGAATCAAAATGGCCGTGAGTGCACCGGTGTAGTTATTAATAATAGTTCCTAAAGAATACGCGATTATGTAAACGTAGACACTTTCTCGACGGCTAAATAATGTTTGTTAGATACAAAGTAGTAATTTGGATGTCTTTCGAAAGTCATGTCTAGCGGCAGATACAGGAGGAGCAGCCAAAAAGCAGAGTATACTGTCGCTGCAGGCACGTACAGTCTGGTGAAGAAGATAGGCAGTGGCTCTTTCGGCGACATTTACCTCGGTGTTGATTTGACAACCGGGGAGGTAATTAATAATTTACTCTAATTATTAATGTTTTGTTTAACTTGTTATTCAAACATCTGAAAATCGATTACGTAATTTTATGTTTTGATTTGTGTAACTCATCAGATTTTATTTGTAAAAAATAAAATGTTAGTTTTGGTCATGGAGACGGTAAGTCAGTCAGTGACTAGAGCGGTAGTGGTCGGATTCGGCATCTTTCCCTGGTTTGACTAGTAGTAATTATCAAGAATATTTGATATGAGAATGAATATGCCTAGAAACGATGCATCTGCCGCCATCTTTTTGATGTCAAATGCAGCATTGAACGTGTGTTGTAGTTGTTTTGACCTTAACAAAATAGGACTCCATAAGCGCATAAATCTGCAGTAAGTCATAGCAGTAAACCAAAACGCTGTACAGCACGCATGCGCAACAGCAACTATCACATGATCATGGCTCCGACGATGTTTGAATGTGTCAGTATCTGCTCATTTTGAGATTTTCATAAATTCCACCGAACGAAGTTATCGCATCGCATTACTAAGGACTTAAGGTACTCCAGACTTGCCGGCAATGACCAAGCAATCATTGAGGGAAAAATTTTTGCACAAAAATGTAAGTTTCAATTCAAAAGTTGACTATTTTGACCTCAGCATGAGGGTATCCTTTCCTGTACTAAATGCTCTTATAGTGACGTTATACACATAAGGTCTTATCACTGTCTGTACACTATTTCTATTTTAGTATGACTATAATGTTGCAGAACAGAACCTACTGCTCGCACACACACACATACACACATTTGAGCTATTCAATGCTGTACAGAAAATGTTTCCTTTTTAAGTAAAACGAGAATATCTAATTCGTGAAAACACTGTGTGGACGTGCGTAAGTCCACACAGTGTTTCAAGTTCCTACACAGTGTGGACATCTTTTGTTACCAGGTCCACACTTCGTATGAAGGGCTTAAACATGCACATGCGCAACACACTAGCTGACATAAATGTCATAAATTGTGCCAGCGAAGGACAACAACCGTACTCTGCCTCACGTCTGTGACTGTTTTTTCTGGTTAAAAAAAAGTGACTTTTTATCCCATACATTTACATTAATGAAACTTGAAGACATACTTTTGAATACATTGTTGGTTTATTTGTGGATTTTAAGGTATTAAGAACTTGTTGTCAGTATGCAACAGTGTCCTCTGCAGGCTTGTTGTCGTTGTTGACGCATTGTCGGCTTTTGGTGGGACCTTTTTGTTTTGTGATCTGTTGGGGAGGAGCATTACGATCATGGCAACTACACCTCCTTCCCCTCCCGATCCCAACCCCATACTCCACAATTTAAATTTTATAAGAATGTTCATTACATTTTTGTTCAGGGAAATGTCACTCAAATTCTGTACTAAATTATCAATGTCCAAAGAAAGGTAGTCCACCCAGATACCCCTCAACACTTGGCTTGACAGAGTAGGGGTTTATTGTATGTGTTGCACACTTGTTTACACATTTCCTCAGGATTTTCAGCTACAGTTGATTTTCAGGCATCACTGATTTTGTTACCAGAAATATTTTAACTAATGGAAGTTGCTCTTGACTAGTTTGTACTATCTTTTATACCCAAAAGGAAGTTGCTGTAAAACTAGAACCTCAAAAAGCCAGGCATCCCCAGTTGTTGTATGAGAGTAAACTCTACAAGATTCTACAAGGAGGTGTCGGAATCCCAAGAATAAGGTTAGAAAGTTGCAGGCTCGGCAGTTGAATGTTGGGGCAACCTTTGCTCCAGTGGTCCAAAATTACCTAATAGATCTTTACATGGCTTCCGTTTCCAGGCAGGGGAAACATTTGCGCATAATCACATCACCCGGCGCCTACTGGTTAACAAAAACTATGAAGTCGACTCCCCCTAAAAAACATCAAAAATGCTTTGGTGGTCCAGTCCATCCAGTAAAATTATCAGCAGTAAAACGTGAGACATCCCTCGCAGTTGCAACAGCTGGTAAAGTGTATAAGATGACCTTCAATCCTGTTTTTTTTCCCCAACATTTCTTGTTAATTACATGACATTTTGATTATTTATTTTTACAACAACCATCTAAAAAATATTGTCTATGACTACACATCATAGAATTATGTTAAAGATAAACCAGTATGCTCGTTAAACCTGGATTCTTCCATTTTTTCCAATCCAGCCTGACAGGATTATTTTCTCGGAATTACCGGAATAGTTTTTCTTTGTGAGAACTGCTTTCACAAAGAAACCTTGACTTGGCAAAGCCAAGAGAACAATTTTTTTCCTGGAAGCACTGGGATCTATCAAGAAAAAACATGAAGTGCAATACAACCGAGGATTGGTCCTAAATCAGGAACCAAGGCTGGGTTCCCAGTTCACTTGGACTTACCTCCATTTAGCCGAAATACAATGAATACACAAAGGTTGAAGCCTCTCGGTGCCTCGTAATCCTCTTCTTGGAACAAAAGGACAAAGATCTGGAAATGAGGATTACACAATAACCCCTGTACTATTGGCAAAAATCAACAAAATATTTAACTCCATCTGAAACGAAGTGTATCACAGTTGGTGCATGCTCTGTGCAGGCTCCAAAACAAAATGTCCCGGTGACCTTTGTACCGGGCTTCGAATTCCCCACAAAAATACATAACACACGTCGCCGTTTTGCTGGCTCTAAAAAATATTATCAGGTATACACACCATCCGGCGCCGACTGATTGGAGAGAAAGAAAGGACTTGATCTTGTAAAAATGTTTCTGGTGCAGTTAAATTTCTGAGCTACAAAACCTGTGGTCCAGTGAGATTTTATTGAAACATAAAGCGCTGGGAGACTTTGGGAAAATTCCTCCATGCACTGATCCGAGTACTGGATGGTGTCT
Organism: Marthasterias glacialis; assembly: GCA_911728455.2. Taxonomy (NCBI): domain Eukaryota; kingdom Metazoa; phylum Echinodermata; class Asteroidea; order Forcipulatida; family Asteriidae; genus Marthasterias; species Marthasterias glacialis. The sequence goes on from OU452231.1 coordinate 7,646,061, forward strand.
AAGTCGTTAAAGTGTGGGTTTGAACCCTAGTCACGGAACTTGTGCCCTCGAGCAAGACACTTATAAATTATTGCTTTTCAGTACCGAGGAGAAAATATGAACCTGTGAGGATAGAGATTGTTTATGTTCCAAAGAGCTGCATATTCCTGAGGAGTTGGGAGTGTTCAGGAATGTTTTTGATCTGATAAAAGCAGACCTAGAGTTACACAGAGGCCACTGAGGACACGACCTCTGCTGCCCTGGTCTTGTCCTTTTCAAAAGTTCCCCATAGACTTTAAAGTTTTTAATTGAAGTGCCCTTTGCAGAGATGAATTCAATGCCTGTAAATGAGGGTAGTAATAGGGTAAGGAGGCTTAGAATTGTTTACTCTATTTTCAATATCTGATTTCTGTTATAGATGGTTTGGTCAAGAAAAGGACTACAGTGTTCTGGTGATGGAACTTCTAGGTCCAAGCTTGGAAGACCTCTTCATATTTTGTGGGCGGAGGTTTACCATGAAAACGGTCCTCATGCTTGCAGATCAGGTCAGTAAACCCCTGCATGGACAGAAGGGCAGGAACTTTGGGGAAGTGGTGCCGAAAGGAAGAGGGGGCTTGAATTAAAAGAAGGTTTGGGTGATGATGAGGAAGGGACACGGTGAAAGTGAAAGCAAACATTTCATGCAGACAAAGATACTAGAAAAACGACATAAGACACTCTGTGTGTAACCTGTCAACGCAGTGTATTGTACATGACATACCAACAGTACACACACATGCATGCTTGCATTGAGCGCTGGTGCTCGGTACTGCCACTGGTACGCGTGATGAAAATGCTACATCAAAGGCTCCCATCCTACACATCCCACACAGCAGTTACGTTCATTATAATCAGCTGTCGATCTGCGCACGTGAGAATCTTGTTTCTGAATGACCTGCGTGATTGTGTTTAATACTTTGATAACAAATGTAAGGTAATCATGTCTATTTATTCTGGTAAGCTGATTGATTTCAAATGTTGCACTAATAACTTGTTTGTTCACATCACTGGAAGAAAAGATAAATGGACATGTGTGGCATGGACTGTGCACATTGGGCCGGAACTGAAAAATTTGTGACCGGCACTCTAATGTCGCGAGCTACAACACTGGTAATAAGCATGTACCTTGTTTTTTGTTACTCCTATGCAGGCAATAAGTCGATTAGAGTATGTCCACAACAGGAATTTTATTCATCGGGACATCAAGCCTGACAACTTCTTAATGGGCATAGGGAAACGTTGCAATCAGGTAAATAGTTTATTCTTCGTGATAAGGGGAAGGCCAGATCAGCAGTGTACCCACCAGGGAACACCCACTTACGAGACGTTCGTAAAAAAATTGAGTCCTGACATGGCGTGTCGTGGACGAGCGGATAAGAACACCGGACTCAAGCTCTGGTGTTTCTGATCAGCAGAGTGTGGGTTCGAGTCCCGGTTGTGACACTTGTGTCCTTAAGCAAGACACTTAACCATTCTTGGTTCGTCCTTCGGATGGGACGTAAAGCCGTAGGTCCCGTTTGTTGTGTAATGCACGTATAAGAACCCAGTGCACTTATTGCAAAGAGAAGGGGTTTGCCCCGGTGTTCCTGGTTTGATCAGCTGCAGATTGCGCCACAGCACCTTGTAAACCGTTACATGGTGCTATGTAAAGGAACAGGTCTCATACTTCAAATCAAAACTCTGCATACCTTGCAGGAAAAAATACTGTGATACAGCGCTATATAAGAACTGCATATTATTATTATTATTATTATGATTAAACGGTTTGAACTAACAATCTGCTTTTTATTGATGTAAGTAACTCCCCTAACATCATACGAGTGCCAACCAGCCTTCTCCCTTAACAGTGGTCCGCAGTGGCCCAGTGCTAGTTAAAAAACCTGAGTTCTAGTCAATGTTCTCTCCATGTAGTCCAGCTGGCTTGTTCAGTGTTGAAAAGCATCCCTATATAACACTAAGTACATGTATGGACTAGCGAAAAAGTGAGGGCCCTAGAAATATAATCACATCACCCCTTTGCTGTAAAGCAATACATTGGCTCCCAATCAAGCAACCCATAGTATTCAAAATTCTGACTGTTGTACGGAAAAAATGTCTTCAAAAGAAAGTTCCCACATTTGGAATGAGCTTCCGCAGTGCATCCGCTTCTCCCCTTCCTTGGATGCTTTTAAGAAGGCTCTGAAAACTCATCTATTTGAACAATGACCAACAAGATTGCGCCACAGCACCTTGGAAACCGTTACATGGTGCTGCGTAAAGGAATAGTTCTCAGACTTCCAAAAAGTAACTCTGAATACCTTGCTGAATTATTCGAATGCTTCTTTGTAAAGCGCATTGGGACTCTGTGTGTAATGCGCTATATAAGCATGGTGTACATGTATTATTATTATTATTATTACGATTAGCTGTATTCTTTGGCTAAATTCTTAGACACTGTTTAGCGCTGTGTAACTGTCTTTGATGAGTAAGGGTGCTATATATATTGTATTGTATTCATACTGTATTGTATTGTATTGTATTACAATGACAACTTGACAAGCTAACTGATCAGACTGGTTAGTCTCTGAAAAAGTTAACAGCAAACCCTCTTAACAGTGGATGTCTGATTGCCCGTCTCTACTGCAGGTATTTTTAATAGATTTTGGGCTAGCTAAGAAGTATCGTGACAGTAAATCACGTCAGCACATCCCGTACAGAGAGAATAAGAACCTCACTGGGACAGCCAGATATGCCAGTATCAACGCTCATCTGGGAATTGAACAGAGGTAAGGTTAAACCCACTCTTCAACCTTTCTACCCAAATCAAAAACAAAAAACATCTACTTGGTGTTATTTGTGTCTTTACCCATACACCGATGCATGTCAAGCACTGTATACTCAGTGCTTTCCTGCGTCCTGTGAAGGAAAGATAATCCACAGGCATTTTACTTGTGTGGTATTTGAACCAACGACCCTTTGACATTCTAGAGCCCGGTAGCTAGAAACAGTTGGATCCCTATGTTTTAGCAGCGGGTACCACAACGATTTTAATAGATGTTAAATTTGCAATAATAATATTTGTGTCTTACCCATACGCCGATGTGTGTATGGTCCCGATTTTCGTGGCCCTACTTCCTACGCTTACCACAATTCTGCACCTACATGTACGTCATCCTGTGAAGCAGGTAATTTAAAGGGCAATATGCCCAGGGTCTAATTTCGTAGAGCTGCTTTAGCACAATAAGTAGCTAAGCACAACAAAATTATGCTTACCAGAATAAGGTAACCAGCCAAAATACCATGTCACCTGTGTACAATCTGTGACTGGTGTACTGCTGATTTTTGCTCAGCAGAAAATGTATTAAGCAATATTTTCTGCTTAATCAACTCTATGAAAAAGGGCCCAGCACGGTAAAGCAGTGTCATGAAAGTGGGTCATGGATTTGTTCAAGTTTGATGTGTTGAGTATTTATCTGCAAATTCAACCATGTAGTGTCTATTTTCCTGCGTACAAGGCACTCGTTGTATAAAAGATGCAGTACACCCAAATCACAGAGACAAGATTCAAGTGTAAATGTATAAGGCGCAATGCTTTATAATACGCACCTTGACCGTGCAGACAGGCTTGCCAGGCGCCACTCACTGTTGGCACATCGCTACACAAGGGTCAATGTGTTGGTACATGCCTCTATACATAACGTAAAGAGATTGTGATATTTTTAATCATGTAAAACATCGCTTCTGTTTATTAAACTAATTTATTTTTATTTTTATTTTTTAAAGATTTGTTCTTAAGACATGGCTTCATGCCTTTTTTTTTACACAATGCACACATGCAGTCCGATCGGTTCCATTCCAATAAACAGACTGTTAGTCTTCGTTATCTTGCTATTTTGCATGCCACCATATATAGGTAGAAACCAACGCAATCGAATGAGAGCATACGCCCTCTATGGGCAAAATCTAACAGTGCATTACGTGATACCATACAATAACGCTTGTAATTGACTTGATAACTAAAGACTAGTTATCTGCCCACGCTCTATAAAATAAAAATTCCCTGGAATGTTGTCACTGGTGTGCGCGCTAAAAGCCATGTTAAGCATGGGTAGCTGATTCGCACCTTGGACAGCAGCATGGTCAACGACATACAGTTCCTTGGAAATTTTTGTCTTTAGCTTGTTCACTGAAAAGTACTACAACGTGTTGGTTTTATTTTAATCAAAGGATATCACATACAAGGTCCTGCGCAGGAATTTTTTGTGCCAGAAAAAAGTGCTGACGTTTTTTACATACATTTTTTACGGTTGGTTATTCATCACAAGTAGAGAGCGCAAACAATTGTGTATGCGCCCTCTACCGGCGATTAATAACCAAACATATAACTGTTTATTGAACGTCGCCAGTAAAGAATACACGTACACATGTACATCGGAGCGAGCCCAAATTCTATGCCATGGATAGAATTGCGGGTTGTTATAGATCCTGTATAGAAATTCTTCATATTTTACTGGTGAAGACAACATCTGTTACCTTTTCTTGATAATCTGTGACTGGAAATATGAAGTTTACTTTGACAAATTAGAAACTGAGTGGTGGTGAGAAAACAAATATTTTTCCGAGCTTGGTAGTCGGGAATCCTGGTACCCTTGAAAAATGTGAATGCATTTATTGATTTGTATTATTATTTTTTTATATATACATTGTTCTTATAAAAAACTAGTAGGGTTGTTGGCCTTGGCTTTCGATCCAAACCGGACCTTTGTCAGAGCCAAAAACAGGCACAAACATAAAAACAGATCCATTTGTAGAGAAAATGGGGAGTACGGAATTGTGGGAAGGAATCCAGAAATAGGCGGGAAATTAATAGCCAATCAAAGTGAATACATTACAGACATAAGGATTTTTCTGTTCCGAAAGGAATTGTTCTTACTATAGATGTATTCTAAGGATTTTTCTGTTCCGAAAGGAATTGTTCTTACTATAGATGTATTCTATTCAATAATTGACCATGTCCTTTTTTTACTAGCTGTGGTAACAAGTCAAGTGGGCGTTTCTACCCCATGGGCATTTTTACCCCAGTTTATCTGCAAGGTTCACCATGTTTGTTCATTCTAATAGTGGCTCAGTCCATTGTGTCATGTAGAATAGAATCGCTAGCTTGTTTGGTGATGCATAAGGGCGCTATGTCAACACACATTCAACTACTCAATGTTCTGAAGTTTGGAGTTCTTGGTGGGGCTGTTTGTGTTCATCACCCAATGGTTGAGTAATTTCAGTTGCGTAGGTGGACTTTTGAATAGCTCTATTTCCTTGTGATCCAATTCCATTGTTACCTGTTGCATAAACATACATTTAGCATGCAATGAAGGACTTGAAAGATTCTAGTTGGCAAGCAGCGTTCTGGAGTAAATTGAAATATCCGACCAGTTACCGAGCTCTGCAGTCCTATCTAGTTGTCATTTTATGGTGGTTGCTTTCAGAAGTTTTGTGCTTGTTGTTAACATTTTTAGGTTTTGGTTTTGAGTATATTTCACATTAAACTGAGAATGGTTGAATGGCTTCTGACTTGCATGGCCCGATTTTCATTGAAAGAAATTTTAACATAGAATGTTGTTCTCGGAACAAATTTTGACTGATGATGCTGTTCAAAAACAAAAGACACACACAAATTTTCGCATAATGCCACGGACAATGCACAAAATACATATGTAACAATCATGCAAAATGGTTTGTACATGGCTAATGGACTTAGGATAATGTCAGGATCCCGACAATAATTCATTTTTTGTCGCTTATCATTGGCAGATTTTTTCGTGCAGTACCTTAAATGAAAGATTGTAACTTTCTCAAATATATAAAATAGCAGTTGAAGATTTCAGGTCAAACCGACCAAAAATCGGACCCTAACAAAACAGGGAGACTGCCATCGTAGGGCTAGATAGCTCAGTTGGTAGAGCGCGGGCAGATTAATCTGGAGGTCGCATGTTCAAATCCTGTTCTTGTCAATTTTTCTTTATTACACCCCAGACCCCAGCTCTGTTATGTCCCAGACAGTTAGCTCAACAGGAGAGCCACTGGTAGTACTGCCATTAGCCATGTACAAGCCATTTTGCATGATTGTTACATATATATTTTGTACATTGTCCGTGGCATTGACTGTGGTTAGTAAATGGATGGGAGACCATTCCATGTACTGTCATGGTTGGTGGCTTGTCTGGGACAAGATAGGGCTTTGTAACATCGAGCCCACGCCTTTCGGCAATACAGCAATACGTCATGATTTAGTGTATTGAATGCTTTAGAAAAATCAAGAAAGATAGGTGTGTTGAGAGTTGTCGATTCCTGTCACAACATTATTAATAAAATGGAGAATAGCATGTGAGGTAGAATGTTTAGCTCTAAACCCAAATTGATGATTGGAAAGGATATTATGTTTCTGAAGAAAGCCAATCAAACGTTCATAAACAACTCTTTCTAAGATTTTTGAAAAGCTTGGAAGAATAGAAATAGGACGATAATTACTAACATTTTCAGAATTGGCATTTTTAGGGATTGGAATGACTTTTGCAATTTTCATATTGTTTGGAACCACACCGGTAGAAAGGGAAACATTAATAATGAAAGTTGAAGGATCGGCAACTGCATTAATAACGTTTTTAATAACAAAGGTATTAATAGAGTCAAAGCTACAACTGTTTTTACTGGCTAGATTATTAACAATATCACACACCTCTTGTTTAGTGACCGGGTTGAGGAACATAGAGTAGGGATTAGGATCAGAAAGGTAACCAGTGAAATTGGTCTTGCATGGGGGAATATTATTGGCCAAGTTAGGGCCAATACTAACAAAGTAATTGTTGAAAATGTCAGCCATAGCGGAAGGATTTTTAATTCAGGTTTCATTGTGAGAGATGCCCAGTATTTTCTGAGACGGAGTTTTGTTCAAAACCGAGGTAATAATTTTCCTGGTTTTTTAATATTATTTATATGAAATTGAAAAAAAAGTAATAGTCTCTCTTAGCAACTCTCAGAACATTCGTTAAGACATTTTTATATCTTTTTTGTAAGCAATTAGATTTTCTTCAGTGCATACTTACGATAAAGTCATTTTTTTTTACGTTTATCGACTTCAAAAGAGAATCAGAGACCCATGGTAATTTTGGAACATGTTTGTTGGATTTTATTTTGGTTGTAGGGAAGGTACTATTTGCATCATGGATATGATTAAAGATACTAATAAATTTATCATAAGCCACATTTGGTTCATTTGCATTTATGACCAATCAGCAGTCCTCAGATCCTGACGCAAAGATTGTAGGTTATCTTTAGTGTATTTACGAGTGTGATGTGTGTGGGGAATGGTAGACTGTAGTTTGGAGATTGGAAATGAAGAGGATACAGGAAAGTGGTCAGAAATATCGGATATTAAAATTACAGACCTCAAGGGGGGTATTATATTTGTAAATATATTATCAATAAGGATGGCAGATTTTTTAGAGATTCTATTGGGTTTATCAATTAGAGGAATGAATGAATGAGAAAACATGGTGTCCAGAAACTCTCAAGTGGGTGGATTACTATCACAGTCTAACAGATTAATATTACAATCGGCAGTGAGAATACAGTTCTTATTCTCAAAAGCAAGGAGACTTATAGTTTCTTGAAAAATGGACATGAAGTTATTATGCGGTGCTTGGGGCAGTTTATGAATAAAGTATTTTGCATGAATGAATATGCATATGTACATGTACATGCATACATTGTATTGACTTTTGGATCTCAAATTAATTGTCATGAATTGTCAAATTTACAAGCCAAAAAATGGACGGAAAAGGTAAGTGCCTTTTTTGAGTCCATTTTTTAATGAAAATTTGAGGGTGGTTATTAAAAACAAGGTCGACAGCAGCAACAAATGAATCAAATCAATTTATTATTTCCGTATAAGCCTGCATATGTTGATTCACATAGTGAAACACTTTTTGGGTTGTTTCAGGTACTTAAAAGAAACTTGACATCAGAAAAGTGGTACTTTTTACTGTTTTGGTTGTCATCTGGTGTGGATTTCGCAAAGCGCTAGGACTAGTCTTATCTTGAGTTAGGACGAGTAACTAGTCCTAACTCCTAACGAGTAACTATTCCAATAGGACTAGTCATAAGTTATGACTCGTCCTAAGTTAGGACTCGTTTTGTGGAATCCTCCCCAGGTCCATTTAGATAGTGCCTTCATTCAGTATGGTTCAGTAGGCCCTAATAAGTATGCTTGTCACATGTGTTGAACTAGTAGCACAATTATGTTTGAAAAGCAAACCTATGTTAAAAGCCTATTTTGCACATCAATGCATCAAAATTTCAATTTTTTAGCCCCATGGGATGTACAGTTTTCATGCTTTGGCCGGCCAATTTATTTGCAATTTCGGCCCAAAAGTGAGCATAGTCATCCCTTTTCAAATGACCATATCTCCCTAACCTTTGTTGTTATTGGTGTCTTTAGAAAGGAAATAGCATAAGGAATCCAAGTGAGTCATTCATTGTTATCTAGGAGTAATTTGTGGTTTGATGACTCTCTGACCTTGAATTTGACCATGTAGATCACATGACCTGGAGTTGAGTTTGGGTGAAAATTATGACCAACATGTTTTCTAAAGAATTTAAAGAACTTCTTTGTTTGCTTTCCATAAATTCCAGCTCTTCTCAAAGTTTGGAAACTGGTGCAAAAATGTTAAATTCATGTGCAATGTACGATGTGTACTATATTATCATTAGGGCCTATAACATAAATATGTAAAAGACAATTATATATTTGTATACAAAGTGACCATTTAGATAAAATAATATGTTGGTTAATGCGGATAATCACCAATCAAGCCATTCCATGTCTTTTAACGAAACCCCCCCCCCCCTTTATCTGGGCTATTTCTCTCAGCCGGAGAGACGACCTGGAGTCCTTGGGATATGTCCTGATGTACTTCAATCGAACCCAGCTACCTTGGCAAGGTCTTCACGCTGTCAACAAGAAACAGAAATACGAGAAGATCAGCGAGAAGAAGCTAGCCACACCTCCAGAGGTCTTGTGCAAGGTGACATGCCATTTTCTAAGTTTATGATTTATGAGTGCTTTCATTCCCACCACAGCATCAAGTAAACCAAGAATATTGCTTTAAGAAGAAAGTGGAAAAAACCAATACTATGTGAAGCATGAAGTCAAATATTTTTGTAAAACGTTCAACAACAGGCCTGGAGTTTCGTCTTTGAGAGGGCAAGGCCATTTTCATTTGGTAAAGGGTACCTCTATTGGAAAATGTTAAAGTCTATGGGATACTGACGGGGCAAGGAGGCTGTGGCCTCTGTGGCTGCCATGTAGTTCAAGGCCTGCAAGCCAGCAAAATTAACATAATGCTTTGATTCATCGTTTCAACTGTTTGTTGTTCCTCAGGGCTTTCCTGAAGAGTTCACCCTATATCTGCGCTACTGCAGAGATCTGGGCTTTGACGAGGCGCCCAACTACATGCATCTACGCCAGCTTTTCCGTATCTTGTTTCGGACGCTCAACCACCAGTATGACTACACCTTCGACTGGTCTATGCTGAAACAGAGGACTGCTCACAACTCTCATCATGGTGTGGATACCGTACACATGCCTATAAGCTCAAGACATGTGGAGGCTCGGAACAAGCCCAAATACTGAGAACTTACACAAATCAATGAGTACCCTTGACAGATTTCATCAAGTTGATTGTATTCTGTCATCACTCCTAGCTATGAAACAAGATCGAATATAAACTGATGGCTGGCTGGTTTTCTGCGCCATTACCATACTTTGTTGGCTTAAGTTTTTGATGAACTTATGATGTACCAAAGAGAGGCATTTGTTGACTTTTGTAGTCCGACCAAAGCAGTGTATGAACTATTTCCTTTATTGAGAGGAGACAATCTTTTAAATCGGATCAAATCTTTATCTGCTGGCCAAAGTGATGTGGAATCCACGATGGTTATTCGAATACATGGGCTTACCAGGGGAAGTTCTTTGAGACTTGGTCCAAATCGTGTCATGCAGAGAGCAGCATTTGGACTTATACTGGTAACACTAACCCTTTTTTATTCCCTCAAAAGACAGGTGTTTTAGAATATGGAGTTGCAGCATCTAAATAAATACTTGTATACAGAGGTTAATCCTGAGAGGATATTGTCCAGGGATGAAACTTGATCTAGATTTACATGGCCAGGATGATGTTCATGTATGATGTAGAAAATGAAAATGTAGACTTTGTCCTGGGTCTTCAGGCTGGCGTATCGGTTTCTTCACTGCCTTTTTCACCTCTTTGTGATCCCCGCTTCGAATCGCTCCCTCGGACCGGAGCCTTGCATGTCAACTGGGTTTTTAGTGCCTACCTGATTGCTGAGGTTTTCAACGGTTTGGGATTGGATACAGTAATCTTGTCATCAGGATACTTGGGAAGTCTCGATATCATGACGCCACCTTTTTCCTGGGTCTTTGTCGTTTTCGACATCTTACCCTTGATTTCCAGATCTCATCTATAAAAAAAATTAAGATGAACAGCAACGTTCATCTTAATTTTTTTTTTCTATAAAAAAAGAAGAGTTACGATAGGTAGGTAGTTAAGTGGAGGGACATTTATCAAGTGTACCAAATCATTGGGCTGCATGGCTGAGAGTATATTGCAAAACAAATTGATACGCTAGCCATAAAAACTGTGATGAACCAGTTACTAGAAAATGTTTGTTCTTTACGTTTCGGCCTGTTTACCGTTTCTCGTTAATAGCTTTTTTTTTAGCATTAAATGAAATAAGCTGTGTGCGTAGCTCCAAAGGAGCTGGGAATCGTGCATGCTTATTTACCCATTTAGGCCTACTACCAAATCGCTTGAGCTATTGCTATCATGTTGGCCATTATTTTATGCTCGTCACAGACTGCAATGTACTGAAGGCACTTCAAGTAGCATCAGTCATGGGGATCATACATGACCATGCCGCTGGTTACCGTGACACTAGAGCCGCTTCAATAATTGACATTCAAGCAAACCTAGTCTGGTGACAAAGGCCTGCAATATTTAATGGAATGAAAATCAAGTGCAGGCCTGTTTTATGACGACACAATGTTTGGCCTTGGAATTTCTGAGCGGCCCTTCATAAAACTGAACTGCAAATTATGACCTTTTTTCCCCCCACACAAAACAATTACCAGTGATAAACGGAATTGTGAATGAAAGGTGACTGCGCTTTCAGTAACAAGTTAATTGTCTTTCATGCTTCTATAATGAATAATTTTATGTAAAAGAAAAAAATTCTGGATGTCGGTGGATGAATTATTGAATACATGTTGGTGTTTTTGCATAATACGCATGTGGCATTTTTTATGCTACAGTGTGCTTTTGAAAGAATAGGTTCTAGCCCCTTCTTAAATTTGCATTAAATAGACCCTATGCATATGACGTCATTTGAGTAGAGCGCCCTCGGCTAGAGGTCAAAAGAAGGTCACTCATTTGGGCCATCCTGTGCACTGCGCGTACATAGCTGTTTTTACCTCGAAGATGGCGGCGTGATGACGTCAATGCATTATAAGGTCCATTACCAACCTACGTCTGACCCTCACGCTACTGCATAATCTGCATAAATAGACTGTACATGTCTCGCAAGATTTTGTTTGTTCACATATTAAGCAATGTAAGTGGGAACCCAAGGTTCCCAATGATTATCGAAAACACGCGAGACTTGCATTTTGTTTTTCATTTTGTTTTTCATTTAAAGTTTAGTAAATCATCACCATTTGGCTTTGATATAGGTTTTCCTGGCCAGTTTCAACAAAAAGTCTTTCAATTGAACACCTTCGCTCATTTTCCTTTGAAAACTAATGGTCCGTTGCATCATCATTCATCAGTCAAAAGAATAATCAATTTCAACAGTTTAACGACCACAGGTCAAATAAGATCATTTAAATCCATTGGGTCGCAAAGATCATTCAGTTTTGCAAAAGCCAGCAGCAAGAGCCTAGTCAACTATTCAATAACATTAGCTGTAAACAGGTATAGAAATTCAGCTGAAGAATGGTGAAAGTGTAATCAGGAATGCCTATAAATGAAATAGAATGACTGAAAAAACCCGAATGAGTGGGACACAATCATATGTGAGCGAAAACGAAATAGAATGCAGCAGCTGAAAGAAACCCTAGTTTGAATGAATTAGGGAAACATTGTTTAATTTCAATGCTTGTCAATGAAACATGATTCATTTTTGCTGAAATCGACCGGGAAAAACTACATTTGCACCACATTTGTGTCAAAAGTGAGCATAGTTTGAAATATCATCAGATTTTAGAACTAAAAACTAATGAATTGGTGTAATAGGAAAGAACCTATGTGATAGGTTCTCCATATGTGTAGATATTTAAGAATGTCTAGCAGAAATGTAAATAATGTATTTACAAATTAAATTTTTATATTTTTATGAGAAGCTGATTGCGAATGCCACAACAAATTCTCATAAAGGACGGTTAATATGTTTTGAGTTGTGGGCTCAAATCGAATACTTTACACGTCGGTGTAAAATGTGTGGGATAGGGGATTTTTGTATTGATTTAGTTATTTTTTGTATTTTATTTATTTATTTTAAGGAAGGCTTAGAGATTGCTTCAACTTCAGAAAACATGTGCAGAGCAAACGAGAACTTCTTCGGACATTTAAAAATTGGGGAAAGGCCACGTGTAGTTGAATACGTTTCAGATAATGATAAGTAACACATCTATGATGGACTTTGTTTATTTTTTTAAAGTAGATTGACTAAGTAAGTTATTTGGAGTTGATATGGATTTATTGAAATTAGTAAGAATCTGAAATGAGCACTTTTTTTCTCTCTAGATAAAATGCGTACTTATCAAACTGACTTGCTCGTTTCGTAAAACCGGCGTACTTTCCCCCCAAGCAAACATGTTGTCTTATTTCAATATGATGATATCATAAGTGCATTCATAATTCATTTGGTTCCGTGTTCGATTGGCAGGATACTTGGGTATCAGGAAACAATGCTAGTGGATGTGCCTTGCCAGTCATGTCAATCGTGTTCACCAATTAGCGCCCAGTGCTGTTAATTGAAACCTTCCATGTGCAATAGCTATCCTTGTACGTTTCCCAGGGCCCAGTTTCATAAAGCCTGTGAGCAGACGTTTTCTGCTTACGGAGCGGCCATTAGCAGATTTCATAACTACTCATAATTACTGCTAAACGGAAGCAAAGCAAGAGGCATGCTAACTTACCGGCCGTTGTTGTAAGCACGGTCCAATTTCATAGAGCTGCTTAAGCAGAACATAATTGCCTAAACAGTTTGTGCTTAGCAAAAATGAGCGGGATACCAGTCAAAAATGGTACATGGGACATGTTGTTTTGGCTGGTACCGGTGACCTTACTTTGGTAAGCATAATGTGGTTGTGCTAAGCTAATGAAATACACTTTTGCTTACGCGTGTTTTTTCTGCTATAGTAAGCACAAACAAATTGCTATGACCGGTAAACAGCTTTATGAAATTGGCGCCATTTTGTAAATGATTTCTTCTCATGATTTAATCGAGACACTGAAAGAAAATAAAAAACCACGGGGAGGCACACGCTTTTATTGACTAGTCGTAAACATAATGGTATACCAATCCGTAAAAATGAACTTCCAGCATGAATTATAATGCCCTGGCTAAGTATTGGGTTTGAAGTAAACATTAGATATTAGACAAAGTTCAGCAATATACATTTACTTCAATACAATTTATAACGTAATTACTATCTTTAACTAGAATGGAAGAATAGAGGAAGAATTAAAACGCAAAATAAACAACCTTAGAGTGAAGATAATTCACATTTGGTAATGAGTCCATGTACTTTTTGTAATGGAAACACAAGTTCCCATTCTGTGACACACTCTTCCCCTCTTGTACAGAAGCATCCCCTAAAATCCTCAAAGGATTGCCAGAACACAATTCACAATAGCAGGGGGTATACCCTGCCACATATCGAGCACCAAATGGCAATTTAAGTGCCCATGCATTCGAGTGCATGACGAAAATGGGGAATGTTTTTTTTTTTAGTATTGTCTTTATTTGAAGTGCTGTAAGAGAGGGGTGGTGAGGGATGGAGGGGACGGTAGAAGTGGGTATGAGACGTTTGGCCATCTTAATCACGGTGGGCAAAGGGAAGAGACAAATATTTCCCGAAAAAAGCTTTAAAAACCAGAAAATGTTCTGAAAGGTTTTCGTGGGGCATTCAGGTCGGCTCAGTGGTTTCTTTCCCTGCCTTTCACTTCTGTGGACCCCGGTTCGAATCCCGGACTGGAGTCTTGCATGTGGATTGGGTTTTCAGTCCCTACCTGATTGCGTGGGTTTTCCCTATAGTATTTGGGGTTTTCCTCCCACATCTAAAACTGACATTTCTTCATCATCTTCTCTATACACATGTATCTTCAGGCCTACGGGTCACAGTGCTAGTCACTATTGAGGGTCCCTTGGTTTCATTACCAGAAAGATATAAACAAATAATAAATAAGCGGGGGCCGAGTCCCCAAAACGCCGAAACTCGACATGTTTTGTATACAAGAGTTGTTTGCGGATAATTGTTTTTGCTCTACCCAGGAGAATACCATACCACACAAACAACTGGCCTGACATATCGGACTTGTTTGATTGTTACACTCGAAGACTTTTCCATGATGGAAAAGCAAAATAATCATAAACTACACTAATCATAATAAATATGAGAAATTTGACATTTTGTGTCACAATAAACCATCATATAAAAGCATGAACTTTGAAAATAACAGCTGAACAAATTTCGAGGTGTGCATGTGTGTCTTGACATCATAAAATTGATACAAATCGTACCGGCCTGAGGGTGGTATGTCTACATCCCTTTTAAGCTGTGCACAATGTGCCTGCTTGGATTTTTACATGCTGTGTGGCTCTTTTGTAAACATAGTGACGTCCCAGGTTACGTGGTCCGAGTGTTGTTAAGCCACACGTTTTTTTTTTTGGTTTTTTTTGCTTAACGCCTACGTGTCGGTGTGACGCGTGTGCTTGTTAGTTCTTGTGTCTGCATACACCATGCCCGATATGTGGCAACACACTCTTCCCCTCTTGTACAGAAGCACCCAACCCCTAAAATCCTCAAAAGAAATCCAGAGATTTCCAGAACACAATGAAGACACAATGAAGACATGTTAAGAAACAAAGAAACCAACCACTTTTCGTCGCACACCCCATGTTCATGCTGTAAATTAGGGGTGGCAGAAAATTTGTAAAAGGCGAGCCACACAAAGGATCAACAATTAACAGGATCCATAATGATGGAATATTATTTTGTTGGATGAATAAATATGCAGGAACAGGTTGAATATTGAAAGCAGACCCAATCGCGTCAGTGTGAAACTTCATTTATCATAAAGCTGTATAGCCTAAATTTAAGTCTTCATTGTTGGCCCAATAATAAATCAAGTGTCGTTCCCTCTCCCCCCACTTTTTATAATAAATCAACTCAGTTCCCCTTGTCGATAAGTTCCCACCCTCCCCTGGCCTCAACGTGTATCCAATGCACATGTAGTAGTAGAAGTAGTAGTGCAGCCTGCATCCTTTGATAAATTCGATATGTTCAGTCAAAATGCAGTTAATAGAACTTGGCAACAACCATATTTGGTTCAGCACCATGGCAACCTCCAATGTATGGTGTTCTAAAGACGACAACGGTGCGTCGCGTCGTGCCATTGCGTCGCCTGTTCCGTCGCCCGTCGCGTCGTGCCGTCGCCCGACGCGTCGTGCGTCGCATCGTGCCGTCGTCCGTCGCGTCGCCTGTTTTACAATGAAATAATATATTGGGTTTTAGTGCCGTCGCCCGTCGCGTCGTGCCGTCGTCCGTCGCGTCGTGCCGTCGTCCGTCGCGTCGTGTCCTTTGCGTCGCATTTTCCGTCGCCCATTGCGTCGCCCTTCGCGTCGCCCGTCGCGTCGTGCCGTCGCCCGTTGCATCGTGCCGTCGCCCGTCGCGTCGTGCCGTCGCCCGTCGCGTCGCCTGTGCCGTCGCCCGTCGCGTCGCCTGTGCCGTCGCCCATCGCGTCGTGCCGTCGCCCGTCGCGTCGCCCGTCGCGTCGCCTGAGTACGTCGTCCTGTTTCTAATCATTTCCTTATTTTCTTTGACAATGGGTGGCGCTGTTTGTTTATTTGCATTGTGGAGTCACACCTGAAATTTCCTGATGGCAGAGACGTATAGTTTAATCAATCCCTCCTTGCCCTGCCATCTGAACTATTTTACATTAATTGTTTTAAGGGGGTGGGGTTACATGAGGGGTATCCAAAGGGAGTCATTTTATTCACTGGTTTGGAAACCTATGCAGAATTACATAAACAAAAACAGGGGACAGCTGTCGACAGAATAAATAGTAGAATTATATTATTTTTTTTTACTTCTGTATGAAGAGGGGCAAGAAACAGTGTAGGTTATTTTGTTGTCAATTTCTCGGTCACTGCTCAACCCATAAAGCTAAACCTCACAAGACAATGACATTTAATATGCTGTTTGGATATGCTCAAATAGAGATCTTACCACTGATGTGTTGTTGGCACTTTTGCCTTATGCGGGCTCTGTCACCAATTCTCAAAACACCCAACAGTTGAAACTCTGAGTCCGTCAATGACACAGCCTCTTTACATCCGACCTTCAGAAGAAAAATTAACAAAAATAGCATGAATATTGGTATTACAATGTGAAGAAAAGACCTACAATTCAATGTTTATTTGATAGACCAACAAAATTGTTACTGCATATCAATCATCAAAATTTTAATAAAGTAAAGTGCTTACCGGACATATTATAGAGTTTATCCAGTTTGACAGAAAGGCAATTTTCACATTCAAAGTCACTTGGTTTTGTGTGACAAAAGACTAGGGAATTAATCGACTTCACACCAAGAAAGTACATGTACGTTTCATTAATGCCTTGTTTTAGCACACAGTCATGCAGTGACCAGCAGTAGTGTATGCTGTACTACTACAGTACGTAATAGTGGAATGAACTTAGCCACTTTTAAACTTAACTCTACTAGAAAAAAAAGTGAATAAATGGACAAAAATCGATACTTAGTTTAGGAGAATTGATACTAACTACTACTAGCGTTACAAAAAAAGTAGCTTACCTTATTCGACAGGAAAGTATCACAAAGGTGTTGCAGGTCAAGAGACTCTAAAATTGCCTCCATCATGTCCAATTTGAACGAACTATGACCATGCTTTCGCCGTAGGCACAACAGCGCCACCTGGAGGCAGAACTTTCTGGACAGGCGACGCGACGGACGACGGCACGACGCGACGGGCGACGGCACAGGCGACGCGACGGACGACGGCACGACGCGATGGGCGACGGCACAGGCGACGCGACGGGCGACGGCACAGGCGACGCAACGGGCGACGGCACGACGCGACGGGCGACGGCACGATGCGACGGGCGACGGCACGACGCGATGGGCGACGCGAAGGGCGACGCAATGGGCGACGGAACATGCGACGCAAAGGACACGACGCGACGGACGACGGCACGACGCGACGGACGACGGCACGACGCGACGGGCGACGGCACTAAAACCCAATATATTATTTCATTGTAAAACAGGCGACGCGTCGGGCGACGGCACGACGCGACGGGCGACGGAACAGGCGACGCAATGGCACGACGCGACGCACCGTTGTCGTCTTTAGAACACCATAGAAAGGTGTCAAGACTGGGTTGGGTTTGTATGCACACTAGCCTTTTCGCCAAGGCTGAGACAGCTATGTAGCCGCGAAGGCCAAATACAAGTCAGCGCACACGATCGAGTGGCGAAGCCACGAGGGCCTTTTCCAACTTGATTTTGCGGTTTTTGATGTTGAATTTTTCATGAAGTTTCAAACAGAACAGCACTGAAACGTTAACCAATCACAATGCGGATGAGGTTAATACGCGCGGACCCCATCGCTTCTGATTGGCTGGGAATTTATAAATAAAGAAATCGATAAATAAAGAAAAACATGAGAATTTCCTAAGAAAATACCATCAACTATGTAAACTTGCGGGTACAACCATGTGTTTGAATCTCTTTTGGAAGGAGTATTGGCTCTGAAAAGAGCCGGGGTGGTCTCGACGTTTCGATCAGTATACTCTGATCGTCTTCAGGAGAATGCACAAATACACATGGAATTCAATGATAAGGTATCTCAGTAACATGGAATACAATGATAAGGTATCTCCGTAACACGGAATTCACTGATAAGGTATCTCAGTAACACGGAATTCAATGATAAGGTATCTCAGTAACATGGAATTCAATGATAAGGTATCTCAGTAACATGGAATTCAATGATAAGGTATCTCAGTAACACGGAATTCAATGATAAGGTATCTCAGTAACACGGAATTCGGTGATAAGGTATTAGTGAATTCCGTGTTACTGAGATACCTTATCAGTGAATTCCGTGTTACGGAGATACCTAATCATTGTATTTCATGTTACTGTGATACTTTATCATTTAATTCTGTGTTCCAGGGATGCCTTATCATTGAATTCTGTGTTATTGTGCTACGTTATCGTTGAATTCTGTGTTTTTTATAACTTTTTCCCGTGTTTCCATGATAAATTATCTCGTTATCGCAGTAACATGGATGGTCATATAAGCTTCCGTAAGATGGAGCTAGCTACAAACAATACCAGCATTATGCTTGGAGGGAAATGGGATGGTTGAGCGCTCACAAAACCAGGTTGAACCCACCAAAGTCTGGTCCCAGTCTGTCCAGAGACTCCAACGCACACTAAACAGAGCTATGCTGCATAAGGTGAACTTCCCCTTTACTAAGTTACCTTCACGGAGAGTTGTGCCAGGAGTGTTTATCTTAAAACGGATAAAAATAGTCTCAGAAGGTGACAACGGTGGTGTTTTACCACCAATGAACTATCCCTTAGCACCATGCACTTTGTGTTGAAAGTAGTGCGCGAACAGAACAGATTAGGCCTAACGAGGAGGAAAAGTAAAAGAACGATTATTTTGGAGAAGAAAACTACATTATTTTGATGAGCTTTGGTTTGCGTTCAACATCCAACCTTACGACGAATGCGGTTTGTGAGATCCTTCCACTGTTACCATGTGTTGTAGTCTTCTTCAATACCGCGAGTACTCCGAGTTACAGGCAGTCCGGGTCGAGTCCAAGTACCTGTGATTGAGTTGAAGAAGAAAGCACGGAGTACGAGGACCGAGTACAGGGCTGAGTCCGAGTACCTAAGGCTGAGCTGAGTTTGAGTCTGAGTCATGTACAGTACACATCGGTAGAAATTTGTTTGAGTTTGTACATTAGGCAATATTTTTAACCAACTCTATCAACTTAGTGTAAGACTCTTTTACAATACATCAACAATCAATAAACTACTATTTTCTTCATCCTGGTTAGACAACTAAAGTGCTATTAACGTATCATTTAGCGATCCTAGTCTAGGCTCAAGACAATAATTTTGTAGGGCCCATGATGTTGGATGGGAAACAGAGGGCGCTCTAAGCCTGGTGTGTTGGGTGAACTCTTAAGGATAACCAGCGGTACCGCCATTTACCCGAGTATTACAAATCAAGGCCATGCCTCACAAAATAATGTGATGGTCGACATCTCCGTGTCTATTTATAGTCTCTACTGTTGTTTCATTCTACAGTTATCAACAGGAAAATGGATCTGAAGTCGTCTCACCCGCTGACAAAATCGGAACAGCGTTTCTTTGGGGATCAATTGGATCAAATAAAGACCGCCATCACAAGAGGGAACAACAAACTTCACACTGCCAGAAGTAACAATACCGCCCTCCATCGTCCCATTATGGAGAGCGTGTCTTCGCTTGAGGTACGCTGTGGCAATTACACGTACTTACCCGGTGGGTATTGGAGACCAGCAACTTGCAAGCCAAGATGGAAGGTAAGCCGGGAGGATTTTTTTTTCACGTGATTGAGGTACCCTCCGCGTATGAACACGCCGGTTGTAAACCACCTCATTCTGTTAATTTCTTAATTACTCCTTCGTTGAGCACTCAACAAATCTAATATTGGGCATGGATTACTTCCAGGGATATTGTAGTTATTTTCTCATGGGATGCTCTATACTGTAGTCTGTTGTATTAGTCTTAAACAACCTCTGAGACCTCTGGAATGGGTATCAGCTTGAACAGAACAGTTTCTACAGTTTTTATTTATACGTATAACAAAGGGTGGTTACAAACCACCATATTAAGACGCCGTTAAAAACGACCATGCCGCGCAGGGTAATGTAGTTTCAATTCCTTATTAATAGGCCTACATAGTGTATGTACGTGGGGTTATTATAGCAATGAAAAGTCTGTGGGGATAAAAATGCAAAAAAAAAAAAAAAAAAAAAAAAAAAAAATGCTAGACAAATCTTTTCGTTGATATGCTTTATGAGATGACATTGTAAAATTTTCCAAAGTTATACCAATTGAAAAAGCCTTGTCTCAAAATCATTGGACGCAGTTGGTTTGAAAGCTCTATTTATAGCCCCTAAGTCATTATATTATCTTTTATTTCTTCGGCCACATCTTCCAAATAACAAACCTAACGACAACGACTAACAAAATCAAATACAACAATAAAATAACTGCCTGCTGTTTCCCACGGGCCAGTAAGTTTACAAGCTTTTGTTGATTTAGGGAAACGGTTTTAAAGGACAGCAATATACGAAGAACTTGATGGCTGGAAGTGGCCAAACATTGCTAAGATCTCTTGTAAACTTTAACGGAAGTTTGAAAACCGTGGTAATGACACAATTCACAGAGTCAGACATTTTTGTATTCCACAGGTTGCCATACTGATTCCCTTTCGGAAGCGTCCTGAACAATTGTCGAAATTTTTGTGGTTTATGGTGCCATTTTTAAAGAGACAGCTCCTTGAGTTTGCCATCTACGTAATCAATCAGGTAAGATGAATGTTGGTTTGTGACGTCACCGTAGCAATGGGTCAAAGGCAACCGTCTTTTACAGACAAGCTTCTCTGAAGAACTCGTTCTTTACACAAAGGAATAGTGGTATAGCACAGTACCATATGTTAAGGGGCCTGCGGTCGCTTCTTGCCGGTTGGATTTCTGGAAAGTAATATTGTTGAAATCATGCGAGAACATTATTTAAAAGGTGGTAACTAGAAATCCTTCCTTGTCGAAACACACAACAATGATGACGAAACACACCATTTCTTCGCTTTTCTGAGGTCTCTTTCAAGAGCTTTTAATTCAACAAGTCTCACGCAAGGAGAACAAATGGACCTGATGCACATGACGTCATTTGAGTAGAGCACCCTCGCCTAGAGATCCAAATGGGGTTTTTCATTGTTTCGTCATCGTTTTACCTCTAAGATGGCGGATAGATGACGTCAATGCATAAGGTCTATAGGAAACGTCTCTCAGCGACGGGTTTCCCAATCATCCAGCAGGGGTGCCCGCGAATGAGCTCTGCCGGGGGTACATCACACTAAATAGGCTCCCATAGCAACCAATGCTAAATACTAAACAGTAAAAAATACCCTAAAAGTATTTAAAAGTCTCTCAGCCTCTAGAAAACAAATCAAATATATTTTCTGATAACTAAACTCTATCTTTCTTTTCAATTTTTAGTATAAGGTTAGCCGTTGAGAACAAGAGTAAAACACCCCCGAAACAAGTAAATTTGCCAGACTCCATCTTAGAAATATGGCCCTACATTATTTGAGCAAAATATGGCCATTTGTATAGAGTGCTTGTGTACCCAAAATGCTCAGGATGAAAGTCAACAACCCAGCTTTTTTGGACCATTTTTAAACAATCCACAAAAGCCATGACCTCGTCACAGATCTCTGTTATGGGTAGAGACCAGTGGGTGTCGTGCTGGCGCCCTCTGCTGGTGGATTGGCCCAGTCGTTACAATATACTATTCCAACAACACATGATTCTGGCTACCAATGTATTCGAACAAATTTCTCCAAATATTTGAAACAGTCTGGTCATAATTGCTCCATTTAGTAGCACATTTGCTCATCCGTGGAAAAAAAATCCCAGCGACGCAGCTGTCATTTTTCCTTTAAAGCCCCAGCTCAACAATGGTGGAAGAAAAACATTATGTTCACAGATTTACATATACATTACATGGTATACAGATAATGATGGTAGAAAACTTTCCTTGAAATATTTCTTCCTGAAGTGTTATCGTTTTCAAATAGTAAATGAAACAAGATTCAATGTGAGCTTTTCGTCTCGGTGAGACGAAAACTCTGCCTAAAGGAATGCGTACATAAATGCTGAATGCATTTTTACTGTTTCCTCGAAAATGAAATAGCGAAATCAGCTGACATTTTCACAGACTGGTTTCATTACAAATGTCTTGATTTGTGTGAAAAATGGAAGCATTTACAGTCGATTTACCAATGTTGAGCTGGGGTTTTATAAAATTTATTAAAAAGGGCATATTAAATATTTCAAAGGGACTTGATTTTTCATTCCAGTACAACTGTTTTCAATCCCTGGCTCAACATTCTGGATAAATTACTGATCTTAATTTTATTTTGACAGTTTCATTGGTTTATGGGGGATGGGGAAAAACCACTTTCTAACCCGCGTCTCTTCGCTTTATTTCGAAGGAAGGTGTTGATTTATTCAATCGTGGATTGTTACTCAACGTTGGCGTCTTGGAGTCTCTCAACTTCTCTCGCTGGGATTGTTTCGTTTTGCATGACGTCGATCACATCCCTGCGGGCGACTTCAATCCCTACGGGTGTGTGGATATGCCTCGAAGCTTCATTGGAGGCTCTAACAATCCGAACTTCAAGTAAGACACTATCTGGTCACTATCGACCCCTGGCACTGACGTCACAAGCGGCTATGCATTGATTGGAGATCAATCCGACTTTGTCTGCGAGCTGCCCTTGGTCTGCCGTTACACCCAAAAATGTTTGAGCGTATACACGCACTCGCGTCGCCGAAAATGCGCACTGCACATTATCCTGCTGGTATTAAGTCAAACGTCGCACGCGCGCCCAAAGTTTTCGATACTTCTGGCTGCAAAGCTGTATTTATTTTTACCAAAAATCATCCATTTCATCGTCAAAAGGAATTTCTTATGACAGAAACTTAGTTTTTGAATAACCGGGAGTAGAGATCACTTTGGTATGTCTAAGCCAAGTTCGATTATAAATCTTTTCCTGCATAATATCGTCAAAGAAAAACTAGCTCAATGAATAGCCTTTTGAGATGAGGAGGACACATTCCCAGGGAACTATTTGGATTGGGAAAATCTGTTGGTATTGAACCAACCTCGTTCCCAGGGGTGAACGTTCGTTTGGTCCCAGCGCCTCAACCAAATTCACACAAACGTCCCCAGGAGTAGAGATCACTCTGGGCGTGCAGCAGGTACGCGCGATGTGTGATGCAATGACTTAGGATATTGTCCACCACAAAAAAGCCCAATGGGCTTCTGGTAATCATTAATGAGCCAGTTCGTTTGAAGTGGGCGAGGCTTACAATGGATTGACGTCACACTTAGGAACAGGATAGCACAGGGGAAAACTGACTCAAAAACTGGTGTAACCAAGATTTCGTGTGGTGACGACGTCAGGTGAACTTAGGATCAATACATTCATCTGTGTTAAACCAGCTGGCTATAGGCGCCTGTGTACATCTACATTGTACAGGCGTTATAATGAACGTGGAAATTAGCATTTTTTTCAAGTAAAAACGCCTTGAATCTTAAAGGCTATGTTCAATAAACCCTTTTCAATGTCCTTTTGATGACAACTCATTCCTTATTTTAGATCCTAACATAAGTTCACAGTTAGCACTCCAGCGGTTCTTAGAACCACAACTGACAAAGAGATTATTGTTTAGTTTTCACAACACACCTTGATGGTAGCCTATAAATTTATACCCAGCAAGGTTTTCATTTCTCCTTTTACAACTATTCTCACAGGAATATTATTGGTAATGTTTTACCCATACACCGATGTGTGTTAAGCACTGTATACTCAGTACTTTCCCCGAGTCCTGTGAAAAAATTCACAGGCATTTTCCTCGGGTGGGATTCGAACCCACGACCCAACCATCTAACATCTGCTCTAGAATGGCGGGGTCGTTGGGTTCGAATTCCACCCGAGGAAAATGCCTGTGAATTGTTTTCACAGGATTCATCAGGAAAGTACTGAGTATGCAGTGCTGAACACACATCGGTGTATGGGTAAAAAATTACAAATAATACTCTTGATCTCCGATGCAAAAATTAACACCTTTTATATTCTCACAGGACATACCCTACGCATTTTGGAGGAGTGTCTGGGTTGACCAGGGAACAGTTCAAATTGATAAACGGCTTCAGTAATAAATATTGGGGATGGTGCTGTGAAGACGATGATATCAGTGATCGCATATCAATGAATAAACTCAAAATGACTCGATACGGGAGAAATGACCATTTCAGAGTTATCACAGATGGTCATAACGCGGGTACAAGGCATCAGTCAAAGGAAAGGTGAGTCCGGTGATTTTGTTGACATTAAAATAACCATACTCTAATTAGTCTGGTTCCCAGACCCAAAAATCTTCGACTATTCTCTGTCAATTTCAGGGTCCGGTATCGCCCTATGTCACGTACTGCGTTATTTCAGAGCATACAGTCGCATTTTAATAAATGCAATGCTTACCTCTTTAACGTGTATCGTTGACCATTTATTATATTATTAGTTTTCACACATACTCGAATTGAACACGGAAAAATATAGCGCTTGTGCGTCCCATATCCCAAGAGGCAATGCTTACCTCTTATAATGTGTACTGTTGACCAAACGCACCTGGTAACGCCTCGGGCTTGGTCCTTGATTCATAGTTACCTTTTTTCAAATTGTGCCAAAATTGTCAAACGTCAGTTCGTTATATTTTTTTCCCTTGAAGTCCAAGCAATTGTGTGTAAAGTACATGTACATCCTTGACTGAAATGTTCCCATGAAAAATGCTGCTAACGGAGTTTATGAAATCTGGTTTGACCCCTGACCCAAAGACAGTTTGTCATGTTCCCCGTGGTACCTACGTGTTTTTCCGTACTACAAAAATGAAGTTTGGAGTAGACCGTCCAAAACATGTCTTAGTCATTTTTTGGCCAAATGAAAACCAGGTTGTGCTTTTTATTTCATTACGTCTGGTCTTTGTACTTGAGAATGTATTAACTTGTCCTTTTTAGCCAGATTGGCTCTGATGGGGCAAGGAGGGGAGTTAGTGGGAGAAGGAGCTGGGGAGGGGCGGGGCATGAATGTAGGTGGTATATGAGGTGGGGTTGGGTGTGTGTTCCGTAGGGGTGTGCTGGTGTTGGTAATAGAGGACATCTAATATTACCAAGAAACCTGTTCTGATGCACAGAAATAGTACTTGTAAATTGCACTTTGGCCTAACGGTAATTCTTACGATTTACGTAAAAACAACGGTACCAGAGCGCAACACACTCGGTGCCTCGGAGGGTTTTAAGTCTGTTGCAGTTTATCTGTTTTGCTATTTTACATTTTCTGCCGGTTCATAATGAAAAGCATGATGGCGGCAGACTTACTGTGTAAATCCATATGAAAGCATCACAATAAGTGCAAGTCCCATAGAAACCAATGCTAGAATGCTAAAATGTAAATACATCCCAATCGCATATTTATTAGTCTCTGGACTTATTTGACTAAAAAACATTGACGCCTAAACTCAGTTCATTATTGATGTAGGGTTTCCTACAACCTCTGTTAGGTAGCCCAGAACTATTGACTATGCAATTTAAGTCATGTTACCAGCGCGGTGATTAGTTGTAGTTAGAACACAACTTATTGCAGGCAGGGGGAGGGTGTTATGCCTTTCCCATAAGCTACTAATTAATACAAACTGCATGACGTCACGTCCTCCTCAAAGAGCAAAAAAATACACCCATTGCTCTCCAAATGAGTGCAAACTCATAATTCGTCAAACAATGAAATTGTAAATCAGAATGACTGTATTATGGGACTACTTTAAGTGTGTGGCGCAAGGGTGTTATGAATATTAATTAGGCCCCTTTAACCTCTTAATTTCCCAGTTGGCTATTTAACAGCTGGTATTGCGTTTCAAAGGCTTTAATTGATCTCATGAAAAAATAGGGCCTTTTTGTTAGCATGAAATAATCTTATTTTAGGAAAGGGCCGTAGTATTTTCAGCCTCACTTTAAAATTGTCTAGAAACACGACAAGATGGTTACTCCTGTATTAACTTCTTTCATTAAGAGATGTTCTTGTTGATGGATTATGTTCTTTCGATTTCAGTCTTGCTTTGTTCATGAGAAATGCCAGAAGAGGATGCTTCAAAACTGACGGTTTGAACAGCATCGTTTACGAGCCACCACACCTGGAATTCCACACTCTGTACACGAATATCTCTGTAGATTTACATAAAAAAGATTACAAATAGGCCTGTTTGTTTGTTTGTTTGTTTGTTTGTTTTTGTACAAGTAGGTTTTGTAATAGTATAAGTAGGTTTTGTAACACTTTATAACAATATTACTTGAAGGCCGGTATTTTGAATTAATTCAGTGGGGCACATGGGGGAAATTTTTGGCTGAATTGTGACTTTGATGATCTAGCCGCTAGAAAATATTTAAAATTAAAGAAAGAAAAAAAAAGCGTTAACGAAATACTCTTAGAACACGACTTGTTAGAGAATTTTTCAGGAATTATAAAAAAGACAAAAGAAGAGCAGAAGAGAAGGAAAGTAAAAAGAAACATAAATAATTTTACAAAGGGACCAAAAAGAGATTCAAGGTTAAAATAGGATCTGAAGCTATTCCACTGAAGCCTTCCAGCAACAAACAAACAAACTAAACTGGAATATCTCAAAGATATTTATAACTATAATTCTAAAGATATTTTTATAATAGTATCGAAAGATAGTCATCTAGATACCATAGATAAACGTTGTCGTACCTAAAAAATTACCCGTACACCCTAAAAACAGATTGAAATAACCAATATATTGGTCAAAATCAACCAATGTGGTTGGTAGATATGTCCAACCAATCCATTTGGTTAGAATACTATTAAACCAAAATGTCTTGGTTGTTTAATCAAACCATCTAGATTGGTTAACTTTTCAACCAATCCATAAACAATCTGGATTGGTTAAATCTTCAACCAACCAACATGCAGTGCACCCTTAGAGATCATATATTAAAGCTATAAAAAAAAACTGCTGGAGTAATCGTTACGTTGGCACTTAATTGACACTTTTGTTTATTAGTCTAAGGTAAGGTATCTGGAAAGCTCAATGAAAGTTAGCAATAGTTATTGTTGATTAATTCCGTCTTCTTCACCATCTACACCAATGAATGTGACTCGGCCAGTGTGAATGAGACACTTTGAGGTAAAAATGTAAACTTCAATTTCATCATGTAGGGCATCTTCAAAGGATTAAAACGACACCACACTGACCTCTACAGAGTTTACGGTTCCAATCCAGAACAGTCAATTCTGTAGAGGTCAGTGTGGTGTCT
Organism: Marthasterias glacialis; assembly: GCA_911728455.2. NCBI lineage: Eukaryota > Metazoa > Echinodermata > Asteroidea > Forcipulatida > Asteriidae > Marthasterias > Marthasterias glacialis. The sequence goes on from OU452231.1 coordinate 7,673,615, forward strand.
TATTAACCCTATCAGGACCGGGGGGGGGGGCACAATGTGCCCCCCCTACCAATGTTTTTACCGTAACTTTTTAACGCTTAGTCCGATCACCGCGAAATTTTCTGACTTTTCCTAAAATATATCTAGGATCATATTGGCAAAAAATAATTGATACCGAGGGTTAGCTGTTGCCATGGCAACCATTTGTTTGACCTAGGGTCACACGATTTTACTGTTTTTTTAGTGATTTTTAAAACTTTTTGGACATAATTTCCACTTATTTTATGTTTTTTTTGCCAGAAAAGTGATAGTGGTGAGTCACGTGATAGTCTGAAATGGTTTCGGGAATTCAAAATGGCCGCCATTTTTGGCGGCCATCTTGGATTTTGTGTTTTCAGCCTGAAATTAGGGGGTCAAATTATATCAAGTTTTTTAACAATGGAACATGTTCAACCTACTAATTTATTACTTTTCAGACCCAAAAAATGTTCAGATTTGTCAATCATGCCTTATTATTTCTCCCTGGGCCCTTGGCGGCGGCCATTTTGATTGTTAAGTGAAAAAAACGCAAAAAACATTTTTTCCCGAAAATGGGATAAATTAATGAATTATTATGCCCCCTAAAGATAAATCCAGTGACTAAATTAGGTTCAAATTATATTTATCTTGTTAAAATGTACAAGTTTGCCAAGTTTCAAAACATTCTGACAAAAAATACAGAAGTTATGGCAAAAACACGATTTTTGACCAAAAATGGGCAAAAATCAGTCAAAAACGCCCTCTAGTGACGGTTTTTTGAAATTTTGTGACGTCATCATGTAGAACTCGGTGAAATGAACATTTGTGGCAAGTTTCATCAAAATCGGTCGAACACTTTGGAAAATACGGAGGGGGGGCACTATGTGCCCCCCCCCCCCGGTCCCCGTACAACCAAAAAAAGCCCGGTTTTGATAGGGTTAACCCTTGGAAGATGCCCTACGTGATGAAATTTGGACTTAAATTCTTACCTCAAAGTGTCTCATTTACACAGGCTGAGTCACAAATGTTTTTTTTTTTCCATTTTAAATGCAACAGCAATTGACAACTGAGCTTTTCAATTCATGCACCGAGCCTCAATAATAAAATGTAAACCCACAACTTGTTCTGTAAATCGAAGATTTGAAGGTCCTTGCTTTTATGGATTGTTGAAAAATGGTCCAACATTGTGCCCCTTGGGGTTGTTGACTTTCATCCTGGAGCATTTTGGGTACACTGGCCCTCTAAAAATGGCCCTATTTTACTGAAAGTGTAGGGTGATTTTCCAAGATGGAGTCTGGCCAGTTTACTCGTTCAGGGGTGTTTTTATTTTGGATGAGCCTGCCAACAACTCTCAAGGACTTACCTACTAAAATTGAAAAGAAAAATGAAGTTCAGTTGTCAGGAAGTATAGTTGATTTGTTTTCTAGAGGCTGAGAGACTTTTAAGAGTGGGTCCGCGTAAATACTTCATATTTTTGTCCTCGGGCATTTTTTTTTTAAATGAAAGGACTAGGTGAGAAAGTTACAAAACAATATTTAAAACATTTCCCAAAGGCCCGTTGCCATGGTAACGGGCTATTTTGTGTTTTGGGCATTTTGGGCCTATTTTTTAGCTTATATTTAAAACTTCACCAAGCCAAAATGCAAAATTATGTCACAAAACCAATTATATCATTACAGAGTATCATCCTTGCCCTTACTTCAGATTTAAAAGAAAAAATCTTTTAAATGTCACCCTTATGCTATTTTTAGAACATGCCTTAAAGCATGTTTTTAGAATTTACGAAACTGTTATTTTTATCCAATTTTTGTCTCTCAAAAAGTCAACTTGCCAGGGGTCTCAGAATATTTTTCTTTTAAGTTTGATTTGAGCCAAGATTGGTCTTTCCGTAACTGGTGAGAAAAATTTCAATATACGGCTCTGGGTCACATTGTTGGAGTGCGCCCTCTTTTGAAAACAAATGTAAACCATCGAGACGACAACAATTGTACCTTCATTGAAATTATTAATATTTTTTTATCCCTTGACATTAATAAATGAAATGATTATAAGTAAAAAAAAATAAATAAAAAAATAACCCTGGCCTAACCCTAAAACCCTAACCTTAGCCATATCCCTAACAATTTGTATATTTATATCATGTTACTGCTTTATCCCTTGAAATAAATAAATGAAGTGGAAATAGTAATAATAAAAAAAAGTGAAGGCCAATCGTGTCATTGAAGTGCGCTTCCTATTCCTAAAAAATACTAACCCTGCCCCTAAAATCCTAACCCTAACCCTAACCCTAAAACCCTAACCCTAACCCCCAAAACGCTGGGCCCAATCGGTCATGAAAGTGCGCCTCCTATTCGTCTAACCCGGAGACGCCTACTAACCAATTGGGTCACGAAAAGAGGAGCGCGCAACCTAGTCGTCTTGACCATTGGTTGCACGCAAAATAGTAGCCAATAAGAAGTCGCAAAACGAGGAGCGCGCTGCACAATATTATAATTAACTCTGGGCCGTGGAGGAGGGCCACCAGTAAGAAATCACGAATTATGAGCCGTGGGAAGGGGGGGGGGGGTCACTGGCAGAACGAAAAGGAGGGTAAGACTAGAGAGCGGGCGCCGGGGGAGGGCGGTCGTATAATTTTTTGAAACTCTTGTTGATATACCGCGGCAGCTGCTGTCACATTTGAAACGAAGATTGTTTACGCAGGATGATGTGGGGGTCCTTGCTCTGCGACAATGAAAACGTTTTCAACCCTTTAGAATTGGTCAAACTTCCTGTTCCTAGCTGGATACATTCATCAACCGTTCTAGATAGGTAAGGATCAAAGTTTACTTAAATTCCATTGATATAAAGTGGCAGCCGGATACGGCATTTTAGCCATTACGGTTTTATCCAGGCGTCGATTTCAATAGGGAGGTGCTGTCCGTCTGTGTATTTTTTTTCCTAGGAAAGATGAGGCCACTTGGCATAAATGGGCTCTCCCACACATTTTAATTTGTTAAGAAGGATTTGAATGCCCATTTGGTGCTTGATATGTGGCAGGGTGTACCCCCTCCTATTGTGTCTTCATTGTGTTCTGGGAATCTCAGGAATTCTTTTGAGGATTTTAGGGGTGGGGGGCGTGCTTCTGTACAAGAAGGGAAGAGTGTGTTAGAGAATGGGAACATTTGGGTGCCTCCCTCTGCCACATTTCGGGCATGGTATATGAATGCCTGATGAGCTTCCATGTGCAGGATTTGAAGTTAGTTTATTGCTGATCCTTAAACACTCTGCCACTTGCTGTATGTTATTTCCGTTATAAACAGTATCCAGGTGAGGTACTTGCACGAGTGTTCAGTTTCTTGCAAGTTCTCTTGTGACTAAGTTTCAAGGAAAACAAAATCACACCCTTTTCTCATAATGTTGTTTTCCAATTAAGGCATCGAGAATTGCAAAACATTGGCCATTATTTGCGGCATAGGATTGGTACCAAACCCCGAACCAAGGCTTGATTTCCAGTTCACTCTGACTCACCTCCTCAGAGCCAAAAAACAATGAATAAACAGCGGTGGAAGCCTTTCTGTCTGGTGATATTCTTCTTAGAACAAAAGAACAAAGGTCAAAATCGGGGATTACACAAAAACCACTTCTCGATGGCCAGAAAAGGGCAAAATATTCAAGACCATGTTTTGTCTTTGTGTGGTCTTTGCATGCATAGCAGTGGAATGTTCGGGCGACCTTTGCTCTGGTACTCCGATTTTACACAATGGCATCTGTACACCACTTCCATCCAGGCAGGGGAAACTTTTGCATGTAATTATCTCATCCATTGCCAACTGTTTAAAAAGAGAAGTTAAACAGTCTTGACGTGTAGAGTTGTGTACTTTTGTTTTCTGTGTGTTGTTGAGATTATTTAATGAAAATGAAATGATTGGGGAGAGCTGATCCTGTCACTATTGGGTGAAAGACACCTCCCCCGGGACAGACCAAGTTATCGGGAGACTGTATTAGTAGCGGTGCGCTGCTACTACGTCAGCAGACTCTAGTCCAGCACCGTCCTGCAGCCACAGTCAGCTGCAGGCGCTGGCAATTCTGTTGGCCAAGTAGGGGACCCGACACAGTCTCTGTCTCCAGCAAGCTTACATGAACCACATCTATCAAGAACAAATGGCCTTAACTTGAGAATCCCCACTAGTTAGTATATGTCTAGTGGACAGACGAGATAAGAAATACATGGGCCATCTCTTTTATTATGCTTATTGTTTAAAAGCATAAAATATAAAGCCTATGGTACCCTCTTAATGGTCAAAGCATTTTTTAATTGATGCTGGAATTGAAGGAAAACAACATCATACCCCTTTTTACAAATTGTTGTTTTTATTTTCTTTGCATTTAGACTAGCTACAGACATCCATTGTCAGATCAAGTCTATTCGGCAAAAGAAGATGCCTGATGCACATGCTGTCCATTATCAAGATTCAAGGATGTATTCTCCATGAACAGGTAAAGTCATGAACAACCATTCATTTGAGATGCATCCACAGATTTTGGACAGTTTGATGAAACTATGCTTTAACCAGTTGCCGCCAGGATTCTTTTAAACTTTTTAAGTCTCTCTGGCGGGATTATGTTGTCAGAATTGCCAGAATAATTTTTATCTTGAGAGTACCTTTGGCTCAAAGAAAGCCTTATTTGACCAAGCCAAGGGAACAAAGATTCTCTTTATTGCATCATACGTTTTGTTTTTTTGACTGAGAAAATGTCACATTCATGCACCGTGAATTGCAGAGCACTGGCCGTGACCTACGGCATAGGATTGGTACTAAACTTAGAACCATGGCTTTATTCCTGGTTCACTCTGACTTACCTCCATGGAGCCCAAATCAATGAATAAACATTGGTGGAAGCCTCTCGATGTCTCGTAATCCTCTTCAGCAGTCCCAGTCCAACACCATCCTGCAGCCACAGTCGGCTGCAGGCGCTGGCAGTTTTGTTGGCCGAGTAGGGGACCCGACACAGCCTCTGTCTCCAGCCAACTTACACAGACCATATGTGTCAAGAACAAATGGCCTTAAGTTAAGAATCCCACTTGATTACATTTGGTGGTCGATGTGTGGCAGGGTGTACCCCCCCCCCCTCATATGTGTCTTCATCGTGTTCTAGATCTCTGGAATTCTTTTGAGGATTTTAGGAGGGGTGCTTCTGTACAAGAGGGGAAGAGTGTCTTAGAGAATGGGAACATTTTGGGGGGCCTCCCTCTGCCACATATCGGGCACAGTGTATGATAGTATACCCCTAGTGGTCAGGCGAGATAAGAAAAACATAGGCCATCTCTTTTATTATGTTCATTGTTTAAAACCAAAAGATATAAAGCGTATGGTGCCCTCTTATGGTCAAGCATTTTTTAATTGATGCTTCAATTGAAGGAGAACAACATCACACCCCTTTCACAAACTGTTGTTTTTATTTCCTCTGCATTGAGGCTAGCTACAGACACGCCATTTTCAGATCAAGTCTATCCGCCAATAGAAGATGCCTAATGTGCATGCTGTCCAGCATCAAGATTCAAGGATGTATTCTCAGGCATGAGAATCTTCCAGTTTAGACCGGAATTCCATTTTGTTTTCCTTTCAAATTTGTGGTCTTCGAGTTCAATGTGAATTTGAATATTTTCCTCCCATTTACTCGGCCCCCGGTCCCACTACCGCTAGCGACAGGGTTCACACCAAGTGCGGCGCGTGGCGCCGACCGTGCATCACAATGCCCACATTTCGGACATTGCCCAAAATCCGGACATGTATTTTTTAGCGTTAGATTTGTTCCAATTTTTTTTTTCAATAGTCAGTTGCATCTCTGCATTAAGGTATTGTACCCACAGCAAACAATTTTACCCCACCCCCCTCTTACTCAGCCAGTACATATGACAAGCGATTCGCGATTAATGTACAAAATAGATTTCCTGTTTTTTCATCGTCACCCATTCTCATGCCTGATTGTCCATCAGCAGGTAAAGTTATGAACAACCATTAATAAAGATGCATGCACATATTTGGGACAGTTTGGTGACACTGTGTGCTTCAACCAGTTGCAGCCGGGATTCTTTTAATTTTTTCCCGTCCCCCTTGCAGGATTATTCTGTCGGAATTGCCGGAATCATTTTTCTTTGAGAGTACCGCTGTCACAAAGAAACCCTGACTTGACAAAGCCAAGAAAACAAAGATACTTTGTTGCATCGTGTGTTTTGTTTCTCGATTGAGAAATTATCAAATCCACGCACTGTCAATTGCAAAACATCGGCCCATATCTACGGCTTAGGATTGGTAATAAACCTAGAACCATGAGGTTTTTTTTGGTTCACTCTGACTTACCTCCATTGAGCCAAAATACAATGAATAAACTATGGTGGAAGCTTCTTCTTGGAACAGAAGGACAAAGGTCTGGAATCATTGAATACACAAAAACCACCTCTCATCAATGGCCAGAAATAGGCGAAATATTCAAGACCATGTTTTGTCTTTGTGTGGGTGAAACGAAACGGTGTATTTGTGCTCTGTGCACGTTCAGCAATGGAATGTCCAGGCAGCCTTTGCTCTGGTGTTCTGATTTTGCACAATGGCATCTGTACACTACTTCCATTTTCAGGCAGGGGAAACTTTTGCAGTAAATATGTCATCCATCACCAACTGTGTAAAAGAGAAGTTAAAACAGTCTAGAGTTAAAGAGTTGTGTACTTTTGTTTTCTGTGTGTTGTTGAGATTGTTAAATGAAAAAAGAAATTATTGGAGAGAACTGATCCTGTCACTAATGGGGTAAAGACACCTCCCCTGGGACAGACCAAATTATCGGGAGACTGTACCGGTAGCGATGCGCTGCTACTTTGTCAGCAGTCTCCAGTTCAGCACCGTCCTGCAGCTACAGTCGGCTGCAGGCGCTGGCAGTTCCATTGGCCGAGTAGGGGACCCGACACAGTTTTCGTCTCCTGCCAACTTACATGGACCACATCTGTCAAGAACAAATGGCCTTAAATTGAGAATCCCCACTCGATAGTAAACTCCTAGTGAACAGGCGAGATAAGAAAAACATGGGCCATCTCTTTTATTATGCTTTTTGTTTAAAAGCAGTTGTGCCCTCTTATGATCAAATCATTTTTTAATTCATGCTGCAATTGAAGGAAAAGAACATCACACCCCTTTCACAAATTGTTGTTTTTATTTTCTTTGCATTTAGGCTAGCCACAGACATATCACTGTCAGATGAAGTTTATCTGCCAAAAGAAGATGCCTGATGTGCATGCTGGTCCAGCATCAAGATTCAACGATGTATTCTCCATCAACAGGTAAAGTTATGAACAACCATTCATTTGAGATGCATCCACAGATTTGGGACAGTTTGATGACACAATGGTTTAGCAAGTTACCGCTTGGATTCTTTATTTTTTCCTGTCCCCCTGGCAAGATTATTTTGTCGGAATTGCTGAAATCATTTTTCTTCAAGAGTACCGCTGGCACAAAGAAACCCCGACTTGACAAAACCAAGAGAACAAAGATTCTCTTTATTGCATCGTGCGTTTTGTTTTCTTGACCAAGAAAATGTCATAGGTACTAAACCCGGAACCATGGCTTGATTTCCAGCTCACTCTGACTCGCCTCCTCAGAGCCAAAATACAATGAATAAACAAAGGTGGAAGCCTCTCGATGTCTGGTAATATTCTTCTTGGAACAAAAGGACAAAGGTCTGGAAATCGGGATTACACAAAAACCACCTCTTGATGGCCAGAAAATGGCAAAATATTCAAGACCATGTTTTGTCTTTGTTTGGGTGAAACAAAGCGTTTGACGGCGTGTGTGTGGTCTTTGCATGCTCAGCAGTGGAATGTCGGGCAACCTTTGCTCCGATATTCCGATTTTACACAATGGCGTCTGTACACTGCTTCCATCCAGGCAGGGGAAACTTTTGCATGTAATTAGGTCATCCATTGCCAACTGTTTAAAAAGAGAAGTTGAACAGTCTTGAGTTGTAGAGTTGTGTACTTTTGTTTTCTGTGTGTTGTTGAGATTATTTAATGAGAATCAAAACGTCTGGGGAGAACTGATCATGTCACTATTGGGGGAAAGACACCTCCCCCGGGACAGACCAAATTATCAGGAGACTGTACCAGTAGTGATGCAGTGATGCGCTGCTACTACGTCAGCAGTCTCCAGTCCAGCACCGTCTTACAGCCACAGTCGGCTGCAGGCGCTGGCAGTTCTGTTGGCCAAGTAGGGGACCAGACACAGTCTGTCTCCGGCAAGCTTACATGAACCACATCTTGTCAAGAATAAATGGCCTTTACTTGAGAATCTCCACTCAACAATATACTCTTAGTGGACAGGCGAGATAAGAAAAACATGGGCTATCTCTTTTTGTTTGCTTTTTGTTTAAAACCACAAAATATAAAGCATATGGCACCCTTTTATGGTCAAATCATTTTTTAATTGATGCTGGAATTGAAGGAAAACAACATCCATACCCTTTCACAAATTGTTGTTTTTATTTATTTTTTTTTTGCATTTAGGCTAGCTACATATGTGCCAGTCAGATGAAGTCTATCTGCCAAAAGAACATACTTGATGTGCATGCTGTCCAGCATCAAGATTCAACGGTGTATTCTCCATCAACAGGTAAAGTTATGAACAACCATTTATTTGGGATGCATCAACAGATTTTGGACAATATGATGACACTATCCTTGAAAATATGTATACATCAAAAAACAATAGTTTACAGAGTTCTGAATAATTCATTGAGGCATCAAACTAAATAATCTGCAGTGATAATCGATTGTTAGGTGAAAGTCTACCCGCAGTGGTTTTTGTAGCTTCGCCAGCAACATTTCTGGTGTGCACGGCAGACTCGGTCATTTGCCGGACAGCAACAGTCCCAACCCATCCATGGTTTCCTGGCGCCTGGCGCCTGCCTCCCATTGTCCCGCCGGCCACATGTCGATTTGTCCGCCTCAAAGACAGATCACCAAGTACCAGGCTACTGCAAGAGGCCCTTGACCCTTATACACGGATGCACTGGCAATACGGTGGGGATGGGCTGCTCGCCTATGCCTACCCTCCGTCCTCCCTCATCCCTCGGAAACTAACCAAGCTGGAGCAGGACTCCTCAAGGGCCTCGTCACGGCTCCCTTCTGGCTCCGCCAACCTTGGTTCCTTAGGCTAGCCAGACGCTTGGTTTGCCAGTCGGTGGTGCTTCCACAGAGTGCAGACATCCTGTTCGAGCCCAGCTCGAGTTTCCTACAAGGCTTCGCAGGAACTTTACCTGACAGGCTGGGTGCTGTCACACAATCCCTCCACAGGCCTTTCACAATGAGCTGCGGTGATTGCAGTAAAAAGATTTAAGAAAGTAGATTGCGCCATTTTTACAAGTGAATTTGTTTGAGTCACTGAATCTTTTTTACAAACCACAAAAAGGACTGTTATTCCTTTTTAATTATAACATTAAACCAATTGTTAATTTTGTTATTATTGCTTTCACAGAGCTAGTCAAGCTGAAGTGAGATCCACCAATCAACAAAGCGGATATCTGTGCACTGTACATCAACCTTCATATGGTAAATTTATGAACACGTGTACATTTATAAAGTTATATCAAAATAAAATAGTGGTTGGAAAGAACTTCTTCTAATAAGATGTGTTTGGCCTTCTTTTGTGCAGGATGCAAAAGACATTCATGTATTTTACTTGTATGTTTTTTAAAAAGGTATTTAAATTAAGACTTATTCATCTTTTGTTAGTTTTTAATAACAACCCTTTGCTGGTTTGATCAACATTTTGATTCGCTAAAATAATCTCAAATTCTTTCTTGGAAGAAAGCTTCTTGTACAATTTTGAAAAATTATCTAAAGTACCATCCCTTTAAAATTGTGTTATAGAATTAGTTTCTACACAGACCTCCACATAGGGTGCGTTCGATTAGCTTACACGTGTAAGTAAAACTTACACGAGAGCGTTCGATTAGCCATCACGTGATACTCGTGTCTGCCCTGGTGTATGCCACCACAGCCCCAGCTCGAGAGTGGGTCTCTGGTGGCTGCCCGGTGTAAGGACGTAGTACGGCTGCAGGCTCACGGCGGGGAACAACCTTTAACCTTAATTTTTCCAGAATGTCAAGTGAATACACCGCAGCATTCGATTAGCCTCATGTCATGGCTGCCACGAGTGTAACTCCCCGGTATACACGGGGAAGCTAATCGAACGCACCCATAGAGAATGATAATTGTTTTCAATCATCTTTGAATGTTTCCTTTGAATACTTGAAAAAAACTAAAACGGCAATTTTAAAGGTCACATGCAAACTATACCGTATTAAATTCAATTTTCGTTTGTCATAGAGTAAAATTGATTTCGTGTATTTGTATTTTGAAGGTGCGCCATCTGTAGATGATATTTACCTGTCACAAACAGAAGATTCCTGAGACCTGCTAGTGCCTATCATCAGCTCAATGTCTACCCATCACAATTTTGGTATGTGAGGGTTACAACAGGGGTATGTATAATCCCTATGGGTTACATTACGTTTTTTACACTAACATCAAAAAGTGGGCTGTTTTTGCAGCACAGTACAGACAGCACCCCTACATCACATGCCACAACACTCTGGGGACTCCATGCTGGCAACAGCCTAACCCAGATGAGTGGTTATCCCTACAGATTGATTACAGATTTAAAAAATAAAAACATGTTTTTACTAACAAAACCCCTTTCATAAATAATTATGCACATTCCAAGAACATGCACAAAATCCAAGGAAACAAAATCTGTTCCTCAAAAACTGTTCCTCTTGTGTTTTCTTGAAATCTTAACCATCTATGATAAATTGTCAAAAGTTGGTTGTACGGTACAGATGTGGATGTTTTGTAGAGTAGAAGATAGGAATGCATGATTCTTCGAAAACGAATGATTTAACAGGATAAAGTTTTATTGATCTAATGCAATTTGCTACCAACGCTGGTTTTCATATACTGTTTTATTTAAAGCTGAACACCACTAGTATTTGTACAAAATAAAACATCAACAGTTCTTGTTTAACATTGTCTTCATTGAAGATGGCAAAGTATATCATTTGCAACAAATATTCATAAATCAATAAGCTTTTAAGTACAAACCAACATTATTCCTCCACAAGACTGTTATTACCTCAAGTTAAACGGAAGAATATAATTTTTTTAAATCACTGAAATAATATGCTGAAGGACCAGAGAGTTTAATGAACTTCTCACATCTGTCTCGACTAAATACACTCAATCAATTTAAGTTTGGATATTACTTTTAGGGCAAATCAGATTTGGTACAAATTCAGGCAGATGTATCTTGTCAAATTTGAATTAAAAAAAAATGAAACGCTTTAAAAACCAAGTGAACATGGCTGGCTCATCAGATTTCATTGTCAAGGGCAAATTGGTACCACTGGGGGGGGGGGGGGCAGTACACTTGACCTTTCCCTTTTTCATGCACCCTTATGTGTTACCTCTATACATTTGTTTTCAGAGTTTGAGAAGAGCAACACATATTGCAGACATCAAATGTCTTCAAGGCATTCTACACATTAAGGTATCATGGATGAACAACCAAGCAGCTTGTGTTGACTTCATTTTTAAGATTGTAGACTTGTTAGCTAATTATGTAAAGTACATCCCGATGCAATTATTACATCAATATAATTGTCCATAATTGTAAAAAGTATGTGTACAAATTGCAAGCAAGCACACTATGCGTATTTTGAACTCATGAACTTGGAGATCTGGGCAATGATTTGACTGGTTCTTGGATGAGCACCTGTGGCGCCTTCCTGCTCAGAACCCTTGCCCCACCCTGAACGAGATCCCCCAAAAATGCACAAAATAATCGTTCAAAACATAAAATAGCCCCCAAAAAATTAAACCTTATTTAATTAAAGCTTGTCCCCCACAAAAAATGTCTGGTTACGCCACTGTGCCCAACTAATGATGTAAGTTGAATTTCCATGGCTTAGAGGTGTAAATTAATTTATATGATAATTAAATTTAAAGTCAGAAGTTTCAATTTTTTTCTCTTTCTAAATTGAATTCAATTACAGAAAACGATTTTTCTTATGCTGATAATGTTAAAAAATATATTGTTTATATTACATTATTTGTAGTTGTCAAATAAAATGATTCTGTAAATGTAGCAAGAAATCTGTTCATTCCCTTCATGTTTGTGCTATTGTTGTTGTACATGTTCTGTGTTAAGGTTACAAGTATTAAGCAATACAGAGCATAATTATATCAAATTCTTTCAATTTGCTGTATTTTAGCGGGCGTGTGTGATCCAAATTTACATGATGCAAAACAAGTTTAAATTTTTTTTTTATTGTTGCTATAATTAGTATTATTTATTGGGTCATTGGTACAAGAGAACAATATACAGACAGTCAAAATAAGATAAAACTGTAATTGTGATACAAGGAAATCATCGTTGAAAGTGCCCTCATGTGGTCAAAAATACGGCAAATTGAGCACAGGTTTGAACAATGGCTTTTTTATTATTCACAAAACCCACTTGGGCTTGAACCTACCAAATATCATTTGACCCTACCCCACACTAAAATTCATGTGATGAAATCCAACCTTGCTTAAAAAAAAAAAAGACTGGTCCCATTTAGTAAACCAGTACATGTAATCCAATGATATATGAGTAGACGGGAAATCCAACAAAGATGGCTGCAACAAAACAGTTTTATATCCGCTCATTCCTTTTCCAGAAAAGTGCAGTAAATAAATGTACAAATTTGAAAATACCATAACTCCTTTAATCCATAAAGTACCATACCTTAAGAATCCTTCTAAACCACCCAGTTCATACATTCATTGAAAAATGTACCACACCTTTAAATGTATTTGTATGCCACTGTAACCCCGCCAAAACAGAGTTCCGTACTTTTCCATGCTTTAAAACAACATGGTCACCACTTTAATGTGAAATGTATCATATCTTAAATTCACAAAGGAACCCTACCTTTGCAATTGAGAGTTGATTAAATAACAAGAGTTCAAAAACAATTTATACATCAACGCAATTTGAACTGTTCTTTAAATCAATTCCCCCTATGATGAGGTCCCATAAACCTATATCCACCTAACAGTAACAAGAATTGTTTTACCCAGCATAAACTACTTTTTAAACAGACACCAAAATATATCAAAAATACTTAACAGGGGTATGGGTCCTTTATTTTAATAGTTCAATTGCTCATAACATTAGTTACTTGTTTTCCTTATCAAAAGTTTCAATCTTTTTTTACACCCTCCCAACCAGGTCCAGTCCTTTACCTGTACTGATCATGCCAATCTCTAGCCAGCCATTCCCCAGCAAAATGACTACTAGTCCTTTTCCCCTGCCTTCAAATCCAACCAGCTCAGCCCAACTGCTGACTGACTGCCCAGCAACTTCCCAACCCCTGGCCCCAGTCCTCTACCCAGTTTGATTATGCCCATGTCCCACCAGCCAATGCCCAGCATTACTACTAGTCCATCTCCCTACCCTCACCCCAAGCCTTCAGTCCAACCATCTCAGCCCACTGACTGACCGACTGTCTTCATCCCAGCTGGCCCAAGTCCTCTACCCAGCATGATCATGCTTATAGTCCAACCAGCTGACTGACTGCCCAGCAACCTGGCCCAGGCCCCTGGCCCAGAGAGCCTCAGAGCTGAGGCAACCCCTCAGCCCTTGGAAAATTTACTCCCAAATCTTAGCTCCAAGGCCCTTGGTCAACCCTCAGATCTGCCAGAAATCCAAGGGTATAGCCAGGCAAAAATTGTTCTGAAAAATTTTCTAAGTCGGGCCATTCTAATATTCATCAGGTCAAAAACCGTTAAGATTTTCATGAAAGCTCAGTAGCAGAGTGGTGAGAGACAGAGGTTACAGAGCTGAAGGTACTGGGTTCAAGCCCTACCCTATTTTACAAGAATTGATAAAAAAGTAATTTTTTACCAGTAAAAAAGGGGTCCACCAGGATTTGAACCCCCGAGCTCACAGCCCCAGAATTCCGGGAGCTGTGAGCTAGCCCACTGGGCTAAATCGCCGCTTGAAAAAATTGCTCGGACGTTATATATAAACCTTAGGATGGATAGGTCCAAAATAAAATTTATGAGATGCGCCCTATGACCTTAGCATTTGAGGAGAGGAAAAGAAAATGAAGAATGTCTATAATCTGTTTACAAATAGTTTATTTGTAGAAACAAAAAAAACCCATTACAAAATACAAACTGCACTTAAAAAGGAAAGACTATTAAAAGACTACAAACATTAATAAGTAGTTTTACATTGAAAATTACAATCTAATCAAAAATATTTAACAGTTTAGTTTATTTCTTTTGGTCATTGCAAGAGGGCGCTATCACTATCTACCCTCCCCTAATTTTAGCATCCTTGATAAAATCGTACTCCCAGCGGCAGAGCTATGCCCTTCCCCCCCACAATTCACCAGTGCCCCCAATAATCCAGATACATGTAATAATTCAATGAAAAAACATGGCACCTGCCCCCCCCCACACTGAAAAGCAATGCCCTCCTCCAGTGACCAAAATCCTGGCTACGCCGCCACACACTCCTACACATGCATCTTCAATACATTTTTTTAAATTAATGTTTTTCATTTACGATAAAAGTGGTTCTACCTCACCATTACTTCTATTTGGATCACGTGAGATTGTTTTGTTCAGTAGCTAACAGGTATGCCATGTATTAAAAAAAAGAAAGAAAAAATTTCTGATAGTAAGCCCCTATTTTAAAAGATCTGTTCTAATGCTTTGTTTTGGGCTTTTTGAGGTATTTTCTACATTAAGTTTTGTTTTCTTCTTGCATTTATATTTTCTTTTTTAGTTTAGATCGCTAAATGTGTTTTTTTACGTACTTGGCTTGTTCTCTGTACACTTTAAGTACCGTTATCTTTAATATTATTTTTAGGTACTATATTATTGCCTAGGTTTTATGGTTTCATTGTGAGGTGCTTTGTGGTATTTTACATAAAGTACCATATAAATGCCTTTTTTTATTATCATTATCAATATCACTATCGTTACCCTTACCATTAACCAACCCTCTCATGATCATTATCTTTATCTTTACCCTTGTCATTATCATTATCATTACCCTTATCATTATTATCCACATCATTATCATTATCCTCTTCATTATCATTATCCCCATCATAATCAGTATCGTCATCCCTATCATTATCATAATCGTTATTATTATCATTATCATAACTCTTGTCCTTGTCATTATCAATATCATTACTCCCTTCATTACCAATATCATTATCCTTGTCATTATCTATATCATTATCATTATCATTTTTATTATCCCTATCATTATCATTAGCATTATCATTTCCCTATCATTATCATTATCATTTTCATTATCCCTATCATTATCATTATCATTTTAATTATCCCTATCATTATCATTTCCCTATCATTATCATTTTCATTATCCTATCATTATCATAATCATTTCCCTATCATTATCATTATCATTTTAATTATCCCTATCATTATCATTTCCCTATCACTATCATTTTCATTATCCTATCATTATCATTATCATTATCATTTCCCTATCATTATCATTATCATTTTAATTATCCCTATCATTATCATTATCATTATCATTTCCCTATCATTATCATTATCATTTTAATTATCCCTATCATTATCATTTCCCTATCATTATCATTTTCATTATCCTATCATTATCATAATCATTTCCCTATCATTATCATTATCATTTTAATTATCCCTATCATTATCATTTCCCTATCACTATCATTTTCATTATCCTATCATTATCATTATCATTATCATTTCCCTATCATTATCATTATCATTTTCATTATCCCTATCATTATCATTATCATTTCTCTATCATTATTATCAACAACATTATCATTATTATCCTTACCCTTATCATTATCGTCATTATTGATATCATTATCATTATCCCCATCATTATCGATATCATTACCATTACCCTTATCATTATCATTATCCCCATTATCATCATTATTGATATCATTATCATTACCCTTATCATTCTCATTATTATCCCCATTGTTATCGTTAACGTTACCCTTATCATTATCCTTATTATTACTACTACTATCATTATTATAATTATTATTATATAAAGGCACCTTTAGGGATACTTGTCAGTGATTTAAAGCAATATTTACACTGGCCCAATGAGAACAATGGGTGGGACTACTTTACATATACTCTTTTACACTGTGTCCAACTTTTGGAGGGTGTCACGTGATTCCTCATTTTGGTAATGGATGGGTAGAACCCTAATCAAACTTTACTTTATTGGTTTAATTTGGAGATTTATATAATATATATACAGTTACTTCAATGTGGTTTTATCATCAAGTAAAACTTGAGACTATTCTGGTAATAAAAGACACTGCTTTAATTATATTCACTGCACTTGAGATAATTATTTCTTATTTTCTTATCACATTTCAAGTGTCAAACAATACGTTTCTGAAGCGAGGCTACTTTTTTGCACGGCTTAATAGATGCACCCGATCATGTATAAAATGCAAATTAATGTTCAATCTCTGCAGCGCCCGTTTTATAAAACCAAAACACTTTATTTTGTGTCACCGACATTACTCAAGATTTTAATCACTTGTGATAGCCTTATTTAGAGTTTTGTGTTTCACGCTATTAAATAAAATATATTAATTCTTAACAGTAGTTTATTATTACCGCATGAATTTCTTAATACAATTATAAATGCAATGCATAAATTGGAAGATATAATGTACAAACTCAGCTCAGTTCAGTCTGTTAACATAGAAAAAGAGTCAAATTCTGATCAAAATATTAATTGGTAAATTTCCAATATTTAACAATCAAAGACAGAAAAAAATTGTAATAATTGCATTGAAATAATTACATTTTATTTCCATTTATTTTTGTAATAATTAAAATACCACTTGAAGTTTGAGTTTGACCTTCAAGCTGCAAATAATTTCAAGTTATTCATTTCTCATAATTTATATAATAACAATAAATTTTCAAGTTGCATGAGGATTTTTTTCTACAGGACTCTAAAGCACTGAGTATACAGTCCTTATCACACATCGGTGTAAGGCAAAATTGAAATGTTTATACATTTTCTTGTTATAAACATTTCAAGAGAATAATATGTTAGATTTGAATTGGTGAAAGTCATTTGTTTCACTGAGATCAAAGTTCCAATTGTTAGAAGTTTGAAAGTAATCCATTGCTGATAGCTCCATTAGTTTTAAAAAATATAATAAACAACGATGAAAAATCCACATGTACATGTAGGTCTAATTTCGTAAATAAAAACGATCAGTGCTAAACTTAAACCATGTTGCATCTTACATCAAAACTGATGGTTGGGTGTCAGCCTATAGTTTATCATTTATAACATGGTATGTTCAAATTAGTTCTTAAAAACATATCTTTTTCTTTGTAGTTAATATTGTAAAATGTATACTTATTCAAATTTGAAACATAGACTTGTTAGAGTTAAATTAATGCTGATTTAATTGATATATACAGTTTTAAATTCTGTCATACAAATGTTAAATAATTTATGGATACTGAACAATGTCCTATTTGCATTTAACACAATGATAGGATTTGATATATATTTAAAAAAATGAAAATCCTAACCACTTGCTGAATCTTACATCAAATTTGACAGTTGGGTGTCAGCCTATAGTTTATCAATTGTAACATCGATATGTTTAAGTTAGTTCTTACAAACACTAGTTAGTATTGTAAAATGAACAGTTATTCAAATTTAAACAACTCTATATTTGTTAGAGTTAGATTAATGTTGACTTAATTGATATATAACCTTGTTATATAAATGTTAATCTTTTTTTACAATGTCACTATATGCATTTAACTGAAGCAACAAATCAATACTTAAAAAATCCTAGAACCTGTTCAAGATTTAGCATTTATGTATTTGGGGAATAACATGTTTTAAACAAAAATCATTGAGATATGTTAAATGTGTAATGAATGTAAATATCATTTATTTAATTCAAAACCTAATTTAATTATGGAATGTTAGTAGGAGACACTTCATTACTTTTATTACATTTTTTTTTCTTCTTCAAATTCATGAATTACTATTAACAAACATCTACCAACATATTGACAATTGTTTTTTAGTTAAAATTGTGACACATTCGTATTGATAAGAGCATAGTCTTGAACAGATGAATGTGAATGTGGTGTGAATGGAATCATTTTTATAGTAATTAATTATAGTAATTTTAAGTAATTAGTGCACTGACAATATTTTATTAGGTTTTATCACTTATTTTTAATTCATAAATTGTACTGTTTTCTGCAACATGCTACTTGTAGTTTGCTCTTTTGTTTTTAATCATTTTAATCAAATCACAGAAGTTAATTCTTTTCAGATGTTTGTGGTTAAATTTAATGGAATTTTTAATTAAATCTGAAAATGTTGTTTTGTATTTAAAACATCTAGAAATCATTTTTTTTATAATATCAACGATTTATATATATTTATATATATTTATTACTATTCATTCCTTGTTTGATATTGGCCGTAATATTTTCGACACGCGATGACTTTATTTCCGCCCGACTTGCACTCCAACCCATTAGCAGCAGCCTCGTTTCTGTATGTTGCACAAACGCGTTTATTACCAAAAATTTGAAACAATGTATACTTTTTGGGGGCAAAAACCACATCAAAGTAACTGTATGTACCACTAACAAAGTAATTAATCAATAGTCCCTTAACCTTATAATTAAAAATAATAAATATGTCATAAGTACACCATTGCAAGCATTTTAATTCAGTCAGTTCTAAATTTTGCAAATATCATCCTGGTCAGGTTAGTCTAAAGCAGGGCCACCACGAGCAGGTCCCAGGATACCAGCCCCACACGCTTTCTAGCATCGTCAGAGCCATTACACCCACCTTTCGGCAGGGTCCGGTCCGCCACCCCAAGGCGAACCCCAAGGCAGTCCCCTAGCTGTAGTAACGCGGTCCCATAGCCACCACGGCCAAGACTAGGGACTACTGCCGTTTGCCAACCATTTGTGATCACACCAGTACCATGCTCTTTCCGATAGAGCAGCCTGATGCATCTTTAAGACCAACAACCAGCTGTCACCCTGGCCGGCAGTAGGACCCCACATGCCACGTGCAAGTGTCCAGGTCCCTTTAATTATTCGGAATTTTCCGTGTTTACCACCATCGTTTCCGAATCGAATCCCCGCACCACCAATCGAATCTCCGCACCACCAACCGAATCTCCGCACCACCTATCGAATCTCCGCACCACTTATCGAATCTCCACACCACCAATCGAATCTCCGCACTACCAATCGAATCTCCGCACCACCTATCGAATCTCCGCACCACCAATCGAATCTCCGCACCACTAATCGAATCTCCGCACTGCCAAGGCTCTTAGATCTCCAATTTCATAGTTAAAAAAACGCTTATGTGCTTGCTTGCAATGGTGTACTTATTTACAAGATATGAACTGTACAGTGCTGCAAAAACAGCCCACTATACGACGATTACACAAAACATCAAAACATAAAACAAACAAACCTACAAACTCAAAGTGCTTGGTTGTTCATTCATGATGCTAGATGATCATACGCATAGCTCTCCTTCATACCTCGTAGTCTTCAAGATGTCAGTAGAGGTGACTTCCTTTGCACTCGACTTCAGGGAACTATTAGCTACGTCTCTGGCTCTGAAAAGTCAAGTTTACAGATAAGAAATTGTGTGCAAGCCAACAATTGCTATGTGCAAAATCCCTTTCAGGGGTGATTAAAAACTGGTGAGGACCCCTCCCCTAGTGATGGATGGTATCAGGGTTTTTTTACAATGTGATAATTCATCATTATGTATGTACTTTTTTGACCATTTCTTTTCTCATCCTTTGTTTTTGTTAAAAGTAGACTGTAGTACTCTGTGAGAAAGTTTAATAAGTAATTTGTTTTGGAAGCTACTAACATTTTTCTCTTCTTTTTATTACCTAATCAGGGAATATTTTGAGCTTAATGATCTCTCCATCTCAAGAGATTGCACTAATTAGGGCAAGGTTAAACCATCGTCTATAAATTATTCCTATTTTTTTAATCACCCATCACTCTCAAAGAGTATTACATTGATTGATGCACCTGATGCTGAGAAAGGGGAAAAAAGTGCTTTTATTGTTGCCTTTACATCTAAACATGCTCATCAAATGTTCAACTTTTAATTTTTGTGTGTGTTTAATCTGCTTATCTCGCTTGTCATGCACCTGATTTTGTGAAGAGGACATTCTGCAGTTAAAAGATGTATACAAGAAAATATCGAGTACGTGTATTTGGTTTTAACTTAAAAAGGTCAAATGATTTCCCAATAGTTAAGATTACATAACTTGCATTATTTTTCAAACAAGATACATACAACAAAGGAGAGTGCAGCTCCTATATCTTAAGCTGATCTTGGACATCTACTTGTTGACGGGTAGATATCTTTGGAGATGCTAAGCCTAACTACAACACAAACAAAGTGCACAATTTGCAACAACAAGTGTTTAAAAACATTATTCATCAGTAAAACAGTTAGGTTCAGATTGAAAGCTTTTACTTGATTTTTTAAAATTATTTTCAATCAAAAAGTAAGTGAAGAATATCAACATTGAAAGTAGAAACGAAATGTTCAGAGGACCCCTTGCATTTTAGGATTATTTTGATTGTTGCAATTAAAATAAGCAACAGTGATTTTGTCAGCTCTGAAATGATTGCCAAACAACATAAAAATCTTTTTGAACAAATTGTAATGCTTCAAGAAAACAAAAGGATATTAACTTTTGTTTAAACAAGAGCAACAACATGCATTCTGCACAATTATTACAGAGGTCCATTTGGGACCAGGGGTAAATATTAAAAGTATACTTTTTGGGAATTCACCTTTAAATGGAGAGAGCAGGTCCTATATCGTAGGCTGGTCTTGGACATCTACTTGTTGAGGGGTAGATTTGGAGATGATACTAAGCCCAACTGCAACACAAACTGATGGTACAATTTTTGATTTAGTGTTTACGAACATTACCTGTCATTAAAACAGGTTCAAATAACTTGCGTTTACCTTTGGATTTTTCTACACTTTCAATCAAAAAATAATAACAAATTGTAAACAACAAACAACTGTTTGGAGGATGTCATGTATTTCAGGATTATTTTCATACTTGCGATCAAAATTGGGTACATTTACATGTAGGTTTCAGAAATGCAACTGCCCACTTGAAAAAAAAAATGGAAAAATCTAAAGCTAAAAAATGCATGTCCGGATTGGTGCTGGTATGAACTGTATCATAAGTGAGCTCTCTCTCAAAATCTAGCAAGTGGTATACCAAAATCTAAATTACCAAAAGCTAAGAATGTGTATTGATGTTGGTGTTAAACATGAAGCAACTTTGGATTTGCCAAACAACATACAAATATCTTCAAAAGAATTGTGTAATGCCACAAGAAAATGACTGATATTAACTTCTGCTTTAACACTAGCAACATCTTGCATTCTGCACAATTATTACAGAGCTCAATTTGGGACAGGGGGCATAAATATTTGCAGCTTACTTTTAGGTAATTCACACCTTTTACTGCAAAGTGCAGCTCCGTTATCATACACTAGTCTTGGACATCTAGGCTGGTCTTGGACATCTACTTGTTGACGGGTGGATGTCTTTGGAGATGCTAAGCCTGACTGCAACACAAACAAACTGCACACTTTACGACCTTTAGTGTTTATAAGAACATTACCCATAATTAAAACAGTTAGGTTGAGATTGGCGTTACTTTCAGATTTTTTTATTTCAATCAAAAATAAGTGAAGAAAACCAACAATGTAAGCAGTAAAATAAACTGTTTGGAGAAATTCATGCATTTCAGGATTATATTGATTGTTGCATCAAAAATAAGCCACAACTTTATCATCAGTGAGCTCTCTCTCAGAATGAAACTTAACTGGCAAACAACATGCAAAACTGTAACTCTCCAAAAGCTAAGAAATCGTATTGATATTTGTTAATTGTAATGCTGCAAGGAAATCATTGATGTTAACTTCTGTTAAAACAAGCGCAACACCATGTATTCTTCACAATTAATGCAGCAAATCACAAACCATCGTGATAATGTCTTCGACTGCAACATCTATCAGGCTCCACATGGTTTCGAAGGTATCGTGATAATTAGACGATGACACAACAGACTGGCTTTCTTCCAATCTGCCCGTTTAAAGCACAAATCCTGAATAAAGTTGGCTGAAACACACATGAACAAACAAAGCTCCATGTGGGAGCAGGGATAAATATCAAGGGTATACTTTACTGGAGAGTGCAGCTCCTTTATCATAGGCTGGTCTTGGACATCTACTTGTTGACGGGTGGATGTCTTTGAAGATGCTAAGCCTGACTGCAACACAAACAAAAGGCACAATTTGCGACAGTTAGTGTTTAAGAACATTACCCATCATTAAAACAATTTACAGATAATTCGTGTTTTTTATATATTTTTTAAAAGTATATTTTCATTCAAAAATAAGTGACAAAAACCAACATTGTAAGCAGAAATTGATGCATTTCAGGAATTTTTGGATTGTTGCAATCAAAATAAGCTACAGTGATTTGGGGGGGACGTCAAATGCCAAAACAGTTCTCCTGAGGACTGGTCATTGGGCGCCACACGCACATCTGTCCAAGGGCTCCATGTCAATCTCCTGCCAAGGGAGTGATATCTTCCAAGTATTTTTGGTTATTGAAAGAATGCATTAATTCAAACCTTCCAAGTTTTCAGTTAAGACTTACCTTAAATTTTGATAATGAGCGTTTATATTGTGTCCAGCATCTCATCTCTCTGGTTGTCAGATTCAGGATTTCCTTGGCTGTAAATGGTTTTAGCTCATTTTGCACTGTAAGTGTTCAGCCAACACCATGGTTTCTTTTATCACGTTTTCCGGTAAAATTACTAATAATATAAACATCTTTTCACTACATTGTACGTTATAGTCAAGCCATTAAAATTGTTCAAGTACATTTTGTGCTTGTTTTGTTGTCAAGCAGGAACACTGTTTAGAACACTGTCCAGTGCAGGAACACTGTCCAGTCAGGTAGATAAATATGGGTTAAATCTTAAATCTTTTGGAAGAGATTTGGTTATTCTTGTTATAAATGTCAACCTGGACAATTTTCTGTTGATCTTCATTGTGGCTCTAATTGGTATGTTCTTCGATACAAAGTATCTCTCTGTACCATCCAAAGGAACTCCATCTGGTTTTTGTTTTTGTTGAAACATCCTCTTTTGCGTTATCATCCATGATTACTGTCTGGCCCAGGTATTTGTATCCTGTGACCCTATTGATCTCTTGGCCCACCGCCATATACTGTATCGTCTGTGTGGAAGTTTGTCATGTATTTTGTCTTTTCCTTAGGCATCTTCAACCCAGTGTCTTTACTTTTGCTGTTTAGTACATTAGTTGTGCTTCCAAGTCCTTAACGTGAGGTGACTAGAGCAACATCTTCTGTAAAGCGCAGATTTGTCAGCATTTCTCCGTCGAAGTCGCCCCTCTTGAAATTCTCCTCTATTGCTGCAGTGAATATTGTGGGTGATTAAGGATAGCCTTGCCATACTCTCCTTTTATTTTAATGTTTATTTCCCACTAGACATCATTGTCAATGTGTATTTTAGCTGTTGCATCAGGGAATATATCTTCTGCTATCTTAAGATATCCTTCGCTGACTTTTATTTTTTCAGAGCTTGAAATAAATCTTTGTGTTCCACTGAGTCAAGTACCTTCTCATAGTCGATAAACCCCGCGATTTTACTGCGCCATTTGGGCTCTCCCTTGTCCAGTAGATGGTTTTTTTTCCTGGAAACAGGTGTTTGTAATAACTAGCCCATGCTGAGCTGCAAAAGTAGTAAGTGTTTCTCTCACCAACTCCATATTTACCAATGATTGCTTCTTCTCCCGGTTTCACTTCTACTTCAACATTGAAATCTCCTATGACCGTGGTATATTTAGATTTGTGCTCTTCAATTGCTTTTTTTAAATGTCTTCGTAACTCATGTCGACTTCTTCATCTGTGTGATCACTCATTGGCGCATATACCTTAATTATGCACAAATCCTCTTTCCCTGACAACTGTACTTGAGAGCACTCTGTCTGAGTGGCTCTTTATCTTATTAACATAATCTTTTATCGTGTTTGAGAAAGCCAATTCCTCTGGCCTTGCTACTTTCTTCTGTTTTTCCTTGGTTGCACAGCCATGCACCACTTGTTATTTCTTCCAGGCCTTCCTCTTTCCTCTTTGTCTCTGCTAGACCTATGATGCTCCACTTCAAGTCTTGTAGGTCGTCCATGAGCTTTTCTAATGTTTCCTCAGTTCTTAGTGTGCATGTACTGTAGGTTCATATGTACATGTACAGTTCACTGTGTTCAGCCTTTGCACTCCCTTCTGTCCTGAAGCTTCCTGACGGCTTTTACTTCAGAACTTCATGCTGGAGTCTTTACCTTATAGAACAGGGCTGCTCACTTCACTATCTTCATGGTGCCAATTAATTTTGACCTGGGCTTAACGGCCTTCAGTTTCTTTGTCATTCATTCATACTTCATGAGGGGTTTTTGCCACATGTCGGTTGTGTTGTCAGTGTGAAAGCCACTGATAAATCCAATGGATTTAAATCAACACCTTTTGATGCATTTCCTCCAACAAGTGCCCCACTACCCTACTCAGGCTTCCTGGGTTAGCCGGGATATCTTTCCACATGGGAATCTGTGTTTTCTACTCATAACCCTGAGTTTGTGACCCTTACCAGGTACTACCAACCGGGTCAGTTGAACCTGGGCTCTCATGGCAGGGGCAACCACTCCTTGAGATAGTTGAGGTCACAACTACCTTCTACCATGACCCAATTGGAAATTTGAAATCAGAGTTTTCCTTCTCCTAAGTAGGCTGCCATCCAAGGCTACAAGCCCCAACAACCCAACACCTAGGTTGACTACCTCCCATGGTTAACAAGCTCCTCCTGCCCGGAGAACCTGGTTTTAAGGCGCCAAATGTCATCAAGTGTTTTTGGAAGTTCACCATAGAAATTACTCAATGACTTATTTTTTAGGCTGAAGATGTAGGGGCATAAACCTGTACTATGGTTAAGTTTACAGGTTTGGCTTGTAGATGTATTGAGATGATTCTATCATTCACTGGGTTGTAACTAATGACATAGACTGCCATCTTTTAATCCAAGATGAAGGCCACACTGTTCCTTCCTGAGTTAACTTCTCCTGAGTAATATACTGTGTGATAACTGTCTGTTGTGAAGTGGCCTTTTCCAGACAAACTTGTTTCATCTATAACCTAACAGGCTTAATCTGTGTCTTTCCATTTCATTTGTAACAATCTGAAGTTTGCCAGTTTGTAATAAATTCTGTGTTTTCCAAGTCCCTGCTCTAATAGTTTTCCTTACATTAACATTAAGACACCTTTTTCGAAACGCCTCTTGTTGCCAGCATTGTATCCCATCTTGCATTGGATGAAGTTGATCGCTTTGGCAAAGTTTGAGAAGATCTGAATGCTTTGGTAGCAGTAATGATGTTCGGTGGATACAAGGTTGTGCCCCCATCCCCTTACTGGCTCTATAAGTAGCACTGTGGACTTCTCTACTTGAACTTTCTGAAGGCATCTTGACAGCTGGGGAACACAGGGAACATAGCCTGCCAGGTTGTTCCAACTGATGGAGAATGCATCTACTCGTCCTGCTTGTGGGTCTGGATGCCACGATACAAAGCGGGGAGTTGTTTGTTCAGTTGTAATGTGAACAGGTTGACTATTGGCTAAAATTTCAGAGCCAGTACAATGTTTTTAAACACCTCTGGGAGCAACTACCATGATTCTGTGCGATCATTGAAATTCGTAGACATTTCGTCTGCCAAGTTGTTCTCCACTCCTGGAATATAGTCTACTGTCAGTTTTATCCCTCTGTGTAAACACCATGTCAAGATCAGGACTGCTAGGTCGGACAGTTCTTATGAATGTGTGTGGTCCCCCCTCCCCCCCCGGCTTTATAAGTATGACTGACATGGCTGTCACGTCCACTTGTAAACGGATGTGTAAGTTCTGTCGATGGCTCACTAATACTTGAAGGGCTTAGTATACCGACAGCAGTTCTGGATGACTGATGTGAAGATTTTGTTCGGCTGTGGACCATCTACCTCCCATCAAAATGTCTGGCATCATGCAAGCACCCTCCCCTTGGAGTGATACATCTGTTTGTAGCGTTATGTCTGGATACAGAATGAGAAGCGTCTGACCATTTCAATTCGTATGCAACTGATCCAGGTTCCAGTTCTTTTTTTGATGACTGAGACAGGAGTTCTTGAGACTGGTATGAGTTGTTTTGTCCTTGTGCTGCAATCTTGCTCTGTTGCAAGTTTCAATAATACAGAGAGGCGCTGGAAACACTGCTTGTATGATTGACAATAGTTGACTGATGAGCTGAGCCAACTCCCAGACTCTTAAGATCTGTGATAGTAAAATGTCCTGACAGTGATTGACTATGTGGTTGACTTTTTCTGCAGAAAGAGACAGGGTCATTGAATCAGGAATCAATGCAAAACCCCAGGTTAGTTAACCATTGCAGTTGGTGCAGCTGTGATTTTGCCAAACTGATAGGAAACCTAGTCGCTGTAGCAGACTGAACATGAGGTGGACGCTTTCTGTACACTCCCTTAAGGACCTGCACAGCATGAGGATGTCGTTCTGATAGAGCAAACACATCAAATTCCTTTTTCCCACAGGTGTGCTGGGACTGGCTTGAAGGTGTTTGTAAAGCCAGGAGCACTCGACAGCCTGAAGGGTAGGCAGGTAAATTGGAACATGTTCTGCCATATCAAACGAAGATATTTCCATTGTTCGTAATGAATGGGAATCATAAAATGAGTGTCCTTGAGGTGGATTGAGTTCATAGATCTTTTTCTATTTTGTGTCCAATCACCAATTGTCATGTGTGAGGGATCTCTAAATGGGAACAAATTCTTAAAGACGTCTTGTCTGCAACTTTGTGTCTGAAAAAAAACCCTACTTTTTTGCCTTGGAACTATCTGATCCCCAATCTGCTCAGAAACTTCCTCGATTTGTTACTACACAATTAAGCCAAATTCTTGGACTTGTAGGTTGAGTCTTGTCTCCCTTGGTACAGGAAGAGGGGCTGCCACCAAACGAGTCGTTGCCGAGTAGTAAGGGGAGAATGTACTCCCTTTATAAGAAGTAGCAACGGATCCCCTGGTCTCAGTCACTTTTGCAGCCATCTTGCTTGCTTTCTCTGCCTCCTCTATGTCTTTAGTCGAGTATACCTCTAAACAATGCTCCCATCCTCGCTTGAGGATGTCAAATCATCCGTTCAGAAGATCATCAAAAGCTTGTTTTTTTGACAGTGCCAGGCTTTGGCTAGCTGATCCCAGCAGGAAAAGCACTGGTGTAACGTGCTGCAAAACTAAAATAGCATCGACTGAACCTGGGCTTGACATGTCCATCAAAGCATCAAAAAGATGTATGAGAGGTAAGGCTACCTTTAGCGGATGATTGTGGGAGTGCTTTCGGCAAAGAACGAGCTCCTTTGAAGGAGGATTTCACTTGGCTCGGCAGTTCCGGGGCCTTTTTGAAATACTTTTCCTGTGCTATTGGAACCTGGTTGGCGTACAGTTCCTCTTTGAAGTTTTCTTGTGCCATTTTGTTTAAACAAATTTTTTCCCACCATGTAAGGACCTTCTCTGTCACTGGAGTGCCTACTCATTTGGCTGGCATGGGTGGCGCGTGCGTAAAGCGTCACCTCTCACCAATGTGTCCCTGGTATGATTCCCAGCTAGGGCCATTGTGAGTAGAGTTGTGCGTTGGTTCTCTCCTGTGCCACTAGGGTTTCACTCCAGGCCATCCGGTTTTCCTCCCTCCGGAAAAGCCAAACAGTTCTGTCCCAGGCTGCGCTCCATGGTCATAATGGGTTGATGTGGCCACTGGCTGCCAGTAAGGATGATTATTCAATGGGTTACAAATTCACCTAGGTTTAGCGGGTTGGACCAATCAAATTCACAGCTTATTTTGATCCCTCCATCCGAGACCGTGTTGCTTGTGGACCCCCAAGCCATTTCTACTAACGGGAACAATTTCAAACCCAATCGGACTCACCGATGCTGGTGGTTACTTTGGTGTTGCTGGGCAACACTAGTCAGCCACTGTTGAGGGGCGTTGTACCAGGAAAGTGGCCAGAGATGCGGCGGCATCATCTGCATGGGCGCCAACATGTTGTATGAACGCTGCCCGCTACCATTTATGCCCGCATGTGGAAGAGTCCATTGTGGTCTGGGGAAGGTATTTGACCCTAGCTTGTTCGGAGGCATGACGCAAGGCGAGGTTTGTCCACATCTGCCTTGCGCTATAAATTAAAAGCATTCCCTTCTTGGGGTCAGTTAATTTAGGTCAAATGTATTTCTTTGCTCCACACAAGAAGTGTCCATTGTTCATTAACCAGTTAAGGCCAGATGACATTCACGCCAATGTTTTCCCTGCCAGAAATCGGGTGACAAGAAACTTACCTTTGTGTGAAATCGGAATACTGGAACGAAGGTTGCCTGGACATTTTGGAAAATCTTCTGCAACATTGGCCATGGGAGCAATTATCAGCCATGGCTCACTGCCGAGTTATGCGATTCTCAGTGAATGAATCTGATATTTTCTTGAAAAAGGAACTACAAATCCCGGTGCTTCAATGGCAACCTTTGCTTTGCTTCTCTTGGCTTTGTTTAATCAAGATTTCTTTGTGTTAATGATAATCTCAAAGAAAATTATTCTGGCCGTTCCAAGATATTAATACCAACAGGATGGCATATAAATTTTGAGATACCGGTGCTCTGTGGATTAAAGCGTACATAATCATTCGCAGCTCATACACAACCGAGGGTTCTAGACGTTTACTCACCTGAGCAACTTCAGGTTGTAGTTGTCCCTTGTCTATGTGTTTGCATCATTCCCCTGCAGAGAGGGACGGCAGACAGATGTGTGGTAAAAAGCATCATTTATGTTGAAGTTGGTTGACACTGCATGAGAAATAAACAAAAAAGTAAGTACTTGAAGGGCCAACATAATGTAAATAAAACTGTATTATGTAGACATAAGTGGTCTGTTGAAAGTTATTCAAATTTGTTTATTAATTCAGGGGGGAAAAGAAGAAGGAAAAAAAAAAAAAAAGATTTTTTTTTACTTGAAAAATTTATCATGCAAACTTTATGTTTTTCTACCACCAAAGTTTCTCTGTTAAAGCTTTTGGGCCAACGTTATTTAAACATCAAATCAAAAAACAAAAAGTAGTGGCACACCCAACAGGGACACTATAAATAGGCACACCCAAGAGTTGGTCTCTCAGGGGGCTTGTGCCCTTCACAAAGGGCCTGCCAATTTATTGTTGTTTTATTGACAGAGACAAAACAAACGGGAAATTTGTCTCCAGAGGCATGTATAAGACACGAGGGAGGAGGGGGAGGGAGCAATTGTCACACCACAAAAACTTGTTAATATTTTGTATTCATGTGTATAATCAAATATTTTCCCACAAAATTTGTGACTCTTTCCTACAAATTCCAGTGGCAGGGTAGTATGCATTTAGCAAGTTTTCTGATCGAGGAACCGAGCGGATGAAAAGCCACAGCTCACACAAAGTCTAGGTTGCATGTGCTGGGCCCTTCCTGTGGCTACATGATTTCACTGACTTTTAAACAAACATTTGTGTATGGCTGAAGCACATATTATTCTTTATCCCCAATGGAAATTTACAATAAAATTGATGTAGTACCAGCTGCTAACATGAAGGATTGAATATGCCTAGTTACTGGGCAAGCTCAGTAATCTAGGGGTCAGACATCTGTTTTAAAATGGCAAAGGTAAAACACAAATATATTCTCACAGGAGATGTCACTGGTTGTTATGATGTGTACCATATTGTATCAGATACGTTTATGAAAAAAAGAAAACATTTTGGCTAAAATCTAAACTGATGTCCATAATGGGCATTGTGAACCTTGTGCACTTTTGCCTAATTAAATCATGCAAATCCGCTAAATGCACTCCTCCAGCACAGACGCAAAACATGCAGTCCATTTTGGACATTATATTTTAGCCAAAAATTTCTCTTTTTTTCGGAAATCTTTCTGACACCATCTGCTGCGTACTTCATGTGAGTTTAAACTTTGTTGACTGACCGATCATTGAGAGAAAACTTTTGGCAAAAAAATTTAAGGGCCAAGAAGCAGAGGTAGTCCAGCGTACTGGCACTATTAATGGGGCTAGGGACCTTTATACACTGAACTTTGTTGTGTTGTATGCAATGGAGGAGTTCAACCTGGGTGGGCTAGTCCCCGCATCAGTGAAAAATTGACACTGTCACTGACAGTGACAGCGACACACTCACAGACAGAATGAAAACGCTTAATTTTGAGGGTTTAGGCTGAATGACCATAACTTCTCTGTACTTCCAGCTATTGATATGAATTTTGCCCCTGTCCCTGTAGTAATGGTAGTAAACATGTGGAGTACCTAAAAAAAAACATCAAAAGTACCGGACTCCCCATCTGTATTCTATTCCTCTATGGTGGGTAAGTCTGCCATATTCGAAATACTTTTGCGAAACACTAAAAACTCAAAATGTAATGGTACTCTGAGAAGATATAGTTTTCATTTTTAAACAACAAACGTCTAATGTTATGTTATCCTTAATATATTCAGTTTTGTTTGTGGTATAATATGGTTACAACTTCCATTGATTGACGAAACTTCCGACAGCAGGTCGGGGTTGCCATTGAGGAGGATCGAGGGCTACCATTATTTTTATCGCAATCATAACTTTCAATGGCGTTGTTACTCATTGCGCAACTTCGAAAATGGGAAGACAAAACACGTCAAGAAAATGTCCATAAACAGCACAAACACTTCACTTTTCAAACAAATGTTAACATTACATTGATAAAAAAGTCTTGGACTATTCTCCTACTAACGAAAAAGACAAATCTGCTCCAAATTACCGTTCAAGTTGCAGCATTCTTGTGGTGGAGTAGGCTTCAACCACAGTTTGAAAGGGAAAACGTGTACAAACTACTGACATGAATGACGCGCGGATTCACTTCCGCCCATGGTTTCAGAAAATCAAAAATTTCAGTTTAGCGCCCCCTGTTGTCCGTCTATATAGACGGACAACAGGGGACGCTAAACTGAAATTCAATGCTTGTATTACCAACAGGGGAGGGGGGGCCAGGTTTTTCAGATGGGGGCGCCAACTTTCAGGGCTAATTTCCAAGTTGAACATTTTCAATAGCTTCAAAGTATAAAATGCACATGACCTAATTTATTTTGAATGATAATCTATGGCTGAGGTGTTACAACAAGTCCGCCAAGCTCCCCAGACGCGGATGCAGGATTCACACCTTTTTCTTACCGTACAGTAGTTACCATGCGGGCCCAGAAACTGTTTTATTCTAGATACTCTGTCCTGTAAACTGATGCGATTTTCCGTGGCCACTTTTCCCATCCATTTTGAGCAAAAGTTTTAAGAGTATAAAAAAAAATTCGATCAGACCGGCTTACTCTTGGCGTCTTATAATGTTTCTTGTGTACTCATATTTCTACCTAAAAAATAAATAAATAAAAAAAAAAATAAAAATAGGGGCCGCTGTCTGGACATTCAAGGCAGGACATAATTGTTAGCTTTGGAGCACTATCAAACTTTTCTTTTTCTAAACCGAGCACAAAGTATATTTACTTTTCAAAAATTGCAACACGTGGACAATGTGTGGTAAATGGTTGATCTTGTCCTTTAATTCACACTCTGTAGCATTCCGACATTTCGTGGAAAGAAAGGGGTCACATTAAATTGATGGCAATAAAAAAAAATTAAAAAGCAGTAACTCGAGCTTCTTTCCATCTAGAGTCAGCTACATTTTCATGAAAGGAGATTAACAAAACCAATCAGGAAATACTTTCCATCAAAACGTTTTCCTGCAAATTAATTTCCATCCATTATCGCATGAATTCTGCATGAGGTTGTCTCTTCATCAAGTTCCACCGTTCAATCATGCCACTGTAATGATCATGGGGTCTAGTAGGACAGTAAAATAACATCGACCTTCTTATAGAGGGGGAAAAACTAATGTGGCTAAAATGATACAACAGTTTTCGAAGTAAACATATTTGAATCGGTTATTTATTTATCAAAGTAAGGCACGATTCTAAAGATTTAGTCAAATCTGTGTTTTATCACCAAGGGTTTCACACGCAAAGAGCGAATTACAACAACAGTCCTTGATTAGCCATGACAATATTTGTGTTTTGGGCATTCAGGTTGGAACGGTGGTCTCTCTCCCAGCCTTTCACCTCTGTGGACCCCGGTTCGAATCCCGGACTGGAGCCATGCAAGGCTCCAGTGGATTGGGTTTTCAGTCCCTATCTGATTGCGTGGGTTTTCCTAATTTGGAGTCCCCCCCCCCCACATTTTCTTCAACATCTTCTCTACACGGGTATCTTCAGGCCCATGGGTCACAGTGCTAGTCACTTTTTGAGGGTCCCTTGGTTTCATTACCAGAAAGACGTAATAATTATTAATAATAATGTGCAGTTTCTGAGTAAACTACAAAGCACATCAAACGCTTCACGCTGCCTAACCAAATTTACATTCACATGGTGTACCCTGTGCTTAGCTAAAAAATAAAAAAATAAAATAAAATAACTATGTTTAACTCATTTACGCAAATGGTGGTTCTGGGCATCACATTCATCCCATGAAAACGACTACATGATCAACTGTTTAATTATGTGCAATGGATGTCAATGAGGGTATTCCCGTCAAACTATGTCCACATGTTTTGATAAAAATATCATTATAGAAAGCAAGTTATGCCTAGCTGTCAGAGCCTCCTCAGTCTCCCACAAAACTCTAACCACCAGAAAAAGAGCTTCCATCGTTGAACTCTCTGAAACTATGAAACCTTTCGAGGTATAATTTAAAGTAAACCCAAAGGAGCCAATGCGGTATACACTAATTGTTTTAAAAAGCACCTTGCCAGGAAACCGTAATTTTTTAAACAGAACCCCGGCTGCGAAACCTGGCTTCCCCCATCAACAAAGATATTTCAGCTTGAGTGGACTCTTTATGGTCCAACCACATTATCTCGGTCACGCCTCGGCCTCTTTTGATCCAAACCAAACGGGCTTCATCTCAAATAAAACATTAATTTGGAAATTCATTTCAAATTTGGCTTATTTTAATTGGAAATATATTGAACTGGTATAATTGAATTGCACTCCCTGAAAAATGTGAACCGATGTTGAATTTGACATTACTGAATTTGGTTTGGGTTTTTTCTAGCAGTGTGAATAATTGAAAACATATATCTATATTAATACAATAGTTGGCTTTGGCGAATTATGGAAGCAGTGTCGGTTTGCTGTTGTGATGTATGGTTCATAGCTCTGCAATCCATCAACCAATTTACCTTATGTAAATCATCGGCAGTATGTAAATCATTTGGCCGTAACCAACCATCCTCTTAGCGGGGGAGCCGGATGACTAGCCGCAGCCACGGTCGCCGGGACAGGGCTTGCCCTGGCTGGACCAGGTCCAAGAGGCCGAGGTCTTTGGGCCATTTTTTGCCCACGGGAGCTTTGTAATGCCTGTACAAGCTGCATCAGATATGGTTGCAGCAAGCTGCTCGACAGTAGATTGCTCCGCCATTTCATTTGTTTGTGTTTGTCACTTTTCACAAGACTGTAATGGCATGACGGGCACAAACTAGTGTGACACTAGTCTTGGTGCAAGACGTCCCTGTTCTTTATTTCCACGCCGCCGATAGAGGGCGCTATCAATCCAGAACAGGGACGTCTTGCACCAAGACTAGTGTGACACAGACATACATGTTTATGAAAACACAGTCCACAGTCAGTACAGTACACACGTGCACTGTTCAATGTCCATGCCTTCGTCGTGATTGGTTGGTAACGCCCAAGTGGCCTACCGCTCACTTGGCAGTTAAGGGGAACGATCAGAAATGAGAAGGAGGTTGAATGAAAATACGTTCAGTCGTCATGGTAGTTAGTTCATGGTTTATAAACCATGTTTTAAGCTGCATCAATTTTCAAGGTTTATAAAGCATGTTTTTGTGGATTCAGTTTCAATGTTTTATAAACCATGATTTATGATGATTCTTATTCATGGTTTGTAAACCATGATTTTGTGCGGAACACACGATTTTTCATGGCTTATAAACCATGCTTTATAATAATTCATTTTGAAAGCATTTTTTTATAACAAGTTCACGGTTTGTAAACCACAAATACAGACAACGCGTATTAATCATTATTTATAAACCATACTATTCTTAAAATATTCCAATATTAATAACGATAAAGCGCAAAAACTGGGATGTTAAATTGATTATCTTGGTATCTTTTTGTGACAACACCGACATGGTGTCGATTTTACCAACAATAAAGCATTGCGGTATAACTAACACCATGTTGGTGTCGTCACATAGATAAAAAGAGAATCAATTTCACATCCCAGTTTTTGCGGTGTAATAAAGTATTTACAAATGTGCAGTACCAAAGCCTGAAAGCTCTTGACAGGAAGCTGAAAATTACGAAAAGAACAATGATGGTAACAACAAAGCGGTAGAAAAAAGAACACGCTTGAATTGCTTTTGAAGACGCAAACATTTTTAAAAGGGGAGAGGTTGCCAGCATATGCATCCTTAGCAAAGATCCTCAGCACCCGGCTTTAATGATAAACCGGGTAATGAACGTGTTAGAACATAAATACTCTGCTCGTCTTCCGGAGAAAGACGTCGACGTCGAAAGACGTTTGAAACGTCGACACCACAACGACGCTTTTCAGAGCCACCACTCCGCACGAGAGAGATTTACACATAAGTTTACCAGTTACAGTTATTATTTGTGTCTTTACCCACACACCGATGTGTGGTATAAGCACTGTATACTAAGTACTTTCCCGAGTCCTGTGAAAAGAATCCACAGGCATAATCTTCGGGTGGGATTCGAACCCACGACCCTAATACGTTACTTCTAACTTTTTACACCATGCAAAGTTGCAAATATCACTTAAAACTATTCAGACTTGGTGAAACCCGCCACGCCATTATCAAACATACCTGATTGTATTGAAACAACCATCTACAAGACGGTATTGACATAGAAAAAAGCAGCGAGCATGCTATTTCTGAAAAACCTAGCATCCTCTGATGGACGCTTTCTCTTTAAAGACATGTGTCTAGATTTATCCGGAAGGAAAGATGGAAGAATCAGTTTTAGAGACGAGAGGAAGAGAATTTGTAGAAGGCGACTGTCAGTGAATTGGAGCGTAAACGAAATTGGGGCGAACCGGCTCATCGTCACGTTTGCCTTTGACTTCTTTAATTAAAATATTTTGTTTAACTAGAGGGGCTCTGTCATAAATGTTTGAGCGACAAGGAAGCTGATCACGGGAAGATACCAGATTGACAATATCAACTGACGGAGCTCATGCGTTGAACGTATAAGTCACCTTGAGGTGCAGTGGCTTTCCTGGCTGGAGGAAGTTGCGGGGGACCCCTCCTCAACTTTTCGACCAGACATAGGTTTACCTTTGTACACAGCGTGCCACTGAAGATGCGGCTTGATCGATAGGCTCATTTTGGGCCTCGTTTGGTAACTCCCTATAAAGAAAAGGGTAAAGGTGAACAGTTTCCGTATACTAAAGGACAATCTTTTTAGATCTAGTTCCGAAAACTGCAATCCGATCAAACTGCGCGAGCGAGAATTCATTCCAATTATTTCTCAAAGAAAACCGTCTTCTCTTTCAGTGTGAAAAAAATTTAGTACATAAAACGTGATATCATAATATTAACAGACCAATTTCAGTTATGTTGCGCCGTTTCTGCACCCTAAGGCGCTTCCTGTCCTCTCAAAAAGGATCGTCCGTTCGTATTAATGAAAATCGTGCAATATTGTGTGAATGTATTATATTCGATTACAGAACGCTGCTTGCCCGACGGTCTTCGTTTTTGTCTGATCGATTATCTCACGTAACCGTCACATATTGAAGATGAAAACATAATCGATACCAGAGTCTCTGTAGCAAATGCTTGATTGTGTCCTTTAAAATCAATGAGGAAGTTGTTTATTTCGGATTATGATTTGGCTGTAGAGTAATATAAAATGTCCCGAAATAGGCGAGGTACAGCTGAAATCTACATTTTGAAAGCAAGTAAAAAGTGTACGCTAAAACTGAGGTCTTGTTGACGTTGAATGTGTATTAGTTCCAAGTCTTTCATCCAGGCCTTTCTTCAAAGAACCCACACTGACTCTCACATTTTAGAACTATACAATACTTCAGACAAATACATCATCACCCGACGATTCAACCGTTCCGTTACTTTTTCTTTCATTTGAAAGTTCTTTATTCACCTAGCCAGCGCCACTGATGAAATTCCAATATCGGGGAAAGTTTCGGGATCGAATCTCCTGATACTTGGGCTCAGATCAAATTTCTGTCTAATAGACGGATACAGGGTTAATATCATTCAAGAAAACCGTCCGGAATTCTATCCGCATTAATTGGCAGCGAGATCAATGAGAGCAACGGGCTCAGATTACGAAGAAAATGACTAATTTGAGGAAGATGTTAGCAAAATGGCAATAATTCTCTCTAATCGCAAACTGGGGCTATAAGTTTGGAGTATTCGTTTTGGTTGGCATGCTGGGATATTGAGAAGGGGTTGAAACTGCTGTACGTGTTGGGCTCGAGTCTTCTACAGATTGACACACTACTCAAAATATAAAACTAATTGAGGGCAGTTTCTCCTTTGGGAAGGTCTGACCCAGTTAGTTGCTTCGCTCCGAAATGCCCTCCAAACAGAATTCCAAACCCCACGTGCGTGCCCACAAGAAACATGTAACCCGCACTTAATGTAACTATACCAAGGTAAAACTGAACCAATGACAGGGGAAACTTAAAAGAAGGCCCTATATTAAACCGTTGCAACGATGCCCCCAAAACAAAATTCCAGACACTGCCTCCTGTCCACCTCCCAGAAAAATTCAGATCTCATCTTAAGGCCTAAAGTTCATCAAAATAAAAGACCCCAACGATCCCTTGATTGCTTTAAAATGAAATTAAAGTCTTCAATTTATATGCCGCATTGCCCGCGAAACAATACCCCCAAAATACTAGACTGCGCCAACGGTGTAGGCTTACCTGCAAGACATAAAACCCCGCACAATACTTGCAATAAAACCAGATTTTGATCGACGCTGTGGGCGGAAATATTGTCTGACACGATCGTCTGTAAATCACGGCTCTGCAAAGTTTGACAGTGCGCCCTCTGTTGATCTTACTCCTAAACCAACCAATTATCCCTCCCACCGTGACAAGTTCAGCTTTATTCAAATTGAGCTCCGGCGAGCGGCCGCCTCACATACCTCAGCCTGTCAGTTGAGGTAAAAGTCTCCCCGCGTGTATCCGAGGACAGCAGTTCGTTCCCCTTGAGGTTTACGGGATGTTACAACACTCATTCTGATTAAAGGAAAACGGAATAATTTGGCGGTCCTTTCAGCTTCTTTGCCGGGCGTTGGAGAGCAGGATTTTTGTCCGTGTGTGTGTGGACCTCACAAACAAAGAGAGAGATAGTTTGGCCTTGGGAATAATGCTGCAGTGCTTTCGGGTCTCCGTAAACACAGGTATGTCATGTTGTAAAGGAAATTATACTGTGGCGTGACTGGTTTTCGTTGTCTGTCTGAATAAAAACAAAATTTCTTACTTTACTGACAAAAGAGTTCTGTCTTGCTTACGTTAACCTTTGTATAGTTTTTGTTTTCACAGAAAATTGTTGTGTTGAAATAATTCCATTTGCCTTTCTCAAGAAATATCGAGAGAAAGGTAAAGTTAACCAAAACAAGTCGATAACAATTATAGATGCTTGTGAGTGTCTTAAAAAATAAAAAGAAGAATGCTACACCTTATCAACCATTAAGAGACAAACTGCGCTTGCTTTTTTATGGGCCAGATGAAACAGGTGTCACTCTTGAAAATTAAAAGAAATGATGAGTGAGTTACCGACGAGATAAAAGAAGAAGAACTTGTTTCTTTAAATATGAGGGTTTTACTAACCTTTCTCCTAGGTTGTCGTTCTTAAACTTAATTTCAGCGCATCTTGCACTAAAATATAAAGCCTGAAAGAAAAATCAATATAAATACTCTGTTTGTCAAGGGACAGGCATGTGTGTGTGTGAACAGATTGTCTTGATTTTTTTTAAGTGAAAGCTGGAGTGAGTACCCCAAACAATGCAAATTCTATTAAGGCCTTAACCATTGGTTTCTTTAGATTACTTAAGATGGGGTGCACGGATCGCGATTGATTTCGGTGTGTCTACCACGTGCTCGGTCTCACTAGCGCTGTGTATTTTTTGGTATTCACTTCGTTTTTAATTCAGTCCGCTCGTTTCAAGTCACATGGCGCTTCCTCGCTCTTCGTACCGCTACGCATGCTTTCGTTGCTCCAACTCAGTCGGTGAACAATCTCTGTTCGAAATTAAAGTATGCGCATTGATACGGTGTAAATGCTGGCGAGGCGGATCTACCAGCGTTGTAGACTTAGTCTGTGCACTATGGCATGCATACAGCTCGACCATGCTCGTTAATTTTTCATTTCTAGTATGGCGCAATTTTCTCTTCACCTGTGACTCAGAAAGCCAGACATGGCGAGTCGATAAAACTTCAAAGTTAAAGGGAACATACGAAGGGCACGTTAATTCATCCGAATTTCCTTTTGAGAATGGAACTACCCAATTTCATTTTGGTTTCCTATCTTTTTGTTCTTCTTTTATTTCCCCATAATAGTCTTGAGGTTTTAACGACTTCCATGAGTAATGTGCTGGCGTGTCGTGGCTATGCAGTCACTGCGCACTGGCTCTGATTAAGCAAGACACTTAATCATTATTGCTTCGTCCATCAGATGGGACGTAAAACCGTAGCTCCCGTGTGTTGTGTATTGCACGTTAAATAAATACATAGATAAATAAATAAATAAGTAAATTAATAAATAAAGAAAGAAAGAACAAGTACACGTATCGTTAAGAAAAGGGGTTTGCCCGGTGTTTCTGGCATAATTGGCAATTCCATGCGCATAACCGACCCTGCCCGTGTGACCCATGAGAAGGGGTGTTGGTGCAGTACCCATCAAGACAAGCAAGCCATTGCACCCTTGTGTAATATCATCGATGATTTAATAACTATGTATTAATTACTGTACCATTGGTTTTTGGGAGAGCAATTTTCATTTATTCTTCAAGTTTTCAATAGACACACCACACCGCCCAACCAACCTGTGGTCACATTTTTTTTAACAGGGGAACATTGTGCATGTTTGTATTGTTCGTGTCCGGCATTTTTTTGTATTTATTCTGGTTGTTTTTGCGGGGGGGGGTGTCTTTGAATTTTATTTCCTCCAAGCTTGGCAGTATTCCACGTGTAAAACATGAAGAACCCAAATCGTTATTTCTGGTTATTGGTGAATATTAATCATAATTGTTTTTCTTCATTTTTTATACATAAGATTTATTGCCAACATCTTATTGGAGTGCACGACGTCAGCATAATAAAAAAGAGGTCTGAACCGTACTATGGTGTGACTCGAAACACAAGCAAGCATATTGCGTATTTAATATTTCATTCTCTCGGTGGCGTAGCGACGAGAGAGGGGGGGGGGTCGACCCCCAAAACAACTAAGAAAAACAAGTGGGCGGGTGATGGCGATTCTAAAGAGAATAGGTCAATTCGAGTGGGGGAATGAAGGCGGGGACGGGAATAACAAACCCTTGATCCCGAAGAGCGTTCAACCTTTTTCTCCTGTGCATTAAAACGAACAAACAATGTACCACTATAATACCACCTGGTGCCCAATAGAGTCCAGCAACCCCTTAGCATTTTTATTTTTAGAAATTCTCAAAAGTCTGACATTTTTTAGGGTAACTTCTCCCTTCCCTCAGAAAAATGTATCACTATGCACCCAATTTCTATCCTAGCTAACTACAATACCAAACAGTCGGAGAGTGTTTTTTGTTGTCTGCCTATATGTTGTCATTTTCTGTATTACCAGTACCAGACAACATGAGGTTATGGACGGGTGAACATTTCATGAAATTACATGGTCACGTTCTCAATGTGTGTATAACGATATCCAAAGAGAGATCTTCGCCCTATTATGGGATTCTGTGCACCTTCATAAAATTACGCGGTCTTTCTTTGATTTACCAAGAACCAAACAATATTACCCGGGCATTTTGGTACCCTTGTCACGTTTGTAAGTAGGCTTGCGCCTGCAAACCATTATCAATCATGTATCACGTATGTAAGAGAAAGTTTGAATGTTGATAATTTGCCAGCCAGTTTAGTATGTTTCAAAGTGCACACACACCGGAACACGCACATGATGGATAGACTGTGAATTAAGGACACCTTGAGCTTAATATTCTACAGAGTCATCAAAAGTGCCGCTGGGGAAGGGGAATGAACCCCTCCCCCTCTCCACCATCTTTAGTACGTCACTGACAATTGTAGCCACTGTAGGAATACATTCGCTGGCATACCTTTGACTACAGTTCGTTTTTCACAAGCATAAAGTACATGGGGACGAAAGAGGAATGTTGCAACGTATTTTGTTCTACAGTATATATAGTTCACGTACGGGGGAGACAGGTTCACAAAGAGCAGTATACTTGTCAAGTGTACATCAACTCCTCCAAGTCAATCATGAATCACGAAAAATGTATTAAACCACCCCTTGCTCAAATCATTCGAACACTAAGTTGTTCCGTACAGACAGACTATTTACTTACAGTCTGTTTTTTTATTATTATTTATATATTTATCCCGGGAAGTCCTTTACGAGTGGATAGCGAGCATTCCAAGACATTGCATGAGGCGGTCTCGGAGTTCAAATTCCCCACGGGTGGTGCCATCAGCAAGTTCTCTTCCATCGCCAGCGCTCCACTGATCGGCGGTATCCACTGCCAATGTCTATAAAAACACCCTTTTTTTCCCCCTTCATGAAAAAACATGAGAGAGCACTCGCGACCGGCATCGGCTTGGACCAAGATGCTATCTTGGGAAACAGTTTTAGAGCACCGACTCGCAACTGATGTTGTACTGAGCGGGATGCCTTTTGAATCTACCCATTAGAAAAGCACGGACTTTATTTTCCCACGAGTCGTGTATAAATTCAATCTTCCACGAGCTGAACGGTATTCAAGCTTAAAGGAATTAACGAGGGGGGGGGGAAGAAGTAGAATGAAAACACTTTCGCTTGTCGGAAACTGCAGCATCTTGTCTTAGAGTGAGGGATAATAGATTCCATTTAAGTTGAATTGTTAGGGCATTTAGCTGAATCCCCGCTTATATGGGATTGTGTTTGACTCCTGGCTCAATGTCCCACTGGATTTCATTGTCAACTTCAAACGAATGTCATGGTCAACTATTCTATTCAGTCTGCATATTATATTATATATATATATATATATGGATTTTCTTCTGATTTCTTCCCACACATCTTTTAACAATTTGATAGTTACAAAATAAAGTAATTATATTTGGTTCACTGGCCAAATGCTGTGGAGCAAGTCTTTGCTACAAAGTATACTTGG
Organism: Marthasterias glacialis; assembly: GCA_911728455.2. NCBI lineage: Eukaryota > Metazoa > Echinodermata > Asteroidea > Forcipulatida > Asteriidae > Marthasterias > Marthasterias glacialis. Next base: position 7,715,402 of record OU452231.1, read on the forward strand.
GTAAAACCATCTGGAACAAAACAACAACTCAAGAAAGTGCGTGACATTTCAATATATTTGTTTATTTATTTATTAAACTCTGCAGATAATCTTGTAGTATGGATTGATTGTAAAACCGGATCAATCTGGAGAAAGTTCTAATGTGGTGCTGAAGATAAGACTTTCGTCGGAAAACTAAGTCGACGATCATTAATGGATTGTATGTTAATCTAAAAGAACAAAATCTTAAATAATTGTCTGGAGAAATTCTCTCATCTTTTTTGAAATTTTGTTGGAAGCTCTTATCTTGACGTCGAGGAAACTGTTCCAAAGTGTAAACGAAATGGGCATACATGTATTTTAAACTTAAAAACCATGAAATATTTTTTTTTAACTTACAACCATTATTATAAACCTAAACTGTCCGTTAAAAACTTGGTAGGCTATCCGTCTTGGATGAAATTTCCCCCGTTTCGTTTTCATGGCAAACATAAAACTACATTTCCGAATGAATTTAAATTCCTGTACAACCACTTTCAATTCCATTAGGCGAAGCCTCGAGTCTAAGGTCTAATCGGCTCAGGGTGAGTTTTTTTTCCCTCCTTCATCCTGAGTAAATATGGAAAAAGAAGGAAACACACCACAAGAATTTCAAGCGCTGGTCGAAAGGAAAACTATTTAAAACGAAATCTTGTATTGACACTGCCAACGTTCACCCAATAAGGGAGCGCTCCTCAAACTGCTCAATGAACAACTGGGCACGTTCCTCGTGAAACCATCTTTGTCCAGTTAATAGCTGATAATTTGATAAACGCAAAACCGCTGTCTGCCTATTCAATAGTGAGGGAGGGAAAAATCCCAGAAGAATCCAAACAGTCCTTTATGACAAAAAGTGGAGTTCTTCATGCTTGTGGGTGAACGTAAATTCTTTTCAGTGTTATAGACGGGCTTATACTTCGCCGAGATCCGCGCGTATTCTTTAAATTGAACGTTTCAAGATTGGATTTCCCAGTCAATAACGGCTGAGCTTCGCCCTCACCCACTTAAAAACATTTCGCTGTACATTTTACCAGCTCTGTTACCACTCCAAAGTGAAACGTCGATAGCTATTGAAATATCTCGTCGCCCATTCCTTTCTTTATTTTGAGTACATCTGACATGGGAGCGAATTTTATATCATATTTCTGTATCGTAAATTGCTGTGAAGAAAAAGACAGACCACCAGTTGTATCTTGACTATAGACGTAAACGACAAGCACTAAACAGTACTGCTTCGACGGATTGAGTGGTAGATATATTTTGTATTTAATATAGGCCTAAGTTTGCAGTTTAAATGAAAGGTGAAAAGTTTTTTGATTTCCAGAAAATATAAAACTGAGGACTTTCGTGATGACAAGTAGAGTTGATGTGTGACTGATCAACGAAAATGATGAAACGTTGAGCTTTTGCAAAATCAACGTGAGATGTAAAAGTCAAGAACGTTTTGGTTGTCTTGCTATAAATCTTAACAAAAACAAAATATTATCTTTCTATTGCATGCTGTAAATATTGCGAGATAACAATAATAACAACGATGAACAATCAAATGAAGATCTTTTCAGTGGAATCATAATGGTTAATTACACATTATTGCTCGGCTGGTACAACGACCCAATAAACAGCTATGTATATGATTTCGTTGTGGCTTCACTGAATTTGGTACAAACAGGAAACTTATACCTGCACAAAAAAAACAAAACATATCCAGATTAATATTTAACCTTGCTGCATTGTTTTCATGAGATTTATAGTTATGTAATTCAAATATTGATATCCATGCTACGTTCGTGAATATCTACCAAGCAAACGTGTCCATATACTGTACAGCGCCTTCAGTTTTTTGTTTTATTATCTAAGCTTTTACAGTAATTATTTTTTTTTTAGGGTTGAGAACTAATTACTGACCGCACGACATGTTTCAAATTTTACACTGTGGAATTCTACGAGAAAAAGACAAGGCTGAAAATATTTCCCCTTTCTTGTTGTTGCTGTTTCTATTAATCGAAACATGACTAATTGTTAAAATATTTAGTTATGGTCAATGTTTATTGATGACTGTGTATATAACCACTCAGAGGTTGATTAAAAATGCATTAATTCGTCATCTAATATCAAGGAATATTAAGACACCAGACACCCAGACAACAATGACCAGCTGCGTCTGATTTCATAACAGAGATCCCAGACGCAAAAAATCTAGTTTAAATATTGATTTGTTACTGAGAAAATACTAACATGCGGGTAACCGATTACAGCTTGACCTGTTCGTGCCCGTGTCCGCCTCTTCTTACAGACGCGACCTATATTGAATAATGTTGGGGCATAAACCGTGATTAGATTATTGATACCAGGAGTTTCTCTACGGACTGACCAGTTTCTCCATCGGTCAGAAACAGGAAGCTACACTCAAAACTTCGGCATGGGTTATGGTGCGTATTAAACTGATATGAGACTCAGGAAAGAAAAAATGAGTCAATTGGTTGATTACTCACTCGTGACCCATTTAGTATCTATTATATAATACACATTTTGGTGAGTGATAATCTACCGAAGAATTACCAAAAGCATTCACGTTGCCTTCTGCACACTGACCGTTCGGTAGAATAGGTCGTCGTGTGCCCGGCAAAAGGACGTAAGGGAAAGTTCCCGGCAAAAGGACGTAAGAAATTTATGTTAAAATTTGTGTTTCAAGAATTATGAGCGTGAAAGTTTGGTAAACAATGTTGCCATCCCAAAATCATTCTAGAAAGGTTAAATTCTGCATGGGGAATGGGGAAACATGTCTTCAGGGTAATTCTAGCAAAAACAAACTAACAAAAATGATGTATTTTTTTTATGTCAGGAGCCATTTTGTTGCTTACGTCCTGTTGGTACTGGGATAAACTACTTTATGTTCCCGGCAAAAGGGCGTAAGCCCTTCCGCCATTTTGTCGGGGACGCGACGAGGTACACAATCTTTCGGCGTTTTCAAAGCCACGTTGAATACGTTTTTGCATTCGGACTTCATTTATATACAGCATACATTTTGGAAGTCTGGAGCTAAATGCAAATGTTTTGAGGTGGTTGACATAACTTCTATGTTACGTCTGTGGCCATTGATTTTGAATCCCTCCTGACGACTTGTCATGTGCCTATGGTCGTGTACTGTGTGTTTGAGTAATGACCCACTTATAAACTGGAGTTTAGAACTTATAATTTGGAAATCTAATACTGCCTCTTGAGTTCTGACACAAAACGCATTTTGAAAAATGACTTCACACAATTAGAGTTTTTTTTTTTTGTGTTGCTTGATGTAGAATGGAACATGAATCACCCACTCTTTTACATTGATGTGCCTCCTGAATACAGAATCCACCACTCCACGGTCTGCCAGAGAGATATTAGGGTGATCAATTCCCGAAGACCGGGCACTGTACTTCGTACGCCATTTTAAGTCCCCTCTCTCGTCTTGCTTGGGGCCTCGTATCGGTTAATTCCATACGGCGGTGCTATCTGCTTGCTCATTACTGACAGAATACGACTTGTTTTTCCCTCCCGGGCGAAAGTCAACCCAATATTTTCCTGTACGTAAATTTTATACCGGTATCAAAACTAATTTAAAATCCAGATGGATCTCTACCGGGAAATGTTTTTCCGGCCGCGTATATTTGAACGGTTTAATAAGATTATTGGCGCATTTGCGGCCGATATCTTCGGATTGAGTCTGAGTGAGTTTTAAGTTACCCGCCGCAATACATAGTGTAACTTAACATTAACTGTCACATCCATAATTAACCAGGTGTGAAAATAACTAATGTATCATAATTATGTTGTTATTACACGTGTGTTCACGCCCTATATTAACACAAGACCAAATAGGCTTGAGGTTTGTTTTGCTTGACCAAATCGACTGGAAAGAACGGTACCTATTACGTTAATCATCAGCGATACCAATCTTATAATAGAGCGGACAAAACACTGCCAGACGAAAACCAGACACGTGCGTGTACAGCCTCCAAGAGTAACTTTAAACAATGATTATACTGTAGTTACCTGGTGTCTTTGAATACATAATGAACACAACAGGTCCCAGTTTCATGGTACCTTTAGCGGAATTCTGCGGGTCACTGTTCGCCGATTACAGGTTTAAGCGACAAAACAATTTCTGCGCTATTAGCGGTGTATATGAAGACTGCTTATGAGCAACGTGGAGTGTGCCCTACGCACGCCAAAATAAATCTTCCTTAACTGTGAATAACAAGTACGTTACGCATGGATTTGCCTGCTACACCCGTGAGCACCTAGTTTTCGCTTACACTGCAAAAACTGGGGTGTTAAATTGATTCTCATACAGCTGTATGTGACAACACCAACATGGTGTTAATTTTACCAACGCTAAAGCAGTGGGGATAACTGACACCATGTCGGTGTTGTCACATATAGATACCAAGAGAATCAATTTAACACCCTTAGATTTTGCAGTGTACGGTTAGCAGAGACATGAAATTAGGCCATGGTGTGTCCGACTTCAAGGAATCCTGCATTTACGGTCACCATTCTCCGCTCACGGGGTTGGCGCCAAATATCTGGGCTTGCTGTGTCAGCGAAAACTGCTCAGTTCGTCCGCGTGCAGTTCCTTGCTAACCTGTGAAAACACGCTAAAATTAAGCGTGGATTTTTTTCTTCTTCTCCTGCTACTGAGTTTTTGCTTACGATGGGCAAAGCCATGAAATATAAAATAGGCCCCAGTTTTAATCTTATACCGGTAGTGCAGCTGCCACAGGGATTTCCTGCTAGGCTTCCAGGCATCTTAGGCCGGGTCCGAATTCATGGGCTGCGCCTAGAAATAACATGGTGTGCCTATGGAAGCCGCTAGCTAGCCAAGTAGCCAAGTAATTCGGATACGGCATTATATCTAAACTGGCTAGTCTAATCACCAAACTAACTCTTCAATATTCACATATAAACCTGTGATGATGGCGATGACGTTAACTCTTCGGAGGAGGCATAACATGCAAGGCAAAAGTCATTATGATATGTTATAAATAAAATAGTCGTCAGATTTTCGTTAAGAATTCCAGTACTTCTACTCTAGATTAGACAGTAATGCGGTCTCACCGCGGGCTTCCCCAGAAACACGCCGTACCCGATGTTAGAATTCACTGCACAGCCGAACTCAGACCGTAAGACACCATGGATGGGATGCAGGTCTTTGTACATTACAACCCACCAAGGATAAAACCAGAAATGAGATTCAATATTACGCTTGGGGCACGTGTTGTTACCTCATGCTAAGAAACACTGGCACCGTAGTCTGTGCAGTAAACTGTATCTCAAAAAGTGTTCGCTTTAACTCAACTGCAAAACCTTGCAAATTGTAACACTGGAGGGAAAGTGACAAAAGCATGCCGTGCCGTATCTCGGTACATACATATGTGAAACTAGGTAGTATTAGAGTCAATTTTTATGGATAGAGGACGCGGCATATTTTGGGTGGAGTAAGATCTTTGTTTATTCTGAAAATGAGAAGACACAGAACAAATGTGACGTACTGTCTTCGCACCAGAATATGAATGACGGGGGGACTAGGTAGCCCGCCGCCTACGGTAAGATGGTTGTATTTGAATTTGAAAAGGTGGTGATTTGCATACTTGAATAAATGAATAGACCATAGAGCGGCTAAAAGTTTAGAGGGGTGAGGGTTATTTCATACTAGTGACACATACAAAGAGAAAACTGTAAGAAAAGCATGCGAGATAGAAGGAGAATCCCGACGTAATTCAAAGCTACTGTAAACAGTACAAGTTAATGCAAAACCTAATAAGGAAAATGAGAACGGATTACGTGAACTCGTAGGAAAAGCAAGGTTTATAAAGAGAAATCCAGACCTAGCTTAAAACTATAACGTTATAGGATACAGGCAACCGTAAAACATGAAAGCGGAACGAGGGAACTCAAATGTAAAAGAAAATTTCCCACGTAATAAAAAGCTACCGTAACAGTAAAACGTAAGTAAGAATAAAATTGTGAGCGGTT